>JAODJX010000129.1:5904988-5931368 GCA_026776945.1 Isichthys henryi | reverse complement strand
TCACAATTGCTTCTTAAATTTTTTCGTTTACTTTTTTAATCGGCGCTGTTCTTTCCGGTTTTAAACCATTAACCCCCCCCCCACCACCGCCTCTCCTCCTTTTGTACACAGATATACTCTTTTTCCATGAATAACATCACACTGCCAAAGCAGGTAGGAGCACCCTCTGGGATGTCTGTGAAATAGCTTTAGCTGGGATTTCTGCTTCCTGCTGTCTTGGACCCCAATGCGTGTTCACTCTATTATTGCTACGTGGTCATTTGGTAATACGTCCATGAGTCTGACAGGAAAAGCCTGAACAAGGCCTACATGTCATAGGGCATTGAAGCACTGCCATATTTCCCCCTTCCACACATTTTATGAACTGGTTTCTCTGTCTCTCTCTGTCTCTCTTTCTCTCTCTCTCCATCTCTCCCCATCTCTCTCCCTCTCTCTCTCTCTCTGCCTCTCCTTTTTTTGGGGAAATGTCACACCAGTAATGATATTGCAGAGCACATCTGGTTCCTTGACAGCAGTCAGTCAAAGTTTAATGACACTGCATATAATAAAACTGCAGTGGGTATAGATTACTGACCATGGGAGTGAGAATCTTCTTCCTTTTCAGCGATTCTATAGGTGATTAAATGACCGACTCCTCCTACTACTATTGCTGCCGCTACAGTGTTTATTACTTAAGAAGCTGCCATTTTTTGATGCACAAAGCAGATAGCTTTACATGCTTGTACCACTCAATCCCTTGTTTTTGACTATATATGTAATTAAATCGTCTACTATTTCGGCATTATTATTTTGTAAGTGAATAATGTAGAATGAAGTTGACAGGACCGTGCAGCTAAAACTCAAAGCAAATAGTAGGGATTTGAAAAGGAAACAAGGATTTCGGTGCAGTTGAAAAACGACATAGATAAAACCTTCTAAAGCAGTTTCCTGATTCTGCTGACAGTCTCTGGACTGGCCGTTTTCCCTCCCGGTTTCCCTGCATACTAATATAAGTCTTTGAACAGAAGAAACCCACCTAAGGAGACCAGGAAATGCACCCTTGGATGAGCCTGTACTCTTAAATGTACTTATCATTCTCAGTCGTCCTTCTCTCAGTCTTCCCATTAAATCATCTGAATGACTGTATAGTCAAATATTTCCTGTGAAGCCCCATCTCTACCATAGTTGCTCGCAGAACGCACCACTTCTGTTCCAGCGCATTCTCATTTTTTCCCCAAGAACCCGTCCTCTCGACCTGACCGGTAGCAGAATGCTAAATAGCCAGATATTACCTTCACCCACGGAGAGAATTCGAATGTAGCCTGTAATTGTGCTGATGCAAAACACCTACGGCTCTCAAGCATGATGGAGCCTCGCCTGCAGTGCAGATCCAGCTCACTTCATCCACGCTGAGTAGCTCTCTGACATTTCATGTGAAAATACTCTCTGAAGCTCCATGATGGGGGGGTGGGGGGTGGTACTCTTATGGGCTCTGCAGTGGCCCATGTGCTCGGCACAACTGGATCTTTCTAGTCAGGATGAAACGTTTCATTAAGAAAAAAGCCGCATTGATCATTCTCATTAAGCTCCATGATAGAGCAGCTTACGTTTTACTAATTTATTAGTTGCTTTTATCCGCGTCCCTTTAGAGAGAAGGGAATCAGCCAGTCCACAACGATTAAGAGGCATACACACGTTCCCAGTGGTGGGTGCACTCTGCCAACCCTGGGATTTGAACCAGCAACCTTCCAAACCGGCCTGCACTGTCCTAACCCACTGAGCTTCACAGCACTCCTGGATTTATGTTCAGTTTGGAAATTGGCACATACGGTACTGTGCACAAGTTTTAGGCGATCGAAGATGTTAAAGCGACCTTCATGTTAATGCGCAACTATGATTATTATGGCCGTCGACGTGTAATATTTGCAGCAACCATGAAATACACCCATGTATATTTTGACTTGACCAATAGCATATTTTGTTTGGCTAAACAGCACCTCATCTAGTTATTTAACAAATTTCATTAATTAATATTAATTTAATTTTAATCAAGCTGGTGGTGAATACATTAACAAACACATGTAATGGCTGGGGTGCCCCTGAGGAGAGCTTTGGGAACTAAAGCGCTGTTCATCTATCCAGCCAGAGAGATACCAGAAACCTTTTGGAGAACAGAAGGAATTTTTGTTCGTATTTATTGTGATGCTCTTTATTTGCATATGTTGTAATGTTAATTTTTCTACACTTATTACCTGGGAAAACATTTTCTTTGACTGCCTAACCCTCTTGCACAGTATTGCAGGTCAGCTGACAGACATGGACATAGATTAGTGACTGATGTCTTTAACTGGAAAAAAACCCAGACTGCTGTTAACCTATTATACACATGAAGCAATTTACCCTTTCTGAACAAAATACTCCCTCTGGTCAGTTTGTCCATCCATCCATCCATCCATCCAGCAACTCATTGTGAACAGGGTCACTGGTGCCCTAATATCAATTTGATCATAAAAATGCCCATTAAATTAGAGACTTTCTAAAGATGGGTCACAACATTTTTTTTTATTTGAGATATACACTCATGCTATTTTAAAGATAATCCAAATTACAAAAAAAGACAAATCTCGGAGGGGAATAAATGTTACAGATTTATTTATTTATCTTGCATGCGCTAAACACTAAGTGCAGAAGTGCATTCATTCTTACGAAATAAATAGTCCATAATAAATCCTTAATTAAGAGGAAGTTGATGCAAGACTTTGCTTTTCTGGTTCTGTCTCCTCCAGCAGCCACAAACATCCATTTCGCGTTTTGATGTCAGAAATGCCAGAATAAGATCAGCTTATGGTAAAATCATCGTCATAAAATTAGAAAAACACTGAATGTTAAGACTGAGTCAACATTATGCAAGACAGAATGCATAACAACCGAACTACGGAGCGTAATAAAGCCAGCTGGCTTGGTCTGGAATTTCTGACCATGTTTACAGGTCACCTTTGTGTGCCCCCCCACCCCCCACTCTTGTTTAGACTGCGTGATCACATGAGAAACACATACAGATGGGCTGTTATTCTTCTGGGTCCTAATCACCACATTCCTCTTCCCTTCCTTCCTTCCTTCCTTCCTTCCCTCCTTCCTTCCCTCCTTCCCGCACGCCTGCCCTTGTCTCAGTCTTGTTCCTCTCCTGCTGGGACTGCCATCTGCCTTTGCCATATCACATGCAGTCTGACCAGTGCTCCCCCCTCCCGGATTTACCCGTTAGTAGCCTTACTGAGAGTCTGCCTGTTCGCTTACGGCGACGGTAAGAGGTACGGTGTTTGGAGACGTCACACGCCGCACCCGCCCTGCTATTTTTCCTGTTTACCCATCACTCCCTTCTCTCCTCTTGATTACCTGCACGCACCTACGTTCTGACAGGCCGTCATACACCCCTGACCCCCCTCCTGCTGCTGGCACTTCTCATCTTTCATAATGAAATCAGCCCCCACTTGACGGCTGGCCGAGGGAGGCCCGCTCTGTCTCTCCTTTTACCTCGACCCCGAGGTGATGTCACCTCGCCTGCCCTTCCTCTTGCACAAACTGAGAAATCAGCCTCAATTTGTCACAAACCATTTGTTTAATATGTCATTTATACCGCAGCAAGAATGAATTGTTACTCCATTCCGTCCATTGGTGGGGTGGCAGTGATGGAACTGGTTCTGGGGCATCAGTCTTCAGCCAAGTTAAACAGCTTCAGCAAACAGTGAAAAACATGTGGCAACAGTCAAAAAATATGTAAATAACATTTAAAAGTGCCTAAGGTTAAATATAATGGCCTAAAATCATATAAAAATCACACCGCGAAAGAATCACAACAGGCAAATATGAATTTAGTATATATTGCCACTCCCAATATGCTCAGTATGTATAAGATAAAAAGTATGAATACATTTGTGGCAAGAATTATGGAAACACTTCCAGTTTTTAGAGATTGCAGAATTTCATTCAACTGTTGCTCCAGTTTTAATTGGCCAATGTATGATATTTGTAATATTCATTGACTGTTTATAAACATTACCACCAATATTCATGTAGTGATTTTTAAAGCCTAATTCCAAAAATGGTAGGCCTTTCCATAATTTTGGCAAATAGTGTATAAAGAGAGATATATTTCCATGAACTCTGTCCTCTGCTTACAGTTACCCTCCCTAAGAGAGCGTGGGGCTGGGTCTGGCCGTCGAGGGCCCAGCCTGCGTGCTTTTCCGTCTGTGGTTGTTAATTGCCTTCTGAGATCACTGTAAGGATCTAGCCCAGGTGTGAAGAGCCAGTCAGCCCAGAAACCTGCAGAGCCCACGCTCCTCTGTGCAAATGGCTGCATAGTGAGTAAAGAGGCCACCCCCCCTTTCCAAATTCACACCTAAGGCCTCCCTACGCCAGTTACAGCAGTCGCAGGTGATGAAATTTCAGTAGCCTCCAAATATCATACCCATCATGCACTGCAGTATTTAGTGAATTCCAAAAACATACCTTTTTTTATTATTATTAAATACACACCTCTACAACATAGTTTGACTACAATTACAAACTATGACATTTCAAAAGTGTTTTAAGCATTGTGCTATTTCTTTTTGTGTTGTCTCCCACCATAACGAGATTGTATATATAAAAATGAGAGATATAAAAGTAGCATATCACACACATTACCTAGGGACAGCTGCCCTGCCTACCAGTCTTGTCCTGGTATCATGTAAGGCCTCTGATACTAAGGGTTGATTTTCCTTGAACAACTGTTGCCGTCTTCCTCCTATTTTGAACAAAGATGCCAAATAACTGACATGGCTATCAATGCATAAAAGATCATGTGGGCGTTTCTGCAATGGAACCAACGGCACATTTTCCTGTCTATAGATCAGTGAGGTAATACTGCACACTAACAGGGGCCACAAAAATCCCCTCCAGACATTTCTCTTCCTAATACTCGATATTCGTCATTTTCCCCCCTCACTGGACCTGAGGCTCACCGCACTGTATCCCACAGGAAAGGCAGCTCTTGTCGGTCGCGCAGAACACCGACGGTAATCTTACTGGCGAAGTCCAAAGCAGACACGCCCGGGAAAACTGCATGTCCTGGAAGACATGGTGATAAGAAGTGGCCTCAATTCAGCTAACATGTCAATGGCAAGTTGGCGTCAACAGAATTAATTCATTAATTGATCATTTTCCAGAATGTTTTCTTGACCGAAGAGCTGGGTATTTCTAAACATTTCTGCATATCATTCTTCAATATACCCAATGAACAGAATGAGCCATTTTGTAAAAACGTCCAGGAAAAATCTTTCAAAACACTACTGCCTCCGCTGATTATACACCATCGTTTTGTCGACAATGCTGACACGATATGATTAAAACAATTATTGGGTCCAAACTCAGATGGCTTGCACATAAATTTTTTTATTAATAATCCACAGACACTTCAACACTAGATGTTCATCAGCGTGTGTCTGGGTTCGGACCTAATTATTGTCAATCTGGCATGTAAAAATGAGACTTTAAAGAGAAGGACCCCTATTTTGTTGGTATTTTCTGCCAGACTTCATATAGTGACATCATATGTTCTTTTTTCTTTTTCCTGTTCTTCACAGCAGTGTTAATATTTTTGTGATCTCACTCCAGCAGACAGGTATGGATATGAAAAATGAGCCTGACAGGAGGGCCAGAACCACGCTGCTAATCCTCTTGAGCGCCAAGGGGATGCCGTTACCTGAGGCTGAAGGCTTTCTCGTGCTGCCATATTAGCGTCCCTCAGAGCGTTACTTAAAAGTTCTCAACGTGAAACCACCAGTGTCAAGGAGAAATATGGTAAATGCCAGAGAGGCTGTCAGCCAAATCTGAAATGCTGGTGAGCTGCTGTATGTGTGTGTGTGTGTCTGCATGTGTGTGTGCATATGTGTGTGTGTGTGTGTGTGTGCATATGTGTGTGTGATGGTTGTTCTTAGTAAATCGCCAAAGTTCCATGTATGTCCCTCTAGGCTACTTAGAAGTATAAAGAATTAGGTCACGTTGACAAATGTGGTTTCAGTAAAGTGGCATTTAGCTTTGAAAATCGCAATGTTTAAAAATATATGTGATTAATCTAATGAAAATACTAGGCCACAGATTTCAATGAAATGCACAGAAAAGAGATGAAAACTAACGAAACGGGATAAAAAATCCTGTTTGTCAGTCTGTCCACATTCCTGTTAGTGATGCTGCATGTTTACATTCACCATCCCTCCTGTGTTACCTTTTCAAACCACTAAAAACTCAATTTGCTGCAAAAACATGACTTTTTTATGCAAATCTGCCTGTGCACAAGAAATCGTAACGTGCAGTAATTATTGTCAATCATGTCACTGCCTCGTGAATGTTACTATATACATGCTCTTGTCATCCACATGTGTAGTTCAGTTACATATTAAGTATCTGTTTCATTTCAGTTAATGTTTATTTGTATAGTGCATTTTTACACTGTTACACTGTCCCAAAGCACTTTACATGATCCCCGCCCAAAACCCCCAGTGAGGAACCAGAGGCGGCAGCGGCAAGAAAATCTCCCTATGAGGAAGAAACCTTGGGGTCAGGAAAAACCTGCGGCCAGATACACAGACATTACTACTGAATTTGCCCACCCGTTTCCAGGTGAAAAATTCTCTTTACATTTTTAATTTAGCAAATATTTTTAGCCAAACTGTGGCACAGATTTGAGGAAGTGAGGTTAGCCAGTCCCTGGAGATATTGGGGTTAAGGGCTTTGCCCAGGGGCCCATCAGCAAAATCACTCTGCCGACTCTGGGATCTGAGCTGGTGACCTTCATGATTACAGGTACAGCCTTGAGCTGCACAGCCACACACTGCCCACAGCAACATATTCCAGTGTTATCAAAACTTACAAAGGGACTTCACTGAGTTCGCTACTATGGTTTGGAATAAAACAGTTAGGTGTGGTTAAGAAAGGACTGCAAAGGGTAAAATGGAAGAGGCAGAAAAAGAGGCTGAGGATCACTGTACAAGAAACTGAGCTGAAACAACCAACATCACAGGCAGTATGTGGACTGGGGACTTCTGTGGTCAGAGTCATTAGCTGGAGTCTGCAAAGCTCATCCTGGGGGTAATGGAGAGCAGAAGGTGGGACTGCACCCTGTGGATGTTTTTTTTTTGTTGTTCTTGTTGTTTTTCGTGGACTATCCAACTGTATAAAATCAGGAGGCTCTGTTACACACACACACAAGCACATGGCATTCACATAGAGCCTAAATGTGACGCAGTAACAGAGACTCAAAACAAGAGGAACATCACATTAAAACAGACGGGAGGTACACTTTCAGTGAGCCTACGCGATTTTTGTGCCAATTACCAGTCTGTCTGCTAGCCTTGCAAACCGAGTGGCTATAAAGTATTATCATGCATGACATTACGAGAGGGGACCAGCATTTCTGTGTCAGGTTTCAAAGCGAAGGTCTAAACCTCACAACTCTAATGGTGACTCAGCCCAAAGTAATGTTTTAATCAGCTGGCAAACGTTTGTTCATATGGGCTGCACCCATAAACCATGAAAAAAAAAAACAAATACCAGTAACACGCCAACAAGGTAATTTGTCCATCCATAATAAGTGCACAGTGGTGTTAGCTGTGATTATCTTTCTCAGGAACGATGAAGCCATTGTATCAACTAAATCGCAGATTACGATCAGATGATGATGGCGGCAGCAGTATTTCGGTGATGAGATTTGTGTCCTTGTCAGGCATTAGCTTTGCCATGTTGCGCAAGGGGCCTCAATGGTGTGAAGATATTGTAATGCATGTATATGTACATTTACATTGCATTTATTTGTTTGACAGACGCTTTTGTTCAAAGCGACGTGCCTGTGCCGCAGACCATACATCACGGGCAGAGAGCTGTCAAGGAGGCGGCTTGGTGTAAGTGTAGCTAGACTGAGCTTCCATCGAGAGACCAATAACCAATGTAAGGTATCGTTGGGGCAGGAGCTCTGCAGTGCATTACGAAACATGTCCAGAAGCATACAGGCGAGCTACTAAACTCAAAAACACCATGAGGACTAGGTTCCTACGAGAAAACAGCGTCTCATGTTGAGTAGAGAGCATATCCAAGGGAAGTGAAGACCGAGCTGGTTAGTGGTCGGAGCAGCTAGTTGAGGCTTTCTGGAAAACATGGGTCTTTAGCAAGGGCATAAATGTGGGTATGGATGATAGGGACATGACCTTACCAATATTGTGGGAGTACCACGTCTGTTTAGGGCGATGGCGGTTTCTGGTCCCACCCAATGTTGAAATCAAACCTACGCCCTTGGTCTTGAGATGCTTCTTGGACAACTAGAGTAATTACATGCAGTTAGGGTAGCTTGTGCCAAACATATAGAGTTACATGTATTGTACATGTAATATTTGGAGGCTCCCCGGGCAGAATTGGCTTGCTGACCACAGAAGGCAAGACCAGATGCAGGTAGGTGCCCTTCCGTTAACATCCCAGAAAGCCAGCACCAAGGATTCTAACTTGATGCAAGCACTGATAGCGAAGCAATGAAGAGAGACAAGGAGGGGTGCAACATGAGAGCGTTTTGGCTGATTGAATACCGGATCTGCTGCTGCAGTTTTAATAACGTACGGCAAATTTAAAGCACAAGTTAGTGGTCCTCAGTAAAGAGTTGCAGTAGTCAAAGTGCCTAGACGAAGCTGAGATACATATTCTGATGACTAAGGCCTGGTTTTTCTGATGTTGTACAGAGTGAATCTGCAAGACCAGGAGATATGCAATATTGTCAGCAAAGAATAGCTGGCCATCTATTCTTACCTCCAGGTTTCTGGCAGACCCTGATGGAGACCATGTTCATGATGTAAGCTGTATAGTGACATTAACAGTAGGGATGGCAGGGAAGACTAGAAGCTCAGCCGTTGAGATGTTCAGCTGGAAAAGATAATCCAGGCTGCAGTATGGACCAGGCATGTAGAGATCCCAGCAGGGGCACGTTGTCCTTAGGAAAGAAAGTCAGATACGAGTAGATTTGAATGTCGTCAGAATAGTAGTGATAGGTGAAGTCATGTGCCTGGATGATCTAACATAGAGAGAAGCAGAACAAGGACTAAACCTTGAGGCATCCAAGCTGATATCCGCCGTGACCTAGATGCAGCCAAAGAAACTGGCTCAGAAAAATCACATAGCAGACCTTGTGATGCCAAGTTGAGAGAGCTGGCCTGTAGGATGAGGCAGATCACTGCGCCAAAGGCCGCAGAAAGGTTCAACCGGATGAGAACATATGACAAGATGCAGGGCATCCACAGTAGTCGAGATGGGCTGTCTCGTTGGAGTGTCCAGTTCTGAAACCAACTAGAGAAGCTGTTCTGTCTAGAAAAACTTTAGGAGAACAGGCTCAAGAGTTTTAGATACTCCAATACACGACGACCAGCATTAGCAGTTCAGGATGCATCCACGGCAGCTAGACGTCTTCCCAGACATGCACACCACCCTCACTGACTACCATGCCCTTGAGCACACAGAAGTTCTCCAGACATTAGATATGCCTCAGGCCTCTATGGCTGGAATTTCACATCTGCCGAAAGAGAAGAGTTGCGTAAAAAAGAGCCAATTAAGAACATAACATCACAAAAAGAAGCCATTCTGACCATTCCAGTATTTAACTAATGATAACATTTTAATTTGCTTTGAAAAATATCACATTATGATTATGATAAATATACTGAATTAAAGGAGAGAACACAAAAGATTGATCTTTCCATCTGTGTTCTTCACAGCTTCTTCACAACAGGCTGTGAGAAGCAGGGATTGGATATTTTTAAGTATAGAATTAAATGGATGAGATGCCTTATTTTGTGCCCCAGTTCAGTGCTTTCATGTTGGCTGCTACAGGTTAGAAACCAAAGATCCACTTACCTCAATGTCCGCATAAATTTACTGTTTTTAGCTTCGATTTCCATTGCAACTTTTTTTTGAAGGGGACAGGGGGTTATTTTCTGGTAAGCACATTCAAATAAAAGAAATACATTCAAGACTGCTTAGTGAGAGTTGACACATTTAAAGAAAGTAGTCACTTCTACTAGGGCGTGTGGAGTTTTACAAAAACATAGGCCAGGGAATTAATTACTGCTGCTGATTATTAATTGAATTATAATGGAAAGCAAGACTGGGGTGGCATGGTAGCTCAGTAGGCAGAAATGTTGTCTTATATCTCCAGGGTTCGGGATTGAGTCCCATCTCCGCTCTGTTTGTACGCTCTTCCTGCATCACGTCAGTTTGAATCCCATCTCCGCTCTGTGTCTGGGGTTTGTACACTCTTCCCGTGTCACGTGGGTTTGAATCCCGCCTCCGCTTTGCGTGTGGAGTTTGTACGCTCTTCCCACCACACGTGGGTTTGAATCCCACCTCTGCTCTGCATGTGGCGTTCATACGTGTGTCGTGTGGGTTTGAATTCCCCCTCTGCTTTGTATGTGGAGTTCGTATGTGTGTCCTGTGGGTTTGAATCCCACCTCTGTTCTGCACATGGAGTTTGTACACTCTTCCTGTGTCACATGGGTTTGAATCCCCAACAGTGTACTGTGTGTGGGGTTTGTACGCTCTTCCCAGATCACGTGGATTTGAATCTCACCCTCATTTTCTGTGTGGAGTTTGTACGCCCTTCCCGCATCACATAGGTTTGCATCTCACCTCCACTCTGTGTGTGGCGTTTGTATGCTCTTCCCGTGCCACGTGGGTTTGAATCCCGCCTCTGCTCTGAGTGTGGATTTTGTACGTTCTTCCCGTGCCACGTGGGTTTGAATCCCGCCTCTGCTCTGAGTGTGGATTTTGTACACTCTTCCTGTGCCACGTGGGTTTGAATCCCGCCTCTGCTCTGAATGTGGAGTTTGTATGCTATTCCCACGTCCCGTGGGTTGGAATCACGCCTCCGCTCTGAGTGTGGAGTTTGTACGCTCTTCCTGCACCACGTGGGTTTCAATCCCGCCACAGCTCTGCTTGTCTAGTTTGTGTGCTCTTCCCACTGCAAGTCAAAGATGTACTTAAGCTAATTAGTATCTCTAAATCAGCTCTAGTGTATATTCTGCGATGGACAGGTATTCCATTCAGGGTGTGCGCCTGCCTTGTGCCCTGTGATGCCTGGGATAAACTCTAGTGTGATTCTGACCAGGATAAGTAGGTATTGGATGGATGGAATTTAAGCCTTAAAGCTTTTTCTTTTATGTGTTTTGTGCAGGGAAGAAAGGAAAAGGACATTCAGGGAAGAAAGATTGTGGGAGCTGATCTGAGAACAGGCTTTGGCACCGCCCCCACTCACACTCCTGCCCTCCCAGTACCAGGTTTCCCCGCCCACTCCTCCAGAGGACAGGCAAAAGGAGACTGGGAGGAAGGGAGAGGACAGGGGAGAAACTGTAGCACAAAGAGGGCTAATATTTCACTCCAGCTCTGAGAAGGAGACAGGCAGGGGGGGGGGGGAGGGGAGGGAAGAGAGAAAGGTGGGACTGCAATCTATGGATGTTTTTTTTTTTTTTTTTTTTGTGGACCGACTATCCTGCAACTGTGTAAAGTCTGAACAAAAATAACAGCCACAAGCCTGCCAGACAGCGAGAGAGAAAGGAACAGATGCGCAGACAGCCACAAGTTTATATATGCAGCGGGCAATGAGGAAGCAGCAGTCTCTGCTGTGTGAATGAATTGCGAAGCAGGGCGAGCATCTCATAGATGTGCACGGACACGCGGCCGGCACGCTGCACGTGCACGTGTGTGTGTGCGCATGCCTTCGCCTCACGCATGGACGACACTGGATTATGTGAGAACTGATTCACAAATTGGATTGTAGGGTGCAGATTGAGATCAGCTCAGAACCAGTAAACAGTAAGTATCTTTTAAAACCCTTGCAGCTGCTGTTATTTCTAAATAATTTTGAACAAACTGCAGACTGCGGATATTTTCATTTGATGACAGATTCGCTTTCAAAGATATAGCATGTATTTGATTATTTATGCAGTTAACACATTATTGTGCAAAAAAATATCTAGTTGTAAGAAAATACACTGTGTTAATGATTTTTTTTTCTTACAGGAAATACGGTGGAGAGGATTACAAACGTGGAATGAGCCATGCTCTGAGTGTTAGGTGAGAATAATACGATTAAAAGTTCATTGGTTTGTTTTGGATTATGCCTGAACAAAGCTGAAAGGGTCTTGCTATTTCAAAGCCGTGTGTCCTTTTGGTGGTGTTCGCTATTTAAAAAAACCTATCCATTAGACATCAATAAAAATCGAAACAGCTCATTACACATTCACACACATGCACAGATCTTTATCTGACAGAAGCTCATTCATCTTCACGATTATTCTGACTAATTTTTTCCCCACTTGATTGATGTAGACCGTTCACAAGCTGAAAAGCAGTTCCTGTCTTTTAATATTGACAGAGTGAAAGGCGCTGAAAATAAACACGAGGAAAATGAAAAATATCAAGGACTTAACTTTGACCCCTGATGAACAATACTACATGTGCTGAGTTACGGACCAGCATAGAGAGCTGAATATTTTCTTCCGTACATTAAGAAACTGAAGTTTTATCCTCATGTGATAATTCAAGTGTTATTTTACTAAAAACGGCTGATACTTGAATATGCTTGTATTTACAGAATATTAGTGGCTGTCTGTTTTTTTTTTGTTTTGTTTGTTTTACTCTTCAGGCATACATATGGGATATGTCAGGTGTTGAGGGTGAGGAGATGTTGTGTAACTGCTTCAAAATACACCAAAAATAAAGACAATTATTCTGGACTATCAGGTAACAGCACACCTCCATATTTAACAAAAAGCACCATATAAGACATAATAGCACTAAAGCAATCGCACCGTTTTTTCAAGCATAGTTAATTCTGCATGAAGGCATTACATCATTGTTACACATTTGGTTCATGATCCCGCCGTGACAGGTCTTGTCTTCGCTGGTACGGTTAATGTGTCTTTAACTTGAGGGGATAAATATCTATAAAAAAAATAATTATTGTGAGGAAGAGAGAAAAGTGCTAGGATCAAAATGATTACCGTAAAAGGGGCAAGGCGAGGAACATCTGGATACCTGACAGGTCGAGTAAAAGAAGGCGCGTGTACACCTACTGATGAGTAGGGGCGCGTAATTCCTCTGAAACGGATCTGTTCATATCCGAAAACTTAAGTCAAAATGCATCTTGGGATAGTGAGGATGTTAAATATACAACTGGAAAGCTGGTTTGGGAGCCCCTCGAATGCCAGCATGTGACATCCTGAAAAAAATAGCCCGCAGCCCAAACACCCCGGATGAGAGCAATACCAACTCGGGAAAATAAATCACGAATAAATAAGTGATTTTTTCTTTTAAACTCATGAAATAAGAAGGAAATAGGAGAAATAAGAAATTACGAGAAATAAACAGGGACACAAATGGCATAAAGAGATGTATCCCCGCTGCGTAATTTTAATTTAAGTCGGCAATTATAAAATAGAATGTGAGGATGCGCTGAAAACGTCTTGATGATGTCTTCCCTGAGGTGAGAAATATATCGAGTTTATCTTTAGGCCGGCGATCAACAGCAGTTTGCTGGCATTGACGTCCACGTGGAGCTCAGGTGTGTATTTACGGACAAACGCCGGCGATGACGGGCGGGTTTATGGAGACCTTATGTGATCGGTACCGGAATAACGAGATGATCAGTGACACATTCAGCAGCAGAGGTGTGTAAATACCAGCCGTATGTTTCTTTACAGCAAGCGATCGTGGTGTCCATTAATAAGTTAAAGTTTGGGTGGGAGGGGAGAACAGTTCCGTATCTTCCCTAATGGTCTTCAAGTGCTTTATAAATCCATATCATTGAGTGCTAATTTTTTCATGATGTGGAGCGTGATGCATAAGCGCATCAAGGTGTCCGATCATGCGGGTGTTGTTGTTTTTCTTTGCTGCTGTCCGTGCAGAAAAATCGCTCTTTCCAGGAACCGGGTGAGCGAATCAGGGGACGGGGAGCCGAGGCCTTTGTACCATGGATCTCAGCAGGCGGCGCTATTAGGGGGCTGACAAAATCAACAGCATGTGCCGGTCGACCTTGGCGGCACGATGCCATTAATTGGGGTCCAAATTAGTCCATTAGATCCACTGTCTTGCGCTACCTGGCTCTTATTTTCGCTCCGCAAGCGGATGTACGGTCTGACTCATATTACACTGCCGACCTCCGGCACCGTCATTTGCTTCATACGTGAGAGCTGTTTTTGTTTACTGAACTTCAAACCCCCATCAGTCTCCCACTTCGCATTTGTGATCATGAGCTGGTTCTGATTGTAAATGACAGCCATCCACTTTTATTTATTAATTCTCTCACTCCATCTCAGTGCAGTCATGGTGCTAATTCGGGGAGGGCGGGGGGCGGAGTAGAAACAAAGCTGTTTTGGAGCTGGAAGGACCGGAAAACTATGAAAAGGAAAAGAATGTGAATCATATTATTACATATTTTATATGGAGAAAGTGCAGCTTTTATGTTCAAAAAACAGCACAGGCTTCAAGCTGTTAGGAAGTCTGCGAGTTATACATGTACTGTAGACCCTGTGGTGAAAACCGAAACAGAGAAGCAGGATTCTGTTAGAAAAACCACTGAAATGGAGTGAAACTGGGCATATAAATCTAAGGATTCTGACGTTTTTATATGGCTGAAGGCTAAGGCTGGTTTACTAACATTATTTGTGTGATGTCATCAATGGACTTATTGCTGTTGAACTGGAAGGAGAGAGAGTTTAAAGGTTGTGTTGTCTGAAATGGATTCTGAAATGTATTTCCAGGTCCCATACGCAGACAATTTCAGAAGCTCACTTGGAGAGATAACTCTGATGGGCTGTGTTTTCGAGAGAACAAGTACAGGTGCCCTTGAGAATTGAGAGGGAGCAGAGGATGAGGGATTGACCCCCCTCCCCCACCCACTCCACAAATCTCTCCTGTGACAACAGCAGTGTTGTTTTCCTGTTGGGGAAACGCAAGAGCCAACAGTATAACGTCGCGTAAACATTGTGACACGTGTTGTCTCACAATGGCGGCATGTTTGATTGCAGTCCAACTTCCCACTTTTCTGTTCATTACTTTGCCGAGACTCTTAAGGTAATTGACACTTTTCTTTAGCTTGGAATTAAGGCAGATGTCAGTGCAGTTTTCTGCATGTGGGTGCAACAACCAGGGCTCAAAACTGTAACACATAACCACACTATCCTAGATTGGTTTTGGCATTCTACATTTATGTTTTATTTATTTAACTGACAGTTTTGTTCCAGCAACAGAAAGCAGGGTCTGACAGTTCTGGGAACAATTGGGGGTTAAGGGCTTTGTTCAAGGGCCCAATGGTGAAATCATTCAACCAACCCTGGGATGTGAACCAGCAACCTTCTGGTCACAGATATAGCATCCTTACCCAGTAAGTCACACTCCACCCCTGCCACTGTTCTCTCCACTAAATACCCAAAATGTGCCTGGTGTGAGCAGCATGGCATACAGTAATACGGCTGATGTATGTGTGCCAGTCCTGGATCATCTCTGGATCATCACTGTCGAGTTTTGTCTGGAACTCATTGCAGATGATGCCCAGTAAAGTTGCTTGAGGCAGTGGATTTGTCTTCCTGTGACTCTCCAGCCATCCCCGTGACACAGAGATGGCCTCGCATGCCGTGCTGTGAATGGTGTCTCCCCTGTGGTCGTGATTCTGATTGACAGCTTGACTTTAAGTATGAGTCACGGCCTCCGTCCTGGCAGCAGAATGCGAGGCAGGGAGATAGATCCCACAGGGACGACATGAACGGTGAGGAACACTCAGAAGAAAGGGCCCCATCCTGAAGCCAAAAGACCACTCATTCTCCCTGCCTGTCTACATGGAGTGAGATTGTGGGTATTAAATACCACAATAGTCTGGGATTTGCGAAGGTGGAAGGGGTATAGGACAGGAACATAGACTGTGCGAGAAGACCAGTCCATATCCTATGCAGTGCCATGGACGTGAGAAGTCTATAGGTTTGAGTCAGTGATACAAACATTTGAGAATTACACGGCCTTTGCTTAAATATAAGCACTATTAGGGGATAGTGACGAGGAATCAAAGTCTGTGATGACACTGGGGGCGGTGTGTATTGGGCTGGGATGCTGTGAGTGTGATCGTAAAGTTATTGGTTCAAATCCCATGGTCAGCAGAGTGATTTCACCATTGGGCCCCTGAGCAAGGCCCTTAATCCCAATCGCTCCAGAGACTGGGTGACCCCACTTTCTCAGAAAAACAAATGTTCATTGCTTTGGATGAAAGCATCTGCTAAATCAATTAAATTAAAACAGACAGGACCCCAAATGGGCTGACGGAAACTGTATCTATTTAGCGACAAACTCTTTCTCGTTTCGAATGGTGGTGGCAAATAAGTGACCAGGTTCGTCGATCGGAAAGTAAAATCCACTTAGTGTCCATGGGAGATTTCCTGAAACGTGTGAAGAAAAACACCTCCGTCGAATGCGCAGGTGCGAATGCACAGGTGACAACAAAGCTGCAACTGTTATGGCTGCCGTAGGAAAAAAAGCATTATCATTCCAGCTGACTTTGTGGATTACTTCTGCCCCAGCGACTCTGTCTGTCGTGCTAGAGTTTCACAAGAAAACACGCTGGGAGAACATTTAGTTTTGGAGAAATGGGTGTGAAGCCAGATTTTTTAAAAAAGAAAAAGACATATACAGACAGTGGGGATGTAGAGCGTGCAGGGATTTGCATGGAATGAGCACCGACACAATAACCCAAAGAAGGAAAGGGTCGAGAAAGCAGGGTGAGCCAGTCCCTGGGGAACCTGGGAGTCAATGCTCTAGCTCAGGGGGCCAATGTCGAAAGAGCTCTGTCATATGTGGGATTTAAACCAATAACTTCCAATCACAGGCACAGCATCCTAACCCACTGAGCCACACATTTACAAGAACCTTCTGTTACAATTGACACCATTAAATGAGACAGTAAAAATTGCATTTTCTTTCATCGAATGGATACTGCAGTCAGCTCAGGTTTACCGTGACAAGTGGTGTGACAGCTCAAAACCGTGATGTTCCACGGCCCGGATGTGCTGGTGATCTAGCGAATCATCAGAAGCATCCGGAAAAAAAATCCATAAATGCGATGAGAAAGGAATGCAATGATGCAGATTTGCACAACTGTCAGGCGGACGGAAACAGGAAGCTGATGTGGCGTGGAAAGAGAGTCCCTTACTGTCAAGCAGCAAGTGGAGACACTGCCAAAACCTGCTTTTTGCATGTACATGAACAGATGTATTGAAAAGCTGATTGTAAATACGCAGCTGGTCACAGCAGCATATGGCACTCAACAGGACTGGTGAAAGGCACATATTTGGATGTTTTTTTTCACTCGTATTGCCTGGTGCCACGCTGAACCAGTCGATTTTCCTTTGAGGTTCTCTCTTATTTCCCCTGTGTGTAATATCTGTTTTAAGGATTTATGGCTGATATGTTTACATGCCATTTTTAAGCCTCTCTCTGGTGACGTGCTGCGCCCATGCATGCTTTCAGAAAGTCATCAGTGGAATTGCCAATGCAAGGTTTTTCATGTCTCTGTCACTTTGTCACGACCTTGCCGTCACTGTTTATGTAACCCAGTCTGCTACTGGTTACGAGGTGTTTTTTTTTTCATTACTGTGGACTTATTTGGAAAAGTGGAAATGAAGCTCTCTGCGATGGGTTGGCGCCCCATCTTGGGTTATTCATCATTTGCGGTTGTGGCTTCCGGGATAGGCTACAGACCCATATGACCCTGCATAGTACAAGTAGGTATAAAGGATGGATGGATGGATGGATGGATGGATGGAAATGAAGCTTTTGTCATCACTCTAATGAGGACAGTTTATAAAACAGTGAAAGGGGGCAGATAAGGGAGAAGAAAGAATGGAGTTGAGGCAGAGGAGAAGATTTGGGATTAGATGGAGAATATTGCTCAATGGGAAAGGATCTGCATCTGGCTTCCGAAGGTTGTGGGTTTGAATCCTGCGTTCAGCCAAGAAATCATATTACTGTAGGTTCCATGCCTGCTCAAGAGACACTAGCTGGTCCTGCTGTCTGACCCCAAGTTTTTTTCACTTGTATGCTGCTTTGCACAACAGTGGCTTCAAGGTAATTGTAAAGTTTGGAAAGCAGTATGAGGAGATGATTTTGCAGAAGAGGGATGGGATGATGTGTGGCTCAGTGGGCCGGAGCCCTGGCCTCAGCAGGACTGTCATGTCACCCTACGGCTGACCGTGTGCACCCCACGCCTTGCCTTGCAGAGATGCTCGCACCCAGTCATCTGGCCATAACGATTTGGCCTTTGCCAGAGTCACTCAGAGCTTTATCCCTGCCTATGTGTTCTGCATGCAATATGTGCACTATGAGTACCGAATGTTGGCGTGCCATATAATATATCCCAGACCTTAACCATGAGCAGTTCTGGGGGGAGGCAAGGGGAACCGTGGCCCCCCTAAATACATTTGCTACTTGGGTCTGAAATAAATGTTCTATTATTAGAACCTCTGCGAAGAGGTGAAACAAACATAAGTACATTTTCTTGAGGGGCTCTATTAACGGGGATGCGGCGGGTGGTCAAGTTGCTTCAGTTGGTGAAAAGCAAAGTTAATGACAGAAAAAGATAATCAAGCTTGTGGAAGCAAGACAGTCTAAACAAGAAAGCGGAGTGAGTTACATAGTTGTCAAAACTGTAAAGAGTAACTGAGAATCACTGCATAAATAACTTAGCTGTTTTCAATGACATTAAGGTCAAATGCATCTGGCCCCCCTAACAGAACAACTGGCCCCAGTGTGGCCTTCCAGTTGAAATGGTCTAGAACCGCCACTGATCTTAACATGCGTTCAGTGTTATTCATGTCACATGATGGAGGACATCATTTTTTGGCTCATCTGTGTGTGTGTGTGTGTGTGTGTGTATGTGTGTGTGTTGGGGGGGGGGTCAGATATACATCTCATTTTTGGGACGAAATGTCCCCACAATATGATAAATGCCTGTTATTTTGGCATTGTGGGGGCCATTTTTCTGTCGACACAAGAGGAAATTCAGTTTTATCAAAATCTGTGACTGCAATCAAAAAAAAAAAAAACTGCCATAATTCTTGTATTTTGTTTGGTTACTTATGGTTAAGGTTAGGGCTGGATAGGGGTTATGGTCACCATTCTTTGATTTTGGTTTTTCCCGGAGAAATACGTGGATGGTCTCTACAAAGATATGAGTACAGGTCTGCGATGAGATATGCAACAAAAAGCATTCCAATGTATCTGAACTTCTGCAAATGGCAAATGGCTTTTCATTTCAGAGTATTGTGCAGGACACATACACAGTGCCCTGCATACGGCAACTGTGTTTAGTAGAATTAACATATTTAAAAATGTCTCAACATTTTAACACTTACCAGTGTCATAGATAAACAAGAACAGACCTGTAGGCTAGATGACAGAAGCAAAATTAAATTCTCCCGGTGTTTCATCTAGCCCATGTGGCATAGCCCTTTATCATTACAGAAACCCCTTAGATGGCAGGAAAGAGAGAGAGAGTGAGATTGACTGATTACCACTCTAGGACTCAGGCCCAGCTCCAATGGGAGAGCCAGGATGGGCCCTGAGTCCCACGCACCCCAAACCTGACCAAATGCCAACCAATCAGTGACGTTTTGGTTTTTGGTATAAATAGGATGGAAGCAAGCCATTTTTTTTTTATTTTGAAGATAGACATTTTGAACTATTACAGTCAAACACCCCTCCCCCTCGGCCCCTCTAGAGATTCCTGGGGACCACCCGGCATCTTAAAGCTGGACCAGGGCCCAACTGTAAATAGCAGGTCATTTTCCTAGGTTGCATGACAGCTTAGCATTCCTTGTTTTGAAGGGTCCCTTTTTCAGAATTACAACAGAGAGAACAATATTCTTCTTCCAATTCAGCAACATGTACTTCTCATCAAACATAATTTCAAAGGCATACGCTCTGTAGTGATCTCCTACAAGCCACCATTAATGTTTGTTGTTTCCTTGGACTTATTTATGGTTTGCAAATGGTGTCATTGTACAGGCATGGCGGCGCTCTCTTGGGAATCCAATTGGGACGGACCGAATCGCTCCACTTGGGTGGAAGGGAGTGGGAACCTCACTCCTCCCATATTTCCAGACTTCAACCTAAGCAGCACCTATGGAGGCGGGTCCTTTTTCTGGATTGTCCAAGAAAATGCTTCAGTTACCGCCGGACCCACTTCGCACGCTGCCCCGGCACCCAGGGTGCGAGACATGGCACTGGCCCGGGCCGAGATCATGGTCCTGGGGCTCATCCTAGCCCTGACGGCCTTGGGAAACGGGTTTGTGCTGTGGGTGCTCCTGAGGAGGAGGAAACACCACGCGCCCATGCACCTGTTCATGGTCAACCTCTGCGTGGCTGACCTGGTGGTGGCCTTATTCCAGGTAAACACCAACATGCCCACAGGTACCTGCGCTAAACTCCGAGCCCCTGTTAGTGCTGTTCCAAGTCCTCTAGTTCTTGCATGGTCGGATGCAGACCTGGGGGCTCAAACTCCAATAACCTGGGAGCCACTGGCATTGAGATCTTCAGATGAAGCACCTGTCTTGCTGGCCAGTACTCTGAGACCCTTGATGTAGACTGACCATCTTCTTTCTGAGAGTAACACTGTGTGGGTGTGAGACACGCATCCTAATGATGAATTAGTGATACGGGGAAGGCCAAAGATGACCCACTGAGCATGTGTGACACTGCCACTCCAATTGATTGCATTGTGGTTGATCTCTCTCAAATATCAGAGCATGTGAGGGAGCAGACAGTTAGCGTTTTTAAAATTTACTTAAGGGTTGAGTAGTTGAACTCATGTCCAAATTCCATCCATCCATATATATTCTGACTATGCCTCCTATTAGGGTGGCTGGTCAGCTTCAAATTCAGGAAGTGAAGGTCCAGAATTCACAAAAATAATGACAGAAAAGCAGTAATCTGTCACTGATGTAATAGAGCTTTTGCTGTTCTTTTCCAACCTGTAACCCTAACTGCTTAATGGTGACAATGACGCTTTAACATCAGACCAGTTACAAACCCTGATGTTGTGCTTTGGACCAATGGGGTCCACACTCTACATTTCATCAACCCTCGGGTGACTTGTGCCAGATGCTGAGATTATTTTATGTGCCGTCATCTTCTCCAGGTGCTGCCTCAGTTGCTTTGGGACATAACGGAGCGGTTCCAAGGTCCCGATGCTCTGTGCCGCTCTGTGAAGTACATGCAAATTGTGGGCATGTTTGCATCCTCCTACATGATTGTGGCCATGACCATTGATCGGCACTACGCTATCTGCTGCCCCCTGCAGGCCTACCGCGGTGGGGTAACGTCTCGTTGGAACACCCCCGTCATGGTGGCTTGGGGGCTAGCACTGCTGTTCAGCGTGCCTCAGGTGAGGAGTAACAGTGTGTCTTAGCTTTGTCCTCTTGTAGGTCATGACCCAGCTTCTCAGCAAACGGTCATAAACAATGTAGTTATCATGAGTACCATCTATGACTTGATTCATATTCTCCGTAGTTGGGAGATAATGATGACAAAGGAACCAAGTGCTTCAGTGACCCAACTGCTTCTCCTTCTCATAGGCGTTCATCTTTTCTATGTCAGAAGTGTCTCCTGGAGTGTTTGAGTGTTGGGGACACTTTGCAGAGTCCTGGGGACTAAAGGCCTACGTCACCTGGGTGACTGTGGCTGTCTTTGTCCTGCCTGCATTCATCATCACCATCTGTCAGGTACCATAATGTTCCTGGAATCACGAAACCTCCAGAACCTTGCTGTCTATCCTGTTAGTTGCCTCAGTATCTTTCCTCGAAGGGGTGTTAAACTAGATAGGCCAATATGAAACATCTGGATACCCAGATGTTCAGCAGGACCAGCTGTGTGTCCCACATCGTGTTGATGCATGAACTAGGCAGTTCTTACATGGGTCACTCAAATGAATCTCACCAAGCCCTCCCCTTCTGCACAGGTGCGGATATTTCGAGAGATCCATGACAACATCTACCTTAAGTCAGAGAGAACGATGACCGTGGAGTATAGGCGAAGCTCTGTCCTCTTCCATGTCCGGAAGCTTCAGCAGGATGGAAAGAACAAGAGGAGGGGCAGAGTGGGTCGAAGCTTGCGCTCCTTACAGAAGAACAACACTTCCCCGTGCTCTTGTTGCAATGTGGCAATGGAGAGTCTCTCCAACCAACCCCTACCGCCACAGGGGCTTCCAAACTCTTGTGACGAGACGTCTTCTTTCAACGACCTTCCTTGGAGGCCCTCGGATCACTGCCCTCCAAGCCATGACCACAGTTCTCCTTGTCCCGTGTTTATGAGCTCTATCACGGACGATGATCCCAATACCCACCAGAACCACAACTCACATCCAGACTCCACCCTACATAACAGTTCCTCATACCCCACCAATTCCCATGAAATCCACACTGCATCCAACGTCCTATCAATGACAAACCCGTCCACGCACTCGCCTCTCCCACCGGCCCTGCCCCCCCCTGGAGTATCGAAGGCCATGTCCAAGACGGTCCGAATGACTCTGGTGATCGTGCTGGTCTACACAGTCTGCTGGTCCCCGTTCTTCATTGTGCAGTTGTGGGCCGCTTGGGACCCCAACCCGCCAGACCAAGGTGAGGCTTCTGATCTCTGTATTATTGCCATCTTTTTTTAATGACCATTTTAATGAGGACACCTCTGGCATCTCCTTCATAACCCTCGTTTCTCTGGGGGAGTGACATTACATCCCACACCTTTTGAAGAACTGTAACTCTGTGTAGTGTGTGCTGCCATAATTATGAGTGTTTTGGGTCTTCGGTGGTGCCTAAACAGCCTGGAGTGATATGCTGTAGAAAGGCAGCTGGCTAATTACCCGAACCGTTATTAAGCGCACAGCTGGGTGAAGCGCTGTTTGGGAGATGAGAACAAAGAACAAAATGACTTATTTAGCATGCGACTGCACTATGCACATGAAGTCCCATTTCTCTAAATTGGCGACTTGAAAACAACGAGTGCTGCCATTAATCTGCCATTAAAACAGTGAAGTACATTTAGCACACTGTCATTGTTGGATTGTATATGTGGCATGTTGAATACAGTGAAGGGCACCACAGTGTTTTCACTGCAGCAACGCATGTGGCTGAACTATGACATGCATTTTATGAATGCAAACAGGCAAACACGACGTCCCTCCGCGCTTGGTATTTACAGGACTCATTTATTCCATCTTATGCAATTAGAATATTCAAAGCATACAACACATATGTTTGTTTTGATTCCAATCTGGTCAGAACACCAAAACAAGTTGTAAAATAGCAGATCTGGCCTCAGGAAGATAATTCTCTTACAGATTTTATGGCTTCTACTACACAGTCATGACCAACAGACAAGTGTTTTCTTACAAGAGTCCGTATAATAGATCGGTTGGTAAACATTCATTTAATTTTTTTAGCAGACACTTTCACAGTAGTTTCAGCCTGAATATTACACCGCCCCAATTGTATGGTAATCCCTCACTTTTTCGGCAACTATTTAGGGAAAAATGTTTTTGGAATACCAAGTCCTGTCTTTATGAAAAATAATTTTATCTGACAAGAACATAAAAGAAGTTAGCCATCTCAGTTAAAAAGCAACCGAAGGCAATCCTATTGCATTATCAAAAAACAAACTTTCCAGAAAACAAATGTATTATTTGGTGGGGGTGGTGAGGGCCAGTCAATATTACAAACTCCACAATGCTAGAAGGAGCAGAATGTTTTTGATGCAACAGACTCACATAAAAAGCGCAAAACACATATTGTGGCAGGTTGTCGAGTCATTTTAATAAAGCTGATGACTGCTCTTTTAAAATGAAAGTTACCGTATTAACGGTCACAGCTACATGCTATCAAAACATGCATTCCATGGTAAACATTATGTAGTTACTCCATTTACAACTGACATAAATACACAAATGCACATATTAATTTGTTTAAATATATGCTTGATGTAGTGCAAAGCATGCTAGTAATTGCATAATTAGTCCTGCTGACCAACCCTGTGCGTCACATTATGTTAGCCAATAGTGGACAGTGAGTGAGATCAGAACAAACAAAAATTTGGCCTTGAGGATCCAGCACAGGCAAAGCGTTGAAATGATGATCAGCTCTCATCCAACATCCATTATGTTCGAAATGTACAGCCAGGAGGCCAATAATTCACACCTTCTACTCTTGTATGTACATTATGACATTTACATTCTAGCCCTCGAATATTCAATGACCCCAGTTTTTTGGATGAAATTTAAAAAAAAAACTTCTTATATTTGGGCCAGTATGGTGCACAAAATCTATCTATTTCTAGTGAAATTCATCTCCATATTTATCCTTAACGATGAAGGACTTCAGAAGATGACGGTGCTGGGAATATTCGGCATGTGTGCGGCAGGTTAGCATCCGTGGGCTGAAGCAGGCGTTAGGAGCACATCTGTCCGGCCGGGCTAAGGGCCTCCAAGCGGGCTGCGTAGAAGGGAAAGACGAACCCGGCTCTGCACGCCCGACAGCTGCCAAAACTAGGAGACGAATTATCCAAAGCATGGGAGTGCTGGCCAGTCCCATGTCGTCAGCTAACAGCTCTCATTTATAGCTTGATGACAGCAGCTTTAGAATTTATAATTTTTCAATTTGACAATGACATAATTACTATTTTGCCACTTAGTCGACACACCAAAACCTCCTGAATTACTGCAGTTTCGGCTTTTTAATTTTTACTTTCCTGTTAACATTAGCCCCCTTCCTGATCTAAATCTGGAATTTAAAGGTTCGATGCTACGTAATTCCCAAGCGTACTTTGGTGGAGGGCATCTCACTGACCCAGCACATCTACTCAGCGGGCCTGGGCAGGAGTGAAGCCTGCTGTCAAAGCCTTCCCCAGCAGAAAAGGGATTATGCAAAGAGACATGACGGCTGTAGCACGGGTACCAGGCTTCCTGACGGGTCTCGGAAATCGAACCCCGTTTGAAGCGTGGCACCGAATTTGCACTGACTTTCGTGCCAAGAAAATGCCGATGTAGTGATGGACGCCCGTAGTCCACAGCTCCTTAGGAGCTCAGACTGTTTTAAGCTCTAGAGTGAGGGCTGGATGCACTCTCCTCATCGCTGCCACCTGCTCCCTAGGGAATACTGTGATTTAGATCAGCCTCTGCCAATTAAGCAGTGATTTTCACACAGCATCCAGGCCCCTTACTGACTCGTCCAATCTCAAAGGGAGGCAGACGGCAGTATCTAGACAGAAACCTACCAGTATGAGTTCATCACTAACATGACCTCCCATAGACTTAAAGCAGTGTGTGGCTCAGCAGGTTAGGACACTGGGCCTGTAATCAGATGGATGTTGGTTTGAATCCCAGAATCAACAAAGTGGTTTTACCAAAGCAAGACCCTTAAGCCCCAATTGCTGACCTTGCATATCACTTTGGATAAAAGCATCTGCTAAATAAATTATGAGGCTGTAAATAAAAGCTACAAAGCGATATTACTGACCTAGCAAAGTCATTCCCACCAGTGCATCATAAATTATGGTCAGATCTCACTGACAACATCAGCCTTTGCTGGGACCAACACATCTCAATAAACAGTCGCATATGACATGCATTCTTCTTAATACACATAATGAGGACACATCTAATTTGAACATCATCTTCTTAATAGATGTTGACAATCTTATACCCCATTCATCCATTTCTGAGAACCAATAATCCCATACATGGTAAACCCACACAAAACATGCCCTTGAATGACCAGCTACGAATCAGAATCAAATCACCAACGCGGCATGTGTGAGACCATCACACTGCCCTAACATCTGGCTCAGTCTATAAATACACACCTATAAATACCATGGCACTTGGAGTCTATGTATGTAAAATTCGATTTATTTCACTTGTACTAAGGGGCCACGTGAACCAAATATTACTGCCCTTAGTTACGATACAGACAAGCAGCCAAGCAGCTAATTTCAATCTGTTGTTTCATTATAGTTGTAATTCCCCCATATGCAGGATATTGATTAATTGCCAAAAGGGTCAACGGGCAACCTTCTGATTACATAACGAGCTATATGTGATTTGTGTATGATGCAGCTAAAATAGGGTTAACTCTTAAATTAGGGTTTAGCTATTCATGACTAGAGGGTCGGGGCGGCATGGTGGTGCAGTGGTTAGCACTGTCGCCTCACACCTCTGGGACCCAGGTTTAAATCCCCGCCTGGGTCACATGTGTGCGGAGTTTGCATGTTCTCCCCATGTCGTCGTGGGGTTTCCTCCGGGTACTCC
>JAODJX010000129.1:5798534-5813844 GCA_026776945.1 Isichthys henryi | reverse complement strand
TTTTCTGCATTGATGGTGCCTTTCCAGACATGCAAGCTGCCCATGCCACACGCACTCATGCAACCCCATACCATCAGAGATGCAGGCTTCTGAACTGAGCGTTGATAATGTAGAAAAATGTAGAAAAATCATCCTATTTGACCTTTGTCCCCAATCAGACTGAACTCCCCCAGCCCAGCCCACGCGGACACTGACTTTGCACTCATGCAGTGGTTCCTGATGTTACGGGTGACGTCGTGGTACACGCTAGGGGGCAGTGCCAGGTAGAATAGCCGGTTGGCCATGTTGCCGCCGGGCAGGGAGAGGATGTGGGAGTGCAGGTGGGAAAAGGAGTCCCCCTCACTGTAAGACCCACTGAGGTAGGTGTTCCTGCTGAAAAACACGGAGAGGCGCTCCGCCTCGCTATCCGCCACCTGGGAGGGACAGGGGGAGGGAGAGAGCTGGCTGGACATGGACCATGCGCTCATACACATGCATCAGAAAGCACTAATGAAACATACAGGCCTTGGGGGTTAAATTAAATCCAAGAGCAAGGTATGTGACAATCCCACTCAATCACCCAGTGACTGACAGAATAAGAGTGACAGTCCAAGCAACTGACGGTATAAGAGTGACGGTCCAAAGTCAGGTGACAATCCCAGTCAGTCACCTAATGACATAACATTTCAGACGCTTATCTACCTCACCTTCAAATAAGGCAGACACGCAGTCCGGATGCCTTCGATAGTCAGGGCTGAGCGAGCGTAGCCCACGAAGTAGGTCTGCTCTGGGAGGAGCCCATCTCGGAACAGCCACCTGGGGAGGGGGTTGGTGGTGCCAGGGAAGTAAGACAGGTGAGACCAGAGCCAGCTTCACACACACAGAATCCACAGGACACAGCCCTGAAATGTAGTCGTCACTGCAATGTGTCAACCAAGCAATGCATCTGCCATGCACCCTCAACACAGAAGGCGGGGTAAGTTTAGCTTTTACCCATTTCTACACTTTCACATTTAAGTGGCGCTCAAAGTAACTAGAGCAGATCTGCACTAGGATCTTGAATCAGCGACATTCAGGGTACAAGCCCAGGTCCTTAATCACAACGCAAACTGCTGTTAAATACATACCATAATGTTGGGTAGATCTTCTTTTTGGCTAAGTCCCCCTGTGTAAAAAAAAAAAAAAAAAGAAATATAGTAATGCTTTGGTTGAGCTCCCCCACCCAGACTAAATTAATCAGGTTTCATCCAGCTTTTCTCTGCATGTCTTTCCAGAAGCAGCCGCCTACAACGTCACCTGCCGTCAGTCCGCCAGAACAAATGAGATCTCATTAAGAGCTAATCCGAACGCATTAATGCTCTCCCATCCTGCGCTGCGGGCCAAATTCCCCACTAGGGAAGGATTACGGCCATGCACATCAACGTGTTAGCCTCACGCAATTTATTCTCAAGAAGAGGCTATTTGTAAATTTTCGGGAACTTGCCGCCCTTCCGCCCGGTTACAGTTAGTGACACGCCAACACTCTATCGGCGCTACACCCGGCGTACTGTTGCAAAACAACCACGGGCACTGATAAGGCATGACGTGGGTGTGTGTGTGTGTGTGTGTGTGGGGGGGGGGTCACAGCACCCAGCGCTTTTAATGGCGCACAACACGGAAGTCAGCCTGCAAAAGTCCACCATAAGAATATGATCCCGAATCACGCATATCTCCGGGGGAATGAGTCAGATAAATGTCTGAGTTTCCTGCTAGCAAAGAACCACACACACATCTGTATACATTTTCGGGTATGTACACATATACACACAGGTTTTATACCTTTGCGGGGGCTCTTCATTCATTTCTATGGGGGAAACTCTAATCCCAACATGATAACCATAACTACCCAGCCCTAACCTTAACCATAAGTAACCACACGAAATGCGAGACTTCTGGCATTTTTAATTTTTGGTTGCATTCACCGATCTTTGTGGGGACCTTAAAAAATGGTCCGCAAAACGACAAAACAGGTTATGACATTGTGGGGGACATATATATTATATATCACATACGCTCACACATCCGTATACATATTTTCGCACGGTCCAGCGCTGCCCAACTGGCGTTACGCAGCATTACCCATCATCCACCGCGCCGACGGCGGTTTCGGAGCGCCGCTGCACAGCGCAGCCCAGTGAACTCAGCACTGACGGTGCGCCAGGTCGCGCGACCAGTGTTCACTGGCGCGATGATCGCGCGGCGATGGGGAGAGGCAGCGTGAGCGCGGGCCAAGGGCTTTCGCCACACCAAAACCGCGGTACGAACAGGAGAAAAGCTTGCCCCACCACGCCTCATCAACCCTCCCACTGGCCTGAATAAAAAGCGCTGAATGACAGTGACGCTGCACAAAACGGCAGGACAAACAAAGAAAAAATAAGCAAAAGCCCCTACAAATACAGTGGTACGATCTGCAAACAAAAAGTCTAAGTAAGGCAAAATGCATAAGACTGTATGATTGTGAAAAGCAGGTTGACGGGGGGCGGCGGTGGATTAATATTAGTACTAAAACAAGGAGACAATGACAGTAATGAAACTCAGCAGCTAAATGAAACTCCAAAGAGGGATAGTTAAGCAGCATTATAACAGTAAGGAAATGACTGGGGTATGACTCTGGGGCAAAGAGATTTACCTTAATTGCAATAAACGTGGATGGTACTCAGGGAAAAAAAACAAGAGAACTCATTTGGAAAAAATAAGACCTCAGCTCTTAATTCATTTCCTCATCTGCCCCCTTTCCTTCCTCAATATTCACACCATTTCTTTCATTTCCCACATCTATCATGCACTCTCCCCAAATATCTACTCAAAACTGAGGGCATCTTGCATACATTGTGCATTCTCACAGCCAAACTTTCATCAGTGGTTGCATAAACACCATTTTGACTCAATCCTGTCCCCCTGACTTGCCTCGATTAAAGCATGCTACTGCAAATAACAATAATAAAAAAGAATCCAAGTCAGAATCCTGAACTGAGTTACTCTCAGTTTGTACGATGTTCACAAATCGGGGCCCTTAAATGCAGAATATGGAAAAAATGCCGGAAAGAATGATATTCCTCCATTTATATACAGACACTTTAAAGCAACTTACGGTTGAGAAAGCAGGGTGAGATAGTCTTTCTCAAGAACTCAATGGGGAAATCACTCTGCCAACCTTGGGATTTGAACCAGCACCCTTCTGGTCATAGGCGCAGGTTTAACCCATTGAGCCACACTTCACCGCCCATAAACTGTTCATTTGGCTGACCCCAGCCCTCATCACCACAATATAACCTCCATGAAGACTTATCTGGCTCTACTTCTCTGCCGTTAGGTAGTTTCGGCAGTCCTCCCTAAGAAAGAAACTGGAGCCCGTCGTGCGCCTGGGCCAAACGCAACGCTGAGGGTCACGCACCGAAGCACCCATGATGACAAAGACGTGGACGTCCGACTGGTGGAACTCTTTGTCTTCATGAAGCTCTTTCCTCAGCTGCCCAAAGACCTCCGATCGGGACAGCGGGAGACTGCTCATCTTTGCTCTCTGGCAAGGAAGAGAGAAAGCGTTGGAGGTGAGGAGGTGACATTAATGTTTATAAATAAGGAACAAAGAAAACTAACAAATCTCAGGCAAGTTTGGAGCTGCATTCAACTCAGTCTGTAATACGAGTTTCTGGAACAACTTGAATCCGGACAAAGCCCATTACCGATGTGTTTGCAGGAGATTAGCTAGGATGACAAAGCTGTCAGTGTCTTGCCGGCAACCATCAACATACATTGAAAGACAGCCGAACAACTGTGAACGGTCACCAAATAGAGGATGTAAACTAAAAGTTATCACAATATTGCGTAATAACGTAATCGAATGTGGAAATAGTTCTCACTAATAGCATTATTAAGGTTCCTTAGATAAAAAGTGATTTATGGTTTTAACGAGGAGGGTGCATAGTTATCTTGCAGCATCTGTTCTAACAGGGTCAAGTTAGGCATCCAGTGCTTTACAGATGGCTATCGCTACAGAAAAGGAAGCCAGTGCACTGAGCCGCAGAAGAGAAAGAAGTCAGCTAAGACTTCCCCAGACCATACGGAGACAAAATCACCCCTGACATATCGCATTTAAGTGCCTCGATCTGCCATGCATCTTACATGCGTGTTTCCCGATAGTAACATATTTCCTAAAAAGGTACAATGGACAGTCGAAAAACAAGGAAATGCTATTATACAAGACAAAAAAGTCAAAATAAAACAATACATAAATGGCACCCGACAAGTCTGACTTTAACGTGAGCGACTGTGTTATACAGTGCCTTAGATAACCCATAAAAATAGATGCCGCTCTATTAATACAGAACATTCTCCGTAATATGCGAAATGTATATCTCTCTCGAGTAATCTAATTCATATCTGTTATGGTGTAATCTAGTACTTACATCCCGAGAGTTCGTTCTCCGGTAACGTTGGCTGTTTTAAAAACAGAGGAAATAGTAGGTTCGGAACGGCAAATCTACCAAACGCTAAAGAAAAACCGTGAACTTCCTCAGCCCAGCCATCACTTACTGTGCCTTTAACGCCTCCTTATCGTGCTACGGCGACGGCCCATGATTCCGTCACGTTATTGGCTAGGAGCGGAGCACGCCAGCGCGCGCTTACATCATAGAGGCAAATGGCTAGCAAAAAAAGAGGTGGGAGAAAGGGGAAATTAACCAATCAGAACTCTTTCCGCATTTTGAAAGACAAGTCAGCTGACAAATGACACAGATCCGATCAGAGAGACTTGGGCTGGCCCTGTTTCATCCAATTTTTATTTCTAATACTTTTTATTGATTAATGATTTTTACTTAAAACGGCTTTTCCCCCCTGCATGTAATACCTCTGACCTAAGGGTTTAGATCACTCATTATAATAATTAATAATAATAATTGATACTGTATTGATCCCCGTAGGGAAATTATCTTTACGCCTCCCTCAACTTGCTCTTTGTGGAGTAAGTTGACTGCGATATTATCCTGGATATTATCCAGGTAAAACATGTAGATAATAGGTGAAAATTAAGACGTATTATTTATTTATGAACTTTTTTAGTTCTTTTAATTTTTCCACGAAACAATACATTCACTGACATAGGACCACTTAATTTAAAATAATACAAAAAAATAGATATTTATACCAAAAGCGGAGTTTGTACATTAGCAATTCTAGAGAAGCATAACATTTTTTATTATTCTATTATGGTAATTCTTTTTTGTTACAATAGCCCAAGTCCCTTAATCAGTAACACAAATACTGAGTTCCACCCTTTGTTCAAAAATGTCCATATTCAGTCAATCGCTCCATTGTATTAAACATTTTTCAGTCTCTGTACCCACTGAGTTTTTGTTTCCTTCCAGTTTACAGTTACAATTTTCTTGGCGATCAATAAAAATATCCGTAAAATGTAGCTTTGGTCTAAACTATATAGCTCCCAAAACGAATATCATTGGGTCTAATGGGGTATTCATTTGTAGGATTTTATCGGTTTATTCTTTGACTCTTGTCCAGAATCAATGGATTATTTGGCAATCCCAAAAATGTGCGTTTGATCTCTTATTTTTCCACATTTTCTCCAGCATAGTTCCACATGAGGTTCTTTCGCATATGAAGAGATTGTAAGAGGTGTATTAAAATATCAGATTTTTTTTATTTTCAGTCAAATTCCATAGTTGACTATTAATTCCTTGATGACTTTATGAATTTGTACATAACTCTTCCCATAGGTTATCTGTAATAATAACATTTAGAGTTCCCATTTTCCTTAATATCTCCAGTTCCTCCAAGACGTATCATTATAAAGTCACTATAACAGTGACAGATTTATAATTATACACTCATCAGAGTTCCATCTTAATTAATGCTAGTTAATTAAGTCTCTGTGCTCATGATCAGAAAATCACTAGTTTGAGCCCCGGTTTCAGCAGAACAGTCACTTGTCCATGGGCCCGTAAGCAAGACCCCCCCTAACTCTGGGGGCCCTGCACGTTAGCAGACCCTGTGACATGGAGAGCAAGATGGGGTAGGTGAAGAGATGCACCTATGCAAATAAAAGCATTAAATTTAATCAAACCCAAGGGGAAATTCTTGAAAAAGTTAATTAAAAGTTGATCACAGACTTTCCTTCACTGTGCTGAAAACAACCCTTTGGTTTCACTATACAGGGATACATATTAAGAATATGTATTTTGCCATCTATCTGCCAATCTAGTTATCCAGTAGAGGCCTGTAGTGACAGCCGGGACCCGGATACACAGGAGGAGGAACCCTAATGACGCAGAGGAAACCTCACATTACACAAGAACAACATACAAAGTCCAGTTTTTATATAATTCTGCTGCATCCCCAAGCAATGAATTTCACATTTTAATAAGAAAAATATTATTTATTGTCACATTTAAAAGTAAAATGGCAAAAATAGAACGTGTTGTGTTGTCAATTTTGCAGCACTCGTTCTGCATGTCTTGCAAAGAGCCTTTGAGTTAAGCACATGACGCAGCCCTTATCTAGTAATTCTGATTGTTTGTCAGGGATAGATCTTGTGCCCAATTTTAACGATCTTTCTTCCATCGCATTTTAGGAGAAGGAAAAGCTCTCTCTCAGTCTCCTGCTCTCTGTTCACCCAGATCTGTCTGAGTGACACTCTGGGATGGCATCAAAAACAATGAGGCAGATACTAAACAGGAATGAAATGCTTGCAACCATAGACACCATATTTGTAAGGTAACATAAAATAGCCAAGAGACATGCAATAAATATAACAGGATTAGATGAGGTACAACAAAACCGGCAGCTCCTCTGTTGTGGCAAGCAAAGTAACACAGCAGGAGGTACTGAATGATAATCAAATGCTGCATTTTAATGAACCCTTCCAATTGGCCGACAAAATAAGCCAATTTTAGCCTGAGATACAACGGGAGGCTCAAAGTTGGCATTGTGTAGGGTGCCTGTAATTAGGCTGCATGTTTGCTTTCCACATTCACGTCACCTTGTTCTTCCGAAGCTTATTCGGCGCTCATTAGCATCTGCATTCACAGATCAAACGTTAGTCTCTCTTGGCCGCCTAGATGAAACGTGGGCTGAAATCAAAAGGCCCCACCAAAGTAGAACTAGGAACACCTGTTTGTTTTTGTTATTCGGCCGCATTTGTTATTCGCCCACAGCACGTGATTTTGGAGGCGTGGCCAAAAAAGGTGGGTTTTCTGGCCCGGGGAGCGTTCAGCTGGTCTGTTATGGAGACACTGTACTGATCGCTTGTGTGATCTAATTTCACTGGCGCTATCAGCTTCAGTAAAGACTGCCGTTGAGAGCCTCACGCTGGTTCAAAGCCTCTTTGTAGAAGGGCTATAGCTTCATTGAGGGAGCTTTGATGAGTTCCCTTACTGATGTTTTACTGCAAACAATTTTTTTTTTTAATACAAGACCAGCAGGCACTTTCCGGAGATTCTCCAGCAGGACTTTCCGAGGCTTGGTTGAACTGGCCATGTCAAGTTACTCCTCAAGCACAAGTCTCACTACACCACGCATTGTGCACTCAACAGCATCGCCCCAAAACACCAAGTGCACGCCGAATATGGGTTACACACCTGTTGCCTGGCAACGAACACTGGCAGAAGGAATGGGGACTGTTTTGCCCTCGATAGCAGTTTAATGCAAACACACCAAGTCGCACGAAACAACAGCACAGAGACAATGAAGGGAATACAGGCATGTCACCATGACTCAAGTGAAACTGTGTGGAACACATTAGCTGTAACTGAAGCATGACATTTGATTGATGGGCTAATATAACCCCCCCCCCTTTACTTCCTTATCTTTGAAAGCTGGCATTTAAGCAGCATATTACTTTAAAAGTCTTTAGTTACAAATAACTGGATTGAAGTACAGTATTATCAAGTTGGCCCTTGCGATTGACTGCTGGTATTTTCCCCACTGGCAGAGCACTGAGAAGCAGCTTAGCTCTTCATACAACTAGAGACCTAGATCTAAAGTCATGAGTTCAACTTCACAAAGGGTCCCCGACTCATGCTAAGATTACTTATGTTGCTTCTGACTCGTGTCAGGATACGAGTGGACATTTCCCTGCAGTGTCCAGATCCCAGTTGAATTAAATGGACAGTTAACTGCAGGCAGCATACAGGTCAAGTGAAATCCTTTAATATCCTTAAATATGAACACAGTAAGTTATTCTCTCCGTTAAGTGTGCAGAAAGTCACCAAATCATTCAGAAACATCCCAGCCTAAATCATACACTGCGCTGCCAGTCTCAGCAATGACTCATGTCGTCACACAGTGAGGTCAGGTGAAAACCCAGTGCTGGTGAGGGTTAGCTGGGTTACAGTCAGCCATCATTATGACATCATCCTGCAGAGTTAGGCACAGGCTATAAAATGGATTCATCAGCTGTCGACCCTGGAGAAGACAAGAGATGGTTAAGATTTCTGATAAAGGATGAACTTTAATACATCTGCAGTATTGTGCAAAAGTCTTAGGTAGTCAAAGACAAAGATATGTAAATAATCTTCACATTGTAAAACAAAAGGATTACCACATCAAAACCTCTACTGAAATAACTCCAGTATTTGCAGCAACCATCCAATATAACCACGCATTTGCTTGACACAACCACAAGCACACCTTGTATGGCTAATCAACATGTCACTGGCTTTTAAAACTGGCTCAATCAATCAATTAATGAAATGGGCCGGTGGTGAAATTTAACAAATGCATGGAATGGCTGAGGTGCCCCTGAGGAGAGGTTTGGGAACTCAAGTGCCTTCCAGGAAGATATCAGTAACTTTTTGGAGAATTGAGGAAATCCGTATTGTGTGTTACTCTTAATTCCCATATGTTCTGATGTTAAAAATTGTCATTTTTGTTCTGAGTAAATGTACACTTACTACCCAGATAAATAGCTTTAAACATTTCCGTTGACTGCCTAAGAATCCATCATTATTTCCTGGTTTATTTATAGAGGATGCAGACACGATTACTGAACACAGACTGTTGAACCTACTCACACACGTATAAAGCATTACTTTGGTTCATTTATTTACCAAGGAGGAAGGAGTAACTTTGCCAACTTCCTCAATCAATCAACCTTCATTGTGCTAAAACACAAGGTCTATCGCACGAACCTGGGAATTTTCCAGATTATCCAGGAACGGTACAGAATGATTACACTCATTTTATGACATCCTATTTTAGGGATGAAGACTTTCTCAGAATTTCTATCGCGTGTGAAGATGCATCGCTGTGGGAGAGACTATAGACTGAGAAAGACCCTTGCTTTACCGAGTCAGGAAAAAAAAGCAGCTAGCTGGGTTAAAGAAAGTGAAACCCAGCAGAATTAAAATACATAAATTGAACACACACACACACACACACACACACACACACACCATTCTGTGGTTAGGGGTAAATGCTAACCAGCATAAACAAATGTTTAAGTGACCTATTCACCAGTACTGATTCATCTTTACAAGGGTATTCAAATCATGGTCCTCAAAGCCTGAGCCCTGTTGATTTTCCAGCCTTCCATTACCTGTGAGCCAGGTGTGAAGCCTCTGACCAATCAGAATCAAGTATTATTAAACTGAGTTCATGGGAGAACTGAAAAGGCGGCTTGGATTCGGAATCGAGGTCCAGATTTGGGGAGCCCTGATCTATATTAAAGCTACTGGAATGTCCACTTCTGACCTCTAATGGCTGACAAGTGTCTTCATCTTAGTTAAATGAAAATATTCCCACCCCAACCAAAAAAAGGCAGGGTGCCATATGAATATAAAGTACAGTTTGATACCAGAAGGTATCCACAAAGGTTAGCTCGCGTGCTAAGGACACGTCTCACATGTCATACTGACTGATGCGTCGGGGGTGTGACATACCATGAACTCCCACACCTCTGCAGGTACCACGCTGGTCCCGTGACCGCGGAAGTGACACGGCTCAATCCGGACAGGCTCCGGCGGCGGCCTTGCCAGCAGACACAGCTGATACTTCACGTTGTGTTGTAACTCTTTGCGCGAGGTGTACTCAAAGTACTGCACATGGAGGACAGACAAAGCCTGGAGTCTGCAAGGTCATGCCGCTTTTCTGCAGAATTTAACGTGCATTCAGAGGTCACTATCAGGTAGCCCATTTAGAACTGGATGAAATCCTCTGTTGCCTCCAGAACCACAGCACCTTTCTGCATACTGTAGTACTAAGCAATTATTTTTGCCCTTCCTGTTAGCTTCGGCCACATAGTAATCGAACCTCTTTTCCGGTCTGTTCCAGTCATACTGATCGTGTTTACATGTGCCTGCATTCTTGAGTAGATGTACCTAGTAAAATAACCACTGAGTATACTTGGATTTACGTCAGAGGAGGTGGTCTTGCAAGCATACCTGGTTTCCTCCCTGTTGGTGACATACATACATGATCACAGCCCTTCCACTCCGGCCACTCTGCCCTGCGTCCAGACAGAGCTGGGAGCCAAAGTTCTTGATCTGCACAGAAAATTGTCCACAAAGGACTATTTGCACCATCACCAATAATGTGGCAAGAATGATGGACACCTATGGCCAGTTAACATCTTACCGATCCATACATAACAGGCTCCAGGTCTGGGATGAAGGCCTCGGGGTAGATATTCTCCAGATACCAGGTGAAGTTTTTGCAGTGCAGCCTGTCCCTTAATCTTAGGCGCTCTGATAGATCACCAAACCTTTTCTGAGGAGAAAGCAAAGCAGTTTCGAACAGCATAGGAAAGGTGTAAATTGCTACTCATGTGGACCTACTGCAGAATATTCGGTCAATTCACCCCCATTCTTCAGGTTGAGATTCACAGGGTAGGATCAGGCATTAGAGACAGGTATGTTGTTTCGGGGGTCCCATACAATGTCTGCTGCCTCCAAGATGTTTAAAAAGCTAAATAGCTACCAAGCAGACCTAGAGGATCATAGCTTGCTAGATGTTTAGCAGAGCATGCTGCTTCAGCATCTCTTAAATAAGGAAGGCATTTAAGATTTAGTGTAGTGACTTTTGTGACCAACAGGGGGCCCCAAGCAAATGTGTGGTTTGAATGGTGATAAACACTGTTACAGAGCATAATACAGCCAGAGGGAACTGCTTACCTCCCTGGCAATCTCAGCAGCCTTCCCATTCCTCCTGTAGAAGATCCATTTGTAGGCGCCCAACCATACCTCAGCTAAACGCACTTGGTTTAGCACGATGACCCCAGTGCCTTTGGGGAAGGTATGGGGACTCTCGCTACGAAAGACGTGACCAACCACTGAGCAGGGAATGATCTCCAGCTGTCCTCCACAGAGCCACACCTGCACATGACAGAGTAAATAATACATTGCACTTCCTTCAGATTTAAAAAAAAAAAAAAAAAACCACGTGACCCCCTCACCACCCACCCACACACACACTTTCCTCAGCCACACATCTCACCCGGAAGGACATTTCCAAGTTTTCTCCTCCCCAAAACTCCATCTTGTCGTCATATCTCCCAATGTACTCAAAGTATGACTTTGAGATAGAGAACAGACCTCCAGCAAAGGTAGGAGACCTAGTACATACAGCCCAAGTAAATACACCTCCACACACTAAATTACACTATATAGTGTTTCCCAACCCAGTCCTCGAGGATCACCAAACAGTCCATATTCCCGCAGCAAGGACGCAGTACACTGTCGGTTTTGGGAGTCCCTGAAGACTCGGTTGAGGAACACTAAGTATTTAACACTGAACTGTTCTACTGAGTATTTAAAACTCAGTTACAAATCGCAGAGAAACAAGTTCGCAGCACTTCAATAAACCTATTTACTGTACTGATAACTGGCTATGTAGCAATGGATGTTCTCTACGCTGGACACTCACTTGATGGGGTGTGTGTCATTCTTCCGCCTCATTTGCTTATGCTTCAGGATGGTCTCCCAGTTGAACGCCAGGTCCCACTCGAAGATACCACGATTGTAGACTTCTTTTTTGGGCATGGGTCTACTGAACTGGAAGTTGTCCTTGTTAATGATGACGATATCAGGGCTTACCACTGCAGTGGGATCCTCCACAATGCGAGCCAGCAGGGGCTCTAGCCAGCCCTCGTAGCACTCACCTCAGAGAAACAGCAGAGGATGTTCTTACCCACCTCTGGATTGATTTTAGCTTCTGGAAAATTCACACCGTTGCTTTTAAGCTGACCAGCACCATTAGCATTACCATTAGGGGTGTCACAATTCATCAAATTTTAATTAATGCCCCAGTATGATTTATATCGACTCGATTAAATTTTGATTCATATCATTAAAACTATGATGATATAACAAAACACTAGCAAAAAAAACTGAAAAAAATCTCACATATAGCAATCTAGAGACTAATATATTACAGTACAATTTATGTAGTCTGGTATACCTGCGTTCCTTCTTTTTCCAGGGTAAGCTATACATACCCCGAAAGTTTTGTTGCTAAGGTTCAAATTACAAAGTACAAATTCGCGATTACTTGATTAAACTCGATTACTAAAAAGCATCGATTAAAATTTTATTTCTCGATTACTCGGAAAAATGGCGGAAAAAAGACGCACATAGCGTATGAAGGTCCAAATAATTTCATTCACTTTAAAGTGAATGGAAATGTAGTCGTGTAAGTACTGAAAAGCAGAAGTTAAAAATCACCACAGAACGACTGCAATGCAAGTATATCTTAGACGACATTCGGGAAAACAAATAATGCGAGGTTAACCATAGATGTGCTCCATTTCTCTCTCGGAGTAGCCTAGCCTGTTGTCATCACGTTTATTTTTGCTTAAATTTACTTTCTACAATTCCTGTATGTCAAAATAATCGCTGCTAAAACGAAGGCCAGCCCTGTATCATCTTGCGTAATACAGGGTTGCCCACTTTGGTCAGCCGGTTGGCGTGACATTTTCAATGCAAGAGAAGTCTGCACACATACTTACATGTAACAGTTTTATTACCTTGTAAATGTTCTGTACAAACTACTCCAACTTTTATATACACGTATACACACACACACACACACACACACACACACACATATATAAAAATATAGCACAAGATGGAAATTAACCACTGCAGGAACCACGGAAACAGCATCATCAGGGCTGGACTTATGCAAAACCTATTCTAGGCTGTAGCTCAGGGCCCTGAGTTGTAGGAGGCACCAACATATTTTTTTTCTGGTTGTCACAGCAGGATTTTGTTGTAGCAATGCCCCCAACAATAACTTTAACCCAGAGCTAAAGGAGGGTCTCAGATGATTCCAAGGACCCAGAGTGACCGGGGCCCTAAAAACGTGGAGCATAATTTGATTGGAGGCCCAATGATGTGTCATGGGCACCAAAATGTCTAGTGAGAACCCTGGCCCTGAGTATCATAGCTGGCTATTGAACTCTTCCCGGATACGTTACCAACCAATGAGCCTATCCAGCTCTTCCTACTTTCTGTCTACTTCGGTTAGAGTTTCCAGCTGATTGAAGGCCGAACAGAAATGAGGAGATTGAACAGCAAAGGGCCCCCCCAATGTCAAGGTCCATCTGCTGAGAAACTCACAGTGGGCGTCTAGGAAGGTGAGCACCTCAGCACGGGCCTCACTGGCCCCCAGCAGCCTGGCCGCTATCAGGCCCTTCCTCTCGACCTGCCTCAACACCCGCACAATCCTCAGGGGCCGCACGTGTTCCTCCAAGCGTGACTTCAGATGCTCTGGGACAAAGGAGAAACACACCAATGTATCACTGAAAGAGAAGTTAGTCTACATCAGACAGAAAAATAATAATCCCATAAACCACAGTGCAGTTTTAAAACCGCATTAGATTATATTAGTGGTTTGACATCAAAATTAACAAGAGCCCAAAGAAAGGGGAGGAGAGCTTTTGAACAGACAGCGAGATTACTTTGAACTGCATTGTACTGGTCCCCATCAAAAGTGATTTACAATACACGATAATCCCAGCTGCCTTGGGTGTCAAGGCCCCGCTTATTACATCTTACATATTTAGTAGACGCTGTTATTCAAAGTGACATACATTTTTTTGAGAAAGCAGAGTCAGATGGTCCTCGGAGCACCTGGGGTTAAGGGTCTTGCTCAGGGCTGTGGGATTTGAACCAACGACCTTCTGATCATAAGCACAGCCTCCTAATACAATCATCTACATCAGATGTGAGCAATCTTATCTGCAAAGGGCCAGTATGTATGCAGGTTTTTGGGATAACCTTTAGGTTAGCGGTTCAAATCCAGGTGTGAGAACTCTTCAGCCAATCAGTCCTCTAATTAGTAATCTAATTAGGGAGTTGCAGCGAAGACCTGCACACACAGCAGCCCTTTCTGGATAAGACTGGTCACCCCTGATCTACATACTGCCACACACACACCGTCACTTCTATTACTTGGGCTGAATTAACTTCTGACGTTTGTTTTGTGTGTTATGGATATGGCTCAATGTCCACCACACTGATCTAGGGTCAGTTCAGCATTGTCCATAATACCTGCAGTGCTGGCATCATCCACCAGGAGGATCTCCTTGAGAAAGGCCGCTGGGGCTGTGTGAAGAACACTGTAAACCGTCCTGAGGAGTGTAGACCAGGCCTCGTTGTGGAACACAATGATCACGCTGGTGGAGGGCAGAGGAGGACAGCGCCGGAACCCGCGCCCAACGCAGCTAAACGAAAGAATGCCTTGTAAGTATGCAACTAGCATTTATTGCATTTGACAACAAAATTTTATCACTACATTGCAGTTGACAGCCGTTGTCCCTGAAAAGGTTATGGCTGAAAGTTAAAATGAAAACCAGTGAATATCACATTACCAAAAGTTTATTATTGACCTTCCATAACAATTTATACTGTGTGAGAGACACAGAGCTGAGTCCAGGAAGCATAGGACATGAAGCGTAGTACCCCGTGGGCTGTCCATAACTAGCCTCAAACTTGCACACGAAATATGGGCAACTTAGAAAACCATTTAGGCGTTTTTCTCTGACACAGGGTTTACCTAAACCATGTTAGTGGGAGTGAATATTTGATGGTATTAGGGTATACTGCGGTATTTTGACATCTTGGAGTGAAAATCAGCTGAGTCTGGAGGGGTAGGGCGGTTGTCGTTCAGAGAAATATTTTGGTAAATTGTAGGGTCACTTTCTGAAATATGGTGTACTGGTATAGCGGCATGAAAAGTTAGGTATTGTTCAAGCCTGAGGGAGGGAAAAAAACATCCATCCATCCATTTTCCAAACCACTTATCCTACTGGGTCGCGGGGGGTCCGGAGCCTATCCCGGAAGCA
>JAODJX010000129.1:5776029-5786924 GCA_026776945.1 Isichthys henryi | reverse complement strand
CCCCCCCCCCCCCCCCCCCCCCCCCCCCCCCCCCCCCCCCCCCCCCCCCCCCCCCCCCCCCCCCCCCCCCCGTCAGATGGACTACCCAGCCCCAGTGAAGATCAAGGTCTCTGTCTGTCTGTCTGTCTGTCTGTCTGTCTATCTATCTATTATTTTTATGTTAAAATACTAATAAGGGGCTGTATGTAGCTCAGTGGGCTACGCCTCTGTGCCTGTGATCAGAAGGAAACTGGTTTCAAATAAAATGGACGTCGGAAAACAGATTTAAAAAATACCTATGGTAGAGGACCCTGGGACTAGCATATCAACCAGGCTAAGCAACCGGCCGCACAGGTCAGCACAGGCAAGCCTGAAAAAAAATGACTTTGGCAGAGCAGACGGTCACTGCCAGGCCCTGCTACTGATAACGTGTGAATCCAGGGCGCCTTGGCCACGAGAAACCAGTGAAGAATTTTTCTCCCATGTTTCGAAGTGTAGGTTGGTTGAGGGATACTTGTATTTGTTGGGTAGGGCTGTTGTTTATGTCCAGCTTTGTTAATTTTTATAATAGCTAGGCCACAGATCAGCAGTTGCCTCCTACTCCATGCTGCCTGTCTTACATGTTCTCCATTACAGACGAATCCTCAGTTTCCTCTGGCATGTGTTTGTTAGCAGAGGTTTCTCCAGTGTGTTGTATAAATGACTTGACCTGGTGGTTGTTGCTTAAAATGCTCACTTGCTTCATGTTGGTAAACACTGCTGACTCTGAATTTCCTCTCTGCCTCCCCCCAGCTCTGGGTGGAAATCACTCTGCCAACCCTGGGATTTGAACCAGTGACCTTCTGATCCTAACCCACTGAGCCACACGCCTGCCCCGGAGGAGAAGTGAACACAGGGAAATAAAAGCACTTAGACATTCCATTGAAAATGCAGAAAACATATTTGATTATCTAATCAAACGTTCTGAGAGGCAACAACCACCCGGATCTGTAAAGCTGCCGCACGTTGCCCCACCCCTCGGCGGCGCCGCACTCACAGGGAGTTGGCTGTGACCAGCAGGTCGGCGTTGTCGAAGAGAGCCGCCTGGGGCCACTCGACCAGCAGCAGGAAGCTGAGCTGTATGATCAACATGAGGGCCAGTTTGCCGATGCTGCTGATCTGGAGGAAGACTGAGCAGGCCAGCAGGGTGAGCAGCACGCTGTAGCTGAAGTACTGGGGCACAGAGACAGGCAGGGCGTCACACACCGATGAGGCCCCGCCCCCCAGTCCCGCTCTCGGTGGGCGGACCACTCCCCAGTCCCACCCTCCACAGGAAGCCCCCCCTCTGACTTCAGAGATGCCCCTCCCCCTTTCAGCTGCATAGTACAGTATGCATCCATTTCCACTAGGGCACCTATAAAAAAACAAGGATTCATCCGTACAAGGCTAGACCAGTATCAAGGTCAACTGCTGTGTATTGGCGTGCACATTCATGCCAATGGAGAAAATAATCAATACTGGCAACACAGCAGGGGAGGGTCCCATGGCAACTTAAGCCCAGATAATCACATTTTTGCCAGTATTATAGTAAAAAACTGTATTAAAATCTCTTCAATAATTTCAATTTGTTCTCAGCACTGGATATTCTCTCCTGTCCCCCCAATGCATCGCAACCCTGGTCTGTCACGCTCTTCACACTCATGGCTCATGGGTGCTGCTATGTCATGATTTCTGGAAGTGCTAGAAATTTCTCAGAGGCACACTGACTGCTTAAATGGAGATTTAAGGGTGCTGTTAAGAATGACCTGGTTCTTATTGTTCCCACATGACGTGGGATGATGCCATGTAGAGTCGGCTATGTAGCTGTATCCATGTACTTACACAAATAAAATATCTTTATAGAGAAATCAGACACAAGAGGTCCAGCTTGGGCTTGCATGGAATTGAAAATATCACTGAAGGACATGGAGGTTTCCTGAAATGCGACTGCTTTCTGAAAGGTTCTCACCTCGGGGAACGGGCAGGCGTGCGTCTGGCCAGGGCACAGAGCCAGCCCCTCTCTCGTTAAGGCGGACAGGTTTTGGATCAGACACAGGGTCATCTGGTCCCTGGAGGTGTTGTGTTCGCGGGCCAGACAGTCCACCAGACTCTCCGTGTTGCAGGTAAACTGCAGAGGGGGGTAAACGTGGCCAGACCACCCAGTGAGCGCCCAGGTGAAAAATAAAGGGACTAAAGACAGAACAGCAAACTGCGAATGATGTCTCAGGTGTGACACGCCAGTTCCAAAGACACGTAGGGCAGAGGATCAATCTCCCAGTAACAGCTGATCCCTCCTCACAGGGGATCGGACTCAACGGATCCCTACAACTGCCTGGGGCCGCATTTAATGCAGCGCTGCAATCTTGGATTTTCAGTTACTGTAGGAATAGTATCTAATTAGTAACATTATCATCTAATAACCTAATTACTGTACAGTAAGGTAACCTAGCCAATAGCTTTCCATCCATCCATCCATCCATCCATCCATCCATTTTCCAAACCGCTTATCCTTCCTGGGTCGCGGGGGGTCCGGAGCCTATCCCAGAAGCAATGGGCACGAGGCAGGGAACAACCCAGGATGGGGGTCCAGCCCATCACAGGGCACACTCACACACCATTCACTCACACATGCACTCCTACGGGCAATTTAGTAACTCCAATTAGCCTCAGCATGTTTTTTTTTGGACTGTGGGGGGAAACCGAAGTACCCGGAGGAAACCCCATGACGACATGGGGAGAACACAATAGCTTTCCAGTCATCAATAAATTGCATTCTACTCAAAGGTGCAGGAAAGAATAAAGAAAAGGCTTTGTAAAATGCGATTCAGTCTTAAAGGAAATAAAACATAAATGTATGTGAAAATAATTTGTTACAACAATGTGATCTTACTGTTCCTGACCGTATCTGTATATTTTAGTAAACTTTAAAATATCTCTCCTGGAATCTTTTAAACACAATTATTAAAATTTTTGAAATATTTGGCATTCCCTGGTTAAAATGCGACAAAAAAGGGCTGTAATGTAACTCAGTGTTCCAGTAAATGTTAATAGGGAGAAACCTCCCACCCATTAACTAGGGATACAGCTGAACTGTAAAGACCACCCACACACTGTCCCTAGGAAACCTGAAGCCTTCTGAAGGTGTTGGCACAGGTATACGTGTGTGCCCTTGTGTGGCCACAGCTGGTAATCACAGGGCACCAGTTTGGGAGGAGTGATAAGCAGGTGTGAGTGTGGTGGTCGGACCCCTACCATGTTGACGAAGGCAGCGATAAAAACGAGGATAATGGTGAAGACCCCCACCAGGGTGCTGTTGGTGCGAGACTGAACTATCTTCTTCGACACGGTCTGCATAGCAGCTGGAAAAAGCTGGAACACACACACACACACACACACACAGAGAGAGAGAGAGAGAGAGAGAGGTCATTAATCTGGGCGACTGGTACAGCTCATTTGTATCAACCTGTCCCCACTGCAATTTCCAGGGTGCTGTGCTGTAATTATCCTCTCCTAGCTGTAGCACACTGGCTGTTTCATGGCTAATCTCTAAGGGTGTTCTTCCACCACACCAGGCAGCATGCTTTTGGTACTTCGAGAAAGTACCAAAAGTACAGTACTTCAAGGTGATGGTTTTTCCACTGGGGTATAAATTAGTACCAATGCTAAATGACATCACAATGCAAGGTGGGGTATTTTGTACTGAATTAGAAAAAAAAACTGTATATTATACGGCTTGGCAATGTGCAATATTAATACCCACATTGCATGTTATGCACACAAAATTCTTACATTCTTACAGCGAGCTAAATTAAAATAAGGCTTTTTCTAACTTTCAATTCTGTACGGAGATTATAGCACAGGGGGCTAAAGTTTCACTAATATATTTTTACTCTGTTACTCTGTCACAGGAAACACAAAACTTAGCAAGCTTTGCCATTTTAATTATTATTCCTTTTATAGACTATGTTTAAAAATCAGTTTAAAGTTTACCTCTGCTGCTTTTGCGTAAGCGCTGCCTGCCTTCTCCGAAATAAATCAAACATTTTCATCCTTGCTGTTTGAATCACTCGAAGATGAGTTTGTGAGATATTTTGTACCTTTTTTGTTTTATAAATACCCCAATATTTATTACAAAAGAAATCCCATCGTTAGCATAGCTCGCTATATGTGTGCTGTATTGGTATATTCAGCAAAATACTTTTAAAGTTCTTGTCGTGCCATCTGAATCATTTGTATATCTTCTTACAAACCAAATAGTTTTTTTAACCTCGTTTATCATTGTTTTCTGAGTTTGCAACCGCTTTCAAGACGACGTTTGTATTGTGTTTCAGAGGTAGGCTTTTTGTATAACCAATCGTCCCACCCCAGCCTACCGAAGTACCAAAGAGGTACCCAAGCTGGTTTGGCACTTCGGTACTGGTACTCTACCGGAAGTCAATGGAAAAGTTCAGTACTTGGTGCGGTGGAATAGTGTCCTTATATATATATATATATATTCTTTATATTTCTATATGTATTTATTTAAATCTATGTTGATTGTCATGTTGTGCATGTATGATATATTACAGAGGCTACCAGTACATTTCATTTTAATTGTGCAAAACCACAAGGAAATGACAAAAGTCCCTTCCTTCCTTAATTTCTGAGCAATAAAATACTCATCTCAGTACACCCAAAACTCCATAAATGTTTAGTAGGTTCCTCACAAAAAAGCCTTCATGTCTATCATGTTTATTATTATACTATTACTATTATCATGATAATAATGAGCATCATTATACTGGTGTTAGTACTGTGGTCACTGTTTCTAACACTGACCTCTCATTTCTATATAACTAACACTGCAGTTTGCCTGACGTAGTGTTTTAGTTACAGTATGAGGTGAGACAGTGTGTCCAGCAGCCCCACCTTAATGCAGGAGTAGATGGCACAGACGAAGAGGATGTTGGCCAGGATGATGAAGATGCTGATGTAAATGCCCAGCATGAGCGGGGTGCTGCAATACACAGAAGATGGGAGGCACCATTCAGCTAAGTCAGGCCCACAGAACCACAGATGTCTAGAACAGTGGTTCCCAATCCGGTCCTTGGAGACCCACAGACAGTTGGCGTTTTTGCAGGAGCTGGGAGGGAGTGAAAATGTGGACCGACTTTGGATCCCCAAGGACCGGACTGGGAAACACTGTGCTAGAACATTAACACGAGGCATCTCTTTAAAAACACAAAACATAACCCCATATGCAAGAATGTAAAGCTCATTTTCTATATTACAAACCTGATGAGAACTTATTTGACCAGGGATCATTGTTGAATGCGGTCAGCTGATCGAAGGGATACAGCGATCGTCCTGCATAACTTAGATTCCCTCAAACAGCACTGATGATCAGCAAACTGGTACAACTTAACTTTAAAAGGATTTTTTTTGTGTTGTGTAATTTTTCTTTATTTTATAAGAATAAAACAAATTCAGTGACTGTCTCCGGTCAGTCATATATATGGCAGAATCCACGTCAATATAGTGAGTCAATAGGAACCGAGAGGATATTTGGTGCGTGTGTGTGTGTGTGTTTGTGCTTGTGTGTGCATGCGTATGTGTGTGTGTTCAGGTGCTAGGATCACTTACTGTGGGAAGATGACAATCTGGATAAAGGAGATGAAGCAGAACACTAGCAGAGTACAGGCCACGTAGCCCCCGAAGCGATCGTCCACCTTCTTGGAGTACTGTGAACAGGCAAGCATGGGTGCATCAGCCCACAGGCAACGATGCAGGCGGCTCCCCACATAAGTCAATTCGGAATTATCGGCCCATGGGCAACGATACAGGGGGCTGTGGAAGTCTGGCAGGTTGTGACCGACTGCAGGGAGGCATGACATACAGTTTCATATGACAGGACCTTGCCAAAATGACGGTGTCACACGCCAGCCCAAAGCAAGAGTAACGTCTTGTATGACCGTGGGAGGAGCTGCACCAGGTGACAGTAGAGGGCACCGCACACTGGTGGAGAAGCGGCTACGGTGGACGGGGTCAGCGACCCACGTACCTTCTTCTCCAGACTAGACGTCTGAAAGGTGAGAAGAAACTTGCGCACGTGGTCCTTGCGGAGCTGGTCAATGCTGCGGGCGTCGATGGCTCGTCCCAGGAACTCGTCGACCTCGTCCTCGGGGTTCATGGCCTCCTGGACGCCGCGGCTGCAGGTGGGGGGGAGGAGGTGGAGAGTCCCGTGGGAGAGAGAGGGGAGAACCGTGATTGGGGACCCACCGCCGCATCCACGAGCACTGAGCTATGCTTCACCCGAGTCCTCACTCATGGAAAGCTTTCAGTTGGCCCAATGCAACACATATTAACTGGACATACAGCCCTGCACATTTTTGGGTTTCCCCTCGTTTAACAGACCTGATTCTGCACCTTGTACCTCCTCGTGCTAATTACCACACAGCTCTTGTGCTGAATCATTTGTGGTGGAACAGGGAAAGAACTAAGCTACACAGGGCTCCGGCCCCCCAGGACTGGACTTTGACACCTCCAGTTTAAAACCTGAATATGTGTTGAGGTACCATTAGATATTTCATAGGAAAATCATTCATTTGAATAAGTCAAGGTGACCTTGAAGTCCTACTAATTCAGTGTAAAACTTTAAAGAAGAAAAAGACTTAAAAGACTTAAAGAAAAAAAGCAAACTTACTTGTCTTTGCTTGACGTCTCATCAATGCCCTGCAAAAGAGCAGAAATAAGCTATGAAAACTCCATATAATAAAAACTATCCGTACAGTTTGATTTAGTTTAGATAAGTTTAATAATCCCAGGGGGAATTTCATGAAATATATACTCAAAGGTCAGAGATTTGGCTTAACATTTAGTAGATGGAAGTACAACAGAAAACTGAACTAAGATCAGTTCTGCATTATGGCTAATAATTAATTTTTCAGTTGGGGCTGAATGCACCCAGCATGTGTTGAGTCTGCCCCAAACCACAGGCCCAACTGGGGACGCCTTCAGGAGACCCCCCTGCCTGCTGCAGCTGGTTCGTAACGGTGTCCCGCCTGCACTCACCATCTGCCTGAAGACCTTGGAGTCTTTGGTCCTGGAGAAGGATCTGTCAGGAACCCAGCGGGGCACCAGGCCTTCGTTGGAGTTGGCGCGGTTCCGTTGCATCTTGGCCATCATGGCCTTTTCCTCCTTCTGCATGGGGGGACAGTGGCAGCATACCCATACAGTTAGGAGGGACACACTGCTGACACGCCCTAGGAATCCACCCCCCCTCCCCTGTCCACCTAATCAAATTTAAGACTCCCTGGCAAGCCGAAGAAGAGCTGACTTCTTCAATGGCACAGTAAGTAACGTAGCACTACAGGATGACAAAGTCCAAGGACTGGGTTCTGCCAATCTAGCAAAATCCTCAGTGCTGCTTCCATTGATGTGTTCGTATGCCATGTGTCGAGTGCTTTGATAGGTCAATCCGAACTGCCCAATGGGAGGAACTGAAACCGACCCTTTTCTGGCTGCAGCCCAGGACCAGGAAGGTCTCGATGCTGTGCTCCTTCAGGTAGGCGTTTCTTTCTCCGCCAAAGCCCGGTTCCACTTCGTAGTCCCCATTCAGATACTGCAATGTGGCCTTCGTAATGTGGATGCGTCTGGATGGGGGGACAGAGACCCAAAACTAATAGCTCAGACTAACTGTGATCGAGGGGTGGGAGACTGGGTCAGTTACCTCGTTCGTACAGCTTTAGGAAGCATTAATCGGCGTCAAACTTTGTTTTAACTGGTATCTGTGTAAAAGTAGTTTACTCGCCACATGAGAACAAGTAATACTGTTATACTGATTGTGTTTTGTACGTGACTGTGAATACATCAGAATCAAAATACGTTTTTACACCCCTACCCCCCCCTCGGCGAGGTCCCGCCCCCTTACCCCGCTTTGCCGCCAGCCTCCATGTGATTGGCCAGGGTGACGTCGTTGGACCAGACGTCGAACTGCCACTTGCGCAGGCCGAGGACGCCGCAGTGCACGCGGCCGCTGTGGATGCCCACGCGCATGTTGACGTTGACGCCCGTCACCTCGCGGACCAGCCTGCACACAGGTGACATGCGGCCATGTCAGAACTCCTGAGCCGGATGTGTGTGAGCGCCCCCAACAGCTCAGTGTAAGTGTACCTTAGTTCAAGAAGAACTTGAACTCAATGACTTCCTAATATTTCATTTACTTCTTTATTTAAGAGTGTGTTAGACCTAGGACCAGAGAGAGAAAAATAAATGTATTTTCCAAAATTAAAAAGAATGAGTTTCAACATGGGAGTCACTAGTGTCATGTGACCTGCGTCATGTGACCTGCGTCATGTGATACGTGGGACTCACGATATGGCCTCGATCATGTCGACGCCCATCTCCACGCAGCAGTGGGCGTGGTCGGCCCGGGGCTCCGGAAGACCGGAGACGCAGTAGTAGCAGTCGCCCAGTATCTTGATACGCAAACAGTGGTTCTCCTGGAAGGGAGGGGCTCAGTATTGAGTTACTGTTACTATCTGATACACTGTATAAGCTAATGAAAGACTTCATAGAACAGTAGCGTTTGTGTGGGGCCCCCTGTAGGCCACAGTCACTACAGTACAATAAATATATAAAAAAAACATTTATTTGTGACACGGTGCTGAAATGTTGAAACAGTATGTTCTGCTAATCAGCTCGCTAACTATGATCTTCTGACTATTATTTCTTAAGTTTTGTTTTTCTTTTTTTTTGGGGGGGGGGGTATCAACAACAAGCCCTGACTTGTTCATTTAGGTAGCTCAGATATTAATGAACTGCGTTGATTCCATAAACGAGGCTGTTTCATTCATTCCTATCCATCTATGCACATAATTACACTGAGTCACATGTAATATTAACATTTGTGCTTGCATTCCAAACATACATTTTGCTAAACCAAACCAACTCTTTGTGAGACAGCACAGAAATAATTATGTTAAAATATGCATAAACCCAAATTATGTGCAACACCAGGTTAAAGGTAAATAATCATCTACAGGACACATGGCTGGGCTACACTGTGTGCGGTACCCCAGTCCATCAAAGGAGTACACACAGTAACCAGCGAACAGTTTGGACACGCCAAGCCGTCCACAAAGGAGAGTGACAGTGTCAGATCACATGACCTGGCCATCTGACCTAAACTCAGTAGAAATGGTTTAGGAGGAGTTTGACCAGAGAGTGAAGGAAAAGCAGCTAATGAGGGCTCAGCATATGTGTGGGATGTTCTTCAGCACAGCTGGAGAAGCATCCCAGGAGGCCTCCTCAAGGAACTGGAGTAGAGGAAACAGCAGGGTCAGCCAGTATCTGGAGTAATTAGGGTTAAGGGTCTTGGTTTAGGTCCCAATGGTGGGGTCACTCTGCCGGCCCAGGGATTTGAACCGGTAACCTTCTGAGGCCTGACCCGTAGAGCTGCCCTACCACAACAAATTAACTTTTGTTTAACCCATTTTTGGTCAGTAATATAACTCCATATATGTTATTTAATAATTTTAGTGTCTAATTATTTCGAAATATAGAGAATAGTACAAATAAACCTTCCTATGGGTAGATGTGTCCGAACTTTTTACTTGTGCTGTACACATTTACATTTATACTCACACACAATCATACTCTATGGGCAATTCAGAGAAGCCAGTTAGCCTGCAGGAAGTAACTGGCAAGATATGGAGAGAACAAACAAACTCCTGACACACAGACAGGATTGGAACCTCTATCACACTGAGCCCCAGTGCCACCACAAGCTAAAAGTTAAATATGCCGAAAACAACGAGGAACAAACAAAATTAGAGGCGCCAAAGCGTAACCTGTCAAACACGAATACGTCTTATATAATGCAGCAAAGAATCATTGACGTGAAACTTGGGGATGACCAGTGGATGTGAAGCATTTTCTATATTGTGGCACTAGGGGGCGTGAGAGGGAGAGAAGAGCAGGACTCTTACCGAAGCCAGCTTGTCGAAGCGGGCAAACAGCTCGTTGAGGGTCATAACGAGTTCCTGGGCGGTGCATTGCGACGCCAAGCTGGTGAAGCCTTCGATGTCGGCGAACAGGATGCTGGAGGGGAGAGAAGGAGCCGATGAGCATCTACGGAATCTCAGCTTCCATGGGCCATTTTGTATAACCAGCTTCGTAGCGAATGTTTAAGAAGCACGCAGCTCTGACTCCGAATTGCACTTTTAAAAGTTCAGTAATAAAAGCTAAATATGCAATTAAAAAAGGGAAAATGTGCTTGGTGATTAGTTCTAGCAAAGGACCGAGGTTTACCAAACATCACAAAAGAGTGAGAGAGAAAGAGAAAGTGAGAGACAGAGGGGGAGGGAGAGAGAGAGAGAGAGAGAGAGAGAGAGAACTGCTTTTTTTTTTTTTTAAGTCTGCCATTTACGACTTAATTATGACTGGGAACATGACAAGGATCTTAATAAGCCAGGTTTATGCCCTCGGGGGGGGGGGGGGGCGGAGAGCCTCCCCAGTCCCGCATATCGGACTCCCCAGGTACGCAGAGAGACACTGTAACCCAAGCAGGGGGGCCCCGCTGGGAACTGGGAGCCGTGTTCCCTGCCTGATAATTGAATCTCAGCTGCAGCCTCTCGCCTTGTGGGGTTATCTTAACCGCTGGTAATTAACTATTCCCTCTCAAAAAGTTAATTAGCCTGTTCGCAGGCGAGTGGCGCTGCCCCAACTCCCCTGAGCGAGGCTGCGGCGGGCCCCACCCTGGAAAAGAACCGGGCGGGAGAGAAGGGTGACTGCTGTAGAAGAGAGAAAAAGAGGTGGATGGGAACGATGGGAAGGAGGAATGAGAGGAAAATGGATCTGGGGGGGAAGGCTGGAATGAGAGGGAGGGGGAGCCGATCGAAGGGAAACGGCACGGGGGA
>JAODJX010000129.1:5734209-5750472 GCA_026776945.1 Isichthys henryi | reverse complement strand
CCCCCCCCCCCACCCCTCCCCCCCGCCCGCCCCGGCGGGGGCCGGGGGGGGCGCGGGGGGGGGGCGCCCCCCCCACAGTTTCGAACCGTAGCCAGACGAATCGATTCCTTAACTGAAGCCACGTCACATGATCCAAAGGCCACAGTGCTTGTGACAAAACAGGCTACATAGCGCCTGTGTGCTCAGTGCCGGGGAGTGGCCAAAACGTTTACAGAAATGGTGACAGACCCCACGTCTATGCAAAAAAACAAACAAAAAAACCAACAACGACCAGCCGGAATTCTGAAGTACAGAGTACAGACACACATTTCCCTCCTCTGCGGCCAAACAGTAAATTTCTGGTTTGAGGCACAGATGGTCTCTCAAAAAAAAAAAAAAATTCATAAAATTAAAAACAAATGATCAATTTTACATGTAGACCCAACCTGTGGGTCCTCCTACGTCGATCAGCTGCATCGTCCCCCTCTTCTCTCCCTCTCTCTCTCTCTCCCCGAAAGGCTTCTGGCTCAGAGGTACAGCACCTCTCTCTGGTCAAACTACACCACTGAGGTTTCGCACCCAGGCATAATTACAGCCACACCACTGAGACACTTCAAAGCGAAGGAGGGGGAACTTCCAATCTTCCGAACTAACAATAAACGACAATACACACAAACGCGGGCCGCTTGCTGGCGAAATCCGATCCGCGGCTCACACTCTTACGGCAGATGAGGCCCCAGATCAGAGAGAGGCCCGGATCATCAGTACTCCCTCCTATTAATCATGATTCATCAGTCTCTCAACTGTAGAGAGCGCCGTCGAGCGCTCTGAGATGGCAGAACCACAAATGAGCCGAGCCGTAGCGGCTAGCAGAGGCAGGGACCGGTGCTTTACCTGCTTCCAGAGGAAGGTCTCGTCGGCGTTGAGCCTCCAGGCGGTGACGACGTGGATGGCAGAGAGCACGGCACCGCTGAAAACGGCGGCACGCATGCGGACGGGCAGCAGCGTGTAGATGATGTAGATGAAGAACACGGACCACCAGATGCCCTCAGAGGCTGTGCGCGGTGCCACCCGCAGCACGCCAAAGACCTGCACGGCGAAGAGCACGCCGATGACCAGGTAGCTGACGATCCACATGTAGTCCTGGTGGAATCCGTTGCGGTTGCACACCACCATGAGGGCCAGGAAAAGTGCCATGGCCACGGAGAGCACGAAGACGTAGGCCACGTCCGGGGCGGCGTGGGCGCAGTGGAAGGCCAGCATGACGCCACACACCAGCACCAGTACGCCCATCAGCATGGTCAGTGAGCTCTGGTTCAGCCGGAAGAAATACCGTTGGTAGAGCCGCTCCAGCTTGCCTGACTGGAACTTCTTGGACTGGAACACGTGCACGACCCGCTGCCAGCAGTCGGCGGCCGTCGCTACGCCCTCGCCGGCTGGCCCTTCATCCGTGCTGTCCCAGCCGCCCTTCCGACCCTTGCCGTCGCCATCTTCGAAGCCCAGGTCCACTGATTTCAGCCCCACCTCCACAGCACCGCCCTTCTTCCTGTAGTGGTCCTCCTGCCAGCCGCAGCGGACGCCAAACTTCTCCCCTCCGCCGGCGCCTCCTCCTCCACGAGGGTGGTGGTGCTGGGGTGCCTGGGGGGGCGGCTCCATTGCCTCGGGGTCCCGCAGGCAGCTCATGTAGCGTGGGTTGCACAGCGACGAGCCGCCTTTCCGCTTTGATTTCTTCCCATTGCGTTCCCCCCAAGCCGTTTTGCGGTCGTCCACTCTGGCTACCAGGATGCCACTGAACCAGGACATCCTGCAAAGGTGGAGTGGGGGTAAAATTAAATTAAATTAAAAATAAAGTAAACAAGCGAGCGTCATGGAAACGGAACACTGTGCCGAAAGCAGTGTCTGAGATAGCAGTAATAATTAAACGCCCCATTCACGATATCCAAGCGCATAAACATCTGGCTTTCATCAGAGGACAAGGGTACTCCGGGGGAGGGGAGGGGGTGGGGGGACGCAGGGGCCCTCGATTTCGAAAGCTACGAGAGGGCAGATGCAAACGGGACACCCAGGCAGGGAGGGCCTACCTGCACAGGCTCTGGTGCGAGTCCCAGCCCAGCTGTCCTCAGCACTACAACTCATTTATCCCCAGCGAGCTACGGGAGAACGGCGACGTGTGTCTGCGAGATCCTCGAGGCTGGGTCCCAGGGCGTCCCTCTGACTGCGGTTACCTCCGCGACTCGCGATCCTTTGGCAGTCGTGAGAGAGATAGAGAGAAAGGGAGGGGGGAGAGAGAGGGAGAGAGAGAGTGAAGTTTAGACAAAGACGATGCAACGTATCACCAAGGGTAAAAAAAAAAAAAAAAAGAGAGAAAAAGGTGGACGTAAAGCAGACACCCTGACAAGATTCTTTAAAATCACTTAGTGAACAGCCCGTCTGAGTCTCTCTGACAGAGATACGGTCCGCGATCGTTTATGACACGTACAGTCCCTGCCATCAGCCAGCTTACACACTGATCCTTCGGAAGGAGAGCTGTCCGTTCGCACGACCGTTTAAATATTCATACAACCGTACAAAAATACCTCCCCGGAATGGTCTCCGCTGCGGTATCTGCCACAGCCAGGCTACATGGGGCCAAAGTAATGACAGGTTAAAAACTCCAGGGAAGTTTTCAAGTCACTTTAAAACAGAAAGATTGCAGGCTTTGCAGCATCTATCCATACATATACTTTACCGATATAAATATTAAGAAATTCTTCAAAAATATACATTAAAAAACAGACACGCACATCCAAATTTGTAGCGCCAACGGGACATATATGTTAAACGAACAAAGTACAAGGCAATATTGATCTTTTTCTTTTTCCAGAGAACAAACTTTGCTGCCCTTGAGAGGTTCAACTTGCTGGTATTTCCAAAAGGCTGTCTTTCAAACGTGTAAACAAGGGCCATCAGGAAAAAAAGGGCATTAATGGGAGTTAGCAGATTTACAGGAACGATTCGAGTGACAGTCTGATAATCTGTTTTTTGTTGTGTTTCTTTATTGAAAATCACCATCGGTACTAAGAGAAACAGTCGAAAATTCTCAGAGCCCAAACGAGACAGGGATCTCATTAACACGCCTTCTCCACAACACGTTTGACACAACATCCAGGCAGACACTAAAAAACTCTCCGAAAGTGTGGCATAGAAGAACCCAAATGAAGCAACCTGTCAAACTCAATACAAGCAAATCCAATATCAAAGGACATACCACCACCTCACAGGGTAGGGACCTCTCTGCGATCACATGACCACAAAATACCAACATTTCCAGGGCAACCTCAAGCTTATCCATCCAAAAGCCCACTTGCATTCTTCATTTAACTCCCATTGCATGGTTTGGGGACGCTCCAAATCACATGTGAAATGATCCCCCAGAGACACAACCCTGTGAAGGAAAGTGCCTAGTTTTGCGGTATTTCACAACAAAAACAATCAAGGATGAATGTTGCCTTAATACAAATAAAGTTATGTGTGCCTCCTCCCCCCATTAATTACATGAGTCATTAGTATCCCTTCTTTTGAGAGGAGGTCTTGCCTTCCTACCACTTAACAACTGCCAAACAGAAAGAAAAAGTTCTGCAAGATTAAACTTAACTCGGTAGTGCATAAACACCGCTAAACACTATTAAATTCACAGGTGGTCTGACTAAAACGCAAAATTCAGATACATATGACAAAAATATTTTAGTGAATCACATGAGGCATGGCTACCATAGAGATGTTCAGGTCTGGCATCAGTCAAGTCACCTTTTTTAGCGTACTGTCCCTTAGGAAGTTCACAGATCACATTCACTTCATAATACTGAACTAGTAAGACCGTAGCTTCAAGCTCGGTGGCACTACCGCTTAAGTGGACATGGAATGGAAAAAATGTTTCACACGTTTTTCAAAAAGGTCATTAGAATCATCAGTACGTATTCCAGGAGAAGTCCACCAACACATATTTAAAAGCGTGTTTCTGTGATCCATGCACTGGAGACACACTGATTCAAAACAAACTTGCATGCATCAAGATACACTTAAAAGGTAAATATGAAATAACGTCTCAAAATGTTTTATCGCAACCACATGGACCCGAAACATCTGCAGAAGTTGTCACGATGTCGAGGCACAGAAAACACCATTTCTTTGCGATGACTACTTCGTCCTGCTTGATGGCATGTACTGTATTATGTTTGCGTGTTTATCGGAGCCCGGATCGGATCGCTTTGAACAAAGCTGTAGCTTTCATTTAAAAACAGCGCCAGCAAACGCCAATGCCAAATGATCCATGAGATTTAAAATTACACGCCATGTCCGCATGCATGGCAAATTACGTGATGTGATTCAGGCCAGCCAGTACACAAGCAGTCGTAACCTTGCAATGCGTTTATCATTTACGATACATCTTGTCTTTAGCCCGCTGGGATTGTCTTATTTTATGTGTTTTATGCGACGGAAGCTTGCAGTGTTTTTGGAGAGACGGGCGCTGTGGTCGACCAACAGCAGCAGCATGCGGGTGTTACATAATCCAAACAGCGCACGCATTGTGCCATCAGTCCGTGATTTTTATTAATCATATCCCCAGTTTCCATTTTTAGATTTGCATGCTTCGGCGCCAGCCGATCGCCATTTCAATCAGGGAGAATCGACGATCGGACCGTAATAAAAGAGGGGGATTAAAAGCTGGGTGCGCTCCTGGTTATTGCAAGTAGGATAAAAAGCGTTTTCCGTGATGTACGGCAGCAGTAACGAGTCTTACTTCCATCGAGACGCGCACGACGCAATCCTGCATTCCTGGCCACAGGCCGCGGGTATCGCATCACCCGCATTTAAACGCACTCACATTACATAACACTATCGTTTCGGTGTGTTTCAGTGCGTGTGTGTGTGTGTGTGTGACAGCCGTACTACACCATCGTAGCGTCGCAGTTACAGTAACAGTGTGCGGGCGACTTTGTTACAACGCGGCATGTCACACCCGATCGTCAAATATGCGCCCTGTCCCCTTGCCTACCTTTAAGCGGTTTGCTTGTGTGCCTTTTGTGTGTACTGGGGAGGGGGCACATTTTGGCCTATTTAATTCGACAGAACAAAATGGATCGGTCAATAAATATGGAAAACGTCCCTTGCGCACGATAGTCTATAACATTCCGGCGCATTCAGGCTGCCGTACTTTGCAAAACGCCGCTTCATATAGAAATAGCGACGGCCTTCATGAGATATTAATACATTTGATTCAGTTATGTCCTTTAAAAATGCATGTCCCCGGCTTCTATTTACATGGCCAGGAGTTGTGTCTGACTCGTTTTTTTTGGACTGACTCAGATCCATACGACCTTTGCAAATGAGCTACTGTAAAACCAGCAACAGCAGCATCCACGATAAGATAAAAAAAAAAAACTGAAGTTTTACTGAAAATAATCTAAAATTGATATATAAAAACCTCGTACAAGGTGACCAATGAACCAGCCATCGGACTGCTGCTGTGCGCGTCCCTGTGATTTGGTATAATTTCACGGGAACACCTTGAAGTGTCTAACCGGGAATAATACTGCGTTAAACTCCGCGAGGCTCAATGCAACACCATCCACAGGCTCACAACAAGCTCACAACCACGCCGTGACCCACATTCTGTTGTCTAAACACACAAACTGGTAACGGTTACGGAAAAAAAGGAGAGAAACACGGACATTTTCTCTGACCGATAGAAAAAAATACGCCCCAGAAATAAAAATAAAAAACCGCAACCGATTATTAAATCTCCTGCCAAACATGCATGCACCAAGACAGCACTCAGTGCAAAGATAATGGACTCACCGCGAACATCTTTTCTTTTTTATCAAGACCGCTGCAGACACAACCCGCCCTGATGTACAACGCCTCCCAAAGCGATTGATGCCCTCCTTGGTAGTCGGTGCGATCGCCCGTTACAGCCGTATCTACAGGCACCGAGGACGCGGGGACGGACGTCTACACGTTTACAACAGTATCCGCTCGCCCTCCTCGTCTCACTCCCGTCGTTTTCTCCGCTTCCCTGCCTCTCATTCTCTCCCTCCCCCTCCTCCTTCCCAGCAGCAGCATTCACACACTTAACCGGCCTCAAGATCTCTCCAAACAACCAGAGTCCCCCTAGAGGTGGCTCTGCGGTGCGACACTATGACACGGTGTATTTTTTACACCGCCCGACCTACACACTTACCCAAAGCTCTTGGATCATTTACATCTTTGCTGTTTGCTCATTATTATTATATAAACAACTATCTTTACTGAAAACAGTGAGTACGCACATATCGTGGGAGGTTTTCTAATATCATTTTATTGTGTTATTTTATATGTTATTGAAGCATACTAGTTATATAGGCTGCATTTGTTTACCTGGCGTGATATTTTACTTAGGTGAACACTATTTACGAGATCTCCTGGGATGTACACAGACGATCGTGGATCAAAGCTTCTTAACGACTACGCCACCCCAAATCCCATTGTTTAACAGTGTTATCTAGATGTTGTTAGACAGCATGCAAATGTAACATACGGTGACAAAGCTGTTTAGATTCGCACTTCTGCTTCGTATATTTTTATTTGCGACTTCTTGTGTTTTGGTTCCATCTATTTATAGAGGAATATGAGTAAATTCACAGTCGTAAGACACATACTTGCGTTCCAACCAGGTAATAGAAAGCTTGGATTCTGATGTTATAATTATTAACAGACTTAACAGCTGAACAGAAGCCAAGAAACACAGGAGAAAGTATTTGTTTAATGGATATTAGAAAGAATGAGGTTTAGCTCCAAGAAGATATTTGACTGTTGCAGTCATAGTAAATTTCACCTGTCTATCAACAGATGTACTCAACGGAAACGTTTTTGTGTCTTTATTGAGCTTTTCTTTATGGCGAGGGGCAGTAACCCCGGAGTACCAAATACTCAGGATGCATTTGGGAGCAGAACCAGTTCCCAGCTTCAAGTCAGTAGTACAGTCAAGTGATCAGGAACTATATAGATGTTCTGTAGTTCGTATGACAAGTGCTCCCCTCTGGCACATCTGACACGCCAGTAACAAAGATCATAGCTCTCTCACCACCACACTACGCTAGAAAAACGGAAGGTCACTAATGTCTCACGTTCTCATAGGCTCGCTACACAGTTAATTATTAAAAGTTTAGATTTGAACATAAATTTAATTTCATTATTATGACTACAAACAGAAGTGTGCTATAAATCTGACTATGACCATATATTATCGCCCTCCCCCGGAAAAAAGGGAAGTCGTAGATCCGTCCTATACCTATGTAATGACTGCGTGATCTGCAGCCTTTGGGTTCAAGCACTAGTGAATCTACGGGTATTGATTACACCACACTCCTTATACCGTTTTAAAGCATATTTCTTCAAACCACGTATGTAAATCAAAAAGTGACACTTTCAGAGGGGCGACAATGATATGGGAATTACACCACATTCGTGCCAAAATATGTTTCATAGCAATGAAGTGTGTCTATTTCAGTTATCTAAAATAACTGCTCGCATTGCGCTTTGGAGATAAATTTACTGTTAATGCATAAAGCGTGTTACAAGGCAATTAATAAACTACTGCATCTAGCATATCCGCCTGTTAATGTCTGCTATATCGGTTTAGAGGATCAAATTAAGCGTTTGCACCATCCCATGTTAGTCAAGAAGGTTATTTTTTCATAATGCAGGTAAAATTCCAGTATGGCAGCAATACCTACTGACCTTCATTCAACAGAAGAGGAATGTCTCAAAACCTAGCAATGCGTAGGTATTATCAATTCACACTACACATAATTTACTGCAACCTAATGTAACGTCTGACAGAGATGCTGCGTTTTGCAACATTATCTCGTCTTTGTCTTTTCCGTCAAACAAGGTCATGTTAACTGTTTTGCAAAAATTAATCGGCTCTCCACGCCACCCTCTACATGTGAATGATACCATATAGTTCGGAGCGACTAATGCATGTGACCAAGTTTAACTCGTTCATCCAGTCAGACAACAGGAGCTTAAGTCACCCTGATGGAGTATAAGATACAGGTCGCTTTTTATCAGATGAATGGAGAAGGTAATACCAGTTTGGGTTTTAATTTTCTGTTATTAAATTCAGGAAAGATGGCTCGTGCGTGGTGAGACATAATAATGATGATGACAACGATGATAATAATAATAATAATAATAATAATAATAATAATAATAATAATAATAATAATAATAATAATAATAATAATATGGGAATGGATTATGGCTTTTGTGTTAAGAAGGCTTGAGAGAACAGTAACTGGCATGTGGGTAATGGGACTAAATAACGAGCACAGAATTAGAGGAGGTGTTTAATTGGGCTACAGCTCCCAATTTCAAACTGCCGTGCAGCAAAACAGCACTGAAAATGCAGAGTAAATAACGCGTGTTTGCCTCAGCTCAGCTGACTAATGGCCGCGCGCCGCACGCCACCCCGTGCCCTTCCGCACGTTCAGTGTCACCTCAGGGCGTGGCGGCTCCGCGCGCGTCATCCCGCGCCCTTTCCCTGCGCGCGGCCCGCGTGCCCGCGCGAAGCGGCTCCACAGAGAAACGGAAGCGGTCGGACCGTCGCGCTGTCTCCGTTTTTGAACCCCGGTCTGCTTTCTGAATTCCGCGGCACGACGAGTTCTCGGGCAATCAGTCATCACTAAACAAACCACCACGGCCGAGATAAAAGTGGCAGACCATCCGACGCCTTCCGGGTGAAAATAGCATAGTGAGGAAAAACTAAGCGGGGGCCTTTGGCCTTGCTACACCTGTTGCGTCCGGCATCAGGCGGCCTGATTCTGAGTGCATAGCTAACTTTTCACTGAGGGAGTGTGGATGCACTAGGCTACGTGTGATAAGGGAAATGCTGGAGACATCACAGCGTGGTGGTTATCAGTGCAACTCCAGATATGCGGACAGGGGCTAACAAACAAGACAGAAAGCTGCGGCCCTCTGCTGCCGCCCTCAACAACGGCTTCAAGATAGTGAATGATGTATCATGTACGGGGAATTTACACATGATCCCTAACAGAGTCTCGCTTGGCATTCTTCACTGTGAACCTCATACCTAATCACATGACCCAGTGACCATTTATAGTATAAGTTTATGGATAAATCAGATTTCAATTTGTTCTTAGAAGTACATTGGCATGCATATTTTAATCAGTCACCAGCTCATTTAAAAAAAATAAATAAATCTACAAGATGAAGTCCATCCATCCATCTTCTGAAACTGCTTCGTCTTTTGAGGGCTGTGGGGGTCCAGAGCCTTTGGGCTCAAGGCAGGGAACAACCCAGAATGTTGCACCAACCTATTGCAAGGCACACTCACCCACCATCCACATACACATCCACACCTATGGGCAATTTAGTAGCTCTAATTAACCTCGGCATGTTTTTGGGCTGTGGGGGGAACTCCATGACAGCACACATAAAACATGCAAACTCCGCCCACATGCAGCCATGGCGGAGACTCAAACCCTGGCCCCAGAGGTGTGAGGCAACAGTGCTAACCACCGCACCACTTTGCCACCCAAAGGATGAAATGTTTATGTGAAATATTACACATCCAAGCATGTTCTTTGCACACATTACCATCCAAATAGCTGCCTGCAAATAGTCAAGCAAGGTAGTGTTGTCTGGTAACAGGAATTTACTCTTAGACATTGGGTTCCAAGCTCATAAAAAATACTACAAAAGCCATATGTAGCTAATAAAAGCAAACCATAAAAATGAAAACATAGAGTAAATACATTAGCCTGGTGGATATTCTTTATGGTGGCTGGATGGATGGCACTGTGTCCTCGCACCTCAATGTTTCGCATTTCTGTTCCTGTCCCTTACATGTGTGTGTATGTGTGGAGTTAATAATAATAATTAATTTTATTTATTTTTACAGCTTTTACAGCTTTGCATGTTCACCCCCCCACGATGCACGAGTGCCCTCTGGCTACTCTGGTTTCCCCCTGTAATCCAATAACACGGCATCTCTAAATTACCCACAATGCCCGATTGCATGTTTATGTAGGGACCAGGTTCAGCATGATACATACCGAACCAGAGGAATAATAGACCGATAGACGGTTGGTCAATTTTTTGCAAGAAAACTGGAACAAACATCGCAGTGAAATTGGAAACAAAAAGTTCGCACCCATGATTTTGTGAAGAGTATATGTATGGGGTTAATATGTAGCTGCCAGTGCCAATCAATCCATTATGCAACATTGGTGTTCACCCGGAGAGCCCGCTTACGAAGGGGCGGCAACATGGCAAGTTATTTTCACTTTGTCTTGGAAGGGGAGAATTAATGGTGAAGTTTAACTAGGGTGCCACGCATCAAACCCAAGGTTAATTTTGTGCTTTAGCCTACTGTGATATTCATAAGTTATGATATTTTTTTCCCAGGAAGGTCTTGAACAATGGAACGAAGGCCACAGCACAGTAACACTAGAAGCATGTCATTGGTGCAGCTATAATCTAGGTATTTATACACTCGTCACTCATATCGCTGACAGGCCAACTGAAAAGGTCCAGATCGCCCGCAAGCGCAAATCTAGAAGAGGGTTTGAGCGGTGAATTATCTCACCTTAGTCATCTGTAGTGAGCACTTAGTGGAGTTTGATTCAACAGCTGTGTATCAGTAACCCACTTCAAACAGACTGTGAGATGGGCTGGTTCAAGGGACGCCAAATCTCCAGGAATCTGATAAGGATTGTACGAGACTGTAGGAGGGGAGAGGTAAAGGGAAAAGAACGACTGTGCTTGTTCCTTTATTCCCCCGTCTTTTTCATCTGCCAACCCTGGGGCTTGATTTACTACAGCTCTTGTCTGAATGGTTTAAATTATGTGAATAGAATACAGCTGGTAGCCTGAAATCTAAAACTGTCCCCTCCCACTGAGCTTCACTATTAGCAGTTTATTTAAACTTTAAAATATGTCCTTAAGTTTTAGTCCTAGAGAGCAAGCCGGACAACACAGACGTAACTCTCTGTATTTGACTGCGACTAGATAGTATGCAGTATATATGGGAAAGGGCGCCGGTGTGTTTTCGCCTGTACAGTATCAGAAAAACGAGCTACTCTGCATACTAGTGGCGACTCGCTTAAAATGATGTCGCAGTATTGCTCCAGTGGGGATTTCCAATGAAACCGACAACTCGAGCCACTAGAGGGCGTCCAACCTGTTTCTACACCGAATTCAATTTCGTATAGTGACCGGAAGTTGATATATTAATGCAGAAATTTCTGGTGTTTTTTACTCTTTAAAATCCACAGGCAACAATACAATTTTCGGTGTCTTAATCGTATATTAATCGTATATCTCTTTATCAAATAAGAAACCTGCTCATTTGAAGTCTAATTCAATAAAGTGACTAATAAAGTTTTTATGCGATATTTTATAATCATTTACTTTAAAATGTTTTTTTTAATTTTTAGATTTAAATGTATGTATCGATAAAGCATTATATACAATGGCAAGGTAAAAGATATACTCGTGACAATTCTTCAGAAGGAAACGTTTGGAGTTACGTAGTGGATGTTTAATCACTTGTCAAAGAGATGCTGCTGGCTCCCTCTGTTGTCAGAAACGCGATCCTACATTGGTTATAACAATGGCACTTCCGCACCGTACGCTGCTACCAATAACGCGTCCCAAAGTCTCGGCTCTAACTTTGCACATTATCCTTAGAAGCGAAAGCGGGACTCAGGTGTAACATACAGCCTCCCTGACATTCGGCCCTATATATGAGTTTTCTGTGTGTGGATATATGCCTAATATTTTACGTTTGCTTTACATTTATTTCCTCTACTATAGATGGATACCAGATACTATACCAGAGTCTTGAAATCCGCCAGAAATAACTGATAATGAACTAATACTGGCAGATCTTTGCTATAAGTTCGAAATTTAGACCACGTGGCATAGATTAAGACAAGGTCAAACTGTATGAGTGTGATGGCATGCACTGGTGTTTGCTTGTGATGGATCTTTTTTTTTAATCGTATTTACTGTTACTAAGCGCTGTAATCTTGTAGTGTTAGTGCGTAGTGTAATATACACTATAGTATAATGTCGTCCTGTAATATACATCTCCTTCATTGATACTATCACATTTATTTGTGAGGAGCTGTATAATTGACGTTGACTACTGGCGACCACACTGGTGCCATTTCCCAGGAATGCCCTGTTTTCGCTCTTGGTTATTAGGTTTCCTGTCGCTTACTCCTTTAATGTGACGACTGACTCCATCCACCCTGTTGCTGTTCGTCCGCTTGCTCTTTTCTATAATGTCTAGGAATTATGCTCTTTTCCAGTGAACTGGATTTTCTCATAATATGTCCAAATTAAGACTTAAATCCAGTCATCTGCGCCTCAAGTGAAATTTCGGGCTTTATTTGCTCAACCTAAACGTTTTCTTATTATTTGCCAGCTTCGACGACGTCAAAACCCTCCTTCCTGACTTATTTACTGACTGCAGAATATTGTTTATGCACTGGGATCATATTTTGTACAATGTTACAGCCTGCTGTCCTTCACTAGATAAGCCAAGCACCTCTGCTGCTGCGTTCGTTCTGTCTGTTCCAGGTATCTTTGTGTTTGTTTGGTTACGTTAAGTGGCAAAACCATCTAAAATAAAGTGACCACCCTATTATCAACCCATCCAGAGTGTCCTATGCCCTATGTACAGAATTTCCTGGGATTGGGACTGAGCTCTCTGTAATCCTGAACTGCATAAGGACTCATCAAAACTACTTGTGTGGATGAAAATATTCGGCCTACATTAAACTGTTTCGTGTGCTCTAAAAATGAGATAAAATACTATTCTGCAAATTGCAGTACAATTATTGCATGGAAAAGTGCTTTTATTGCTCTTACTGATGCCAACTACGACTTCTGACTGATGAAGAAGGAGCTCTGTTTCACGCGCCTAACTATAAACGGTTAATTTTCCACCGACCCACCCGCACCGCCGATATGACTCATACATCAGCCTGGACCAAATAAATATGCTGTCTTGACAATGTACTGACAGCGCACGCTTCATTTCAGCACAGTTTTAGGTTCGTATTAAATAAGAAATAGCACGTCATTGATATTTCAGCCTTTTAACTTTACCGGCAATTGTGCTGCGTGGATGCAAACTATCCAGATAAACATTTGATCAGAAATTAATAGTAAGTGAGTGAAAATGGATTATAGCCGTGAACTGAAAATATTCACTCACGTTTTATATCTTTAAAACTCCAATTTATTAGCTTTGGAGAAAATCGCTCTAATCTCCTTTATATCAATAATCTGTATAGACCCTTTAACCTTATCCCTGCAATTTAGTATATTGCCTGCATTCATAGAAACACTGCACTGTCGGTAATCGCTCGTGCGACGTGTACAAGTGCTTATGGTATACATACGAAAGCAAAGCTTCAAATATGTAGATAATTCTGCAATGCACGCATATGGGGCGAATGTGGAACTCACGCACATATCACCATCAAAAACCACTATTTTTATCAGGCTTTGCCGTACTCAAGTCGTACGGATACCCCTGCCCTCTAGTGTTTTACCGATGCAATTACAAAGACACATTAGGTCAGTGTGTACGACTGTGTTTCTCCCAGCAGAAGAGGACCCTGAACGCTGGGGCAAGTTACAGCAGGCTCCTGGACTGAGTTCACTTCCCATATAGAGATACAGTAGCGCAGGGTGCCCCCCTAGGAACATGCGAAATACGAACACGCCCACGGGGTGCCTTCAGTGCATTGTAGTACCTACATTGAATTTTCTTACAATGCATTCTGGTTCCTGCCATTCATGTCATACACAGCGAGTTACACAAAATGAGATACATCAATAAATATTTAATCTCATTAAGCTTTTGCGTCAGTTAGAAACTTGCAACTAATTTCCCTTGATTTTAATTGCCATTTATGGTTTAAATGTTTCCAATCTCTATTTTTTTGTGTTTAGAATTCATGCCGCATTTCAAAGTGTTTTATTTAATACAACTGATGATTTAGCACCTGTACCAGAAACACTTGATAAACTGAATTACGTATTAAATCTATTAAAATATCCGCTCATCCAACTTCAGAAGTGTTCTCCTGGTAACGGTCATGGTACGCGCTCTTAAACGTCAGCTAATTGTGCACTAATTGAGGGTCTTTGCAGCGAAGTCAAATGTGGAAACCGGGATTATGGCGGCAAAATGCCAGTAAAACAAGACATTACTACAAAACATACTTTATAAGCTAATGCACAAATCAGTAGGACATTGCATGCCTTTAGACCTAATATTACAGAATGACATCTAAATGCATCCAACTTGACAAAGCGAAGAGCGGAAATATATATTTCTATGTTATAATTTTCAACTGGCATATATTAGTAAATTACATCGACATAATAGATAGCATGAATTAGTTTCCTCACCCCCCTCCCCACCCTAGTCTGTCTGTTCCCTCCCCCTCTTTCTCTGTATGTGTGCGTTTGTGGTACAGAGACACGCGAGCGACGGCTATTCGCGCAACATTGCAAGCCGTGCCTTTAAAAAAGACAATTAAAAAGAGATATAATTGTAGTTTCTGTCATTAAACTATTTATCACATCTTAAACTCAGTCAAGGATAAAGGTACCACTCAGGCACCTATGTTATTACGTTATAATGATCCCTACCGTTTCCCCGCATATCAATATATTTCGTGTCACGGCTTCATCCAATAACTCATGCCTGTGAATAACCCGCCTCCCTGCGCTTTAAAATAGATGGTGCAAGTGAAAATGTCCAAATCTTCCGCAGATCCCCTGTCTGGTACTGAAAGTGGTTCTCAAGCACATTATTTCCAGGTAAGTATTTTAGTTTTATTGCCGTCGATGTCATGCGATAAAGATACCATCGCTTGCATGTTACTTGTTATTAAAGCGAAAGCGTTTACTCCGAGGCTATCTACATCTGTGCAGCGAATCTTAACTGCAGTGCACATTGCTTATCCAGGAGTAAAGCGACAGAAACCGGTGTTAAGCGTAACACAGGCATGGTACCGCCGTTATGCGGCTCCCGTTGCAATTTAATTACTTAAAATTATCAATCGAAGAATTACAGATACGTACGTGACCCGTGAATGTATTCAGGCATCATTGATACGTTTTGCTATGGTAATCCAGGCCCTTTTGACATAATTTTCATCGCTGATCAATTGTTCATTCATTATTTAATTCAGCTATTCCGTACTTTTGCCGCTCCCGTAATGTTTATGATAAATAACCGCAGAGAATTGCAATTAGCTGATCGATTTTAAACGATTCACGTTGCATTAATTTAATAGTCGGGCGCAAATTTCCGACACAGTAAATACGACTGAGAGGACTTGCTGGCGGTGTGAAGTACATAATGCATCTGAACTCACCTGTAGCCCCTATCCATTTGTAGGCTGCCGAAGACGCCGTTCACTTTACCGTTTTGAGCATAAAAGCATGAAGTTTGAATCTGACAGCGCAGACACACCGTCTGAATGCATTATTTAGAAAAAGCGAGCGCGTAATCTGCTTTCGGCCCGTCGGCTGCAGCCCCTTCCTCCCTTGGTTACCAGTACGAAGCCACCTTCCTGGCTTTGCATTCTCATGCCATTTTTCCCAGGCACTCGTCCATCTGTTTACCTGCTAGAAACCGCAACTAAACCAGCACCAATGCGAGGGGGCTGACTGGTTAACTAGTTTAGAACCTCCATAACCCGAGAGTTGATGATTAAGTTGATCATTAACGGTTTGGCTTTTCCGTCTCTTTTACGTTTCAGCTCATTAACTTTTTTTGGCAGTAGCAGATTTAATAGTTCATTAGGATTATATATAATTCAGTGGTTTAAAACATGCCTTTCTTCATACACGTAGAAGTAATATGTCTCGACATTAAAAAAAAAAAAACAAACTGACCAGCTCTCAACCAAGACTGTGGGGTTGTTTTGCTCCAGCAGAAACAGGAACAAAACGCGTCACACCGTGTCCTTACGTTTCATATATGTGTCATTGCAGCGCTCGAACACCACTGATTGTTGTTTGCAATATAGGCTGCTGGATGCCTGATGCAGTAATGACACATATTGGGCGTCTGGGGTCCAGCCATAGATCTACACCGTATATAGTCATAATTATGTCTATGGTATTTTTTTGGGAATATTTTTATATATTTTTTATAGGTATGTGTATATACCTGCATACGTACATAATAGAAGGGCGCTGTAAGGG
>JAODJX010000129.1:5692202-5705193 GCA_026776945.1 Isichthys henryi | reverse complement strand
ACACCCCACACCCCACCCCCCAGCCCTGCCCCCCCAGCCCTGACCAAACCAGCTGCTTGCTCGCGTTGGATCCAGCCGACGGTGCTGTAATGTGCTAATGATCGATTCCCGATGTGGCGGCAGGAAAACTGGAGGGAATTCGTCCTCCAGCCTGGGTGACATGGTGTCTGGTGGGTGGAGGTCCACGCCCCCTTCTGCTGGTGAGCCCCTAGTGTCCACATCTGCCATGGCCACGCAATTCCGTGCACATTACTCTATACTGCCGTCTCCTTCCTTCCTTTCTTCCAATCCTTTCTTTCTTTCTTTCTTTCTTCAGTCATGGGGGTTAGTGTAGACCATGTGACCTTGCTCATTAAATGAACTAGTTCGTTAAGATGTTAACGTTCCCATTGTTTACGGCGAAAAGGAGCATAGTTAAAAGTGGTTTAGGCACATTGCACTGCAGGAAGAACAGTGGGACTTGAGGGGGACCTGGACACAAAACATTATAGCTTATATCAAAGGCAGAAGTTTCCCATTTTTCATTCATTTGTGTTCTTTTATTTTTTTTTAAGCCAAACAGAAGCAAAAGCAGGTAGGTCTGACTGGGTATCTTCTACTTCAAAGCATAAATGACCTGGATAGCAATATATCAGTCAGCTGTGATGCTTTTTAGTCCAGTAATCTGTATTGTTAATGGCCTTGAGAATGAAATACACAGGTTGGGTTAATGGGCACCAGCTTGACGAAGAGCATCTGTACTTTGTTTTCCTCTTCAGGCGGAGCATGTCCCCCCCTACGATGTGGTCCCATCCATGAGGCCTGTTGTTCTGGTTGGCCCTTCACTGAAAGGTTATGAGGTGAGATTCTCTCAACCAATGGGTGGCGTCTTTCACCTATGGTAGGAGAAGACATAAAGGAGGTCACTACCATCGGAGGGGTGGGCTGGGGGAGGGTTGAGTGGCCTACAGCTTGTTGGAACAAGCTTTCATGTGAAACCCATACCTCCATTAAATCTGCCGCTATACAGAGATGGGCTCAATTTGCTGCCCTTAGCTAATAGTTCAAACTGCTCGGAGTGCTCCGGAGATGGGGAGGAAAAGAGGGGAATGGATTAGATCCATTGAATGGTTTTAAAATTAATTAAAGTTTTAGTGTCTCTGTAATGCATTTCCTGAACCTCACAGATACCCACTAACATCTAGATAAAAGCTCACGGTGGTCCCACTTCTTAGCTATTTCTGACAGTGTTCCTCCTTAGTAATCATGGAAATTCTTCCATCTTTTTAAAAATATATTTCTTTAAAATATTCATGGACAGGTCTGGTAATGGCCACTTCAGCTCACGTCACTATGCCAAAAAAATAAGGCCACAGTATCATAAAATCAGTGAAACCTTTCGCCTCATCAGAGCTGGAAAAATAAGAAAATCAGCTGAATCATGGCCTCATGTTTTCCACCAAACTACCCTTCATTATTAAGAAAATATGGAAGAGGCCATGACTGTTAATGCCAATATTTCGTGCAGACATGAGGAACATTACAGTGTTTCCTGGGCTTCCTTCATCCGCTACAGGTAACAGACATGATGCAGAAGGCACTCTTTGACTTCCTGAAGCACAGGTTTGATGGGAGGTGAGACACATCGGTGACCATAGAGTGTGTTTGGAAATAAATCTATTTAACCAGAAGTTGCAATAAAGATAGGTGTGCAATGCGAGTGTCCCAGTGTTAAGATCAGACGTGCGTCCTCCTGCCTGGTCCCCTGCAGGATCTCCATCACAAGGGTGACTGCTGATCTGTCGTTGGCCAAGAGGTCTGTCCTCAACAAGAGAGCCATCATGGAGAGATCTAACACGCGTTCCAGTTTAGGTGAGCGCACGGTTTTTTTGGTTGCCACAGTTTATCATGCTCAACAGGGTGGATAGAAGCTTCCAGAAGCTTCTTCAAATGCCACCTATGGTCTCTCTGAGGCAACCAATGAGATGCAAACATATGTATTTTTTCATTAATTCATATCTGAAACCTTATATCTGGAATCCTCACATATATTTAATGAATTAAAATATCGTCATTATAAAAGTCACGTGCAAGTCATGTGTTACATTATCATGTAAATTTGTCATGTCCACTGGCCAGCTGGGTAAGAGAAAGGATGCTTAGCCGCTGTTTTGCTGGCTACTAGGAGAGTCGCTCACCTAGCGTGTGCACTTCCCTAACAGCGGAGGTCCAGAGTGAAATCGAGAGGATCTTCGAGCTGGCCAAGACCCTGCAGTTAGTGGTTCTGGACGCGGATACCATCAACCACCCAGCGCAGCTCGCCAAAACGTCGTTGGCCCCCATCATCGTTTATGTCAAGGTCTCCTCGCCAAAGGTAGGACGCCACTGTGTGTCATTGCCAATTCAGCTGCTTGGTTGGGTCCCTGCCAGGGCTCATTTAGCTTGACGTTTATATTAATGACAGGAATGATTATTCTCCCTGCTGAAGGAACGTCAGAGCAAAGGGGCATGTGGAGTTTACATCTGTATGAAGGAATATACAAAGGACACATACATCACATTCATTTATCTGACATTCTTTTAATCCAAAGCAGCTTAAGGCAGAGAAGGGTTATAATATACGTGTGTGGGGGATCTGATCTTGTGATCTTTGCATTGTTAGTAAAACACTCTATTTGTTGAGCCACATGAGTTTACATCCCAAAAGTATAGTACAAGTATGGATGGTGCATCTGGACCATTATTGAGACTGGGGGCAGGGCATGAGGATTTCAGGGGGCAGGGTTTGTGGCAGGGAGGGCTACATTGGAGTGGTCCAGTCGGCTTCACCCTCTCATAGGGCTGGTCATGATCATGCATACTTCCTTCCCAACTTTCTTGTCATTCCCCCCCCCTCCCAGGTCTTACAGAGGCTGATCAAGTCTCGGGGAAAATCTCAAAGCAAGCACCTGAACGTACAGATGATGGCCGGAGACAAGCTGGCTCAGTGCCCCCCCGTGAGTGAGAGATAAGCCCTGCTTCTTTCCCATCTGCCACAACTGTGTTCTGCTCCCTGAGTTATAGCCCGCTCCAGGTAACCTAGATCCAGCCAGCACAGCAGGTTCCGGTCACACCTGGAGCCATGATGCTGCATGTATAAATAGCCTGCACATGAATACATTACACCGTACCGTCAATATATTCACATGATATGGGTAGAATATTTCTGCATAGGCCTCTGTGTGGTTGGACAGAATTTATTATATTCCATACGAGCGCTAAATGCCGGTAACATTTTCCATCATTTTATAATACTACAGTAGTCAACTTTTCCAGAGAGAGAAAATGTCTTTTTTAAATGACCATAACAATTTTGTAATGAGATATTTCAGAGTTACATGTTTTAGAAGTTAATCATCTACCTCCTCTACCGCTTTGAACTAGCCATCCCTGCTCCCTATTGCATTTAAGTCTCAGTATATTGTCTGACTCTCAGCGATGGAAGGTTTAATATGCACCCTGTCTTTGCCCCGTCCTCCATACCCCATCCCCCAGGTAGGGTCTCCTTTCTTTCGATCATGGTGGATGGTCCTTGTCCATGAGTCTTATGCCTTCGTGATTCTGCCTGATTCTAGGGAGCAGATATAACAGTGGGGCAGATAGCAAGTTATGTGTGCTTCTAACCCGAAAGCGGCTGCTCCCAGGAGGCCCCTGTGAGTGATGTTCTTGATCTCACTCGCTCTGGGATATTATATATGTTCTGTATAAATTGGCTAAAAATATCAGAATGGAAGCATCAGCTAAGCAGGGCCTAAACTCAGCGATATATGAATGTATAAATATAGACAGAGGCAAAGGCGTGGATGCCGGCAGCAGAAGCTGATGTTACCTCACGGCACCTTTTCCCACCAGGAGATGTTCGATGTCATCCTTGATGAGAACCAGCTGGAGGACGCGTGCGAACACCTGGCCGAATACCTGGAGGTGTACTGGCGTGCCACTCACATGCCTGGCTCTGGCCCCATGAACCCCCTCCTGGAACAAAGTCTCATGACCCCGCCCTCAGCCGTCTCCAGCCTGCAGGTGAGGCACTCTCCATGGCTGAGCACACAACCAATCACATTGAGCTCCCCTCGGGTCCCAGGTGCCCTGCATTGAAAGGCCCCCTCGTTACATCCGTAGGTGTCCTTCCAGAAGCCTGTGATTTTTACTGATCACGGGTCCCAACTATATGTGCCAAATAAAGTCAATGTTAAAAAAAAGTAGTGGACGAGTTAAAAATTAGAAGAAAAGTACACACAGAAAGCCAAATAGGGGTCATTTATGGATGAAAAGGGCCTCTGAGGGTTAGGTTAGGAGGAGATCATCATGGCCAGTGGTTATTATGTACTCAGTTATAGCTTGTTACAGCAGCTTTGCTGGGGGGCCTCTGATGAAACAACAGTGATCCAGAAAAGTCCATGATCATGTGCCCTGTAGTCTGTACTATTTTTCATTTTTTAAATAAATATCCAAAATTGACCTTATAGTCATTAATAACAGTGAAGAATGGTGAAGAACTGGGCAATGTCAGCATAATATTAGACAAGAAAAAAATGTATATTTAAAGATATGGCTGAAGAATACGTAAGGTTGACCAGTATGTCTACGTAGCAGGAAATAAAGTATTTCAATAACCGGAAGTAAATACAGATCACGTAGTCTCACGATCTTTTTTATTAGGCTAATAAGTGGAAACAGGAAGTGGTCAGTAGTGATAGCCAGATGAAGCTTCATGAACCACTTGCTGTATTTTGTTATCCCACTAGATGGTGCTCTCTGTTCGAAAAGGGGCTCAAAACAAGCCCCAAAGCAAACAAGGAGCACCATCTAGTGGGGTCAAGCAATACAGCAAATGGTTCATGAAGCTTCATTTGACCATCGCTAGTGGTCAGTGTTATGGTATGGGGATCCAGTTACACAGCTGTGCCGGCAGAGTCACCTTAGCATTTCCGCACCCCAACTTTCTTATGCCGCAACCTTTGTTGGTGCATTTGTACAGCGCCCTCTAGTGTTGACGTGGTGTAAATGTCTTCTACGAACTGACCTCTTCCCTCATCCCCTGCCTAACGTTTCTACAGTTCTCTGAGACACAGGAATTAATTGAATGATCGCTTACACGAGCCAGGGTGAGTAAGCGGGATGATCCATGTGCATTCCTCACCCCAGCACCCCTACCCTGACCCCCTACCCCCCCAACCCAAATGAAATGGAATACGGTTCAGCACGACTCACCTTGCCTCCTACTGCCCATCCCGACAGGAACGGGATGCCTCCTCACCTCCCTAACACTTCCTAACACGCTCCTCATTGCCGCCCTAACCGCGCCCTGTCCGTCGCTTCACCTTACGGACAGGGTGGCAGTGAAACTCCCTAGACCCCGCAAGGAGATTCACAAAGCAGAAACTCTCTATAACAGAAATCGGCAAAACAACCGTGGTGGCCAATGGCAGGCCTGCGCAGCATTGACCAACCAAAACGCTGTCAGCTCCTGTTGACTCCGCCCTGACTCTTTGTGAATGAGATAACTTGTATCCAGTGTCCCACCCTGTATGCGACCCTCACTGATTCCAGAATGATCCGACAGGCTTATGTGAAGCAGCCAGCATGAGTGGCTGTTTTGCTCCAGAGGAAAATGCATTTTGCATTACGCTACAATATTCTATAAAACCAATACATATGAAATGTAATGGATACACATTTATAACAGTATAAATTAAGTGTCTTGCAGTACACATAGAATATACGTTATATATTATACTGAGAATATAAACACTATATGTAAGAATAGTCAGAAATGTAAATATCCTGTGCATAAGTTCCTTGTGTAATAAGTGTATTTTATCGTGCATGCACATATATTTCAGAACCTCTGCAACTTCAGAATTTGAAAATGGGCACAGTCCTTTATTGACGTGTTGCTCTTGACATGTTTCAGCCAACGGAATTTAAAAAATGCCTGTTGTAGACATGCATCCACGTTTGGATTTTGGGCTGCTGTAAATACACGAGTCATTTTTCTTTGGAGTGAAAGTAATTGGAAATAAAATACCTGTGACAAATGAACAGGAGTACTTTGCAGGCTCCAGGCCTGGCTCTGCCACGCTGTCTCTGAACTTGTCCCCCCCCCGCCAGGATCAGCAGCTGCTCTCCGGGGGGGAGGTGGGGGGTGCCGACGAGGACGACGTGGCCGAGCCCCACTCACCCGTGGAACAGGACAGCCTCATGCCTTCCGACGAGGCCAGCGACTCTCTGTCCCGTGGTAGGAGGGGGGGCTCGCGTCGCCTCTGCCCTGAGGAGGAAGATGAGGAGGAGGAAGAGGAGGAGGAGGAAGAGGAGGAGGAAGAGGAGTACGAGCCCCCCCGCCATGCTCACACTTACCGCGACATGTACCCGCCTCACCGCAGCCACCCCGCTGGCGTGCACAGCGCCAATGGGCACGAATCCCAGGACCGCCTGCTGCAGCGTGAAGCCCAAGGGAGCCACAACCCGCGTAACAGCCGACAGCGTGCCCGACCCTGGCCGAGGGACCACTACTGAGACTGGGGGTGGGGGCTTGAGGATGTCAGGGGGCGGGGCTTTGTGGCAGGGATGGGCTACGATTTGTGCACGTGGGACAGGTGACCTACACCGACAGGCCTCTGGTCCAATCGGCTTCACTCCGTCATGGAATGGGGCCTATTGTGTCACAGCCTTTGGGTGGCAGCAGGATGCGGAGGGTAGAGAGACAGGGTATTTGCTGTATTTCCGTCGTTCCCTGCCCCCACATCGTCCCATGGACACAGTCGTGAGCCCTAACGGCCGAATGCCAGGATGCATCCTCCAGTGAAGGTCTGGCAGTCTGCTGGCAGACGGTGTTCAGAGGGTTATTAGGAAGGATCAAGGCAACAGATAAGAGAAGTCAGTGCAAGCGGGGCCACCGGAGTCATTAATATATCATATGGTGGAGAGAATATGGGGGCTGGGTTGCGGTTGGGGTGGGGCTGCATGGGGGGGGCGGGGCGAGTGCTGACCTTCTGACTCGAGGGGCATGCTGAGGATGTATTGGCTTCTCTAATCTGTTGTATTTGCTTCATCTCCACCCATCTTTAGAATTAAGAGGGATCAATTAAGAACCTAATAGCCACTACAAGACCTCCTGGATCAGAGCCACGAGTGAGTATTTAATGGCCCTATAATGGGGGGGGTGAACTGATACGGGTCCTCGTTTGTGGTATCCAGAACTGTAATGGCCAAGGACATTTAGAGTGGGGCCAATCTCTGATCACTGCCCCCACCTCCCCCAGACTGAGCTCAGACTGAAGGCACATTAAATTTGGGGTCACAGGGTGACACACTGAGCAGTGCAAAGGCCCTTGCCCGTGTGTGTGCGTTTTGGTGTGCAGTGTGTCCTATTATGCTAAGCAAGAGACTTTTTGCTTCCGGTTCCATGGCCACCAGCCCTTCATTCTCCCTTCCCTCCTCTCCTTTATCAAAATTATTGTCTGATTGAGTTAAGGTTAATTATTACGAACGACACGATTAACTGCCTAAGAAGGGAATTATCTTCTTTAACTCTCTCTAATACAGTCCAGCTGCCTTTCTGCTCTGTGACCCTTGACCCTTGACCCCTGACCCTCAGCCAGCCCTCACAAATGTAAGTGCATGGAAGTCAGATGATAGACACACATCTTGGGAGTCAGCATCCGTCCAGGACCGAGCTGTTCCCAAAAATCAGCAACCAGCTGACTTTCGGGGAATCTGCTTTTTCCAGAAACAACCAGATGTTCTGGCTGATCTGTGGAAGCCCCCAGCACAGGCGTGGCAGATGGGGCCTTAAGCTGGGAGGGTGAAGAGGTTAGGATGGATTGATCGATTCCTTGCCCACCAACCCAACCTGAATGTCAAGCTTCTGTCAAAATGGGGGCGTGTCTGACAAGCTTTTTGGAGGGAGTTCAGAGAAGCGTCAGGGATGCGTAGCTGTCATGTATGTAGTTGTCGTGAAGGTGCTTGGCCACATGGGGTGCTCTCACGTGGACCGTTCAGTCTGGCAGGCCTTAATATCCTCAGAGTTTGTGCGTCGTTATCATTTGCATGTTTAAATATCGAGTATCATTATTTTAGGACGATTTGCACATTAAGGCCAGGCATTCCAGAAGCCTTCGGAGTACATAGAAGCAGGAACGCCTGCTTCTCATCTACTCTGGAGGTCGGCCATGCATCTGAAGACATTGTACATATTAAAAGGAGGCTTGGTTGTCATTAGCAACAATTTATTTTGTCAGTATCAACTTGTACCTTGTTGCAAAGAGATGCTACAATGATTACACTGTTAGGATGTAGAGCTATGAAGAAAATATTAAGCGTGCTGAGTGTATAGGAGGAAATATGGGTAAAAATTGTATCTGTAAAGCTGCAGTACACTATAGGTTTGTCTTTGCAGTCTTTATTCATGATTAAGGTGCCATCGTGCTATTTATTTATTGAATTGTTTATATATTGTTTATTTATTCATTTGTCTGAAATCTAGCATACTGGAAACTTGAAATGAGTCAAGGCCCAAGCTACAGGGTTAGACCAGAGTACTGAGATCTAACTAAACATCTCTCTGAAAGAAATTCATAGCAAAACCGGGTGATATTTTCAGGGAAATCGGAGCAATGTTTTAAAGACAGATTTGAAATTGCAATTAGGAAGGTACCATCTTTCCTTCTATGTGGGAGGGGGGGCTTGCTTTGTCTCTCTCCCTCTCCCTTGCACGCACATGCATTTAAGACTTGACCGAATGTAATGGTCCATGCCTTAACAATCGCCAGGCTTCTCCCCCATCTCATACACATAGATGTGTCCCTGCCAAAACACTGCAGGATCTTCTTGTCGGTTGTCGTCTTGCTGGTTCGTTCACGCTGCCAGTCGGTCCATCCCTAACCTTTCAGTCTTGGTGCCAAGGCTCACGACGAATTAGCAAGGCAGGATAAGCAGATGTATAACCACCAGTTAATGTAATTATAGGTTAAGATTTCTTAAGCACAGTGAATTCTACATATATATTGAATAGTTCACACTGATAAGGACAATTCTGTCTATATTGACATATAAGCAACAGTCTGCTTTGTAATGCTTTGCAAGTACATGAACACCATGCCACAGTTCATGATAGATGATCCACACACACACACACACACACACACACACACACACACACACACGCATACTGGGAATCAGTGGCCTCTGGTGGCTCCTCTCCGCTGTAGCACATGCACTGGTAATCATTATTGTTCTGGACAGCAAATCATACATCAATCAAGTCAGCAAATTTAAAATAATTTGTTGTAGTAGATTTATTGATATCTGAATATTGAAGGAAAAAAATGGCCAAAAATGCCAGTTTGCCAAAACAAGTCTATTCCTGTACTTCCGCTAAACGTGTAGATAAAAGTACCAAGTGTTTACTGCTATACTGAACACAATGTATGTTTTAGCTATGCATATGATATACAGAAGCTGAATATGTCTGTTCAGTAATATGAACTTTACCACAGAAGTTGCCTACTTACAAAATCCAGGATTGTCCCAGCGCTGTATTTTATCGTGACAGGTGGAGGCACTGCAGTTTGGCTGTACTGTAGCTCACCCGCATCCATATGCCATCATTTCTGTCCGTTGTGTCTCGTGGACATTTTGCATCCCATGGCTTCAGGCTAACATTGCATTTGGAGGATCGTTTGCACACTGGAATCGCTCCAGAAATGAGCTTCCCCCTCCCACGCACCGGCAAACCGACTCTGCCCCCTGCATGCCCATCAACATGTCTGTGGCACCAAATTGCGGGCACTTTCCGTCACATAGTGTCTTCCACTGACTCAAGTACAGCTTAATAATAATAATAAAAAATAATAATAATACAATCTTGAAATATACTGGGTGGCAAACCAAAATGAAAACCAGCGGTGTCTCCCCGTATAAAAAACACTAGTCCTGAATCTTTATTTTCAGACCTCGGGAATTTAACTCGGCATTGTAACTAAGACAGGCCACCTCTTCCCTATAGCTGTTCTTGACCCTGTAGTTCATAGAAATTACTTAAGCATTTTAAAGTGACTGATCACTTCCTTTCCAATGCGTTTATTCAGAATGACCTTAGCGAGTGCCAGATTTGCCAGCATGGGTGTATATTAAATTACGAGGTTGTAATGTAATGTAATCTGTCGTGTCCTGATCCGGTGATTTTTGTGATCAGCATGTCTTCATGAAGTGATGCACATTGCGCGTTTTCTGGAACGAACAGCCAACTCATCTAGTTTGCATCTAAAGTCATTATTTCCGATTCGTGCAATCAGACGTGCCATTATTGATCACGGCTACTGACTTATTAAGGAGAATGTATAAATGTTGTGGTACTATTGTGACTTAAGTTTCACTCCATCACGGGAAAGGTCGATAGGACTGAATGCGATCTGAAGCCAGCTGGCTGCAGAGATTGCCCGGTCCGCTTGCTCGTCTACCCGGCCAACACAGTGCGCACAGCTCCCTGAAAGTGTACTGCAGCTTTGCCGTCTGTTTCCACATCGTACGGGAATCTTTAGCTATCGTTATGTATTTAAAAAAAAAAAAAAAGCATGACCGAAAAAAATCCTATGCAAGTGTTGCATGAAACCTGATTGTTTCTTTATGCAGTTCTGATATATTTTACTGATGAATTCATTGTTCTTCTCCTTTTCATTAATATTGTCGTATCCCGCATTATAAAGAGTTATTCTGTTTCTCGTGCACCGATTTGAATAGCCCACATCCACGCAAGCTTCCGCCTTTCTTTAACTTGACAGCTTTTGGCGGAAACCACCCAGGAGCGACTAGGATTGTAATAGTGCGTCATACAGAATACAGATCACAGAACACCGAAAACATCCCTAAATGATTAATATGGTATTATTTCGCATGATGAAATACATGGGTTCAGAATGCGTCTGCTCACTTAAGCCGATAAATATTTTGCAGGAAAAAACAGGCCTACTTAAAGGAGGATGAAGTGATTCTGTTTACTTGTCCCATAAATTAGGCAAATTACAAAGTTTTGCTATAACATTATGTTAAATGCGAATAAAGGCAGGGAATGCCATTCATCGTTGCCTCATTAAAATTGATGGGTACACAAGAGATTTTATGTCGGTTCAATAGTGAGAACTTTAGTACCAAAGGTACTGCAATGACATGCTGGTATTCTGCAACGCATAACAACCTTTTCTCGACTAGATGATGAAAGAACAATGAAATAATCCTCCATTAGCATGTCACTGATACAGGCATCAGTGTGAAAGAATAAATGACCACTGAAATAAAGAATAAATGACCACTGAAAAATAACTTGCTGAAATTCACGGTGGTGTTTTCTGAATAAAATCCTCTAGAAACATTCCAGTTTTCCAAAGGAAGGCAGGGTTAGGAGTCTACCCACGCAATTTTTTTTTTTTGGTAAGGTTTCAGTAGTCTAAGCCTAACATTTCATCCTTCATGCCGCATTAAGAACTACAAGAGTGTGTAACTTGCGTCAGTGAAATTGTGATCCAAACAGTGTAACAAAAAATGCACTACATTATTTTTTTAAAAAAATATTTGGCTGTGTTTACGTTTTTGTTAGTTAAATCATGAAGTCATATTTATGCAACGACTGATAAAAATACTCTCAAACTACTCGTACCAAAAAAGGTCAATACCTACTATTTTTAGAAAGTGTTTTTTTTTTTATATATTTATTTTGGGTAGAGGCTCGTAAATTTATGCACTCCCTTTTCTTCGATGATCTTCCCAGTGGACCAATACAGTCATTGAAAAAATGCTGATGTTTTGGAAATCTGAAGCACAATTTTTACAGCAATTATAAGCGAACGGTTTCCTTTATCAGACAAATTCTGTATGCAATACAAAGCCTAGCATTGAACGACGGCGCCTTGCGCCATCAAGACTTCCTCTTCTGTGTAGGTAAACTTTTTTAAAATTGCACTATTTTATTTTTGATGTCTGCTTTGTAATGCAATAAATGCACTAAATGTTACCATGTTCCCACTCCGACCACTTAAAATGTGTACTGGTTTTCTTTCCCTGGAATTTCTGAGAAAAAAAGAAAAATGCACTTCCTGCCTGATGCTGTATAGGGTGCTTTCTATCAAAATATAAATTTAAAATGCTAAAAATTACAATAAACATAATCTTTTATGTACTTTTAACTCTGTTTCCCGTTTTTCACCTACTGTTAAGCCACGACACCACGCTGAAGTAAATTCTGAAATTAATTTTTAGAAATTTACGACCAATTTACGAATGATTTCACAAAACATAATTTAACCAATACAGCCACGCTCACACATAGCCAGCGATATGTAAGGCTTTTTATTAGATACCATTAAATGCCACACACTTAGCTGAAGTGGGCTGTGTGTCCTCTGCACAGAATACTGGACCTTTTCTGAATATTTGTACTGATTCACAAATTCTTGCCACATATTTACAATTCTGTTTAAGGATGCAATGTATGGGCCCTCCCTTGTATCTTTGTCCAGCCCTGACAGACAGCATGGAAAGCATACTGTACATGTAACATGTAACCCTCTGCTAGGGTTTTTAAAAAGGCATTAAACAAGGTTAGTTGGGGCCCTTTCCAGTGGAGGCTCCTGGGGGCCCGCTTGGGTAAGCCTAGGCATTAAAGCACTGCACTTTGCTCTTTCAATTCTGAGATCATCATCAATCCTGGTTACTGAGAAACCGCAAAACCCTGCCTAAGGGATGCTGTTACCTGCACGGTGAGAAAAAGCGTACACCCTTGGTACAGTTTTGTTCCAAGGTACAAGCAACATCAATGTACCCCCAATGGTAGAAAAGTGTTCCTCAGAGTCCATTTCTGTACTTTAAAAGGTACATTTACCTACAGCTAAAGGGTACAATAGGCAGACCCTTGGGGGGGGGGGGGGGTTAAAGGCCCATCCACCAAGACAACCAATGGATGTGTGAAGGTGTCGTA
>JAODJX010000129.1:5641000-5651253 GCA_026776945.1 Isichthys henryi | reverse complement strand
TAAATTCCAAAATTTAGCTTCTTATAAAAAAAAACTATACTTAATCTATAACACAACCAAACAACCTTAATAAACAAAACCTGTATACATAATTGCAAATGTTTATTTTCAGAATCAATAAGCAATAAAACTCAAAAAAGAAAAAAAATAACTGATGAGGGTGTTTCCAGACTTCCTTGAACCGCACGATGAATTAGCGAAACCCAGAGTGGGAACGCGTACATGTGTGTGAATATCAACGTTGTGACGTTCACGCCTTTAAGGCGGTCTAGTGAATACGTGTGGAGCGTATGACATCCTCCCATTTTACTGTAAAAAGCTTATTGCCCACCATAAGAGAATTATGCACTTTATGGTCTGAATTACTGAGCTGCACATATCTGAAACTCAAAAGGGCGAGTTGGTTTACAGTAGGGCTCTGAGTCCTCTTCTCCGCTGTAGCAGAAGGATGTTGGAAGAAGGAGAGATCTGACAGTAACCCAACTCCTAAAAAATGAAAATCACGGGTTTGTTGCACGTGCATGCGTGTCTGTGTGTCCTGCGTGGTCTTAACACAAAAAAAATGGTGAATGGTGATTCGAGCTGCAGATCAGAAATCGTAGCAAGATGTTACGTAATCTAAGCATGGCCCACATAGGAGTCTCACCTGCCAGTGAGACCCAGAGACCCAAACCCGGGAGTGGATCGGAATGGCTCCACAGCTCCCCCTAGGTTGCACACAGTGGCATGACAGAAGGTGTCACATTTGAAGGCTTTCCATAGCAGAAAGGGAATGACAGCTTTTCCATCTAAATAACAGCCAGGGGCTCCCGCATTACCATTTCGGCCAGCTACATTTCTGGGACGGACGGTGTGAAAATCCGAGAATGTGGAATTACATCTGACTTTTTGCTCGTAAGAACCTAAGAACAGACGGTGGGTTCCTTGCAGCGGGGGGAGCCAATATTCCTTCGGTGACATGGGAGGCATTATAAGGAACGCCCTGTCTGTCTCTGAGGGGGGGGGAAAGGTTTGAAAATCCCTCTAAGTGACAGGCAGATGAGTTTCTGATCCCGTCGGAGGAAACCCAAATCGCACTGCCAGACGAGGAGGGAGATTATTTACACGGCCAGCTGCATGCAGTGCGACTTTCCATTTTAACGATCTGATCACCAGGCAGAAATCGTTTAGACTGAGGGGAAAATGTGTGAATCACACATGCCTGTTTAATTGATACTGGAAAACCAAGGATCATATTGTATGTGTCATGTTGCTTCTCTCTCTCTCTTTTTAATCTGACATTGATTTTTTACAATCTGCTAAGCAGTCTCATGTCAGTCATGCTTTCCAGATATTTCTGTAAAACCTGCAATAGCTTTACCATACCTTTGCTTTTGCTGATATAGAAAGCACCTCCGGATCTGTATTCTCTTTCTATCCATTGGTTCGATTTTACGTAAGTGGTTATCCTGTATGGGGTCATAGTGAGTCTGGCATCTGTCACAGAAAGCAGAGGTCACCCTGGATGGGGCTGGCCAGTCTGCGATAGAGCTCACTGAATTCTCATTTATATGGCTAAATGCCTTTCCTGATCTTGCACTTCCTACAAATGCAGAATCTCCTTCAGATATGCAACAGATATGCGGTTTATATAGAGGATTAACCCACTTTAATCTTTTAACTTTCAATCCTGACCTTTGCGGTTATGTAACATAAGGAGAATTAATCCATAACTTGACTTCCAAGCGCCGATTTTAAGCCCTTGCAATCCTTTGTATACTTGGAGACGTTAACGATGCAGCTTCGTCAGTGAAAATGTCACCTAGCATCTTATTTGCCCTGTCAGGTATTGCTGTTGCTTCACGCAGGCGGGATAACAGCGGTTATCTCAGCTCTGGACCATCCGTGAAACTGCACAGCGGTTCCAGACCTTGTAAATACTCAACCATGACCAACGCAGCCGCGTACCTTACACCCTGACCAAAGTTAGCATGACATAATCTCAAGAGGTGAAATCACTAGGGCTTATGGGATAGGTGAGCAGTCAAGTGCACAAAACAACCAGTGCAGGGAGGGAATATGTCAGCCTCATAGTATTGCAGGATGGGAGTGCAATGGTCATGCCATTATATGCATTAAAGTCAACTAAACTCTGTACTCCCAGACACAGTTGAGGAGGACGCATTTTGTGATGAGAAGATAATGGGAGGCAATGTTGGAAGAGCTTTGAGATCTGGACAGAAATGAGCAGGCTGGTCCTGTTTTTTTCCCCCGCTTGTGTTAATCTTTACTGATAAGTCATTGTTTGTGTATTATTTTTTTCCCTTTTATAAATCCATAAACCATGCCTTTCTCAGTTTTAGTTAGCTGTTTTCACTGAAGCTGCAACACATTCTGGAGCTGGTGGACGGCACCTGCTATCTGCGACTTCAAGAAGTGATTTGCACATACACTGCTCTTTGGACGTACGCTGAAATTTTGCGTTGCCTAGCAACAGTCAGAGCAGGGGCAACCTAAGAAAGGCTCTCGGATTCAGGGGAGCATTTCGTGGAGGGAGCCGAGGAGAAAAGAAGGGAGTGAATTCCAAAGGGACTCATTGTAGCAAAAAACAATACCACTGCTTAAACTGATGACTGTCGTTTCAAGAAATTGATCAGTGAGTCGTCCCAGAAGTCTACTTCCATGACTTTTTGGTGTTAATCAAATACGGTGGTCCGGACCATTGCATGTGACAAATACCCAATTCAGATAAACTCAATTTCATTGAATATGCAGTCATTGTCTTGTAGTGGAAGCCTTTCCGTCTTTGTCTCAGTACCTTGTCATTGTTAGATGAACAGTCTGGATGTACATATCCTGTTTTATAATCTTTGTAAAACTCCTGGAAGAATATTGGACAGTAAAAAAGACAATGGTTGTGTGATGTAAAATATTCTTATTTATGAATTAAATGTCTGAGGTTAAATGTTGCTATTTTGTTTTTATTTCACATGCTCGTTTGTAATTTATTTGTAATCTATTTTTAAATGGACATGAATTCTCATTTGGTTTTTGTCGTTTTATTTTAATAAAGCCTAACTTGTTCAGCAACATGTCTGACTCAAGAGGCCTAAAAATCAGTTACGGATTTGGTGTGAATCAGTAGAGGTCGGCTTTCTGATGTCTATAGATGCCTGTACTGTATTAGCAAAAGTAGAGTTTAAAAACATAAAGCACTGGAAAGCAGTTCGGCCAGAAGCAACAGCAGATCTCATTGTTTAATTGCTTGGAATATATCAATTGTTTATTTTTCAAGTTTGAATCGGTTGCTTTGCCAAGTCATCAGTTAGTTACTAGGATGCTGCTTTTAGACCAAATGATTTACAATGTATCATGTTTATTTATTTAGCACAGGCTTTTATCCAAAGCAACATTCAGCTGTGAAAACAGGGTCCCTGGAGAAAATGGGGTTAAGGGCCTTGCTCAAGGTACAAGCAGTGAAATTACTCTGCATACCTTGGGATTTGAACAGATGACCTTCTGATCCTAACCCGCAAAGCTACCAATGAAAAGTCAAACTCTAAAACACTGAATATAATAGATAAAAACATACATATTTTATTTGTGAGATTTGACTGCCGTAAGCTGTCTAATATATGTTTCTCAATATTCAGAACACCTAAAAAACACCAATGAAGAAGGAAAAATATCTCGGAAAGGTTATGAGCAAAGCAATATGTCTGGTGTGCGACTGGATCTCCTTTGATCTTTGAATCTTTTGCAGAAGAACTACTGGTAAACACTTCAAAATAGGTGATAATTTGACATGAAGTACAAACCCTGGTTGTGTTTTGCTTTATTTTCACAAGCCGCAAGGCCTCCCTTTATCTAGCTTCTGCAGAGCAGAAGGGAAGGTTCTTGGACCCACTACCAAGCCGAACCTGTTTTGACTCTGTAAAATCAGCCAGATGCGTAATCAGCAGCCGAAGGTGACGCTTTTGTTGGGTTGGGGTCCCGCAGAGGACCCTCTTCACTTCCAGACGATATAATGGTGAATCTCAGGGGCTCATTTATGCCCCGTATCTAATACCGGAATATTTCCTATTCTTCAAACTGCCTGGCATGTCGTGCCACTACCTCATGACCAGCCGAGCATTTGTGGCTTAGCTTAGCCTACAGAGTGAAGAAAATCATAAATATACATTTCACATTCAGTGATAGTGGGCTGAACCGAAACACGATCTAGAGGAAAACACAAAAGAGGCAAGAAATTAGTTTCAGGGCTGTGAGAGGAGCATAAAGATGCTTGGTTAAGCAGTATCTGCCCCTGCACCTCACCCCCACACTCCTGGCTTTAAACCCCTGGGCTGTGCTCTTGGCAGTTTTCCGGCTTCTAGGACAGAGCAGTTTCAGCTGAAAGTGCTATGAAGCTGCAGAGGAGGTGTGATGGCCAGGAGGATGCTGGGAGTCACCGGAACGACGACATCCCCGGCCAAGTTAACTCGCTGCGGTCCAGCGCTTCGACGTTTTGATCCATCACTCTCCCTCTCTCCTTCTCCTGCCTGTTTCTCCGCCTCTTCTCCGTCCTTCCCTGTGTCATTCCACACATCGCCGGGGAGATAAGAAGCCGTCCGCAGGGCCGGCGTGAAATTCCTCCCCTATCAGCCAGACACGCGCTATCTGTCCCACAGGGAGACCGAGGTCGGGTGACGTTGCCCTCGAGACACAACATCTGTGTTGGGGAGAGGGAGGCACTGACTGCCACCGGCGTTCGAGGAAGGCCGTGCGCCAGGGGAAGCATGCCAGAGGTGAAGAGACTCACCTCAAGGCTTCGGGCAGGTCGGCAGGCTGTCACAGTCTCAGCAGAACCTAGCATTATGATCCGGGTAAGATGCAAAACTTATCTTAAAAAATGCCGGCACTCGTTACAGAAATGGACACATTCCTTACACGTCAACTTTGTGTTTTCTGATGCCACTCACAGTAATTAAGGAATCATATTTACAGACAGCTGACGTCCCAATTTCCAGCACGTTCGGACAGATGGAGCTAATTTGACACTGACAAGGTTTATATGGGTCCCGCGAGAGTCCGATTAAAGCTGCCACTTTTGCCACAAGGCAATTGCAGTGTAATAGTTATAGAATCCTACCAGGTGGGGGCGCCACTCTGCAGCAGTCAGTAAGGACGGGAAGATTCCTTAGACACAACTAAGCTGATTCCCTAGGGCTTGGATTAAGCCGGTGGTGCCCCCTAGGATTCACCGATTTGAAGTACATCGAAATTAACAGTGTTTGTAAACAACTGACCAAATTGTTTTAACCTCGATATTACATTACACCGATACTTCCTCCAGTTGAGTTCATCCTTTTTGCCTGGATTTACCTGCGGCTGATGCATCATCGCAGTCAGATCTCTCTGATCCCCAGGGAATGTCACCGGACTGCAGGGTCGCAGCTGATCCGGGACACGCGCTCAGGAGGAAGGTGCTCGGTGGCCATGCGACCGATTTAATCAGGCTCGTCGCACAGCTGCGGTTGGGTGGCACCAAATTTTGCCTCGAGAGAACAGCAACACCCCCGCCGTGTGAATGAGGCCATGTGCTCCTGCATACAGTCCAAGGGGAGCGAAGCATGCTGCATACGTTAGCAGTCTGTGTAAATTAGGCCAACATCTGGGTAGGAAAAGGGAATTAACGATTCCCTCAGCCATGGCCCCCGCAGCCCCTGGGGACCAACCCAAGATGTTCTGCCAGCATGATACAGTTGGCCATTAAGCATTATGGCAGGACTCTGCTTTTCCTCGTAATGTTTCCTCATGCTAGCCTGTTTCATCCAAAACCATGTAGAGGACCTGATTTTTCAGTGTAAAAGCAGGATAATGCCACACCAGTCTACATCCTGCGATCAAGCACATAAACTTTATTTTATCGCTCCCATTTAATCCAAGACCATCCATCCCATTCTGCTGTGTTGTCGTGTTCCCTCTCGCGGCTGCTCACCGTGACCCTGTACCTGATAAGCTTTTGGAAGAGGCCAGATGGAGACCCTTGCAATCAAAGACACGCAGGAAAAACGTCAACAGTTTTAAAGCGACCTATCCATTTTCCTTGGCCATCTGCTGAGGCGTAATAAAGTAAATCTCTCTCGCTGACACACCAAGCATCCTCTCAGCCCACATCCCAGTTCTGCTGCACCTGGTCTATGGCCAGTAGCTTATACGGTCTCGTAAATCTTGAGTTCATTTGTATCGTAGTGACTTTGAGGCAGGGGATTTGCAAAGGAAGGCTCATGCTTCGGCGTGTAAACACGTATTTTACTTTTTTTGGCCACACCTTTCCCTGTTTTCACCTGAGTCATGTCTATGTAATAATGGAGGAAGACATTCGGCATGTATTTGTCATACTATAAAAGTATCTTTGCTGATTTTTGAACTGAATGGTATTGTAATATATGCTGATGCTTTCATGTCAGTCTTCAATTCAATTCATTTTTTATACAGAATGGTGCATGAAAAAAGGACAAAGGGAAAGTAGGAAAGCTAGATGATAATGGAGGAGAGGAACGGAACCAAAAACTCCAGAACAGGGAGAAAAAGAACCTCTGGTGGTCCAAAGTCAACTGGCCCTTCTGTACATTCGGTCCCCACAAGGGGAAACTCAATTTTATAAAAATCTGTGAATCTAAAAGCTAAAAACGCCAAAAATCTTGTATTTTTGGTTTGGTTACTGATGGGTAGAACTTAAGGTTGTCATAGTTAGCATTAGGGTTTTGCCCATAGAAATGAATGGAGGGTCCCCACAAAGATAAAGATACCTAATCTGTGTGTGTGTGTGTACATGGCATCTTACACTCTAATTAACCTTCAGCACTTTAATATAGAACAATTATCACTTAGCACATACTAGTCACAGCCTCTGGATTGCTATATATAAAGTGCTTCTCAAACCATACACATGCTTATCAGGAAATATCGATAATTTCAGCCTGTTACCCGGCAGCACTAAGCGAATGGAGGCTTGTGCCAGTGGAGGTTCACAGCAGTGGTCATGACAGCAGGAACAACAACAGTTGTGAACAGCAATAATGAGAACTGGAGAAAAAAAAAAAACAGGTTGCTAGGTAACGCAGCAGATGTGCCTGGTGCATGTTATAATGGAGCCTTTTGATTAAGATTCTCAAAGTGAATATTCATCACAGGCAAAAAAATTATGCTTCAAAGGTAAAGGTTTCATCAATCTCCATTTAAACAGCTTTTCCTGAACATTGGGCTCTTTTCATATTTTTTTTTTCTTTCGTAAAAAACAAAACGGCTTCGCCTGTTTATTCGATTTTCCCCGCGTATCTCGTTAAAGTGTATTGAAACTTTGCATCTGCCCGCAAACCCGCGACTACTTTGATACCTCCCTCAGTTCTAACTCTCGCCAGCATCACATCAAAGCCCTTACAGTTGGGATCATTATTCGGTGAGAATCCAGCAGGCACCATTTTGAGGTTCGCAGAAACAGCGATTGGCCATTTAGCACATAGGGAGAGGAAGACTATGGTGCCAAGTTTGACCCCAAACATGACACCCGTTGACAGGGATGAACCCCTGCCCAGCCAGCTGAATAATGTAATTGCTCTGCCTAAGGTTCTCCTTATGGTACCCAGGTCAGTTGCTTTGCCTGAGACAGCTGCAACGACACACAATCTTGCAGTGTTTGAGGTTCACCAGCTCTTCAAACAGCTACAGTAGAGAACACGACCGTTGGGCCAACCAGGACCTGACCGACAAACATATATCCATCCATCCATCCATCCATCGGCCATCCATCCATCCATCCATCCATCGGCCAACTCCCTTCCCTGGTCAGATTCCCGGAGCCAATCCCCGGCAGTATGAGGCCAAAGTACACCTTGAATGGGATGCCAGTTCATCTCACGGCATGTACCAGTGTGCCATACCACACACTGCCACAAATAGAGGCAATTTACAGAAGCCAAAGAGAATGTCTTTGGCAGACAGAAACCATAGTTCCCAGAAAAAGATGGTACAACATGGGAGAAACTGTGTATGAAGTTATACACAGAGAAGAGGTGGGATTCAAACCCCCAACCCTGAAAATGCGACGCAAAAGATGGCGTTTTCGGCGTAAGCTGCACTTCAGCTGCTCGAAGACAGTGTCAGTTGTCCTGTTTTTTTGCACTATCCTGCAATGTTTGCAGCACTTATGTGGCAAGGTTCCATCCATTTTCCAAACCGCTTATCCTTCTGGGTCACGGGAGGTCCGGAGCCTATCCCCGAAGCTATGGGCACAAGGCAGGGAACAACCCAGGACAGCCCAACACAGGGGACACTCACACACCATTCACACACACACACTCCTATGGATAATTTAGTAACGACAATTAGCCTCAGCATGTCTTTGGACTGTGGGGGGAAACCGGAAGAAACCCCACGATAACATGAGGAGAACATGCAAACTCCACACACATGTAACCCAGGCAGAGACTCAAACCTGGGCCCCAGAGGTGTGAGACAACAGTGCTAACCACTGCACCACCATGCCACCTATGTGGCTAGGTTGTTATGCATTAGTCTTAAGTTAATTTGTGTATTACCTTGGTCCAAGAGAAACATCGTTTCGTTTTTATCTGTGTACTGTACTCAACTGTGTATGGTTAAAAACGATGTTAAAGGCCTACTTGACTACTTGACCAGTGCTAGCTACTGAGAAATGAAATGATGCGTTATTTACCCAAAAGACCTGGAAAGCATCCAGATAGCCTACCTTGCTCTCCTTTGTGAGTGAGAAAGCAAAGCTTGGGGCATATTGAGTGCATATTCAGCCATTTATAAATTAATATTTGTCTCTCTTTCCACATCTTGCTCTTCAGACAGGTGAGGGCAAGCTTGGGGTTCACAACATAGGAGCAGCCGCCTTGCAGTGCCCAGGGAGCTAGGGGTCTTGCTCAGGGACCCACAGGCATGTGACTATCGTACCCAGGCCAGGCTTGAACAGACAGCCTTCTGATCAAAGACACATGGGCTTAGTTCTCTGAACTCCACCATCCAAGTAAAGTGACAAGGAAATTTGGGGAAATGGATACATTTCTTCAGTATCTTGAGGAAATACTGAAATTTGTACGCTGCATGCAGGCAGTCCGTCTTTTCATTACTAACAGGAGAAGTTTTGTGCAGAGAGACGATGAGGACAGGGCCCAGGTGGAGGGTGCCGTGGGGGGGAGGGTGCTGGGGGGAATTACAGATTTACAAAGGGGGAATTTAGTCCCGCTGCCAGGTACCCCTGTCTGTGGGTGATTAACAGGTGGCAGCTCAGCCCCACAATTCTGAAGAAGTGCACTGGGATACAAAGGGGAACACCACGGAAGAAAAGGGCCCACTGGCAGTATAGCCCATACCACACCGAAGCACGGCAGAGGGCAGGGTACCACATGCGGCCTGCGGAGCCCCATAATTGGGTTGTGACAGCAGCTCGGCCGACTTGACATGCCAACAAGCCTTGTCTCCCATGGGTGCTGCTCGTCGCTAGGTGTTCAACACCAAGGGATGGAGCTGTGGGTGGACAGGCTTTCTCTCCTGGTTATGCAGCTGTATAACAGTTCAGTATAACCACAGGCTAGAGCACTGCAGAGATAATCGAAGGTTTAACATGAACAAAGAAGGCCATAATCCCATAATGCACCGGGACATAAAAACAATACACGAGGACATGACGTAAAAGCACTAAAGATGCTACTTCAGAAAGTGTCTGAAAGAAATATAAATGATTCAATATAGACATTTAAATACTCTCTTTTTTGGCTCAAGTCTGCTACGGCCCTTAACGTCTCCAACAAATATCCATGCGTATTCGCGCAAAATATTTTTTCAATCAGCAAGTTTGTTCGTAATAAAAGTGTCGGCTCAGCTACTATAAAACTGATACATCTTTGATATTTAGAGCTCTAAGGTCATTCAGATCATTTTTTGTTGAAATGTAAAATTAAACATAAACATGGTCCCTAGCTCAGCTGAATGCAATCAATATAAACATTATCAATATGCTCAAACTTCCATTATAAAACATGACCGGCAATTGCATATGCACACACAGGAACATGTTATTTAGTGGACATTTTCATTAAACCGTGAAATAAATTGAAAGTCACTGAATGTTTGGCCACAGGGGCCAGTGTGAACGCTGGGAACGGTGCATCAAATCATTCTCCAGTCAACATAATACGGGTTTCAAACCCTGGGGTGAGAGATGGGGGGATGTGAGCATTTGTTTTCAGGAAGGATTGTAAGTG
>JAODJX010000129.1:5623358-5640664 GCA_026776945.1 Isichthys henryi | reverse complement strand
CCTATGGGCAATTTAGTAACTCCAATTAGCCTCAGCATGTTTTTGGACTGTGGGGGGAAACCAGAGTACCTGGAGGAGACCCCACGACGACATGGGGAGAACATGCAAACTCCACACACATGTGACCCAGGCGGAGACTCGAACCCGAGTTCCAGAGATGTGAAGCAACAGTGCTAACCACTGCACCACCATGCTAACCACTGCACCACCATGCCGGCCCAAAATAAAACAAATATTGCAAATCCTAAGTGTGAAAGAAAAGAAACACTGCATGTCTCAGAAAAACGAGCAAAACGTTAAGATTACCTACCAGTATTCATTTTGTTTCATTAAACAACCTCACAGAAATTATTAAAATTGGAACATACGCAAAAATAAATCAAATAAATGAAATATATTGACCCTGAAACCTGTGCCTGCTATCATCCTCAATGTAATTTACAACTTATTTTAGAGTGCAAATCACAATTGGCTGAATCAGATTAAAATAAGAGCTGATTGGACAGTGAATTAAGTGTCATTGTCACATTTGGCTCAGATAGACCGGCAAATGAATATCTGCTTGTTTTGTCACTATAGATTAAATATTAATTACACATCAGCATATATGTCAACTTACGTGCTGTGAAAACAGTGCAAGGGGATGAAAAAAAAATACTAAACTATGCTGAAAAGAGTGAGCCATCAAAACGGTGGGGTCTCAATAAACTTCCCCACCTGAGAGGCTGGGTTCCCTATGATAACTTTTCTCAAGCAGTAAATATTTGCCGATAAGATACAGGTTTTCAATATGGGACAGGAAGATTAGGCGTGTTGTGGCGGGACATGATGGAAGGAATGATCCACAGTGCAGTTTCTTGCAACAAAGGGAAAGGCCTTATTGCAAAGGCTAACGAACGGTGAAAGCAAGGAACCAAAAGGGGTGAAAGCCAAGGCAGGTAGAAAAACAAGAACTAAGTAGGTCAGGGAAAAAATGCAAGGGAAAGTACAGGGAACGCAAGCAAGAAAACCGGCTGCAACAAACATAGAAAGACTAGCGGGTAATATATACCATGACCTGCTGAGGAATCAGCAGTACAGTACAGGCACATATTGTACTGTGCAAAAGTCTTACAGTAGGCAACCAAAGAAAATGCTGCTTTAATGATTATCATGTTGCTGTAACACTATGTTTTAACGCCTGTCAAAGTGTGTCAGCTTAGCCATTTCAAAATCCAGAGGTGTGGGCTTGAGTCACTGACTCCCTACTCAACTTGGAGTCAAGTCACAAATTTGATGACTTGTGACTCGACTCGGCAAAACTGATTTAAATAAGACTTGAACTCAAGTTGGACTTGAGAGCAAAAGACTCGAGACTTGGACCCTAACTGGACCCTACGACTCGAAAAGACTTAAGATTATAGTTGCCCTCTGGATATCATGACATTAATTTTATAGTTTCAGTGTATATTTATTCTCTGCTGTCTGAATTGTCAATTGGCTAGATGCAAGGTCTCCTGAGATAGCGTATTGGAAAGACGCATCGCTCCCTGCAACTGTGTGAGGAATACCATGAGTGGACACTCTCTTTTCAATCTTTCCCTAAGAAGAACGTATTGTATGACATACTGTGGCAGGTTTTTGCTGCAACACTAAGGGTAAAAAAACTGACATAGGTAGGGACTCAAGTTACATGACTCACAACTTGACTTGGACTCAAGTCACAAATTTGATGACTTGTGACTTGACAGCAAAATTGATGACTTGGACTCAACTTGGACTTGAGGACAAATGACTCAAGACTTGAATCGGACTGCAATGTTTTGACTCAAGACTTTACTTGGACTCACCAAGGAATGACTTGTTCCCATCCCTGTCAAAACCGCTCCTAAAATCATACCAGTATTTGCAGCAACCATCCAATACACTGGTGTATTTTTTGACTTGACCACTTGCACACCTCATATAGCTAATCAGTAAGTTACATGGGATGGCTGAGATGCCCTTGGGGAGAGGTTTGAGAACTGAAGCAGTGATCCTCATCCAACTAGATATCATAAACGTTCTAGAGATCAGAAGAAATTCTTACTAGTTTTTCTTGTTACTCTTCATTTGTACATGTTGCAATGCTAAATTGTGATCTTTGTTCAGAGCCAATATGCACACACTACCCAGATAAATAGTTTTAAGCGTTTCTTTTAACTGCCTAAGACTTTTGTGTAATACTACTTGTATATGTAAGCAAATAATAAGACTAGACAAGGAACAGGCGAGAGCCATTGACAATTAATCAAAGCCTAGGAAGTAAAAGTAACAGAACACAGGTAACACTAACAATCACTAGACAGTAAAACTGAAACACTTTGAGAAACTAGGAACTGAAATTTCAAAACTAAGCACATGCAGGGAAACTTAGCAAAGGTACAAAAACAAGAATCAATAGAAATAACAAGAACGAAAGAACTAACATGGGGGAAACCAAACTCAGAATTTCCATCAAGGCCCCACGATGGTAGGGGAGTACAGTTCCCAGTTGCATGCTTAGCTCATTCAGCTACACAGCAGCCTAAGGAGCAGGGGAACACTCTAGGGAACAGAACAATGCCAACCTAGGGAAACACTGGGAAAATAGGATGGTGAGCGACACCTGCTGGCCAAATGGGAAGATGACAGACTGTATACCCAAATACCTACCTCTAAAAACCTGCCATCACCGTATAACCACCTGAAAATTGTCAGAAACACATATCAGTCTGAAAAGTGCATATAAGCATTACACAGTAGAACAGTTTACCCACCTAACAAGACACCACAGCATCACTGATTGGGCAATGAGACTTCACAACTATGATTACACATATCTCCAAGTTCACTGCAACATGATGGTTTTAAGCTCCCTTTAGCTACATAACAGTAACAGTCATCGAGGTTCCGTCTCCTTACGTCGTTACTCATCATCCTCACTCACTTCTGCTTTAGTCTACATTATATACCTGCACAACGTCTGATTTAAGCACCTGTGGCCGATCATGAAGACAATGAGGACTTCAAGTAACACACGCTGACAGAAAAACACCTCACAGTCTGAGTGAGAGAGATCGACAAATTCTTCCAACCAAATGCATATGATGGCCCAACTATTTTAGTAATGTGTCAAGATGTCATGGTTTTCACAGAATAATTAATAAGTAGTGGGCAGACAACAGTCCTTAGATTGTTGTTTGCAGAAGGGGACCTAAGGCAGGAATACACCACACAAATCAGCCTAAAGGCATGTTTCTGGTCTGCAGCAGGTAACAAACATACCAGGAGAACACCGGCGATAACCAGAAATCATGAAAACTCCACACATGGACCAGAGCCATCACATCACCCTAAAATTAATAATAAGTAATATTAAATGTATTAAGTTTCTTTTGGAAAATGTGCTACATGTAACACAGCTGCGTTTCTCACTATATAATATTATTTAGCAAAAATATATATAAATTGTATTGAACTAAATTAATATTTACTATCTTTAAATAATACTAATATTGAAGTGATTAAACAACAAAAACAACAAAAATAATTGTTATAGACTAGCAGGAGAATAGAATTCGAATTCAGATTTGGATTTGAATTATATGTTATCAGGTGAAAGACGCATTAGGAACCAATGACTATAAAATTGTCACCTGCTCACAGACATATATTATCGAGTATTACAGCAGCGCGCGCTCCGCACCAGTGGACACACGTAACTCAGCGTTGCGCGAGCAGCATTGCTGACGCAACAAGACAGGAGCGTACCGCGTGCCTCGATCCCTTTCCGATTGCACAGCCTGTCCTGGGGAATCATGGGTAAACAGTGAAGGTATCTTTGTAGTCTGCCGGGGTGTAATTTGTCAGGGGAGGTAGCGAAACTGAATAATTGCAATCTACACTTTCGTCTGTGCACTCTTAATGAGGAAAATAACTAGGAAGCTGATAAAGGGAAGGTTAGTTAACGGTGTAGCAGCAGCAATTTAAATGCAACAACGGAAAATGGAGTTGCTGTGTATTAGTGCTTGGGGAGTTATAAAACCTTCTGCTTTGTGCTGTTTGTGACGTGTACCCCCTAGTAATGTATTAGGTTTCATTCGTACACCAAAAAATATACCTTTACATTTAACAATTACATTGTCCTTCCCCCCAATATCAAACTCTCTCTTACTACCTTACGATATATTACGGATCTAAATGTGACCGCTGTTTCTCCGAAAGCTCTGAAACACCGTTTCTACGTGACATCGACGACACGTTCCTCGTTTTCTTTGGGTGCTCCACGTGGACAGAGGTACTTCAGCCACCTATTGCATATTCTCTCATGTGTTTTTCTTATGTTGTTTGTTATATACTTCAGTGCCCTCCGAGGATTTCATTAAAAACAAAAAAATAATCGCTGAGCAAAAGAGGCCATAATCTCACATATGTCTGTGCTGTCTGTGTTACCCTCAGCTGTTCTCTGCGGTGTGTATTCTGTGGATATTTATACCAACCTGCCTATTTATTGTATCTTACTGCACTTGGACTTGAGTAGCTCCAGTACATTTGTTCTGTGTGCAGTCCTGTGTATTATTAGCCTTTGTCCTTCTTGCATCTTGCACCCTGCTCCTGCAGGGACATCCCTTCATCTCACTTACCCCATGCCTATGGATTACAGTAATAATGACCTCCTGACCTGATGATTTAGTCCTGTGTAGAGGGGCGGCCTGCATTCATATGGTCATGTGCCACCTCGGGGCCTGTTGTCATGGCGTCTCCGGCAGTGGCCGGCCTGTCCATCCCAAGGAGGAGACCCACCAACCTGGGCCTCATCTCCGTCACACGCTCCGTTCCTTCTGGGCTCGGAATGAGGCGGTGTATATTTTTCATCCTTTTAGCCCGCAGTAAATAGGTCGCGCCGCTCACATGGAAAATAGACCGAAGTTGAGGTCCTTCCTCAACTTCCTTTTCTACTACATTCATGGCTGCATCCATACATCCATCCATCCATGGACTGTAGACCAGGGGGAACCACCCGGGCCTGTGTCCCGGTAACTTTTGGTGCATCAATAAGAATGTAGTGATGAACAATGACAAAAAATTAACTACACATAATTTAATGCAAACTGAGAAAATTCAATGAAAACTTAATGATCATGAAAGCCTGTATTATATACAACAGTGATACTTCATTAATTCCTGTGGGGAAACTCTCTTTTCTCCTACTCCATCTTGCGTTCAAGGATCCTGACACCTATCCCAGGATGCACTAGGCACGAGACAGTTAATTCCTTTATTGTCCTTGATGCTAAACTCAGGTGATGGTTAGTAGATTACAGTGACATTACACTGTAAATCACAAGTGGTTTTAGGATTCCTTTAAAAGTACCTCAGACCGAAGCTTAACGAAACATGGCTGGTACAAGTTTTTTTTATTATTATTATTTTTGGGCAGTCCATGACTAATTAAGTTTTTTTCCTACCGAACACAGCAGGAAGACAGACCTTCTACACAGTATCACAAAACATGCAAGGGGGGTATAGCTTGCTAACTGCATTTCATCAAAAGATTGAAAGATAAGACTAATTCCCCAGTAAATTCTTTATTGATTTCCCACTGGCTGAGAAAACAGATATTCTGGACTTCTTCAAAGGTGGAACTCATCTTTCATTCCAAACACGGGTGTTTATAACATAAGCATCTGAACTGATTTAGAATGTGCTGGGCAATACATTTTTTTGCCACTTTGCCAACATGAAACATGGCAACGAATATCTTCAGAAAGTAAGAATATCTTCAGAATTTAAGAATATCTTTTTTTCTGAAAGTATGAGTATCTTCTTCCTGAATCCACAAGGCAAAAACATAGAGCCGCTTGTGATGTTTGACCACTGCATCCAAATTTCTGTGTAGCTGCTCCTTTTTCATAGGAGGTGATTTGTACCACTTGGTCCGGTCTGTTTTCCTTCAGACATTGATAAAGACGCAGAGATGCTTCAGTGCTCCTCTGAGCCATCCACACTCTTTGGCTATTAGAGAAATCGACTGAAAGATCACTCAGTGAGCACCTTTGACGTCAGCAGAGGACATTGAAGGGATACCTCCGCTGAGGTCATCCCATCAACAGTGAAGCAAAAAGAAGCATGTCGTTTATAGAGTAATACCACACGTGAGAGCAAAATACAACTCTCCAAAAATATTTTGCTAATTTAAAAATGTACTTATTGCCAAATGAAGGTTCCTTTCACGTCTTCCAGTGGTTCAGTTAGTGCTTTTTCCATGGATGACGATCAGTGCAGGAGGTTAATAGTGGAGCATGAATAGGAACTCTTTTATCACATACAGAGAAATGAATCTGAGGCAGCTTCTGTAACATGAATGAGGAGCTTCTCAAGAGATGCATAACATTCTTGAAAAAATTGGTAAACAAATCCCAGTGATAAAAGGCTTATGAAAGATACAACTCCCACAGGTGAATTGTTAATTAAGCATTAACTAATTATCAATTAGCCATTTTCAGGTAACAGATCATTTGCTCATCCTGCCATTCTGAGGTTGCCTGGTCTTATTAACTAACCTTTCATCCCGCCCCACGTGTAAAGAAGAGATTCTTTATCCGATGACACTCACAAATCACACCGTGACACGGGAGTCATCTTTTCAGAAGTCAGACTTTTCAGAAACGTGTCTTTTCCATTCGTTTTTGTGGGTGTTTTGTGTAAAGTAGGAGAACGACGGATGGAATAATCTGTCAGAGAAAAACGAAAAAGCAGATTCCTGGACAAACACAGCTAAAAAATATTCAAGGGGGGAAAAAAATCATTTTGGGTGTCGCTAACAGTAGCCAGTCTGCTGCTGGTGACAGACAGCTGCACTCAGTGCTAGACTCCCATGTGCTTTTCCATTCTGATCATCATCCCGAATTGACTGGTGACCACAGACTCTGGACCATCATTCCTCCGTTTCCTGGGAAGCGCCTATGAGCTCATTTGCTATCGTGGTCTCAGTCTCTGGCTATGGAAAGAGTGCTACAGCAGGATAACGTCAAGTCTGATTTCAGTATGTTTGCTTTTAATCTCCATTGAGAATGGTGGGCGGGCGGGGGGGGGCATTTTCTGACCATGCTCATATCAGGCTTTACTTTTCCCAGAGAAGAAATTAAACAGAGATCCATCGTTGTTAACGGGTTTATGGTGCAATCCACTCTGATTTATCAATATTAATGAATTCCCCTAGAGTGTATGGGACATAAATGTATAGCTAGGGGCAACAGTTTCCATTTCATGACTGAAAAGTTTCCGGCCATGGAAGCAGCTGGAAACCTCTGCGTCGAAAACAATATTGATGTAATTTGTCGTGAGTCGCGTTGAAGGTGCACATCTAGAGGTGGTCGCGTTTTCATCAGTCGTCTGCAGCCACAGAATGTTAAAAAAGGGGGTTGTGGTTGTCCACCTCATCCACGGCCCCCTCTGCCGTATCTCCTATGTACACGGCAGCACCGTCAGTCCACTCAGCCCCAACGATCCGCCCCATGGCCTCTGCACAAACGCGGGTCCAGCCGTAAGATGCGTGTGTAGTTTCCATGACAGCGGCCATGGCGAGGCGGCCTCGATTCCCGAGGCGTGCTTAATGGAGCGGACAGGCAGGCAGACTACTGCGATGGTTTTCACCCTTCATGTCGCATGGTTGCGGGGGGGCGGGGAGCAGTGAAAAATAGAATGCGAGTCTAGAAATGCATGCAGAACGAATAGACTCTCCGACCATCAGGTAGCTGAGACTTATCTCCAAGGGCACTGGGCCAGGAGGTCTGCGAACCTCGGCTCTCCTATCTGCTGTGTGCATAATTTATGGGCAAGGGGGTTCCTCGGTACCTACCTCAGTCAGGACAAGCCAGGATATTTTCTCACTGCATGTTCAAAGGTGGTTATAAATGGATGAGAAATACTTCTATAGGTCCGATTCCTTAATGTAGTGCAGTGTTTCCCAGTCCGGTCCTCGGAGACATAGACAGTCCACGTTTCTGTTCCCTCCCAGCTTTTGGCAAGGAGCAAAAATTTGGACTGTCTGGCAGGGAGCTGGGATGGAGCAAAAACGTGGACTGTCTTTGGGTCCCCGAGGACCAGGCTGGGAAACCCTGCCTCAGTGATAAAATGTACCCTCCACTCCCTTACACTGGATGTGAAACATATCCTTACAAATCAATGAAGTTTAGATTGTCTGGAATGGTTTGACAAAGGATTTACAAAGGCACCAAAACCTATAACACAGGGTGTTATTTTATTGCCGTCGGCATTGTCATGGAAAAAAAGATCATTTACAGGTAAAATTTGTTCCTCGTTTGTTCCTAGTGCTGTATGCTGCCTGGGACAGACTCCAGGATCCCCTGTGACCCCGACTACCATATGAATCAGAATCAGATTACTTTTATTATTCTTGAGGAAAGGGCTTAAGCAGTGAAAGACGGATGGATGGATTTCCTTCAGTTAACCACAAGACAAGGGATAGTTTTTAAAAATGTTTTCACTGCTGTTCCTTCTGTTTTGCCACTGTAAACCGTTGAGTAATTGTCTGATGATTTCTAATTGTTATAAGGTAGTATGAACTACATGCAGCACATTACAAGGCACTGTGAGAAACATCTGACTACGTCTCTCTCACTAGTGAGTAATAGCACTCCAGGCTCATGTAACAGGTGCCCTGAATTGGCCTGCTCCAAATCCCTTGGAGTTGGACACTGTCTGTAAAACCGTAAGCCGTCACTCTGCATCTGCTGTTTTCCAGGAAGCTGAAGCAGAATGTGTGCTGAAGCTAATGTAAATTAGTTGGCATTGTTTTGTTTGTTTTACTAAGACAAGGGTGTGTTTCAAGCTGTTCTTGACCGAGGCAAATATTCAGTACCCCAAAGAAGTGAAATCATACATATTAGAGTTACCATTCCATACTATTCAGGACACATTATAGCAAAAAATGCATACTAGCTATGCAACCCTTTCGATAGCTCAGTTGGTAGAGCGGAAGACCGTAGTGACATAAAGAGAAGACATCCTTAGGTCACTGGTTTGATTCTGGCTGGAAGGAGCATCAATTTTCCATTTTTCTCTGGGATCATTGACATCAGCTCCATACTTAACAATCTACTAGCAATACATACTGAAGAACAAATATTTAAAAGATGAAATGTAAATATTTCCTGCAGATTTACTTATGGCGGAGTCCAGATTTATTTATGTCAGATTAAAATAAGCCTAGAGCTGCCTGTATTGTGAAAGAGAAAAAATTTGACTGATTCTGAGTTCCATTTTGTCTCAGCCACAGCCAGTGAAAACCTGGAATTTATCTGTGTATAGCAGTGTTTCCCAGTCTGGTCTTCAGGGACCCACAGTCTGTCCATGTTTTTGCTCCCTCCCAACTCCCTGCCAGGCAGTCCACATTTTTGCTACCTCCCATGACTGTCTGTGGCTTCCCGAGGACCAAATTGGGAAACACTGGTGAACAGTGACATCACACAAACAGCAAAGCCGTCTTTGTGGGAGCCAGTGAATGAGCAGAAGATCCTCCTTTCTCTCCTGCATGTCTTCCCAGTGAGAAGATCAAACAATGAGACGGGGCTGGGATTGATCACTGTCTATGTGGTGACAGGTCAGTGAAATTTAGTTGACGATGACTGGTCAAATAGTACTATTTTCATGGGACTATCATTGAACCTTAGGAAACTGCAAAGACAGAGACTCCACCAATTTCCATGATAAGTAGATTTCATCTATGCCTTGATTTCTCTCTACAATGTAAATGTAGGTTTAATTATTAATACTGTTGGCTCAGCAGGTCTATAAGCTGTCCATTCTTCTCAGGAGGTTGTCCACAAACATCTTTTCTATGTAATTTTTAGACTAGCTGGAATATGTTTCCATAATGGGGCCCGAGCTCAAACGCATATGCCTGCCATTCTCGGCGTGCTCCCACAGTTGGTGTGTTTCTATCCACAGCTGGCTGAACCTTGGAAGCCCTTTTAAGGTTCCCCAGTCTGCACAGCAAGACATCACGAGCTGCGACGGGGCCTATTTACGTTCTGCTTGCTGACGCCGCATAACAGCAGAAATGCAAGGGGAAAAAAAAAAAGCTGTGAAAATATTATTCATTGCCGATGACAAAATGGGAGCAGAGAGATGGCTGTATTTACAGTCCATGAGAGCTTAATTCGTTCAGGTCTCCAACTTCTATCTGTAAAGTTTTAAAGACGTGCTGAAGCGTGAGACATGTACCATTGATCAGTATCCAAAACACAATTGGGGTTTCAGCCAATCAAAAAGGGCAACCTTGACATCAGGAGATTCCAAGCTTCTATCAAAAGAGAAACACAAAAGAGGACAAACTAGGATTCTGAGGACAATTTATGCCAGTCAACCTCATGTAATACTGGGGGTTACAGTGGAGTTTCTGCGATCTGAGGAACAAGTATGATATCATCACCGAGCACCAAGACAACTAAAGCAGCATACAGGATAGAGTGGGCAGTTTTCATGGAATATGTTTAATAAGGAAATTGTATTGCCAATGTCCTAGGTGACAACCTATTAGTGCTAAGTGATGGAGGGACTTGCGTAGTAGTACTAATTAACTGCCCATCACTTGCATTCTTTAGCATCATCAACCTTTATGATCTCTGAATAGAACCTTCCACTGCGAAACAAACAGCACCTCCTACCTGATATAGAGGTAACCTTGTTTATGATCCAAAGACCATCAGAAACCCGTGACATCATGGTCATCCTCGGCTAGACTTTTCAGTAAACAAAAGTGATGCAGCTATCACCTGTGTGAATGTTTTATTTATTGAGACGCTGTATATTAAGTAACAATAAGATGTTCTTCTGCCGTCTAAACTGATGAGGAGAACCAATTTTGGAATAGCCTTTTTAAAGGCAAGAATTAGGGTTGCAAAATTCTGAGAATTTTCCGTTAATTCCCATATATTCCTGGGTGTTCCCATGGAAAATTTCCAACTTGGAATATTTCCAAAATTAAAAAAAGAAAAACCTGGTTCTTCTGGGTTAAAAACTGACCCTGAGAGATGAGGTTACAATGAGGTGATTTTATTGGTCAACGGGACTCAACCGCCAGATGACCTGAATGACATTCAGTGTTAGCACTTAAATGAGCTAATTGCGTAGCCAGAAGAACCAGGACAGTCCCCAGACACCTTCACTTTTCTAAAATGCAGAAAACGTGCTTCATATTTCAGGGCAATTCTAGAATTTTTTTAGGTGGGGGCGGGGCATCAGAGGGGGCAAAATTCATACAGAGGGAGCAAACCTTTTGAATAGCCAATGATACGTTTTGAATAATGGGAGAGGGGCACTCCAGGGACAAATCAGCTTTCAGCTGGGGCCCCATCTCCTTGTATACTTTGTTCTGTTAGTTACAGGTGTTTGTAGTAGCTTCACCCTTTACTTTGCCCCCCACCTTCCAGTGTTTTACAATTTTCTTTTGCAGAAACATCCACCCATGTTCTATCCCCGCTTGTCCTATCCGGAGTCACAGGGTTCCGGATCCTATCCCAGAAACGACAGGCAGGAAGGCAGGGAATAACCCAGGATCGGATGCCAACCAATCACAGGGCACACACACCCTTCACAACTTTAATTAACTCTAACATGCTTTTGGACTGTGGGGGGGTTAACCGGAGAAAACCCCACAACAACACGAGGAGAACAGGCAAACTCCACACATATAGAGCATAGACTCGAACCCTGACCCCAGGCAACAGGGCTAAACACTGTGTCACCCCAATCACAGAAACAGTTTTTCCTAAAAAATCAGATTGAGCTACAGGAAACCAGTCGGTGCGCCTGTTTCTGCTGAGGAGCTTGTAAATGGATGCATTGAGGTCGGCCTGACAGAAAGGCAGATTGTCTCTGGGTATCTGACGCCCCTCCCTGGCTTGCAAGCTGGCTGAACTACGCCGTTACGCATCGCTCAGCAGCCCGCCGCTGTCTGGGGAAAGGAAAGTCCAGGCACCACCTTCGGCTATCTGTATCCGACACCGCCCACGCGCCAGAAGCCCCCTACGTTCTTCCTGGTCGACAGTGCCCGTCGTTGTTTGCGGAATAGCGCACGGTATTTTCAGCAGCCATCTTGTTGCATGAACAAGCTGAAAATTTAGAGGCAATATTACTAATGAAGCAGTTTCATTACGGGGTTTGCGCCAGCGGTACCCAAACCATATTATTCCAGACGCTGCTCTCTGAACCTCAGTTATAAGCTGCTTTAGAGAAAACCTTCGGCTAAGTAAATAAATGCAAATGCTCCTCCTCCAGGTTGTATAGCGCAGTTAGATGGTGCCTGGTATCAGAAGGTTGCTGGTTCAGATCCCATCCTTAACAAAACATTCCTATATCTGGTGATCCCTTAAGCAAGACCCCCCCCCCCCTGCAATGCTCCAGGGGTCCTGGATAGATGTCACAGATCTCAAGCTTCACTTTTAACTATATATGCATGCGTATGTTGCAAAGGAGAGCAAGACGGGATATATGAAAAGAAGCATTACAGTGTACTTCTACAATACCAGGTAAAGAACCATTTCATTCTCATTTATAAAGAGCTGGCAGCCATGAGCAGACGAATGCTGGCGCCTGTTCGTTGGACACAAACAGGGGATGCTGCACCTTGTGACAACTCCGGATCTGCAAGGACAAACAGCCCCATAATTCAAGCCTATTTATATTCATTCTTTTTCCTGAACCCCCCACCTCCCCCCGCCTCATTTCAGCTAAACAACCACTTCAGCATTCAAGGTTCCTCTCCATCTACCCAGACGCTTTGTTTCCATGTTTCATTTTGAAAAGAGATGTAAATAAAGAGGGGTGATCCACCAACCAGAGATGCCTTCCATGATGCTAGACCTCAGTCCTCAACATCATTAAAAATCTGCTTTGGTTGGCAGCCAGAGAATGCAAATTTGGTAATATCTCCTATTTTATTGTGCTTCGTCAAAATTAATCAATCAAGGTGTTACTTATTTTTTCAGAAAAAGAACAATTAATGAATCATTAATGATGAATCTATTCATTTTAAAGGCTGTATCAAGCAATCCACGACTGTTAAAGGGGCAGACTAACATAAAACGCTAAACAAAATGTCTTTTCTGTTCGTTATAAGAAAGAATTTCGGAAAAAACCGTTAGGGTGTCTCGAGTTGCTGAAATGAACAAAAAGAAAACATACACATTGGTTTGCAGAGAGCTTCTAAATCTGCTGCGCGACACAGGACAGGTAAAATCATAAACAGAGAGAAGCCAGACAGAGGGCACCCAAATGGACCATGATCAGGGAGAGAATGAAATCCAGCACCTCTGCATCTCATCAGTAAATCAGGGAGGGACTTCCAATGCTGAGTCAGCAATGAAATGTACTACTGACATCTAACATCAGCCTTTTTGAAATGAGAAAATACTTTTATTTACCATTTGATCAAAAGCACTGGGATGCTTCTTTCCACGTACCTCATCTGGCTTCCCCTTTGAGACACACACACAGGTGAGAGTGAAGTAGTGGGTCAGGCCATTTATTCAGTGCCCCTAGAACATTTTTTATTTTTTTATGGGGGGGGGGGGTTAATACCCTCGCTCAAGGACCAAACAGACAGACTATTCTGCTGAAAGTGGGATTCAAACCAGCAACCTTCCAATCACACACACAGAGGCACAACCCCCAGAGCCACACGTCACAGAACCGCAGACATGGCGAGATTCATTTTGCCACAGTGCACTATTCTGCTATCAAGCAGTTTATAGCTCTGATTTTGCGATATGGTATTAAAATGAAGGACAGATGAGGTCAGAATAGACAGGAGAATGTTCTCACATACTGGCCCACCTGTTCCCCCATGGTCTAAAGGACACAACACACATCAAGTTGCGACGTGCAGGGCCACCAACAACTATCCATCGATGGCCCATGAGGCGGGACGCCTAAGGTTGAACGTGAGCATCAAGGCTGTATCACACTGATCCCCACCAAGTTACACCATCCCAGGACCTGCTCACCCCGCCTGCACCCAACGGAGTGCAACAACAATGATCATGTAATGTGTGAAGTTTCCCTTACATGAACCACAGATAATAATACTTTTGCCACATGAGTCATTCATTACATAAACACAGATAATACACGATATTTTGGTCTGTATAAATCATCTTTGGTGAAATCTATGTTTCCGCACAGTCAGAATTAGGTCAGATGTCCAGTTAATAAACACCAGGATTATCGATGAGCCGAGTACAATATAATCATCTTAAAATAGTCCATTCATTCAGAAATATTTGCAGTCTCATTTTCAGAGGTCAGACTGCCTATTCACACTACAGCAGAAACCACTGATGGCAGAGACAAATCCAGAGGATTGAAACAAAAGGAGTCAGAGACTGTACAAGATACCAGAGAGGGGAGGTGTCTTGGACTAGCTCACAATGCAGATGCTGCACGTTGTCACGGGGCTCATGGAAACACGACTCATCCGCTGTAACCGTAGCACTGCTCTGCTCTGCTCGGTTAGGCTCGGCTCGGTGTGACTGCAGCAAAGGAGATGGTGGGCGGGGGCGGGGGGAGTGGGTGTCTGGTACATGGTTTCGTAAGGGTCTGGGTGAACCTGTGAAATAACATTATTTAAGTAATGACTGCCCTCTGGTGGGAAGAAAAGGGAAAGGCAAGACTCTGCAAAAAATACACGCTACTTAAATTACGGTTTTAAACTTCGTCGTCCTTATGCTGGCTGTAAAAACGCAATACCAGCGATCAAGTGATTTTATACGCACACAATGGACCATTATAACTGAACACTAACTTACGGCCTCATAATGGCAAAACTCACAATGTATGCCAGTCAAACAAAAGGAAATTCAACTAATGCACTATAAAGATACTTTGCAAGATGCGGGAAGCATATTTATGTTTGTTTATTTAATAACAAGATTATCAAAGACACTAGATAGTCTTAAACATGTCTATAGCTTTGTCACCAGGGAAAACAAACTCAGTAAAACTGAAACGTAAGTGTATTATTAGTATTTTGTACGTTTTCAGTCTGTAAGTATAGTATTAAACTCATTTAACTGTATGGAAAAACTCATTTTTACTTTCTTTATATCAGCGGTTTTGTTACTTCTGTTACTAACTTAGCTGGACATGTTCGTAGAATTAGAATTTAGTAATTAATTGTCATTGTTGACAGCACACAGTACACAACGAAATATTTTCTCTGCAATGTGACATAGCAGGGGGGCAGCTAATTCAGTGCCCGGGGAGCAGTACATGTGGGCGGTACCTTTCTCAGGGTAGTTCAGTGGTACTATCTTTCAAGTACAAGTGCACTACAGGCAAAATATTCATTTCACTATAACGGCGTCAACAGGATGACGACTGACCGCGTTTTTTGCAGCACGTCGAACTACATATTCCAGGAGCAATAAGGGGGGGGTTACTGTTTCCGGTTCCGGGTTAGGTTTTCCCGCGCCTCTTTGGTCAGCACTGGAAGCTGTCACTTTTTATCTGTATCGGTTGTGTTTTATCATGATAGTCTGTTAAATTAAATTTAGTCTCGTTAGCTTGCTTTACCGTGTTGCTATACAATTCGGTCTTTTGCTGCTCAAAGTGCCTCATTAACTTAGCTAACTAAGTTTATAAGCCACTTGAGAATAATGCCAACCACCGATTACGACCCAGGCAGTTTGCCGGACCTTCTGCCTCTGTATTACAAACGACTTTTCCCATTTTCTCAGTATTATCGGTGGCTGAACTACGGAGGAGGTGAGCATCGAGTAACGAAATACTTTTTTTAAATCATTTCACTAGAGTTGAGGTAGTAAGATGAATCTTTGCCATTGTATGCTTCTTGTTTTATTGAACCCTTATTCGAGGTGTTAGCTTGCATTAAGTAAAATGACACGTTACAGGACTATAACATTGCTGTCATACGCTGTTTAAGTGTTGATGCTTACTAAGGAGGCACGAACGCAAACGCGCAGTGACCGAGATTTACAGGCGATCACTTCGAAAGCTACGATTCATTCTCCTTTATAACATTGCTTTTAATATCTCCACTGTATAGTGACAAAGAACTACTTTCAAAATCGGGAGTTCTCTTTCACGTTGAAAGATGATATCTACGTAAGGTACCAGTCGTTCAGCAATCAGAGTGAGCTGGAGAAGGAAATTCAGAAGATGAACCCATACAAAATCGACATCGGCGCTATTTATAGTCACAGGGTAAGTATTGTTATGGTAAAGTTCAAAATCTAATCGCGCCACTCCCTTTTCATAAGTAGCTTTCTTACATTTGTCTAGAGATCATAAGTTGTTGTGTTAATGTAAAGTTGTGACCGGTTCTCTTATGTTCCTCGCAGCCGAATCAACACAACACCATCAAGTCCGGTGTCTTCCAGGCCCTGGAGAAGGAGCTGGTTTTTGACATCGACATGACGGACTATGATGACGTCAGACGTTGCTGCAGGTAGTGCTCTGCTGAATGCTGCTGTTTACGGTGGCCGGAAACTGTACTGAAGGTGACTCCTCCATCATCACAGTGCTGCTGACATCTGCTCCAAGTGCTGGACCTTGATGACAATTGCCATTCGCATCCTGGACAGGGCACTGCGGGGTAAGCGTCAGAAAGTGGCACCCTCTGGAGGGTCATTTTTGGCTTAAATGTTCTGTCCAGCCATCTTCCATTATCCATAATTTCTTATCCTGTGCTGTCCCGTGCTTTAATGCAGATATAACATTGCTAATTTATTATTGTTATTATCATTTTTGTAGTATGACTGGTGTGTGCATGTGCCCTGCGATTGGTTAATGCCCCATCCTGGGTTATTCCCTGCCTTGCACCTGTAACTTCCGAGATAGGCTCCAGACCCCCAATCACCCTGAATAGGAGAAGTGGGTACAGGAAATGGGTAGATGGGTGGGATTTCTGTAGTACCTTAATATTCTGTCTTTTTCTGGACATTTTATTTGTGTGCTCTGTACTCTTCAAATTTGTTTGCAGTATGTTTACTTTGTTTGCCTTGTATGCGTTGTCCTTGCACCTTGTCTGCATGGCATTATATGTATGCTTGTCTGTGCACTGTGTTCTTGCCGCTGTATGCATCAGAATGCTCACCTGGGCTTAATAAAGTGCATCTTTATCTTAATATTAACTTTAAACCTGATCCAGTAGAAGGACATAGTGATCCTAGAGCCTATCCACGCTGTACGGGGGGGGGGGGGGGGCGAGTCAAAAACAGGGCACATACAAAAAAAAACAGTGGTATGCTGAAGAGGAATAA
>JAODJX010000129.1:5599977-5614842 GCA_026776945.1 Isichthys henryi | reverse complement strand
GCCCTGCGATGGGCTGGCCCCCCATCCTGGGTTGTTCCCTGCCTCGTGCCCATTGCTTCTGGGATAGGCTCCGGACCGCCCGCAACCCAGTAGGATAAGCGGTTTGGAAAATGGATGGATGGATGGAAGCGTTACAGTGCTCAGTCATTTGTTTGCTCAAAGCCTGGGAAACACTGTAGTTTTCCTGGTCACTTAGAGGAATTTAGGACAGTCTGTCTCTCTCTCCCTCGTATTGCTATGTCAAGTCTTTGTTGTCCTTTGACGACGTCATACATACTATAATCTATAGCTTAACTGCCTGTTTGTTTCAGTAATGGTTTTAATCGCAATAAACAAAATGAATGGATAACAAATTGTAAAAAATCGTATGCCGGAATATTTCAGAGAGCTATCTAATGATTTGTAGCAGCCATATATAGCTGGTTATTGAATAGTCATCTTTCTAAGATTCCTGGATAGAATATTCCGAATATATTTATAGTTTCAATTTAATTTCAGTTTATTTTTTTCTTTAATAGCACAAGGAAACGTTGAATTCATATATCGAGATGTGTATGAACATGTTTTACATAACCGCTGAAGCCTGCCAACACACACGTCTGTTAGAAAGGAAAGAACACTGAAGCAGAGAATATCTCACGTGTGAAGCGATACCCTGTGACGGACCGCCTTTCCACCCGGGCATCGCTCCCATACGATCGCTCCTGCCATGCGCAATGTGGGAGACGCCAGTGAACCGGAAACACTATGCAGCTCAGGGTCAAATCCTCTTTTCAAGCCGCCTGGGATCTTGAACTCTCGCGGAAGTAAGGGATTTGATTGTGAATATTTTTAGTTCTTAATTCCTCCCAGCGTTTCCCTGGTGTTTTAGTACAATAACTAGCTGGTTGGCTGCTTTGTGCGTTTTGACAGTATTTTCTTTAGTTAGAGAGTACAACATTATATACAGTTCATTACCTCGCTGTTATTGCTAGCGGTCGTTCTCCTAATGCTTTCTTCTTTTTTTGTTTTAACCCTGTATAGTAGAATGCAAAGATTTTATCTCACGTAAAAATACTTCACTTAAACTGAAATTAATCTTGGTCATCAGCCTTAGCTTACTAGTGTGCTGCTGAAACGTACGAATCTAAACTATTGAACTATCTTAGCTTTTGCATACGGATATATCCATGTCTGTAAAGTCTAGATATTGGAGTTTCACAAGACTTTCAGCCATGTGGAGGGTTCTGTACGTGTCTGTTGATGGAAGTGTTATTCATCCATGTAAACTACATTTTTGCTGGTGAGAGATTTGTATACCCTTAATCTGGCAAGTAACCCAAACCTCCCATAGACAGGTATGCCCAGCCAGGCAACAGACACGGTACCGTCCACGGAGCGGGAGATGCAACAGACTCAAATGGAAACCGGTTAGTATGTCCCCGCATTCCGAAATCAATCTCTGCTTGAGCTCGACCAAATGCAAAATGCTAGTCTAACAATCCAACGAGTCGACTTCCGAATAAATGTCAATAAGAAAAGTAATTGAAATTCCCTCATTAGGCAACATAATGCGTAGAAGAGTACTGAATCTTTTGTACGAATGTACAATTTAAAATGATCTATTTGTTCAGAGGCTTAACGGCAAAACCAATTAATTATACGTATAGATGTAGCTAGCGCCACCTTCTGGTCAATGATTGCGCCCAAGATTTTGCTCATTTTCTTCTTTATTGTTCTTCCTTGAAAATGTGATTAGCTGAAAAGAGGAGACGTTACAATTTTGTGTGTTACCGTTTTTTACGGGTGTATTAAGGTTTCAGAATGGCCTGTACTTGTCGGGATGTTTTGAGTGGTGCTTAGTCAATTTATCGGTTAATATGTAATTTCGGTCTTACATTTTCGTGTGTCCTCTTTTTTTTAGGTTTATTAATGAAACATTCTTTTTATCATTTGATTGTTCGTTTGCCCCTTGTAGCTTCCCTTAATCTTATCTGCTTCAGCTATTCCTTCCTCTGCTTCCACGAACATGTGCTTGTAGATTACAATAGACTTTATTGATCCCTGGGGGAAATTCTGGAACTATGTCTCTGTTCTACTGAAGGCAAAAGAAGTTATTCCCACTTTCCCCATAACTGGTGCTGTTTTGAAAGCTTGTTTTATTTGTGCCCGTCTACTGCTTGCATCTGCTCCATTTCTAGCCCCAGAAACACCCTTTCGTTTCTCATCAGGTGAATTAGTCCACATCTCGGTCTGGGGTGCATCTCCAGATGGCTTAAGTCTAGGAAATGCAAAGAATGACTAATTCCCAATCAAGCACTACAGGTTCATTAGTACCTATTGCTTCTTCTGGAGTGTCCCTGCACACACATCATCCTTACTGACGATGTGTTACCCTGCCAGGGTTAGAGAACCTGCCCCGAATGCACTATCCCTTTAAGTTGGTGCCTGTTAATCACTGCGAACTTCAACCAAGAGAGGAGGCTTTCATCTCACTGTATGCTAGATATAAAGTTAGCTGATATCATTGGATCTGCTCTTGCTGGCATCCCTGCCCTGCCCGTTCTGCTGGTGCACTTGAGCACACATGCACATCTGTCATCCCCCTGTTGTTGCCACAATCCAAGCGATCACCCTTCCCTTTCCAAATAGGGACTACAAGTCTTGATTTTTCTAGTCAGTTCAGGATGACATCTGACTCCTAAATGGAAGCAAAGATTGCCTACAATGCCAGGAGGACAGCCTTACCACCAGCCTGGAGAAGTTCACCCCAGATACCATAGATCCCTGTGGCCTTCCCTACCCTCAGCTGATTCACCACCTGTGCAATCTCACAGCTAACTGTGAACCCAGAGATGTCGGAGCTGGACGATCAGCTTTAAACAACTGTTCAAAGCAGCTGGCCCAGCAGATTACAACTGCAGTGTCATTCCATCACCTGCCCTGACTGCAAGTCTCCAAGGAACAGATTCAGATGTACGTAATTCCTCTGTAAGCAGGACGTGGGTCACTAGATCACAGATGGTGTCACCTGCTCACAGATTCGTCTCTACAGACGCCTCCTTATCTGCCCTCACAGCCGTCCTCCTCAGTTCCTGGTACAGACTGGAGTTACACCAAGTTTGTGCTGCAACTCCCCTCTAATATCCAGGGTACTCATCATAAACAGCCTGATCTTGGAATCTGGCCAAGTCCAGCCTAGTTCTCCGTGTAGGTGGTGGCCTACTGAACCTATGCTGAGTCTTTAGAGTAGCAACAATAAGTCTATGGTCAGAATTCACAAACTGGGCACTTCTGTAGACCCTGCAGTTCAAGAACCTCCAGTCTCTGCACACGAGGATGTGATCGATCTCCTGCATTGCACTACCAGTATTGGATGCGGTTCAGTGCGTAGACCTGACAGCCTTGGAGGAGCTGAGGTTTAAGGTCTTACTAAGGTTACCGAGACCCACAGCCCCTGACCTTTTACAAAGTTGAGGAACATGGAGCCTCTCTCACCCCGGTCTCCAGACCCATGGGGACTGACACAATCCTCATAACCAGCTCTGTCAGTGCCAGTGGTTGCATTGAAGTCACCCATGACCAGAGGAGTGTCACCTTCACCCATCAACCATCTAGTGAAGTTGTGAGTAAAAGGTCTCTTTCAGTGAGACATCGCTCACAGTGGTCGGAGCATGCTCTGAGACAACACACAAGACACCCAAGGAGTGACACAGCCTGAGCTATAATATACTCGTTGAAAAGAGTGTCATCAGACACCATCTGGAGGAGCTGATCTACCATAGCAACAACTACTCCCTGAGTATGGCAGCCATCAGAGTGACCAGACCAAAAGTAAGTGTATCCACCTACAGAGATCTGGCCACTCACCAGTCTGCATACCTCAGAGAGTGCTGCCACCAAAATGCGGAGTTCACGAAGCTCCCCTGATAGCAGAGGAAGCGGAGCAGAATGGTGTCTTGCTAGTTTGGATGTAGCTGCCGTAAAATGTGCCAATCCTGCCACCAACCCCCAACATTTTTCCTTGCAAGTTGGAGTACCGCTTGTAGGGCCAGATGCAGTTTAGCGTCATGCCCAGGACAGACAGAGACAAGTAACAGGTGCGGGAAATGTAGAAATCCCACTGTCAACCAATTTAAATGGAGAAAAGTTGGTTCTGTGTCTGTGTGAACCGCATGGAGAAAAGAAGGAAGAGCCAAGACTTTTCTGAGTGTTTGAGAACCAAAATTGTGGGAAACGGGGCCATCTCAAGGCCACAGCAGCTGGGTGAAGGTGCCCTTAAAACCTGAGAGAGCTGGAGTAGTCCATTTTCTTGGATTCTGTATGAAATGGTATCAGATTTGACTTTTTCCTCTCTCCTTTTTAGGAATATTCCACTGCAAACAAAACAAATAAATGTGAATACCCAAGCATTTGTAATTGCGGCAGTTTTCTGGGAGAAGTGGTGCACTTTCTGAAAGGATACCCAGGTGCTAGTATTTTTGACTATGACTGTTCTCTACACACACAGAGCAAGGGTGGGATTCGAGCCCTGCCCCCAAATCCAGGTGTGGGGCAACAATGTGACCCACTGACCAGCCTTTCAAAACCCTCAGAATAACTCGCAGTGACATTGTTAATATTAACGTATTGAGTACTGTGAATATCAGTGATGATCTGTTGGGTGCTCCACAGGCTCTGGCACGGAGTCAGACAGCGATGATTCCATACCGGAACTGGAGGAACCGGACTCGACACAAACACGGACGCAGCAAGCGCAGGTGCGACCCTTTTACCCATTAGTGGCAGCGTCATTTAGCTTCCAGGACGTGTGTCACTAATCCTTACGCTTAAGCCTTAGTTCACTGCATTGTTTTCAGCTTGCAGCAGCTGCAGAGATTGACGAGGAACCCGTTAGCAAAGCCAAGCAAAGCCGGAGTGAAAAGAAGGCGCGCAAGGTAGGACATGATCTATAAAGGAGACGTAGTGTAACAATAGAATAGTAATGTTTCATTTATCCCCATGAGGAAAATGTGTTTTTGTCTGTCTTATCTAGTCATCCATGAGAGAGACAGACACACATACAGTGTGATGAGAATAAATTCCCAGGTCACAGCGTGTGATTGGATAGTATCCGGGGGCCCTGGGGAAACTGGGATCAACGGCCTAACAGCGGCATCACTCTGCCGACTGTCTTAGAACTGGTCACCTTCTGATCCCAGGCAACAGAGTTCTAACCCACAGAGCCCCTCCCCCTGGAGCATTCTCTAAATCTCCTTTCCAAATTTGTTCCAGGCAATGTCCAAACTGGGTCTGCGACAGGTGACGGGAATAACCAGGGTGACAATCCGGAAATCAAAGAACATCCTCTTTGTCATCACTAAGCCAGATGTTTACAAGAGTCCTGCATCAGACACCTATATTGTTTTTGGAGAAGCCAAGGTAAGGACTTTGGAAAGTGTTTTTTTTTTTTTTTATAAAACTTTCAGGTTTTAAAAATAATTTACTGATGGGTAGTACAAGTTATCATTGAAAAGTCACATTCTATCGATGTTTAAAATAAATAAATAAATCCTTAATTTTCCACATGCACAAGTATGAATACAATTACATTGGAATAATTCTCTTCATCTACCCTATCTAGTTCTCCATAGCTTCAGGGGTCACAGTACATGGTCAGTCGTCATGCGGCACCCCTGAAGCTGGGGGTTAAGGACCATGCTCAGTTAAAGATGTTAATTAACTTACTACTTCTGGACATCCATTTCTATACCTCATTGGCAAAATTTATCTCAGCAAGTGCAGTTACAAATGTGTTAGATGAAATAGGTCATGTCTGTTGAGCACTGTTTTCCTTGATTTACACACATTGGTTTCCCTTGCATCTGATCTTCTGAGACCGGCTTAACTTTAGGTATATTAAGCAACATCACGCATGTCTTGACTGCCTGTTCCTGGTAGAACTTCCACCGATTTATCGCCAAAAGCTTTCAAGAATGTGAAATGGCCTTGGATCAAGGGCATCTCTCCCATGCCAAAAAATGCAGCAGAAGTCAACCTTACATGCTGATTTATCTGCCTTCAGATCGAGGACCTTTCACAGCAGGCCCAGCTGGCAGCAGCGGAGAAGTTCAAGGTCCAAGGCGAAGCAGCCTCAAGTACCCAGGAGAAAACGCAGACACCCACCGTGCAGGAGGAGAGCGAAGAGGAGGAGGTGAGGACATGAATGCTCAGTGAGGTCTGGATGTAAAATAAGAACCAGGAAACAGTAGTATGTTCGTGTGTGAGAGAGATTAGAGCCCACTGTTACACTCCTACATGCTGAAAAGCCCTTTAGATTATCCCCTTGATATGAACATGCACACGCACACATACAGACCTGCACTCATCTTTCTTGGGGCCGTCCATTCATTTCTATGGGGAAAACCCTAATCCCAAGAATGACATACTTAACCCCTACCCAGCCCTGACCTTAAGTATAAATCTTTTGGCGTTTTTAGCTTTTTGATTGCAGTCACAGATTCTGTTCAGCACCCAACAGATTCTATTCAGGTCATCACTGATATTCACAGTACTCAATGTAATGTATATCTGACCCCAACACGCACACAGAATCACAGTAGTGTTGACCCATCTGTATTGGAAATCTTTGGTCCAGTGGCCAAACAGTCTAGGGTGCTTAAGAGTCACATTTGCAGTCATGCCGTCATGTTTATGCCCAAGACCAGCCCATTTTGTTTTCGTTCTGGGGGAACTTTGATAAATACTACAGTTCAAGTCTTATTATCCTGATAAATTAATTGCTGGCATTTCAAGAAGAAACCATAAATAAATAACATACTGAACTGTTCAAGCAGTCAACTTTTTCAGCCCAGCCTATCCATCCATTTTCCAAACTGCTTATCCTACTGGGTCGCGGGGGGTCCGGAGCCTATCCCGGATGCAATGGGTACGAGGCAGGAAACAACCCAGGATGGGGGGCCAGCCCATCGCAGGGCACACTCGCACACCATTCACATGCACATCTACGGGCAATTTTAGCAACTCCAATTAGCCTCAGCATGTTTTTGGACTGTGGGGGGGAAACTGGAGTAACCGGAGGAAACCCCACGACGACATGGGGAGAACATGCAAACTCCACACACATGTGACCCAGGCGGGGACTCGAACCTGGGTCCCTGAGGTGTGAGGCAACAGCGCTAACCACTGCACCACCATGCCGCTCCAGCCTAGTCTCTTTCAAACATCCGTTGTTTGAGAGTCTTAGCAATAGCAAGTGATTAGTTGTCACCTCTGCAACCATGTACTGTGTTTGAAGTGGGTGTGTGTGTGTGAGAGAGAGAGAGATCTCACTGATTAAAATTCTCCAATGCTTTATAATGTTAAAGTTGTAAAATTTTTGTTTCTCAATGGCTCTAAATAATTTTAAATTGTTTCTGACGTCACAACAGCTAAGTGGCCCACCTGGAAACCTTCAGTCTCCCGATTGGCCGCTGTGGACCAATCAATAGTCCTGATGCTTAAAATAAGTGAGACTCGGGGAGGTTTTTTTGTCATGCAATGCAAATGGCAGCCTGAAAACCACCAGTTATTCAAACCACCAGTACAATGAGCACTTTGGTATTTAATTGAACATTTTGACAGATTTGTCACATGCACTGAAATATAACTCTAAATCACTCCTGAAACTGTTAGTCTAAATAAAAACTATGCAATATGTTTCCAAACATGTGCTGCAAATATGTAATCAAGTATTTAAAATTTACAGTGGCTTTGCACTTTGTGGAACAGATGTGCAAATTCTTTGTATTCTGGTGAAGATACGTAGGACGGTCACGACAGTATAATAATGGCATGGAATAGCGGTAAATTACAAGTAGAACATGAGTGAATTACTTCTGAATAACTACTTAGTATTGCTTCTGATTTGCAACGGGGAGGGTATTCAGCTCAGTGAGTGACTCCACACATCATATAGACATTCAAATCATAAATCATTTAACAGACCCAACTTGGTCACTGATGCACATTTAATATTATCTGCCTGAAATCCCTGAAACTGGTTGTCCTTGTGTGTCAAATCCTATTTAAAATTGAGTTGGATCCCTGCATCTGCAGGCTGGTGATTTTCCAATCACGTAAAATGCCTGGATGTGTAAATGTGAAACTTGTGTCTCGTAGGTTGATGAGACTGGGGTGGAGGTGAAGGACATTGAGCTGGTGATGTCTCAAGCTAATGTGTCTCGGGCAAAGGCTATACGCGCCCTTAAAAACAACAACAATGACATTGTCAATGCCATCATGGTAAGCATGTAGATTTGATCCTTCTGAAATTTTTATTGCATCTATTATATTTATTGAATTATTGCACATGTACACTTTTTCCTTTTACAGGAGCTGACTATGTAGACGCATCAACTTGAGGCATGGTGTTTCAGGAACTTGATGAATCTACACCACGTTTTTGTATTATTTATAACCTTGTGACTTCTGACCTCTGGGTTTCTCTTATGGCAATTGCTCTGATCTGTTTTTCACAAAAAAAAAACACACTGCTCACAGTGTCCTTGGCTTAAAGTGAAAATGCACTCTGCAGTCACATCTGAAATCAAGACACCCAAGAAGGATGTTCACACCCCTATTTTCTCTAGATTTTTTTCCCTATTAATTGTGCTGTGTTTTATAATACTCATGTCCATTGTGGATTGACAGAATAAACACTGAATGTAACAGTTGTGAATTTTAAGATCAAAATCGATTTTGAATCTGAGTGTGCCAGTCCCACCGGCTAGATCCAGAGTGATTATTTTCAACGTGCTCTAGTACGAGGGGCACTGTGTCGCTTTATGGGTTAGGACTCTGTGTCAGTGATTGGAAGCTTGCTGGTTCAAATCCCATGGATAGCAGAGTGACTTCACTATGGGGGCTCTTAAATAAGGCCCTTAACCCTGATTGCTCCAGGGACTGCGTGACGCCGTTTTCTCAGTTGTATGTCTCTTGGGATAAGTGTCGGCTAAATGTAATGTAAACAACTGAAATGCAGTCATTTTACAATGTCACATTGTGGGTAGAGTGATGTAATCCTCATGTAATTTATTGCCAATGTATTTTAACCTGGAACTTATTTCCTTAATAGTTCTTGCAGTACCAACATACTGATGCCGGTCAAGTTTCTCATTTTCTAGCAAGATATGAACAGTAAAGGAACAAACACAATGTAATTGTCAAAAGGCAGATACTTTGTTTCCAATAAAGCATTTGAATTTCCATGGCAAAAAATCAAAGTGTGTTTTATCATATATATGACAGATAAATTAAAAATCAGGGTAATCATATGACTACTGCATCATTGAGCAAGGCCTTTAACACTTAACTGCTAGGGATGCTGGCTGATTCGGCTCTCTGCCTCCACAAAAAAGCTTCATTGTATGTCTGCTAAGTATGCAAATATGTAGTATTACAAAAATTTGTTAGGGGATACTAATGTGAAATGCAATTCAGTTGTTTATTACTGGTAAACATCAAGCAATTTGCATTATTAAACCTAGCAAGATGTAACAGTTCACGATTTGTAGCTAAGCAACGTAGTATGTAAGTCATGTAAATATGTAAGCTTTTAAAATATTTAAAGAATTATGAAGCTGGCAGAAATTTTTACATACGTTGCAAGATTCGATATCTTTTAGCAAGAAGGTCGAAAACGTAGCATGTTGTACTTTTGAGTCTATTCAAATGTAATGTTTTCAGACATATAAATATGCATAATATTACATGGATGGCTAAAAAATAACTAAAGAGCGCCCACACTGTGTTGTCTTCTATATCACTAATACAGGGTTGCCAGCTTTGGTTTTTGACGTTGCTGATTTCGGCTGATAAAGAAATAATATATATTTTCCGTAAGATTTCTTGCGTGAGCTTGAGAGTGAAAGCATGAGCGTCACGCCAGATGAGAGAGAGTTTGTAACCCTGCTAATAAAAATACAAGCTTGCGACAGTTAAAACAGAACAAGGCGTAATTGAATATTGGCCGGCCGCCGAAGACAGTTGAATGAGCTAATCGAGAAAAGGACACACATCCCATAAACTGAGGCAATTCAACAATGCTGCGTTGGCAAATCGAATTATAAACATTTGGTAAATTCAATGAAATGCTTCACGAACATGACTATTGGGTAAAGACTATTGGGTAAAACAGAATACGACGTGGTTTCCCGGTGTTTAAAAGAATCAATCGCAACAACAGGTTAGCAAGATCGCGTGAAAATGTCGGCTTGGGCCTTCAGTGTAAAAGAACTTTGCACCGTGTTTCCATGGAAATCACGCCGTCATGGGCGGGGCGCGCAGAGGTTCCACCTTCTGCATGTCAGCGCGGCCATAGTGGATGATCTAGAAACGTCTAGCGCTACCGCTGCGTCATTGCGCGAGACCGAGAAAAAGAAACGCGCGAGGAGTGTGGAGTCGCCTCTATCGTTATTCGCTTTTCTCCCTCGTTTCTCGTAGTGTAGTGAAAGAGCGAGTCGAGCAAGGCAATCCACAGGGGCGATACTGCAGTTCAAGAAAAGATTAAATTAGTCTTCGAGATGTAAGTTGTGCGGAGTGTGGGTAACGATGGCACAATTAAATAGTGGATTTTCAGCCTTTAGCCCGATAGCATGCTAGCTCCTTGTGATTTTGGGGTTATTCGTGATGTCTGTCATATACAGGTACACTCGTTCAGTGGTTGGCGGGAGCAGTGCAGGCTGTGAATTTGCGGTAGGCCTCGCTTCACAGTGCATTTAGGATACTGGTTTATTGTCCTTAGTTATAGCGTGTCGTGTTCAAATCATTACTTGAAATCGGGTGGGTTTCAACGTGCGATCCAGAACGTCTTTTAGCATGTGCTTAGCCATTGCATTTCTAAGAAAAACTCTAGATAGCACATTGCTTAGTCATTTTTTCTGGTTAGGTATCTTAAATATAAAATGTTCTTTTGAAATATATATATTTTCCCCCAGTGCAAGATAGAACGTGGGATGATTATAATCTAACTAGCTTCTTAGCTAGCTAACTGAAAGGAATGTTTACCATTTTGCTTCTTAGATGAATGTCAAACAACTAGCTGAATTATTTTGATCAGCTAGGTTATAACTGGTGCATATATATTTTAGCAAAAATAAAATGTAAAAGGGCAACTAATCATTTAACAAGGCAGTGTTGTAATTTAAAATCCAACATAGGGTGGCTAACTACAAGGCCAAGGACAGGTACGCCGTTAAGTATACCTTGGCTAATATAATATTGGGCAAACGATCCCTCCATTTATTTAGTAGTTTTATTAAGGCACGTTCCCTACGCTGTGAAATTCTGGGTAACTGGGTAGTCACATGGCTAGGGCCCGTTGCCGTGGTGACTCTGGAACATTCTCTAATACAGTTAATCGTCAGCTCTGTAATTCCAGTTCACAGTAACCTTAGCTGGTGCTGCTTATGGGGGAAGCGCATAGCCGCGCGTTGTAAACGCGCTAGAATTTCTACAGTTTGGGGTTTTGTGGGGAGCCCGTTTTTTTGTGTTTGCACTTTGACCGCCAACCATTAACATTAACATTCCTCCTTGATTTTATAATGTTTCCTTAGTGTACTACCTCGCAACTCAGGTTCGTGCTAGCTGGTTTGGCTGTACTACGTTTTTGCCTTGACGGGACTACAGTACCAGTTAATTTTATAGATGATGCCATTTTGTAAACTTGGGTGTGTGCGTTCATTTGTCACTGTACGTCTGGTAAGAACAAATCCAGATATACCAACCGTCTTACAAGTTCAAAGCGCAATAATTAGTGATGAAAAACATACTGTGTTTTGGAAGAAGATTGTGTAATGGCGCGTGTTTTTTGCATGCTACTTTTTGGAAAATGAGAACGACAAAGCTTTTAGGGTTTTACTGTAACGTGAAAAATGTACTGTGGTGTATCAACTGGGTGCCCTTTGCTGTTGCACCTAGAGGGGGGGCCATCTCGTATTCAAGGTGAAATGTAAAGATTCGGCGAAAACTCTTTTTTCTGTTAAATATTCGCAGTAGTTTCAAAAAAACATCCCTTAATGTGCAGGTGTTTAACCTTGCGAACCCGGCTTTTAAGGCTATGTTGACCAATGGTATTCTGTATTGAACAGAAGAGGGCACCATTGTCACGTAAAGGTAGTATGAAATTAAAAGGGAGGAAGGAAGAACATGAATGAATTGTTTGCCCTCTCAGAAATCGGAGGTTATAGTCTTATGAAATTCCGTCAAACGTGCTGTTCTGTAAATCTGCTCTGTGGTGATGTCAAAATACAATTTTTTTTTTCTAAATTCGCGTTTGAGCTCTGCATTTCAAAGCCTTACATCATGCTGATTCCTAATTCATTTATTTCTACTATCTTTAGGCAGCCTGCAACTGCAAAGTGGTATGATAGACGGGACTATGTCTTCATTGAATTCTGTGTAGAGGACAGTAAAGATGTTAAAGTAAATTTTGAAAAATCAAAGTTTGGTTTCAGGTAAGTTATTCATTATTTTGGTTCAATATCAAATCAAGGACATCTATCAAAACGTTTCTTAGGCAGTATGGTTACATGATACATTGATTGCTGTGGATGTGTGCTGAATTTACTTTATGCCAATGCCTTTTGGAAATCTTTTTTGGCACTCCCGTATTAGCATTTTAAGACAATGAATATTAGCCTTTTAAAATGCTTTAAAGTAACCATCAAATGAATATGTATACACTACAGTGGTAGGGTAGGTTTGCTGCAGTAAGTTTCTCAGTGTAGGGAGTTAAATCAAAGACCATTGTATTAGGTTGCTGTTTTTGTATTGCAGCATTGAATTTACGAGTTCCAGTGTATATGGTGCTTGATTTGATTGCAGGAGCCTCATGTGAAATCCTGAGACAGTGTTTAGGTCAACCCATTACATATCATTATTTGACCTTAAACTTCTGCACCCAATGTACTGCTATTTTGTGCTGAATCAATATTATGTTGTTTTTTTTCCCCAGTTGTCTTGGTGGCCTCGATAACATTAAACATCAGAATGAAATTGACCTGTTTGAAGCAATTGATCAAAATGTAAGGTTTGGTGTTATGTCACTGGTGCTTTTCCTTGATTTCACTCGCAGTGCTGCTTCTGTGATAAGGTAATGACTGAGTGTTTCTTTAATGTTCATATAGGAATCCAAACACAAACGTACAGATCGATCTGTGTTGTGCTGTTTACGGAAGGCGGAGTCTGGGAAATCGTGGCCGAGGCTAACGAAACAAAAAGAAAAGGTGTGACTTTTGTGTATATTGATGTCCTATAGAAGACCAACTAATCTTTTGTAGTTGGAATGTACTGCCAGTAAGTCTCCCAACAGCTTTTGTGCACTGAAATTGAACAACATTTAATGTATTCTTCTCTGCAGTGTATATACCCTAACTGCTAATTATTCTCAGCCTGCCTGTGTCTGTCTCGGAGGGTTGCTTGGCTTTGTGTTCTGAATATTGATGTGAGTGGAAGGTAGTTTCACTCACTGATTTTAAAATTGACATGATTTTCTTGTCAAATGTAAAACTTAGGGTGCTCGACATACTTGTGCGTCATTCTGCAGTGTTATGAGAGATTCGTTTCTGTTCCACAGATCAATTGGCTCAGTGTTGACTTCAACAACTGGAAGGATTGGGAGGATGATTCAGATGAAGAGCTGTCTAACTTTGACCGCTTCTCTGAGGTATGGGGATAGTTGACACAGTTTTGCTGGTGCAAGACTCCTTTAAAATGGGGTGGATTTTTATTTTTTAATTAAGTCTTAAATAGGACTTAAGGAACTTGTTCATGGTCACTCGATGATGACATTACACACATTTCTGATGTAAAGGTTTACCTTAATTTAAATGATACTGGCGATCTGAAGATGCCATGAAGATATTTAGGGAAAGTGTTGCAGAATATTGAGTGTGTGTAATGTTTGCAGATGATGAACAACATGGGCGGGGAGGATGACCTACCAGAGGTGGATGGGGCCGACGATGTATGATTTACTTTACATTTTTACTGTTTCTGTTTGTATAGCTATCATTTTTGAATTGTATTTGTTTGCAATTTGTATTGTTTTTTAAATAATCGTGGTAAATGGGGGGGAAATTGTTTGGCCATGTTTCCATATTGTCAGTCATGAGATCCTAAAGCATCTCAGTATGCGATGTACTCAGTATGTGTTTAAAGCTGAGGAAGGTGTCAAAACCCATATATATTTGCTTGCTTGCTTTATCGGTTGTATTTAATGTGAGGGAAAACTGAGTTGTATGTGCATTGTTATTTTGTCATTTTTATGCAGTCAGTCTCATCACTAGACACTGTAACTATGAACATGGATGCACTATTTTAGGTTATGTTGACACAATTTCATTGTCAGGTTTTTAAAGCTTCTCCCATTCTTGAGTTTGACTATAACTCAGCCCTAAATGAACATCAGTTTTACCTGATATTAAATAGTAGTTTTTAGATCAGTAGAAAGCTGATTGTTGGTCTTTCCCTAGTAGGATACAAGATCTACTTTTAATTTTAATAGCTAATGTAAATTTTGTTCGGTTATTAGAAGCACAGTTTTGTGTGTCTGCAGCATTTAAAATGTTAATCTGATTATATCCATTTCTTACCCCCTAGGATGAATCTGCAGATAGTGATGATGAAAGTAAGTTTGCGTTTCACAAGAGTACTTTCTTTCAAAATTAATCCTGTTTGTTTTTATTGGGGGGGGCGGCATGGTGGTGCAGTGGTTACCACTGTTGCCTCACACCTGTGGGACCCGGGTTCGAGTCTCCGCCTGGGTCACGTGTGTAGAGTTTGCATGTTCTCCCCATGTCGTCGTGGGGTTTCCTCCGGGTACTCCGGTTTCCCCCCACAGTCCAA
>JAODJX010000129.1:5579312-5597719 GCA_026776945.1 Isichthys henryi | reverse complement strand
CCATTGCTTCCGGGATAGGCTCCGGACCCCCCGCGACCCAGTAAGGATAAGCGGTTTGGAAAATGGATGGATGGAAGCTTGCGGAATCACGCATCCCTATACTGTAGAATCACCTCATTTTTTTCATCAGATCGTTACTTACATTTACCTAGCAGGCGCTTTTATCCAAAGCAATGCGCAAATGAGAATCAGAGCAGGGTTGGAGGAGCATTTGGGGTTTGGACGCTTGCTCAAGGGCCCAAAAGTGACATTACTCTGCCTCCTATGGGATTTGAGCCAAGCGATATCATTATGTGATGGGCACAGAGTGCTAATTTGTGAAGCCACATACTTGCCTGTTATCACACAGCATTTGCCTAGCGTTCATATAATCACTAGCTGGGTAGCACATTACTTCTGATGTAAACTACAGGAAAGACCACAGAGCTGCCCTGTCTCATAGAGGCCTGTATTTCAAGCACAATCATACACATTCAAATGTAGATGTTCTTCTACTTCCAAACTTTCAACTTAAGAACTTTCAGACATACGAACGAAGAGGACTGTAAGTCCAAATTGTGTTCCTTGAGCTCCCGTTTCCTGTCCGCAACATTAAGATGTTTTTCTGCGCGCCAATTCCGGGTAGTACGACTTCTGGCCACTACTCCCACCGCGCACCAGTGTAGCCTGCGTACTCCCAGCATCCTAGTTCTTTGTACTTGTGTATACCCTTAAAATGACGTGGGATAATGATTTACGAACATTTCAAATTACGAACGACCATTCTGAACGTACCTCGTTCGCAAGTACAGGAGCGTCTGTATAGAGATGTTAAAGACTTGCTTTCTTTTTAAACCAAGGGCGGAGATTAGGTCTCAGCATTCGTAGGGCCCAAATAAGCCTGAACGCCCTTCCTGCCTAAAAATACATGGTGATCCCAGAATATTGGTAGGCACACGTCCCTACGGTCCACACCCATCTATAACCCTTGCATTACACAAACATGCTTTATTTTCCATTCGGACAAGTACATTGGAATGTTTCTTCTCTTCACCAACCTCATCTTGCCCTAAACAGTTTGGGGGTGACAACTCATAGTCATTTTATGTGTAGCACCTCTGGAGCTGGGGGTAGGTGCCTTGCCCAAGGGCTTACAGACATGTGGCTATTCTGCCAAGGCTGGGGCTCAAAGTGGTGATCTTCTGATCACAAGCGTAGAGACTTAGCCTATTGAGCCACCCACAAATAGCAAAAATGCAGTTTAGTTGTTACTGGAACTGATCTTCTCCTTAACCCAGTAAGTGGAACTAGTTTTGATCATATACAGTATGAAATATAATATTCATGTTTCATCTTGATATATGTTTCTTTGAAATAATGTGCGTGCCTCCTGTCATATGCTTGCGCCATATCTAATGGATGTAAAATATATTTGGTTTTACGTGACATGTCACACAGCAGGCTACATACATATACTGTAGGCCCATATACAGTGGTATTAGTAATTGGCCACGCCGGAAATTTTTGGAGTATTCTTCTCAGTTTGTATCCTCACTTAAAACTTTTGCATTACGTCACAAAGGGTGCTCGTAATAGCCGCTCTTTATTAATAGCTCCCAGTGCGATGTAGGCTAAGGATTTACAATTTTTAGGTTCGTAACATACAAATCATCTGAAATCACAATACAAGGGCGGTCTACTGCTCGTCGAAAAAAAAATCTATTTTTTTCTGTGCATCAGGGCCTTAAAAAGAAAAGAAATAAATTATCTTCTACATAATATTATATTTCTCGTTCTATCCCCCGACCCCGGGGGTCGCAGCCTCGCCTCTGTCATCCTCGGCATCACTTCCTGTGAAAACGCTGAGACTAGAAAGGTTTTAGTTCTACAGACCCGAAAACGCTGTTTACAATTCCCGTCGGGTCCTACGGCCTCCCTAAGCACCACACTACCTTTAATTATTATATGAATAACATGAATAATATAACTATAAACATAAGCACAATTGCATTTACTATCTTCATTTTCTCTTCAGTCCATCTTCTAACTGTTTATTCCGGTCTGGGCGTGAGGGACGGCGATCTCAGACAGCAGAGGTAAACCTTGGATGGGATTCCAGTCCATCACCGGGCACATGCACACTATGAATAATTAAGACACCAAGTACCCCGAGGAAACCCGCACAATATGCAATCTCCATACCAGATAAACTATGATTCTGACAACAAACCCTGAAGATGAGAGGCACCAGTGAAATATTTTATTAAAATATTAATATTTGTTTATAATAATAAATCGTACATATTTGACATCTAGTGTGTCCATGGCTTGTTTCCTTTGTCTACTGGGATAGGCTCCGACCCTGTACGTTTGCTAAAAATATTCCTAATTAAAATGATGGGTGCGGCGAGCATCATGGTAACTTCCCTGTGTCGTGGTAAGTGCTTTTCAGACGTTTGTGGGAGATGTACAGATGGAGAAGATAAGAAGATCTTGGTGATTCTTATGCGTACATGTGTACCGTCCGATGTTATAGACAAAGTTAAACCTGCAGAGAATCATTTATATTCTCTTTTAGAAATCCTGCAAGCAACTTTTGCTATGAACAAATGAAACATGTCGCAGCCACCGCGACCCTCGCCGGGTTGCGCATAAATTTGAGCACGAAATTGAACCGGTTGTCTATTAACATTTATTATATAGTTTCAGACCGGCAAGAAAGATAAACTCAGCATGCACAACCTGGAAGTAATGCACAAGAGGGGGAAAAGCCGATTGTTCCTGTCGCGCACGAACTAGTAATGTTTTAAAAATAGATATTTTTAATCCCTGTGAGGATTGTAGTGCAGGACTCGGCTTTAGGACCCGGAGCCGGACTGGCACCCCGCAGTGTGTAAAGCTCCACTCACTTCCTCTTTCGGCTCGTTCTCTTTCTTTTCAATGATCATGGCTGCACTCAAATACACCAGCCATGTTTGCTAATTTGAAACCCAAAGGTTAGCGATTACCCGTTTATTATTTACATTGGCTGCACCATCTTCAAACTGTAAATTTCTCCAGTCGGAATTTCAAAGGCTCCTCCGCCTTTGAAAAATCAAGGATTGCAAGGTTCGGCTGCATTTTAAATGTAATTTTAAGGGTGAAAACTTTTCAGTGTGTGTCTGTGGTGCGCTGCCGTTTCTGAATTTCTCCACAGTGAATCAGGAAAACAATGTGAGTTTATTAAACAAAAGAGGAGCGTCCAAGTTGTTCACTGGAAAAAAAAGAAATAATGATGCCCCAGTAAAAGATGCCTAGTTTGTATTTTGCTTTATTATTACGGAAAAGGCTAACAGTCGCGAAGAAAGTTCCGAAATAAGTCGCCTTATATAATGGAGCATTTTGTTTAGTTTCATAATTATTTAAATAACCTTGGACTAGCCGCTATCTTCCAAACAAGGCCTTACGGTGTCGGGGCCGACTTTTGAAGCGGACCATTCATTTGGATATTTGGCTGAATATCAAGCTAAATTAAATTTTGTCTCGATACGGGACGTTTCTTTCTGAACCTGTTATTTTCGGCTGATGTTGAAGTGGGGGAATCAGGTGCGATGCAGTGCTTGGAAATAAAGGCCCCGCTTGGACATCGGCTTATATGTGGACTCATTTCGCTCGTCCGTAAACGCCGGCCAAAGTGGACTAATTAGGCGCCGTGAAAAATGGTTACCGATCTAACCCCCGGTCAAGTTTGAATCAAACTTGGGTTTGCGTATATTCAGTGATGTCTTGGGGGGGGAAAGGGGGTAACATCACATTATTTGGGCGACGTGCCACGTTTTCGTCTTTGCATGCTTTTTTTGTTTTTCCCTTTCGGAGTCTGCACCGGGCTTGCTAGCTGGCTAATTTGTTGTGGTGCGATGCAAATCAGTTGGCATGCTAGCCGGAGTAAAATGCGACGTCTTACAAAATAGATACTGAAATAATAATAATAATCGTGATGGTTTGATATTAAAATAATGTCCAGTGTTGGTCCGACAGATGAGCGTAAGTCTCGGCGAGACTTTGCGTGCATTATGTTTCCGTCCAGATCGCCATCCGAGCGGCACACCGTCGCCCAGCTAGCCGGTTTGCCTTTACCTTGACGCCGTGTCGACACTCGCTGGAGCCTGCGTGTCTTCACGGCTTTTTCGCCGCATCTGCCGGTCGAAAAGCAGCCCGGAACCCCGCGGCTGGTGCCGGTTGGACCTTAGCTATAGATTGAAGTGTGCCGGTGGTCGCGGAGGCTTTATACGGGAGCCGTTTTGTTTCCACGGAGGCGACAACTGACGGGAAACGGTGTAGAATTAGCAAACTTTAGCAAGCTAGCCGGCTAATAACGTTAACTCGACAAGCGAGTCGCAATCGTTTTAATTTTATTGTGATTTTATTCGATTCGTTTTTCGCTGCTGCTTCAGCGGTGCCAATCTTTCGAACACTTAGGGCGCAACGAAGCGCTGCTTGGCCGGGGAAGATAGCGAAGGATCGGTGTTAAGGATGACCGACATGGTTGTGTGTGTGGTTCATAAATTGGAGCATGCTATCCTGTGCTGCGACATTTTAGCTGAGAGTGGTGGAAGTGCGATGTTTGTGATGTCCTCCCGAGTGTGTCATCGTAACCATTAAATAGCAGCCGTCGAGCAATATCACATCCTGTGGGGGGACGTCCGTTCGTTTTCTATAATTCTTGCTAATATTTTTCTGTACATATGTATTTTCAGTAAAAAATATATATGTACACGATGATATTTTAGATATATTTTCTGGATAATTCACTTTTACAGAAGCGGTAATCGTTTTCCGAGTACGGCTGGGATTCGGTTTCATTTTGTTGACTTGGTCTGAAGGGGTTTTGACTTTTATTTTTATTTTGCCTGTTGGTGCAACCAGGTCCGAGACACTTCCAGGGTTGTAGGGTTTCTGTTCACAGATATGTTCGGCTGCTTTTTGTGTAACAGTTGGCACTTCAAACTTTCCAGAACGTTTTCCACAAGAGATCTACAAAATTTAATTTTTGTGTGCTTTATGTTTGCTCCTGATATTTATATTTACGTTTTACTTCCAGATGGAGGCTAATAACCTGTTCAACTTTGGTGGCCACTCCTCTGAGACTGCTAACTCAGGACTGAAGCTTCCCTCAGGGGACACTCTCTACACTAACGGGTCCTCCATGAGCTTCCCTCAACCAGGAAAAAGTGTGTCCATTCATCTCCATCGTGCTTTAGAAATGGTTTGATCAGTTGTACATGTCGATCCATGTTTGTTTCTTTAGAGTTACTTCTGGGTGCTAGGTTTTGATATCTATTGCATTGACCTCGTTCCTTCTGTCTGTGCTTTGTGACACTTCCAGATATGAATGGCGAAATGAATGTGAATGGCATCACCACTGTAATAGGGACCAGTACGTCTGGTCCCCACCCTTCCACCGCTTACTCTCTCATGAGCAACCATCACCATCAGAGCGGCCTGGGCTACGACTACCTGTGGAGTGAGCCGTCATACGGCCAGGCCACGGCGATGAACTCTGGACACGGGCCAAGCATGCACCACAAGCAAGGCTCCAGCGGAGTAATGCAGCAGCAGCAGCAACAACAACAACAACAGCAACACTTCCAGGGTCATGGACAGTATCAGCTAAATGGGGAACTTGGAGGGTCTCACCCATCTACGGTGGCTGCTCCACCCAATGTAACCCTATCTGGGGGGTCATACTGGGGCAGGGAGAGCCCCATTTCTCAGCAGAGCGGCTCCTCCATGACCATGAGCTATGGTTCTGGCAATACGTACGGCTCCTACCAGAACCAAGTCCACCCAAGCGTGACCCCACCCCAGCATCATCACCAGCACCATCAGCAGCAGCATTTTGGGATGATGCAGAACGGGGTGCCCTACTACCAGCCCCAAGCTCCTCATCCTCCTCTACCTTCAGGTCAAGCCCAAGCCCGGCCTCCTATGATCCTTCCAAATGCGCAGAATTTTACCCCCCCACGTAATAGCCCTCAGCATCACCACCACCTGGGCCGTGGGGCTTCAGGCAGCCCGCTGCCCCTGACGCCCGTCTCTGTGCCAGGCATATCCTCTGCTCTTCCGGATAACGGAGCCTCGCAGACTTGTGACACAGGGGTGCTGCCTGCGGTCATGCAAGGTGCATATTTGGCGATTTATGGTCTTTCTGCAGTTTTAGTGCTGAAATTTTTGTCTCGTGAGCGGTGGGGCAGTGTCTACGGCCCCCCCAATGGGCATCGCTCTCATCAGTCAAGAGGAATTCCCTGTACCTCTTCGCGATGATATTTGTTTGTTCATAGTGATGACAGGCTCTCCATTAAATTGCAGAAAATTAAAGATTTGAGATTATTTTCAGCAGACATGACTTTATCGCTGAACATTCTAAACAGGCATCTAGTAGTTGCAGGAATAAGTATTTGCAGCGTTATCTTAACTTTTCATGAGCCCATTTGTGTGGTCAGGTTCTCAAGAGGTGTAGACAGAGAAGTAATTGATTTAAAACGGCTTAGTTTGGAGCCTGTACTTGTGCAGAATAACCGATGAAGCGTTATATCGGGTGACGTGTTCTTAATCTGTATTTAAGGACCAGTGGCTTCGGAAGTGCCTCACCCTTTTTGGAAAAAGAGATCTGCCTTAATATGTCATGGTGTCACTGTCTGTGTTGTGCTGTGGAAAAAGTCAGGACTTTGAGAGTGCAACTTTTGATAGCTTTAAGTTCGATGAGATGTCTCTGGCTGTGGTGAGACTGCAGTGTTATCTACGTGCCTCTCGCTGCTGTCTGTGTCCTTAGTTGGCGAGGGTTGTAAATCTAGCTGATGTTTCCACGACCACTCTTACCTCTTGGGTTTGACCTGGGCCCTAAACTCTTAAACCTATAATCTATTAACTACACAATTATTTGGTAGCATGGCCTACAAGATCGAAGTCATTGTGTATGACATATATAATCCACTATTTCTCTTCTCTACTGGGTTGTCTTTGAGTTTTTGAAACTTGGAATAAAAGTTGCACAGCGTTGCTGTAATATATCTACTCTGTAAAGGACATACTGAATGAAATGTAAATTTAATTACTTGCATGGATGTTTAATTTTTTAAGGGATCTTCTAATGTGATTTTATGAAAGATTACTAACAGATGGACACAGCCATGCCTAGTGATTTTGTAAAATATGACAATTCATTAATTCCCCAATGTAATGTTTGGTTTGTTAAATCATACAAGGTTGGGAGATTCAAGCTATGTATTAATTATTTATGTTGTACTTATCAGTTTAACTTTTCTCCGTTAGTCATTTTGAAGTATTTGGGAAGATTTAGAAAGCCGAAGAAGTGATTTGTTTTTTTTTTTTAATGGGTGTTTCGCAGGTTTTAAAATCGTGAGCTTTTAAGGTTTATGACATGTTCTTAATATTCTCCCCAGGTCACATGAATGAAACATACAAGGATGTGGGCAGTGGCTACAACGGTGTGGAACAGACACCTACCGCTCAGCGATTAGCTGAGCCTGAGGCGTTTGCTAGCAAGCCCTCTGCCCCATCCACGGTGCCTCCGAATGACTACTGTCCACAGGTTCAGCACATACCCCCTGATGTCGGGCCACCCATGAACCAAAAGCATGAGCTGGGGGTAAGGATGAAGGATGCTGCCCCTCTGGTGGTCCCGGCCCCTACAGTATCCCCTGTAGAAACTGGACCTCCTGAGCCGGTTCAGATAGGATTTCCAGTAAAAACTGGCCTGGATACCACTGTAGAGCATGAAGCTGCTACCCCTCATGCCAGAACCAAGACGTTGGATGGGGCTGAGAGTGATGTCAGGGTGGTCGCCCACTCAGACGCAGAGTTGGAAAGACCTCCAACTGACAGCTGTCCTAGAGATGAAGCCTCTGAGAGGACATCTTCGAATGTCAGACTCCTGGAAGAGAGGCCCAGTGCAGGTGAACTGCTGGATGTGGCTTTGAATGACGCATGCAAGACAAAGGAGCCCACGGATTGCAGCTATTCCTCCTGCATGGACAGCTCTGGGCCAGTCGACACAAGTGCTTTAGAAAGCACGTATACTGACTCTTCTCATTTGGACGACACTTCCCATCGCGAGGAGGAGACTATGGACAACAGCTTGGCCTACGAAGAGACCTCATTAAATGATACCTCACAGCTGGTGGAGTCTCAGAGTGACATCTCCCAGAATTCCACTGAGAGTGTCTCCATGCGTGCTCCTTCCAATGGTGAGTTTGTGGTTCCAAGTTTGCCAGTGTAATCGTTATGGTCAGTTGCTGATTCGTCACCTAACGGCGTTATAGCCCCTATTTTTAAAATGTGTTCTCTGTGCCCCCTTTGGTTGGATATGCATTCCGGACAGTAGAGGCTTTGATTTGTACCAAGTTGGCCATCTTTTAATAGATATTTCATGACATCCTCAGCATGAGTTTACTTTGATTTGCTTTCTTGATTGAAGATATTTGAAAGTCGTGTCCTCTTACTCTGTTCACTGTACTGGACTGTTGACACTTTTTTAGTTTACTTTCTTGATGTCGAACCTCTGAATTTGTCATTTTTGCGTCTTCTCTGCAGTATTCATCCTTTTTTGCTCTTGTGTTTTGGGATTTCACAGAAGATTTGGGTGAAGATGTTTGTTTCTTTGCCATCAGATTCAAAGATGGAGGCCGATCAGGATGTCCCCGACTCGGCTGGGAGCGGCACGGCACCGCCTCCGGGTGACGGATACCCGGAGGTGCTTCTCTCTCCGGCCAGGAGCCAGTTTCCCCTTGATAGCATCTCTTTCTTGCCCCCGGTTACCAGCACTGTCGCCCGTAACACTGGAAAGCTCTCTGGCAAAGGATCTGCTGGTCATGGTAAAACCGCATGCCTTCCTGTTGTCTAACCTGTTTCTTGCTTTAACGTACATGTTTGTTGAAATGCACGCTCTGCTTGTAACTTCTCCTCTCTCTGGATCTCACTTAGGCCCCCAGCTCACACAGTTGTCCCCGTCTGCTGGTGAGTGGGGGCGGAAGGCGACAACTGAGCAGAAAGGAGTAGCTGAAGCGATCAAACCGGAAATCAGGACTGAATTTCCGGAGCATGCCGCCAAACTCCTTCCCTCCAGCTTCAAGAAAGCCGTTGGCTCTGAGCTGTTCCCATCCCAGCCGCAGAATCCTGTCGCGGCAAAGCCCAAGAAGGCGAAGAGGGTGAAAAAGCTGGCGATAAAAGTCCCCAAAACGCCTAAAGTGAAGCCGGTGGTGGAAAATAACGGCAATGATGAGGAAGACGATGACGAGTGTACTGCAGCTAGTGGTAAGGTGGTATCTTTTTCTACTCTGTCAATAGGGTTGCACACATTACCCAGTTAAGTTGTTGGTTTGGTGATTGAATGGTCAGTACCGATCATCAAGGCCTGCACGGTGCAGTGATATGGTTTGACTTTCTTTGAGATCAGTTGGTATTTTTTTGCCATTGTTGTTAATATCAATGGATAACACATGACGTGACATTTTGCATATAAGAACACTATAACAACACGTAAACACTGTCCAAATGCTCTGTGGACGACAGATTTAATGAGCCACAAATAAGACATAAGTGGTAATTTAAGAGTACAAAAAACTACAGCTTTAACTGTTTGTTGATAAAGGTTGTAGCCAGCTTGGATTCTGAGCTCGGGGTTCTGTCAATTTCCTCCGAGTTCCTGAGTTGGAATTTCAACTTCGGGGGGGCGGGGGGGGGATGTTCTAGTCGAGATTTCCGCCTAGGAATTTGGAATTTCCGAGTTATGAGTTCAAATGGAACGCAGCATTAGACTTACAATTCAGGAACAATGTTTCGCCTGTCCTCAGAAGTGGTGTGTGTGTGTGTGTGTGTGTGTGTGTGTGTGTGTGTTTGATAGGAGATGGACAGAGGAGGCGAGTGGCGACAGAGGAGCAGGTGAACTTCCCTCTGTTGCATGGGTAAGTGTCCATCAGCCTGCCCCCATGATGCAGTGCACACCTGTGTTAATTCCTCTTCCAGTTACTGTAGGTGCAGGATGTGTGTCCTGTAGGTATCCAGGTATCTCTTGAAGCCCTTTGTTGTTCTTGTCAAATTTATGGCAGGTGGCGGAGGGAGATCAGGGTCCGAAAGAGCGAGAACCGTCTGAAAGGGGAGACGTGGTACTACAGCCCTTGTGGGAAGAGAATGAAGCAGTTTCCGGAAGTCATAAAAGTACGATGTAGTAGATTTTATACTGTCATGTGTTCAGGTTGGATATTTTGAGTGACATAAATGTATTTTGGATTGGTTTTTGACTAATAAGTCAATGTGGCTCAAGTTAGTTGTGCGGTGCTTCTTGTGATGAATCTTACCCTATGTCCTTGCAGTACCTCAAAAGGCACCAGGATTCTGTGGTCAGCAGGGAACATTTCAGCTTCAGCCCCCGTATACCGGTGGGGGACTTCTACGAGGAAAGGGAGACTGCCGAGGTAGGCTTGGCTTTTACTCACCAGGGTTTTTCTTGTGTACTTATTGATGTTTCCTGAGTTGTTTTTTTTAATTGAAAATGGGGCACTTTACACGATGACCTCTGACCGACCCTTATTCACCGGTGGCTCCTCAGGGTATGAAATGGTTCCTTCTGGCTGACGAAGAGGTTCCCTCCATGATCATGGCCATCACTGGCAGGCGTGGTCGGCCCCCCAACCCTGACAAAGAAAGGCCCCGCTCCCGTCGTACTGTGGGTGGGGTCTCCAGACGCCCAGGGAGACCCCCCAAGACCAAGATGGTGGACTTGCTGAGCAAAGTGGAGGCGAAGCTGTTGAAAAAACTTGAAGCTCAAGGTGTGTGTGTGTGTTCTCTTCCTTCTTACACAGAAATCCAGCCATGCTTTTCAGTTTACCTAGTCATTCTAGTTGGGGTCATGTTCACGAACAAATGTTTTCTGCCTATAGAAACACTCAGTGAGGAAGACAAGGAGAAGCTGAATAAGATTAAAAGGAAGATGAAGAGAAAGGTACCAGAGAATCGCACAAAACGCCCCTTTGTCGTCATCTTCTAGACATATAATTTGTGTACTTTTTAATTTAACCATTTATTCTCTAAATTGCAGGCAAGAAACAAAAAGAGACAGGATGCCAAAATTAAGAAAGAGAGACAAGAGAAAAGAAAGGCAAAGGTAACTAAGTTCAGGCTACTCGAGTATTTTATGAGTTTGGCGTTTCCCCTCACTTTGCAGTTATTTTAGGTTCTTGTGTTTTCTGGTGTTTAGCTTGAGAAGTCCAAAGAGGAGCAGGAAGGTCTTGGTGAAGCTCAGGGTCCCCGTCAGCCTGTGCAGGAACCGAAGAAACCGGGTCGCAGGAAGAGGGCCCCTACTGAGGAGAAGGTGGTGGAGGAGAAGGAGAACGCCGCGGTGGTCAAACGTGCAGGCGGGGCGCGGAGCAAGGCCAAGGCTCTTGCGAAGGCCCAGGCTGAAGCAGAGGCACAGGCCCAGGCAGCTGCAGCCGCCCGCAGACAGGCGGAGAGAAGGGCTCAGGCCCAGCGCCGGCAGGAGGAACGCAAGAGGCAGCAGCTGATCCTGGAGGAGCTCAAGAAGCCCACCGAGGACATGTGCCTCACAGACCACCAGGTGAGATCTGTGAGACAGTTTAAAGGGATCTTGAACCCCTACTAATAACTTGTCTGCTTTTGAAAAAATGTCGTAAACTAGGGACCCTCTTAGACTGTTGGTCCAAGTTCTTTGAAATTCCCTGGCTCCTCAGTCCCATTCCCAAAATGACAAGGGATTGAAATTCCGATCCACAGATGCTGCCGGAGTTCTCCCGCATCCCAGGTGTGATGCTGTCCGGTCAGGCCTTCTCTCACTGTCTGATGGTAGTAGAGTTCCTGCACAGCTACGGGAAGGTGCTGGGCCTCCAGGTGCCCCGGGATGTGCCCAGCCTTGCCGTCCTGCAGGAGGGCCTTCTCGGCCTGGGGGACAGCCAGGGTGAAGTCCAAGAGCTGCTGGTGAAGCTGGTGCAGGCAGCTCTGTGTGACCCTGGCCTCCCTCCTCACTATCAGGTTAGCCACTAATTATGACACTTATGTAGAACAAGAGTCGCATTTGCTGTAGGAATAGTGTCGAGTTTGTAGTACAGCAGCAGCGTGGCACAGTATCTCACCAAAATCTTCCCTGGGTGCCCCAGTCGGTGAAGATCCTGGGCGAGAAGCTGGTAGACCTCGAGCTGAACCGCAGCAGTGTGTCCGAGGTGCTTCGTGTCTTCCTGGACTCTCACACCTTCCAGCCCGACGTGTGTAAGAGCTTACGCACTAAGCCCTTCCAGGCTCTCTCCCCTGACGTCAAGGCCAGCATCCTGGCCTTCCTCGTGGACGAGCTCAATGCTAGCGGCATCATTATCAGGTGAGGCCTGGTCTGCAGTGGGCCACTGCGTTGGTAGTCTGGTTTGACCGTCAGCCTGGCCGTACATGCATTGGAGAACTTTCCGGAACTGAACTGGAAATTTCACATGCGGAGGAGTTGTAACCATTATGGTCTGCAGTACTTTCCAAACGTACTCCTACTTCAGATGGATTTTTGTCTTTGAGTTTTAACAGAATGTACAGCTGCCATCCTTTTTGATAAAAGCTTGTCTATTACAGGGAAATAGATAATACACTGGAAAATATGGCAACCTACAGGAAGAACAAGTGGACGATCGAAGGAAAACTTCGCAAGTAAGCTTTATGGCTTTTAGAAGAGGTTTGCGTATTGTCCAGTGTTAATGAGATCATGTTAGACTGTATATTAGGTGTATGTAAGATCATAGCACTCCATGTAAAGAGAGATTTTTAAAAATTTATTTTGATCAATAGGTTTGATCTTCCTGTGAGAATAGATAACATTTTTCTAAAAACCTTGTGTCCATCCGTTATTGATGCTCAGTGTCTTTATGGTTGTACTCTCACTAAATAGTACTAGTATAATGAGTACCGATAATGAACCAGTGGTTATCTGTAATCATTCCAGATATTCATTAGTTTGTGTGAGGTTACCGTCCATCGTGGTCAGAGTGCGTGCGGTGCCCGTGGCGTCTGTATGTCATACCCCAGTGAGCCCCCTCTGCCTGGCCAGACTGAAATCTGCGTTGGCACGGCGGACGGGGCGTTCAGCAGACGAGCTGCACTTTGAGGAGCGGCGGCGGAGTGCCAGGGTGGCCGAGGAGGAGAACCTGTACCTAGAGGAGAACGGCTTCAGTGAGAGGAGCAGCCGGCGTGCCAGGAAGGAGGAGGTGCAGCTCAGCGAGGTAGTGCAGTGCCAGGGATGTCCTGTGCCCCTAGGCGACTCTGAAACATCACAGAAACATCTGCCCACGTCTGGGGCGCCCCCCCCCCCCCCCCGCCCGGGATAGAAGAACGCCCACCGTCGGTCTGAAGCAGAGAAATTTCTGGAATGTGGAATATTAGGGTGGGCGGGTTTCTGTGGAGGTGACGATACACTGCAGTGTGCAGTGCAGAGGTTTTACTGATAAGCGAGAGCCTGTCACTGGCTTCTCCTACGGGGCTGTGACCCGTGAGCTGGCAGTCCGTCACGGCGAGACGGCACTGACCAGCCTGCTGGTGGAAGCTGAGTCATCCGGCGCTCTGTCCTCCGCAGGCCGAGAGTCCGACCTCTGCTAGTGTCCCTGAGCTCGAAAGGCAGATTGATAAGCTGACCAAGGTAGGGCTTCCCTTTCTCCGCATGTGAAATGTCTGACCGGGGACAGTGCAGCGGCCCTGATATTACTGTTTTACTCTCAGCGCCAGATCTTCTTCCGAAAGAAGCTACTGCAGGCATCGCACTCCCTGCGAGCCGTCTCACTTGGTCAGGACCGATACCGACGCCGGTATTGGGTCATGCCCCACGTTGGGGGCATCCTGGTTGAAGGGGCAGAGGAGATTTTGGGTGAGTCTGAGTCTTGTATGTTGTGCTGATCTGGCCGCAGTGTTGCGTTCCAGCAGCTCACAACGTCCCCTTATCTTCAACAGCATCGCAGGACGTGCTGGTGAAGGAGGAACCCGAGCCGATCGTTTCTCCGGTGAAGGTAGAGCCCAAGGCGGAGCCCCCATTGTCCCCCGTCGCCGACCCGTCTTCCGCTTCCCACCACTCATCCCCTGAAGTGGACCCCCTCCCTGGCACGGCCTCCCTCATGAGCAGCCCCCGGGGGAGGGGCCGGCCCCGTAAGATCAAGCCCGAGGTAGAGCTCCACCTTCGTACCGCCAAGAACCGGCGGCGGCGGCGTGGCAGCCGGGCAGGTAGTGACGACCAGGAGGGCGCCACCATGGAGCGAGGGATGCAGGACCTCACGCAGTCGGCCTTCCTGTCCTGGCTGAGCCAGACCCAGGGCTCCCTCTCCGACACAGGCGCAGGGCCCGAGGCCCAGCCCATGGACAGTGTTAAGGAGATGGCGGAGAAGCAGGGCCAGTGGTTCAACCTGCTGCCCAAGACTCCCTGTGACAGCAGCTCCTTCTCACAGCCACCAGCCCTTCCTAGCTCCCCCTCGAAAGACCAGCTCCCCTCCCCAGAGATGCCCCCCAGCCTGACCGCCCCTCTGCTTCAGGTGTGCCTTGTAAACAGAACAATCTTGGCTACGCAAAACAGTTACACATCTCTTTGTGAAATTAGGAGAAATCGACTTCTACTCTTTTTGGGTCATTAGTCGTCTCATCACTTTATCTGTTCGTTCCCCTGCAGCCGGTCCTGCCGCTCTCCAGTCCGGCCCCCTCCACTCAGGTGTGTTCAAACCTGGTTCCGAAACCAGGCCGGCGGCGTCGGCGGGCCAGTGGCTCCCTGGGAATGGGCTTTACCTCACCAGCCAAGCGCCGTGGCCGCCCACCCTCCAAGCTCCTCCAGGAGATCGAACAGAAGTACTTCACGCAGTTGGTAGCCCGACCCATCCCCACAGGTGGGTCACACCCCTGCTCCCATCACGCAGGGCCCAGTCTGGTCCAGTCTGTTAATGGCTGCCGTTCCTGTGTGTTTGCAGCTAAGGTGCGGGGCTGGTGGTGGATCAGGGACCCTGAGGAGGTGAAGGCCCTCCTGCAGGCTTTGCACTGCCGGGGCATCCGTGAGAAGGCACTCCACAAGCACCTCTCCAAGCACATGGAGTTCCTGAGTGAGGTCTGCTCCCGGCCCAGCAGTGGTAAGGAACCGTGGTGGGGGTGCTTTCTAAATCATGCTGAGACAGGCAGGGTGTAATGTCCGACCTGGAGATGAAGGCATAAGAATGTGCATGTGTTTCGGTCTCTCCAGATCCCATGTTCCAGCTGCAGGTCGAGGAAGGCAGCTCCCTGTTGCAGGTCCTCCAGAAGCCATGGCAGGATAGCCAGAAGGCCATGGAGGCCGACCTCAGCGTACTCCAGTGGGTGGAGGACCTGGAGCAGAGGGTTTTCACGGCCGACCTGCAGATCAAGGTGAGCCAGAGGGAGCCGTGACTGGTGGGGCAGGCAATCTGGGCAACCGGATCGCGGGTAGCATGCAGTGTGCGGCAGAGCGGGCCATCGGTGTACCCGTCTGTGGCCCTTAACCTGGCGCGTTTTGCCAGGACCGGCTTGACCTTGGCGCTGCGTCCGCTCGCTCTCCGCGGCAGATGGCCAGTTCTGATTGCGTTGCAGTTCTCTGCTCCGCCAGCGACCTTCCCGCTGCAGCATCTCCGTCACAGCGCCAATGAGGCTCGGCGCCAGGAGGAGGCGCTCTCTGCGCCAGCTGCACCCTGCGGTGCGACCCGGGCAGCACCTGCTGGCGTACCGCCTGGCCGTGTGCGCACGCGCGTGTGTCTGTTTCTGTGTGCGTCTATGTGTGAGCGCTAATGCGCAAGTCAACATTCACCTTCACGATTTATATTTCAAGATGGCCCCTCAGAACGGAGCGAGCGACACTGAAGGTAACACGGAAACGGCGTCCCCTGGATTCCAGGTACAGCACCTAGGTGGCTGTGACGGGGGGAGATTGGGGTGGGGGTTTATCACTTCAAGCGTGGCTGCGATCCATCTCCAGTGCCATGAGCGAGACCTTCCTCTGTGTGCACAGAAACACCTGTCTCTGCTGTTTGTCCCGCTTGAATATGTAGTACCTTTACTTCCCTTATTTTGGAAGCAAAGTGCCAAAAAGAGAAATTAAATCAACATTGCATTATGTTAAAGGGACAGCGGCAGTCTGGGAGACCTGGTGCATTGGGTCACCGAAGGCTGAAACAGGGGTTCGAGCAGATGCTTCTGGAGATGACCAGCCCGCCTACCCCCAGTGCTGTAGTGGGCATCACAGTGGTGCCCAGTTACTAATCTTCATACTAAACGTCATGTCTCCTTCATTCTTCCCGTTTCTCACTTTTTTCCCAACTCACCTGCGACCTCCCAGTCACCTCTTAAGTGGGTTTTCCTCCCCTTTCCCTTGGGATCTCAGGCTTGACTGGAGTGAAGTACGCTTAACACGCTGTCGTGATTGCGTGTCTGAGAGATTAGTCGGGGGAGGGGAATGTTTAACTTGTGAACTCTGATGCAGTGCGTTTGTGAAAAGTCATCTTAGCAGCTGCCCAGGTGTTAAACCTTTTAAATACATTAGCATTATATATAAAACAGATTTTAAATGACATCTGCATCATATCAGTCCTCCGCTGCCTGAGCAGTTAAGCCTTGATCAGATTACAGGGAAGCATAACAGCTGAATAGATCTGACATCATACTCACCAAGACCAGAGCGTAATGCTCATGTCGCATGTCTTGACAGGTTTTATGGATGCCATGCAGATTTTTAGGTGTTTCTTAGGTCACGCCGAAACTCCCCAAATGTATTTTACAAAGTATTGATAAACTCTGCTAAACAAAGTGTTGCTAAACTCGACTGCATCTCTTCTTTCTCATTATAATGCTTCTCTGAACACTTAGTCAGTTGGTAAACCTGGAGCGTTCGGACCAGGCGATTATCGTTTGCAGTCCTGTTTAAGGGAGGGGCCCCCATTATCCCCACAGGGCTTGACCGTCCCGGAACCAGACTCCACCCGTGCCGACCTCGAGTATTATGAGCACGATGTGGAGCTGCTGGATGACTGGATCGTCAGGACCAAGAAGGAGTGGTCCGACCTGCTGCGGCTGCCCACCCACCCACTGGACCTGGCCGTGGTGCGGCTGCTTCGCCTGGAGCGCAACATTGAGCGCCGCTACCTGAAGGAGCCTCTCTGGACTTTAGCTGAAGTGGTTCGGCTGGCTCCACTGACACCGCCCCCCGGTGGAGAGAACCACATGGACGCTGAAAGGTAGGTCCATGTGCATTTTAAGGAAAAACTAAGATGGCTGTGTGTGAATCGGTTAAGCTTAACTTAATACGGTGTCTGTATTAAACTGGTTTATGTGATAGTGTGTCTAAGATAAAGGCAGTCCTTGTGTGGGGTGGCCACCAGGTGGCGCTCATGCACCGCACTTGTGCTCCGCACAAACTGGTTTTTCATTATAGCTAGATGGAGCATGTTAGGGAAGCTGTGGTTGCCAGTTTCTCGGTGTGGTTTTTGGACGCATCCCACACCAAGCCCACGTTGCCCGTGTTTGCCGTTGCAGCCTGGAGAGTGAGATCACGCCAAGGGTGCGGGCATGGAGGCAGGCAGTGGACCGGTGCCGCAGTGCCGCCCAGCTCTGCCTGTGCCTGCTGCAGCTGGAGCGTGCCATCGCCTGGGAGAGATCAGTCAACAAAGTGGTGAGGAGGGCTGTCCCGCATTGCCATCTGCATCTTTCTCATGCACATAATGGTTCACATGCCTGGCGCTGGTGTGGCAGGGTGCCGAGTCATGGGGGCTTTCCAGACCATGGTGCTGCTTTGTCTCACCCCTAGACTTGCCTGGTTTGCCGGAAGGGTGACAACGACGAGTACCTGCTGCTGTGCGATGGCTGCGAACGAGGCTGCCACATGTACTGCCTGCGGCCCAAGGTCACCCAGGTCCCCGAGGGAGACTGGTTCTGCCCCATCTGCCTCTCCACGGTAATGAAAACAATTTAGCCATATTTACTCTTCGATTGAGGTTCTATTAATATGGCTGAAGTTGGACCATAGTGCAGGGCAAGCTCAGCTTTGAGATCCACTCAGCTTGGCTTTGTGTGATATATTCTGTCATTGCTTGACTTGGTAAATGTGAATGTTAAGGTGGTGCGAAGGGCCTGTCCTGGTTTTTCTGTCCCCTTGAATTCTGTGCCATTTGCTATTTTGTTAGAAGGAACAGATTGTACTCAGAAGAAAGTCCTTCTTTGTCAAATGTACAAATTTAGTCAAACACTGCTGAGTCCAACGTTACGCTTTAAGTGCAGAATAGTCTTTGGGACTTTCCTGCATGCTTTTGGTTTGGCAACTTGGGTTCACGACTGCTGCCTCTGTGGGGGGGGGCGGGGGGGGGGGGGGGGGGGGGGGGGGGGGGGGGGGGGGGGGGGGGGGGGGGGGGGGGGGGGGG
>JAODJX010000129.1:5484088-5502705 GCA_026776945.1 Isichthys henryi | reverse complement strand
CCCTGCCCCCCAATCTCGAAAATATACCAAACCCCCACCCCCCACCAGCCAGCAAAAATGTACAGGTTGCCCATACCCATATTAGATTAATTCTTCTGTGACTGGTTTGATATCTTGTATGAAAGATTCATCCATAATAACATTCGTGACACATGCATGATTATAGGAGACTGACCAATCAGCACACAGCAAGAACTTAGTGCGTAATGAAATCCTGGCCCTTTTAATTTAAATCCTGTACTAGTTCAAAGTGTCCTCCCTGATATGGATTATCAGGTCACCCTATAAATGCACCTAAAAGTACAGTGTAGAGCCGGCTTCGGCAATTAGTTTCAAACCACAGGCGAATAAGAATATATTCTTTTTGGCGTGTCACAATATGTGGATAATTTATGATAATGGACACATTTTATATGTCATCAGTAGATTTTTGTCTATGCCAGGGATGGGGAATCTGTTCCGTAGACGGCTGGTGTGGGTGCAGGTTTTTAGGATGTCCTCTCAATCAGCCAGTTACAGTGGGTCCCCAGGACTGGAGCTGAGAACCACTGATCTATTATTAGCTGACTGAGAGATCATCCCAAAAACCTGCACCCACACTTGTCCTCCATAGAACAGGTTCCCCACTCCTGCTTCATGCAGACAACATGGATTTTGAAAACCATCAGTCTGTTGGCTATTTAAAGTTAGAAGTTTGAAACAGGTAAATTCCGAAAGGCTACATGTTTGACATAATGGACCTTGAAGTCAGCGTTGCATGGTAATAGGGAAATCTCGGCTCTCCTTGCCTGTCCTTAAATAAAACATGTTGATACTAGCAAAATCAGACCTGGAATTAAATTATCATAGGAATGCATTATGTAAATATGTGTTATTTATTAAATCTGATCCCACCACTGACATGCATTTCAGTAATTATGGGAATTGAATGTTAGGGAAGCCCAGTTGTGTTTATAAATAAACTGCTTTACATTACTGGTGCATAAGCCACATTTGGATATGTGGCTCTCCAGTGCAATGCAGTTCCTTGTCCAAACATACTGCACTTGTCAAGATGCTCAGTGAAAAGGGCACGAATAAATGAAGATGCTGAGGGTGTAAGATTTGTGCAGGTGTGTTGCCCAGCAACGTAGGTGCTGATCTTAGAGGAGACTGCTGACCCAGGTTTTGCCCTCTGGATTTTTTGGCCCTGGAAGGGGGGGGGGTGAGGTTTAATATGAGATTGTACAGTGTTGCTGTGCCAGTGTCTGATGTTGAGGTTTCGGGTTTGAGTTCCGATTCCCAGGATTAGCGGACACAGCTGAAGAATAGCAGTAGTAATGTAAACCCTCCCCAGGCGCTTCAGCCCTCGGTACGCACTGGCGTTATGTGATTAATATCTTACTATCTAATGGCTCATAATTTCGCAGTGAGTATTCACTGAGCAAGCAGTCTGCTACGCCGATTATCTATAAACCGAGTCGTTTTCGTAATGCTGTTTACATTTGATAGAGGCGCAGATAACAACAGTGGGCGGTAATTAATGTGCCTTAATCGGCTCTTTATGTCAAAAGATGTGCAGGCGTGTTTTTAAATTAACGATGGAATACAATTTTGGTTGAATTTCTGTATGCATTAATATTTCAATTGTGACATTGAGTTAATGAGTTTGCATGCCTTTCAGAAGGATAATTATGTTCTTTGAATTAGCTTCTGATTGTTTACTATTTGCTATCGTTTGCTTACCTTGAAGTTGCTTTTAAGTTATTTTATGAGTTTGTGCATAACACCGTTCTCCGACAGGACTAATTAAATATTATGATTGGATTGTATGAGTTCGTTATCGTTATGTGGAGATGGGCGCTTTATATTGAGGGAGTGGACGTATGAACTGAAGAACGGCAATTGCTCGACTTGTTTCAGCGTCAGTGTTTCTGCATGAGCACACTGACACGGTGTGCGTTAGCGCGATGTATTATTGATATGCATATTTTACTGTTAATTTTACTGTTTTAATTAACCCATTTTGCACAGGGATTCACATACACAGAAGCGGATTTTCCTTTTTTTCTTTGCTGGGGGGCAGTGAAGTCAAGTCAAAAAGGCATGTTGGCTTGAACTTAAAAAATGCCTGTATGAGAACGGTGGGTTTAGATATGTCTTCAGCGTCTAAATCGTGTTTTTCATCAGTTTGAATGTAGCACCTTAAAAAGTCCGTTCCTTTCACACGCCCAAGACGTGCAGTTGTTGTCGGTTAACAATCCGAGAGGCTGTTTCACGAAGCAGGATAGCCAGATAACTTGTCGAATTTAAGGTAGTCTGTGCTAATGTGTAAAATCCATATAAACTGGGGTACCTTAAATCCGACAAGTACTTCCTGAAATATGCTCTTAGAGTACCGGTATATATAGTGACGTATCAGCCCGTCAGTGACACATTCGGTTAAGTACGGTTACCGTGTGACAATTTTCAGTATGTGCTGTAATATTAAACGACTTATTTTTTACTTTCGAGCGTAATATTCTCGTTTTACCTAATTAAAGCCTAGTAGTGTTTGTTGTTCTTCTTATTATTGTAATTATTATTATATTAATTATTATTATTGAGACGCGGGGTGTCATGTCATTCTTGGTTATTTATTAATGGTGAAAAGCAGAGATCCACAGGTAAATTAGCTTCACCGTTGATAAATAGATACATTTTATTGATCCCCAGGGTAACCGGTAAGGTTCCAGGAAAAGTGTGCTATTGTCTTCGAAGCCAAACGTCAAAATTTGGCCTGATATGTTTATTTCGTTATTGATTTAGCCTTTCTGTCAGTGCCTTGTTTTACTGTTTTTCCAACTCATAACCCTTAGCCTATAGCTGTCACGGCCCATGGAGGGCGCAGACAACTGAATACTGGTTGTTTACCCAGTTTTCGTCAGATAATCAGAAAACCGTAAAAGAGCTGGAGGCACGAAGGCGCATCAGCGTCGGCCGCCCCGGCCGCCACGCTCACTCACGCGCAGCATAGCTCTCCCAGGACTGTGCCTGTTTCGCTTTACCGTGAAACTTTAATTTTTATTCATTTATTGTGCCAGTGAAGCTTTCTTGTCAGCTACTGAACCCAATGCTCCGCTTTTCGCCATGTCTCATGAGTGCAGCCGTTTGGCCTACATGATTAATATCCTGCTGAGGAAGCAAGTGACTTTTTAAGTCCTGCCAATGATTTCATGTTTCAGAAACACCATAATTCTCCTTTCTCTGACTTCGACTCCAATAGATGACAAAATGAAAGAAGCCGGACAGCATAGCAGAGTTCGATATTGGGTGGGGTGGGCGGGACAACTTAATTATTTAAATACAAAGGACTACTTATTGAGGGTGATGAATGAATCCAAGTTAAATATTGATATATCCCCTACGTCCCTCATGAAGACAGGAGGTGATTGCAGTGTTGTGGTCTGAGCAGAGCCTCGGAAACAATGTGTGTTTTTTTTGTCCTTGTGCTGTACAGAGGCCAGATGAGGAGGTGGTGGTGGACCAGGGAGGGACGAGCTCCATCCTCAACATCCATTATGAGAAGGAGGAGCTAGAAGGTACAGTAGTGTTGGGGTGTCTTTTATGTTGCCTATATGGAATCACTTCCTGGTGTGCGATGGCCTCCATCTAGCCTGCAGGTCACATCTGCTCTTTGGCTGCGATTGTGTTACAAAGCACTGATGATAGCTAGCAGACAGCATCTCGAGCCCCTAATATGGCAGGACAAGTCCTAAATTGCTGAATAAATACACGCAACAAGGTGCCTGGATCGGAAAAGAACCACATACCACAGAATAGAAAATGCATAAATGCACAGTTCAGTAAGTAAATCAAGGACAAATCAGCTAGTCAAATTCCATCAAGATAAAAAAAAAAAAACATTCAAAGGACAACTAGATTTATTTCAGTATAAGTTTGATCCCTTCCGATATATAGGACAATAACGGTAATTTGGTCTATAATGTTTAGTAAATTTGCATCTAGATTAGCTCGAGCCTGTAGCAGGATCCACCCAACAAGAATCGCTATAGGTAACATAAATAAATACATCCAGCCCAGTATTAAAAACCCAAATAGTGTTGCTGGTTGAAAATACAGATTTTATAGATTGCTAACTGGACTAATGTTAGTAGACCGGGTCCCGGGTTCAGCCAGCCCCATGTAAATGCTCCCACTGCCTGGGTTTGTGGTATCGGTACACTTTCATCTCGATTACTCCCCTTGACATAGACTTCCTCATGAAGAAGACACTGTCAGAGACACATGGTCTGGGACATCGCATGTTACATGTGTCATTTTGTGTTGACAATAGGTATCAGAGAATGTTATCTGTACCGATATCATGTGGAGATGCATTATTAATAATTTTGTGAGCAGCGTTGCTGATAAGGATGCCGGCGGGTGGGGGAGGGGGTGGCACGCCTTTATTAATAATGTAAGAGCCACTGAGCTTTGTGCACCATGGGCCAGTGAGCAGGTGTTGTTCACGTGTTTTTTTAATTTGCCGCTTTTGCTTTCAAGCCGGCTGCCTTATCTCCACCGTACTGTCACCACCACGGAGAGGACGTCAGGTATAAGGATCACGGATCAGCCACCTTCAGCTGGTCTACGTGAAGTTTAAAACGCTGTCATTTTAGCCCTTTCTCATTATACTAACCTTACTGGTCCATTTAATGGTAACTTGCCTTTGGTGATGATAGACAGACAGATGGACAGACAGACCAGCTTTGTTAATCCCCAAAGGACTATTAAGGATACTGATATATTCCATCTGAAAGGGCATCATGATTGTAATTTTTAAACATTCACAAATAAAAAAATGGATTTTTAATAATAAGGAGAAGATGGGGCAAGGGGTCATTCATACCCTTGGATCTGTAGGAATTCCGAATTCGAATCCATTGCAGCGACGGCCGGCTGCTCCTTTCCGCAGATTTGCAGTGGCCTTGGGGGCTGTTAACTTGAGGTTGATTCTTCAATTCATTGTCCCCCCTATTAGGACACAGGACACTGTTTGTGGGCGTGCGCATGCCCCTGGCACGACAGAGTCACCGGCACCACCGGCCCCATGGCTCCCGGCACCGCAAGAGGGACAGGATGAGGGGCAGCGTGACACACGAGGAGGAGGAGACATCTTCGGCGTCTCATGGTGAGAGCCCCCCCCCATGAAGATGGGAGCAGCTCATCGAGAGGCCGGCCATGGTGTTGATCACATAGCCCCCAGAGGGAGGTCACCGGTCACGTGGGCCATCTAAGGAAGCGGGCCAGGCTGCGAATTAAATAAAGATCAAAGGAACCTTCCGGAAATATCGGGAACCTTCCGGATCCTGACTGTGCAGGGGGATATGCGGCGTGCAGTTGCTGAATTGTTCTGCTGTATGGTCCCTCCAGTGCAAGATCTTTGCAGCATCGAGGTTTAAAAATCAAGCTTATGATTGACTTAATCGGTCTGTTTATTTCGTGCGTTTAACCTGTCAGGTTTGCAATGGCCTGTACTACGAAGCGGGGTTACTGGCTTATCGGGGTAACTTGTCGGATTTAAGGTACCACAGTTTAAATGGACTTCATATTCCTTCACTTACATTTCACCCAGTCTACCTTAAATCCGACAAGTTACCCCGATAAGCCAGTAACCCCGCTTCGTAGTACAGGCCACAGGTGTGGCTTACGTTGTTTGGGAATAGCAAACCTTTGTTTGATCCGTCAAAGGCGCAGTCGATACTGCGGTCCGGATCAGTGCTTTTAAATCATACAGTTGCTGATGGATGCGATCACCCACCCCACCCCCCACCCCTACAAATGCTTCTTGGACAAGAATTAGTGCATCAGCTAATTATCCTTCAGGAGCAGGATGAAGCTTTCATGCCGAAATGGGTTCATTGGGAAAATTGTGATTGCCCCCCAGAGAAAAATGACTGCAGAGTCATGCTGACTTTGAGGAAGGAACAGTGTTCTGACAGACTTAAGGTCTCCTGTTAGTCATTTTTGTGGAAAAGTCGCTCTGCAAATGGATGTGTCGCAGTGGGAGGCAGTAACTTGTGTCTGGTTTTTCCCATGGCTCCGTTCACCCTTTTATTACTTCACTTCCTCCCGCTCTCACTCACCTGGCGCCGCTGCCCCCAGACACCCCGTCTCAGCGTGTGCAGTTCATCCTGGGGACCGAGGAGGACGAGGAGCATGCTGCCCATGATCTCTTCACTGAGCTGGATGAGATCTGTGTGAAGGATGGCAAAGACGCCGAGTGGAAGGAGACAGCCAGGTGGGAGCGGGGGCTGGGCAGGGGGGAGTGGCCACGCATTCTGCCATATCCGCTGAGATACTAGTCTGTCCTGACTTTGTGTTTAAATGAAGCACGTGTTTGTGGGTAACAGAGCGGCCCAGTGGGTAACGCCGATGCTTCTGGCTACTCCGCCTTCCAGCCAGAGACACGCAGTTTGGGTAATTGGTGTCTCTAAATGACCAATAGTGTATGACTGCATGCGCATATAAGTGTTCTGCTATTGACTGGTGAATCCTCCAGGTTGTATCCCAGCCTTGTGCCCTGTGCTACCTGGGATAGGCCACCTTACAACCATGGGTATATACAGGGGTGGGGCTGCTGTGGCACTGACCTCAACTGAAATCTGATTGGCTTCCGGAGTACCCTTTCCCCTGTTGAAACATATCATCGATCAGGTTGGCCCCTCTGTATGAATTATTGACTCTCCAAGATAAGTGTGCAGAAGGTAGATGGATGAACATATCTGTCACTGGCCAGAGTGCAAAGGAAGAATGTTTTCTGTTTTCACTTAGATTGGCAATGGCTTTGGGGGGGGGGGGTTGGCATTTTTGCTGCAGTGTGTAATTCTTTGCTGAGTGATTGTCAGGACAGAAGCAGAATGTGCCATCTCCTCGATGATTAATAGACTGCATTGCATGTTTTAGTTATTAGTGGGATGATAGCCTCTTTCTTGGCCTTGTTACATGAGCTGTCATTGGTCCATGGTCATTTGCCGAATAGTGATTGGCCCGTTTTCCGCAGTCCCAGCCAGTATATCGACATGTGATTGGCATGTCGGGTGCCTGTCTAGCTGCTTCTCCAGAGATGATTGGCTCGTCATCAAGTTGCACCCAGAGCAAGTTGATTGCTGTCTGCCGTCCGCACAGGTGGTTGAAGTTTGAAGAGGACGTTGAAGATGGCGGCGAGCGCTGGAGCAAGCCCTACGTAGCAACACTGTCCCTACACAGCCTGTTCGAGCTGCGCAGTTGCATCATCAATGGCAGTGTGCTGCTGGACATGCATGCAAACTCCATCGAGGAGATCGCAGGTTGGCAAACATGTGCACTACTGAACTGATGATGATGATAGTTATGATGGAGAAGATTATTTTAATAAATAATGACACCAATATATGATTATAACTTAAATGGTAAAACCTTTCTTGACTCGGCACAAATACTTAGTCATAACTCAGTTACACTCAGTTACATACACAAGATAAAAGATGTCACAATTCATTAATGATGAACAACCATGAAAACAGTATTTAACTTGTGTTATCCATTATTTTTTCCTTAGTAGTTCTTTCAGTAGTTCACAAAGGTCTACGGAATTAAATATAAAAATATAGTAACAGATTCACATAAAACGTGCGTCATAATTCAATAATTATGAATTAACATGACATGTTATACAGTATGTAACTAAGTATGTAACATAGTTTGTAGTTAATTAATACATCAGTAATAGGATAATACTACATTATTTGTGCTGCATCAAGTAATAGTTTATTACTGTTATTTAGGCTGGGGGGATTGATTGTGGGGTTTGGGAGGGTAGACATTTTCATTGTAGTTTTGTGGTCGTTAAGAATCCACAGGCACATGGAAACAGGGGAAATCACAATGTTTATACCTGTGCTCTGTCACCCTGAAACTATCAGGATTAGCATAATCGTTTGGCACATTAATCCAAAGTGATCGACACACACTGAATGTTTTACTTGCTTAAACCTCATACCCTGTGGCTTCTCTGCTTAGAAGGAGGGCATCTTCCTGGGGGTATCCTCCTGAGGGCATCTCCGTGGGGGCATCTCCCTTAGGGTATCTTGCTGGGGGCATCTCCCTTAGGGTATCTCGCTGAAGGTATCTCCATGAGGGTACCGCTCAGGACATCTTCCTGAGGGCATCTCACTGAGGGCTACTCCGCCTTCCAGCCAGAGATAATCTCGCTGAGGTTATCTTGCTGAGGTTATCTTGCTGCGGGCATCTCCCTGGGGGTATCTCCCTGAGGGCATCTTGCTGAGGGTATCTCCCTGAGGGCATCTTGCTGTAGGTATCTCCTCAAAAGTTAAAAAATGTCCTCACGTCGCACTGCATGGCCCTCAGTTTACGGTGCTCCTTGAGTCATGACATCACACACCAAGGTGTGCCCCCTGCCTTCCTCCCACTGAACTGCAGATATGGTGCTGGACCAGCAGGAGGCAGCGCAGGAGCTGGATGAGAGCGTGCGGGTAAAGGTGCGGGAGGCGCTGCTGAAGAGGCACCACCACCAGAACGAGAAGAAGAGGAACAACCTGATCCCCATGGTGCGCTCCTTTGCCGAGGCTGGTCGCAAGCAGTCGGAGCCGCACTCCATGGACAAGAGTGGTGAGGTGGCCCGGGGGTTGGGGGGTGGGGGCAGGGAATCTACAGCAGCTGTTAGCTGTGGAGCTAAAGCACATTAATGGCTAGTCAGGAATCATGATCATTCTATTTAGCAATGTTTAGGGCTGAAGATTTGTTTTGGATCTTTAGTTCCCATATAGTAACCCGTAAATCATAAACCATTGTATGTTAACCCACTCCTTGGTAACTCCTAGACAGGCCATATTTTTGCTCCCTCCTAGCTGCCAGCACACCTGTACCAGGTATTCAGTGTTCTTGATTGGCTGAGAGCAGGGAGGGAGCAAAAATGTGGACTGTGTGGGGGTTCCCGGGCAACGGGTTGAGGAACGCTGCGCTAAACCTTTCATTCACCTGCTTTCGTCCCACTTCTCTCCCACCTGCATCCCGTTGTAGGTCCAACTGTTTCTCCTCAGCCAACTTCTTCCAACCTGGAGGTGAAGAATGGTGTGAACCAGGAGAGCAGTCAAGTGGACCTCAGCAAGGTGTCTGTACAGGGGCACACACCCCCACAGACATGACAGGAACGCTGTGTCACTATAACGGTCGCTTGTGTGTCGCGGAACAGTACAGAACAGTCTGTGTTCTAGTGTGCTCCAGACTGAGCTGATTCCAGTGCATTGTGGGTGCCTGTTATGGCGAGAATTCTGTTATTCCATTAAGAGCACTATGTGCTGCATTATTGACAGTATAATGGCTGTGCAGAAAGACACAGAATGGTGACTCACAGATTTAATGGAGTCTTGCGGAGTTCTGTGAGCGAAGAGCAAGAGTGGCTCCTGTACGATGTGTGTGCTTTGTAATCTTCAGTTATGTTCAGCAGTCGTAGACCGTTGATAATAAATACTGCACATAAAATAAATGTCCAGTCATCAAAAACAGAACCAGCAGAACTATGCCTATTCTTTGGACATGCGAATGTCAAATTAAAAGCATTTCCATCTTCAGTAATTATAAATAAACCTATATCCCCTTTCATAACACATCCATCCATTTTCTAACCGTTTATCCTGGCCAGGGTTACAGGAACAACATGTTGAACTAATCCGTAAACTGAAATCTGTGCACTGACTGACACCTAGGGAGACATAGTGGTATTGCATCTTGTTTTTCTTGTAAGGAGGAAAAAGTTCAATGGAGGAAGGAATTGATTTTAATTGATTTTATTACTAACTATGGCGTGATATTTAGCAGTGATATTTAGCAATTTAGTTATTCACTTATATTATTTTGCAGTATTTTAATGAGGGTTGTGTGTATCTCAGTAGGTTAGGCTTCTGTATTGGTTGCTAGTTTAATAGGGGCATCGCTGTTGGACTATTGTGACAGGCCTTTTACTCCAAAAAGTGTTTCTGGGGCGCCAGATAAATGGCTGACCTTACACTCCAACCCCAAGCTTCACTTTCACCTGTATGTTTGTCGTAAAGGAGAGCAAAATGGGATATGAGAAAATCAAAGAATTACATCACAAATATTTTCTCATAAATTTATATGATGATTCTCTACGTACTTATTTTTTGGGGTTATTAAAAACTGAAATGGTGTCTCCTGTTTTAAATGGCCTGGTAGAAGCATCTCCATCCCTACCTTCCAGGTGGACATGCACTTCATGAAGAAGATTCCCTTGGGGGCAGAGGCGTCCAACGTGCTGGTTGGGGAGCTGGACTTCCTGGAGAGGCCGGTGGTGGCATTTGTGCGCCTGTCCCCTGCCGTGCTGCTTACCGGGCTGACCGAGGTGCCCATACCCACTAGGTAACTGCTCCAGCCGTCAGTGATGCCCACACCAGCCACATCCTCCAGCGGTGTGAAGAATCATCTGTACTGTCAGTCAAAAGCTTTTGCACACACTGATATTTCCTACATTTGCATCTTATTCACTTAACATTTACTAAAAATGCATTCAGTATCCTTTGCTAACAAATGCATTTACAGTATATTTACCATTTGAGTACCTTTAATAGCGAAAAAATGTCATACTTTGATTCATCAAAGTAACCACCTCTAACAGTTATATCAACAGAGAAAATTCAAGAAATTGTTTCTACAAAGGACATTAAATACTGCTGCATTTAAAGTTAAAGGACAGCCTGGAATTTGACTCCGCCATCACCTGTTAATAGGATGTCAGACATGGCATGCTTGTTTTATTTGAGGATGCTTGTTTTATTTGACTTATATTTTGATTTATAGTCGTTCACTCAACTTTCCAAAGCTTAAAAAGAATAGAAAAAGTAGTAAAAAATCAAAAAGTAGTAAAAAACCTGTAGTGTGCAGAAACCTTTGACTGATAGTATTGCACAAGAACCTATGAAAAGGTCAGCAGTGTAAAAGGAGAAAATTATCATTCACTGATATGGGGTATAAGTAAATGTCATAGAGGTTTATACTGTATGTAAACTGAAACCTAGAGTAACACAGTCAGTATCCTTGAGCTGGAATTAATGCAGAGCAATGTCACCAGTTTCTGACCTCCTACTGTCCTGAGTCTTACTCGCTCGTTTTCTTATTTTCTGCTTACGCCATTCCTCTGTCCTCTCTGACCTCCCCATGGGCTATTTCTGTTAGGCAGATGAAATGAAAATTCCAGAATCCTTCAGTAAAGTCAGGGAGCCTGGCCTGATTTCTCGAGTCAAACTTGAAATAGTTCACTGGAGTTCCCGAGGCTGTCAGGCCACGTTAAATCATCTCTGGTTCTCATGGGTTACTTGGTAGCTGGCACACCGCAGGAGTTCACTTATTAAATTGATTCGGCTTTGATATTTCGTAACGATAGTCAGCAGAGCCCTAAAACCTCATTGTTGGTCTGTAGAAGACTAGGACCACACATACTGCATAATTAAATGTTGACTGAGTGGGCTGTCAATCACAGCTGAAATGTGATAAGTGTCGCAACATTGACAAAGGCGCGTCGGGAGGAGAGTAATATTTGAGGAGGCCTCGTTTTGTGCCGGCAGGATCGTCTCCTGGCATTAATTAAGTTTGTGTGTGTTGCTCTAGGTTCCTGTTTATTCTTCTGGGCCCAGACGGAAAGGCCCAGCAGTATCACGAGATCGGACGCTCCATGGCCACCATCATGACTGACGAGGTAACCAGATACCAAGCGATTGGCTCTTAGTTTTTCGGTCCCACCGCAAACTTCATAAAAAATGGTTCCGGAGAACCCTCTCAGGGTCTCACTCTCCCTCACTCCTTTCCCACGTGGTAGATTTTCCACGACGTGGCCTATAAGGCCAAGGACCGCAGTGACCTGCTGGCAGGCATCGACGAGTTCCTGGACCAGGTGACTGTGCTGCCCCCTGGCGAGTGGGACCCCTCCATTCGCATCGAACCCCCCAAGAACGTCCCCTCCCAGGTAGGGTGGCTGTCGTTACTCTGCTAGCAGATTGGGCCTGGTGGGGGGGGGGGATGAGGGAGCAGGGTTTCTGACGGCACTGTCACCCGGGGCAGGAGAAGAGGAAGACCCCAGCGGTTCCCAACGGGGCAGTCTGTCCAGTGGAGATTGAGGCACACAGCGAGCATCATGGGCCAGAGCTGCAGAGGACTGGCAGGTGAGCTGGGGGAGCCTCCATCCTCTTAGAGGCTGCGGTCGCATTTCCTGCTTGGAAATCCTGCGCACGCCCTTACCCAGGCAGGTTATCGCAGCCTTTATTCCATTACTTGGCGGAGTAGCCATATCTTCTTTGGGTCCTTGAGCAAGGCCCTTAACTCTCATCTCCAGGGGCGCTGAATGAATGTCTGTCCCAGTGCTGTGACCCCCAAGCTCTGTTCTTATCTCTATATGCAGGGGCCTAGCTAAAATGTCACAACCCTACCCCCCCGCCCCGCCCCCCACCCAATTTTATGTATTCAAGAACTCCTGTCAGGTACTAAATATGTCAAGGTATCCGTGCCCCTACTGCATCCCATCTGTGTGTGGCATATGTAATGGGATCTGTGAAAATGAGGACATTTCAATGTACTGGTTCTTGTACAACTGTCACGTAAAGTATTATTTTATTTCTTCTTTTAGTTTCCTTTTGTTGTTAGAGGTACTGTCTGCCCCTCAGGGGCTGTGATGTGAGTCTGTGTGATGGCTAGTTTGGATCGTTAGTTTTTCACTGTTTGAGTATAAATTATTTATTGTCCAGGCTGGCTTATGTAACCTCACACACTATGGGTTTGAATCCCAGCCCCCACTCCCTTTTTTAAAAACGTAATTGTCTGTGGATTATAAATTGTAGAGTGACAAAGGTAGAGAATTGTGGATGTACAGAGAATCGAACAGTAAGCGTAATGAGTATTAACATGTGATGAGTATGGACATGAGTATGGTCATGGAATGAGTATAAACATGAGTATGAACTCATTTATCCACTGTTACCTCAGTACTCACTGATATTGGACACATTCTGAAAATGAATAAGCAGAGAACTCAGACATCAAATACATCTTGAAGTCTGTTTCTGCTTGGCAAAATTATTTTGCTCTCTTTACAGATCAATATGTTGAGTTTTTCAGGGTTTTATTTTTTTGTGCATTGTTTTGTGAATATTGCCTTGAATGAAAGCCCAGTTCAACAGTTTTATAGCAGTATTTCCCAATCCGGTCCTTTGGGACTCGCAGACAGTCCACATATTTGTGCCCGTCCAGCTCCCCTACTAGAGGGAGCAAAAATGTGGACTGTCTGGCAGGGAGCTTGGAGAGAGCAAAAACATGGACTGACTGTAGATGCCTGAGGAGTGGATTGGGAAACACTGGTTTACAGCACTAGAGGCCATGGCTTGACCCTCATTGGCTATTGCATAGAGACAGACTGGTGCTTTAGGGCAAAGTTTACGCAGCTGTAAGCACCCCCTGTGAGCCCCGCACTGTGCTCTGTGTCGCGGGCAGGCTCTTCGGGGGACTCATCCTGGACGTGAAGCGGAAGGCCCCTTTCTACCTGAGTGACTTCCGGGACGGCCTGAGCCTGCAGTGTGTGGCCTCCTTCCTCTTCCTCTACTGCGCATGCATGTCCCCCGTCATCACCTTTGGCGGCTTGCTGGGGGAGGCCACGGGCGGCCGCATCGTAAGCATGCGCCAGAGGGCAGCCGGGGCATGTGAGCACACGTGGGGGCAGTTAACCTTACAGGCATGGACAGGGGCACAGGAACATACACAAGAGGGCCTGTTTATATCTTGTCAGGCATTATCAACAAGGGTCGATTCTAGGGTTCTAAAGGGGCCGTAATTCATACACAGGACCCAACTTTATCCTTAGCCAATGGTATGTTTTGAATTAGTGAGTGACAAGGGATGGGGCCAATCAACTTTCAGCTGGGGCGAGTCTCCCTGTGGCCCCGCCTCCCAAACACACCCTTGCCATCACCAGCCACACGCTTTTGCTCAGTGCATGTTAAAGACACACCCACTGGTTAACATTCACCAATCAAAGATTCTTGACCTATCTATTGAGTATTAGAGCAGCCAATGCATGACTAAACCAGCGGCCCATGTGGATGTCTGTAGCCCGTGATGGCTCAGCATGCCAGCAGTGTGTTTTACATGCATCTATCCCTGAGACAGAGTGCCATCGAGTCCCTTCTGGGAGCTTCCATGACTGGTGTCGCCTACTCCCTCTTTGCGGGCCAGCCCCTCACAATTCTGGGCAGCACGGGACCGGTCCTGGTCTTTGAGAAGATCCTCTTCAAATTCTGCAAGTAAGCATCCTCATTCAAGTCTTCACTGAAATGTCTATGAGGTCAGGCAGTGGATTGCCTGTGTAGCTTTGGTGGTTGGTGGTGTGTGGTGTAGTTCACTGGGACTCTGAGCTTGTGATTGGAGCACTGCTGGTTCAAATTCCATAGGCAATAGACCTTTAACTCCCAGTTGCTCCAGGGACTCTCAAATCCTGTTTTCTCAGAACACATGTTGCTTTGGTTTAAAAATGTCTGCTAAATAAAGAATGAATTTAAACAATTCTTTATTTCTCTGATGCTTACATTCCATTTGGTCACCTGCTCGGTCCACTGCCCCCTTCCTGCAGAGACTACGACCTATCTTACTTATCCCTTCGCACCTGCATCGGGCTCTGGACCGCTTTCCTGTGCCTGCTCCTGGTGGCGACGGACGCCAGCTCCCTGGTCTGTTACATCACCCGCTTCACAGAGGAGGCCTTCGCCTCCCTCATCTGTCTAATCTTCATCTACGAGGCTCTGGAGAAGCTGGTGCACTTGGGCGAGTTGTACCCCATCAATACCCACAGCGACCTGGAGCACCTCACGCTTTACTAGTGAGAAGCATAACTTAAATCCCCTCCACATCTTCGTTCATTTTCTAATAGACTTGAGCTGATTAGGTCCCTGTAGTTGGGGCACTCGGTGCTGTGCTTCTAATCAGAAAGTCTTAGGTTTGAATTCCACAACCAGCAGTATGATTTCGCCATTGAGCAGCCCTTAACTCCAGTTGCTCCTGGGATGGTCTGACCTTGCTTCCTCAAATGTATGTTGCTTTAGATAAAAGCATCTGCTAAGTAAATGTACTTGGGTGGAAGCAGAAAAACAATTACTTTCTTATATGCTAGGGGCAGAAAACTGAAAGGTTGGATTCCTCTAATCTGTCTTACTCCTTCTTTCTATCTCACTTAGTTGCAGGTGTGCTCAGCCTGACAATCCCAGTAATCGGACCCTGGAGTTTTGGAACAAGAGGAACATTACTGCCTCTGCGGTGCCCTGGGCCAACCTCACCGTCAAGGTTGGACAGTCGCTCCTCCGACTCCTGAAGCGAGGAGAGAAACATTCATACAGACGAGTTTACGGGATTGGTTTCTGCCAAATTCTCCACATCATTTCCCATTAGGCCATCAGTGAAATTCAATTTCATGACAGTAATATAAAGCTCGGGGGCATCATTTTAGGTTACCGGCAGCCGTTCGATTTCTGCCACATCCGATTTATTTGGCGTGTGTGTGAGTGAGGATTTGTGCAGGCTGTTGCTATAAGTGTGACAGTAACTCCAATATTCATGAGGCCATTACGCTTCCTGTGGTAGGAGTGCCTGGACTTCCAGGGGCAGTTTTTGGGGACAGCGTGTGGACACCATGGACCTTACACCCCAGATGTCCTCTTCTGGTCCGTCATTCTCTTCTTCTCCACCTTTGCCTTGTCCAGCTTCTTTAAGCAGTTCAAGACCAGTCGCTACTTTCCCACAAAGGTACCCCGGCAGTTCTACTGTAGGGATCATGACCCCACAGTGGTAACAGTTAATTGTGATTGCAGCAGCCTGATCTCTCTGTCTTGATCCCTGCCACATGCACACTTTACAACACAACAGTTTGCGATCCATGGCCGGAAGGTCATGGGTTCGAATGTTGTTTCTGGCAGAGTATTCACTTTTGGGCCCTTGAGGAGGGACCGTAACCCCAACTGCTCCAGGCGTACCTGCTGACCCTTGGTGAAAAACAAAGAATTCCAGTATTCCGTATACAAAGACAAAAGTATAGTATCTTATCCTAAAACCTATGGTTTGGCCCAGGCCAGAGCTCAGGATCCATATGGGGACATGTGTTTTAATCATGGAACGTAGAATGGATCTGGTCAAGGGTGAGCCGTGGGGGAGGGGGTGGGGTTTGTCTGTTTGCAATAAATTATTTGTAATATTTTTGGGAATGTTCGACAAAGTATTAATGATGCTGCAGAAGTCACCTAGACCTGGTGGATCCCCCGGATCTGCGGTCGATGGTTCTAATGGAAGACTTTCGTGGACTTGAGCATGTCTTGATTAATGGACTAGATTTAAATAAGCTGTTGCAAAATCATCATCTATATGATCATTTCATTAGCCTAAAAATGACAGATTAATTTAACAATATACACACCCCTTTCTGAGGTGATATTGTTCATAATTTGGAACATTAAATATTACTTTAGAATATTGTGAGCAAAAGGTCACTAGTTTAAATCCCGTAGTAAACAGAGTGATTTCCCTGTTAGACTCCTGCACAAGGCCCTTAATCCCAATTACTTCAGGGACTGTCTGACCCTGCCTCCGCAATTGCAAATTGTTTTTCATAAAAACATCTGCTAAATAATTGTAAATACATTTTGAGTTGAAATATTAAGAAACAAAAAACAAGCTTTATTTTTCATGCTGGCCTGATGTTCTTACAAGTAACGGTTATCTGCTTTAGGTGCGTTCCATGATCAGCGACTTTGCGGTCTTCCTCACCATCGTCATCATGGTCCTCCTCGACTATGTTGTAGGGATCCCGTCCCAGAAGCTGCAGGTGCCCAGCAAATTCAAGGTGGGAGCATCGTGTCTGGAACTCTGTGTGTGCGTGTGTGAGTTATGGGCTCTTTATACCACGGCACTGCAGAATTCTTGAATCTAATTGGTCAGCAGAGTGTCGATTCATTTTCCATAACCACATACATAGTGCCAGCCAGGCGAATCACAGTTGTGAATGATTGTGCTATTATAAAACAGCTGGGAATTCTGAATTAACCATTGGCTCATGGTCTTATTAATGGACAGTTTTTGAATTAATGATGGTGGCTTGGGGCATATCTAAGCAAAATATTTAGTCAATGGTGGTAGTTCTATTTATATATGCTCCTTTGGCTTGTACATGTGAAAATAGTGTCTTTAGGTACAAGCATGTGGTATAAGCAGGTTAATGCTCTACAAGCCATGTATTTTTTTATGAGTATTTAAATGTGATGGGTGATTCTTTGCCTCTTTAGTTGTGTGTTTAAAAATGCATAATGCATGGCCTCTACTGCATTAACTGTTAAATAAGTAGGCCACACCCTCTCATCCGCTCACAGCCGACCCGTGACGACCGAGGCTGGATCATCAACCCCATCGGACGGAACCCCTGGTGGACGGTCCTGGCTGCCTCCATCCCAGCGCTGCTGTGCACCATCCTGATCTTCATGGACCAGCAGATCACTGCTGTCATCATCAATCGCAAGGAGCACAAGCTGCTGGTGAGGGGTACTGGAGCGTGGGGGTAGCCATGACACCGCTGGGCGCACACGTTGCCATGGCGTCCTGGTGTGCAGAGGCGGGCCAGTACCCATGACATTAAAAGAATGGCCTCATGAAGAGCTGGAAAATGTGGGGGGAGAGCAAAACTGCTTGGAAAACACTGAGAAAATCTTGGTATTTGAAAAAGCATCCTAGCACATTCCATTAACTATAGAAGTGAACGAGAAACCTTAATGTTATTCATCATCACAGGCTTTTTTAAGTGTTGCCTAATTCCATTTGGGCTGAAAGACGACGCATTTGTTTAACGGCGCGTGGCTGACAGTGTGGTTGAATCCCCTCCCCCCTCTCCCCATGCAGAAGGGCTGTGGGTACCATCTGGACCTGCTGATGGTGGGCGTGATGCTGGCTGTGTGCTCCATCATGGGGCTGCCCTGGTTCGTGGCGGCCACCGTGCTCTCCATCACGCATGTCAACAGCCTGAAGTTGGAGTCGGGCAGCTCAGCACCGGGGGAGCAGCCCCGCTTCCTGGGCATCCGCGAGCAAAGGGTCACCGGCCTCTTCATCTTCCTGCTTATGGGCTGCTCCGTCTTCATGACTGGGGCCCTGCAGGTCAGTCGCCGTCACCCCTTCTGCAGGGGTTCTTTGATGTACGACTTTACCCAGGGGCCTCTGCTAAAACAGGGCCTTGATTAAAGGGGCTTTTCCACCACACCTAGTACGGTACTTTTGGTACTTTCTCTTTTCCATTGACTTCCGGTCGAGTGCCAGTACCAGAAATTCCAGTATCAAAAGTGTCAAAACAACTGGGCTACTTTTGTGGTACTTTCGGGTGAGACTTGAAACACTTTCTTTATCAACTGATAATGCAAATAGCCTGAAACACAATGCAAACACCACCTTGAAAATAATTATGAACTCAGAAAACAAAGATAAATGAAGCTCTCTCTCTATATATATATATATATATACAGTACAGGCCAAAAGTTTGGACACACCTTCTCATTCAATGTGTTGTCTTTATTTTC
>JAODJX010000129.1:5466773-5476868 GCA_026776945.1 Isichthys henryi | reverse complement strand
CCGTCTGATAGAAGAGGCTTCCAGCGAGACTTCCTGCCGTATCTTTGCCCGGTTCGTTCCTCACCAAACGGCAGGCGTGCCGTTCCAGTCAGTGACAGCAGCACAGCTTTGTACTGTGTGGAAAGCGGTGGTCCAACCATTTTGTATTGTTGTGTATTTATTGGTTATTTTTAAATGTTCTATCTCCTATTTTTTTATTGTACTATTGGTGCTTCTGTTATTATGGTGATGGTGATGTTAATTTAGAATAGCTTCATTCCAGACCAATAAGTGAACAATTGAACGATCATATAGATATGTTTCTCCATTACCTTTCTGACTTAAATCGGTGTGTGTTTCGTGCACTGTAAATACATAGTATATCCTTGACTGTATTGAGTTAAATATATGATCAAAGGAAAAAAAAATCTATAAAGATGTATTTAAGCTGAATACTTCTAGGAAACGTGACTGCTTCAGCAGTGAGGCAGGCTGGTTTGCTGTAGAATGTTTTTCTAAGAGGGAAATGGTGGAACTGTGAGAGAAATCATATGACTACCCAGAAGTCAAAGAAGAACACCATTTCTGTCCTCAAGCTGCATTGCTTGGCATTCAGGATGCATGTGGCAGGCTCCAAACCCAACAGGCTAGAGAGAAGCAATAATAATAAAGCCCAAAATTCAAAGTCCAGACACATTAACAATTGTGTCATTCTGCATCTGTGGGCCTATTACAGCAATATACTTAAAGTGTGACATTCCACTGAAATTCCACCAATGCCTGTATTCTATAAGCGTTTCTTGGAAATTAAAGTTATCTGCAATGTGCAGCAAATTTGGACAGGTTTCGGTCCCGGACCGTACCTGGTGGTCCACCCTCAAGGGGACCAGTGATGAATTCTGTCCTATTGGTTTGTATCATGACCTTTAATGTGTGTCACTTTATTCCATGACGAATCTAGACAAAAAAGAAAAAGTGCTGGTACATTTTTCGTCTAAGAATTTTAATTTATCGTAGCACTTTATGTAGATAGAGACAAAGAATATTTTTATTTTATGAAAGTTAATTTTTTAATTATTTATTATAATAATTTATTTTGCGATAGAGAATATTTCAGAAATTGGTTTCCGCTGTAAATACAACATAAAATGTAACGTGATGGCAACAATAAAAGAACCCACCAACCGAGTTGTATGAAATATGTACATTTTAAGATGTAAATACTTTGAGATCCTGAGATGCCGTGTACGAAGGGAATGCATTTTCTACGATGCGTCTTAAAAGCCATAATTGTGAGCAGTTTCGCTGAGTTTGAATGTCCATTCAAGCAAGGACAGTGAGGGGCATCCGCGATTAAGCGGGAATTTATCAATGTTACAGGCTAACATCTTAATAGATCGTTTATGTATATTTATCTATTTGTTTATTTATGGGTGTGTAGGACTTGGTTCCGTGTTTTGAGATTTGACAGGTTTCGGTCGATTTCTCGATTGCCCCAAATATTTCAGCTGTCGTAGGGGGAGTATTTGGTCTTGCCCATGCCAGCCAACCTACTCTTGCCCTGCACAGACCTGCTATGTTAATCATGGACACATGCTGTGATACTGGAGTCCAAAGTGAAATTCGGAGGGAAACCCTTACCACCACTGGGAATGTGTTGTGATTTTTCAGATGAAATGATACAGCAAAGCTATACTCTAAATGACTGTTGTGTGCTGTTTTTTATTTTTTTATTTGTTATTTATTCCTCAAAACGTATATCTTTGTGCGGTTTGCTGTCCTTGCAGTGCTATAGTCCCGCTTTGTCCTGTGTGGTGCTGTCAGTGTTGTCATAGAACCTCCGCCATTCAAACGGACGTCAGGTGTCCCATTTACCTCCTCTTGTCTTTGCCTTTTTCTGTTTAACCCATTCCCAAGCCTGCTGTAATGATGCTAAGACTAAATTATTTTGTGGAGTTTCCAATTGTACATAAGGTTGTTCACTGAGGTTGTATTTAATAATTGTCTAATCAGACACTGTTGTTTCATAAAATGGAAGTATTTGTTGTAGGTCAGATCCACTGAAAAAACCAAGGAACCCAAAAAAATACCTCTTACTGCAACCCCGTGGTACCAACTGTTAGCTCTGTGTGCTAAAGGCTTGCAGAGTAGTATTTACCTTTTCTGCAAACCTTGAACAACGGACATATGAATATATTCATTAGGGAAAAAGAGAGTGTAATCACCCTGAATGTTCACTATAACGGAAACTATCGGCAAACTATCTGAACATGTCGCCATTTTGTTCACAATTAAAGAGACAAGACTGCATTAATTATGGAAGCGTCGTGACAGGCGTAGATAAACATACTGGGTAAAAGAGTGTTTGACCAAAGACTGATTTGACGATTCATCTGCTCTAATTTACCTTGTTTCCGGTGGTGTGTCAGACAGTTGTGTCGTCTGAGTAATTTAGCCGAGTCCACTGTCATAAATACTGTGTGGATGAGACTGGGCGAATGGATGACGTATCTCTTTAACTAATAAACAAATATATGTTTTATATGTAGGCATACTGTAATTTTGAATTATAGGGATATTGAAAATAATAAATAAAAATATACAAAGAAGCCTGTTTTTTATTCATTGCGTGTCGATGTTGCCTACTTTAAAAATGCCGGTTATAATATAAAAGCTGAAGGCATGAATTGCATTAAGTTAAATTATGTATCTAAATAGTAATGTATAATATGGGGGAGAAAATATTAAATGTCTAATACATTATAAGTAATTCTAGTAGATTTATTTGAATATCCATGGGACGCACGGGCGGTGCTTGAGTAATTGCCCCTTTTACTGAACGATTTAAAGTGATTTTCTTCTGCGGTCCTGCTCCTTTTCGATCACCGATGATCACGCAAATTTTGCCAAGGTTGACTGCCCCAGTGAGCAAATATTTACCCACTCTCCAGGGACGAGCATCTTCCCACCTGCACGGCCTTGTTTATCCAGAATTATCATGATTACAATTTTCATCACATTGAAAGACATGCGTAGAAATCACCACTCACAACATCTGGCCTTCTTTAATTAGCTCCGGTTGTGTGCTTGGACAAACCTTTCTCCTAAAAGGTGGAAAAGTACGTCAGTGTCATGTAGGTAATTAATAGCTACGTCACTGTAAAGAACTAAATCTTGGCAAGTACCGCATATGGTATGTAATCATGGAAAACGACGTCTAAATCTTGAAATTTGGCTTTTCATCATTTATTATTTAAGGAGGGATAGCCAGGATAAGGCCATTTCCTGGTGGGGTTTTTTTCATTCAGGCTTCTCACTTAACGTAAATCCTTGTAGAAACACAAATGGACCCCTAGCTATTTTTCTCTCAAAACATTTTTTTTATTCGAGTAAAAATATGAAGGTAAATGAAGAAACAGGTACATTAAAATTGTACTACTTCCAAATATTGTGAAGGACATATTTAATTTACTTTAAATAATTGAACAATTTTGTTCCATTTGTTATAAATGTTTTGTTCCAGTGTCAAATCAGCTTACATACGCAATTTATACATGACCTGTTAAGAAAAAGGAATTACTCTAAAGGATTCAAAATCAAATTAATTAAGACAATAAAAATATTTATCACACAGTCTAACTAACATAGTTTGGGTATAGGACAAAATAGCTTACAATTTTTGCTAAAATCCCATAGTTTTTGCTTGTATTTAAAAATACTAATTTCATAATATTTTAATAGCTAACTTTAACCGTTATTATATGTCTGCTATACTGAAAATATATGCATCGTGTGGGGGTCGCACAGTGGCGTTACTGGGATGTTCGCCTTCTGTTTTGTGTTATTTGCATGTGCTCCCCACGGTCCTCGTTTCCTTCATGCAGTTAGGTTAATTGATGCCTTAAGATAAGCCATAGTACGCGGACGTTCTCTACAATGGACTGGTGTCCTATGCATACGAGTAGTGTGCCCCAGCCTCGTACCCTGTGCTGCCTGGGATAGACTCCAGGGCCCATCATGATAACTAATGAAACAAGTTAATGAATAGACCATTATGTGTGTCTAGGGTGAAACACAAATCATCTTTGGACTGGATAAATAAAAATATTAATGTTCAATGGGAATGTGTGAGACACCCGTGTCCCTAACCAGTTCAGTAATGGCGATTAACTATATATATAGACTGAAATAACATTAAAATGAAGGGCATGCTCTTACTATATAATCTCTGCATAAAAGATTTATCTTAATACAATCAGCAGCCATGGGCGAGGCCTTACGCAGGACGCACGGGTGGAGCCTAATGCGTGCGCGGTGACGTCAGTGTCAAAGGGGTTGTTTTGGAGGAAGTGAGAGAACAAGAAAAAGAAAGAACAGTTCTAGTACTGTGATAGAAATATAGCAAGGCTGGGGAAAAAACGCTTCATATTTTATGTTTACATATTAAACGTTCCGCAGCGCAGGGCGATTACAAGACTGACGAAAAGAGAAGAAAGTCAAGAGGAACATAATTTATCCGCTGATTACCGGCCCATCACAAAAAAATTCTCGCTACTTTAACGGCAAGATAAAGAAGGGAAATTGTGGCTGTAAATTAAAAGAGAGACAATCTTACGGGGGAAAATATAGTACATTCCAGAACCGCTGGAATAATAAGGTGAGTTTTTGAAAGACTTGGGCGAATATTCATGGGATAGACGCTCTACTCATTTGCACCCTAAATATCAGGATCGGTATTTAAATGCACCACGCAGTTTATTCGGGTGAAAACTAAATATATAGATAAAATCACCACAGGGCACGATTTCATTATAAACACGGCTGTTCATGGTACGCATAGCGTAGACCTGGTATGGCCGGTTGTTGCATGGCAGGGCCGCGCCACTCAGATGCTGTTTGAACAGAAAGTCTTGCAAAATTAGATCGAACGGCTTTGAGCAATTTGCATGCTGGGCTGTGCATCCCGTTTCCCTGTCAGATCACAAGTTAAATGACTAAATGGCGAGCCTGCCCTTCCACAGCAACGACTGGCGCAACAAAGACGAGCACAGGTTATTTTACACCACGTTTTTCTTAAAATAGATGTTTTTGCCTCGCCTGGCTGACTGTCAGCGGTGTAAACGAACAAAGCCTAGTCAAGATAATCAATATTATATTTTCGCTTTAGTCAGATGCGGGGTAATGTCATTTTAAATTAAATCAGATAGCTGCTTTTATATGATCCAGTCGCGATCAGTAGCTGGTTAACTGGACAGCAGAAGGCCGGCTTATAATAGACCGTTTCTATTGGATTTTGGACTGGGGTAAATGGTGATGTGGGGGGCCTTGTGGTTTTGGAAAGCAGGCGGAGTTTGCGTAGGAGCCAAGCTGGCCGCGTGATCAGCATGTCATGGGTTACAGATTAAATAGGAATAAACGGAAAATTAGATACGGTAGCTATGCGTGGATAAAGAAAAGTAATAATCCGACTCTCTTGCACAATAGTCATGGTGCATATTTTAGGCACCATAATTTTCCATATACATGTACATTTTTACCACGGCGAATACGATTTATTTGGATATTAAACTCGTTATTTGGATTGTTGGACAGAATTTGAAAAATAGCAGTTCATCGGAAAAATTTATGTCAGTTTAATTGTCAGAAGTTGATCTGGGGATAGCCTTTTTGGTATCTTATGATTATTAAATGTATTGTACTTTTGGATCATTTTGCTGTTGTTCTGGTGGCCATAATGGAGCGATAGTTAATGTGACAGTTAATGGGATCTGTCGTCCTTACAGTACCATCATGAGAAAGCCTTATATTCCTGACAGGAGCTACAATACAGGCAAACGATGCCGAAATAAACTGGCAAAGACCCGTAAAATGTGTGGCATCCGCGGGGTAGTAGTTTAAAATTCCTGCAACGTTTTTCAGGTCTGTTTTGCCAGATCATACGAATGCTCACTTTAAGGAGTGCAGTCATGTGTTTTTGACGTTGTGCCCTACTGGAAATTCCACTTCAGACATAAAGACACTTTAGCCATTGGTTTCTGTTGGACGCCAGTATGCTGGTACAGTTTTCATATGTACGTACTATATGTAAAACATTATATCGCCAGGTGAGAAATTAAGATGGATTGTGCAGTACAAGATATCTTCTAAGACAAACATTTTCTGGAATTTCATTTATGGGAATTGCACTGATTAATATTATTATTTGCATTTTCTTCTGTATTTGAGTTGTGTTCTGGAATCAAGGACTTTTCAATGTATTTGGCTTGATAAAATTGAAACTGCTTTGTTTTGTGGAATAAGAGCAGATGCTTTGCTGTGTTCAAATCAGTGAATCCTCTGCACCAATGGCATTGGGTCTTCCTGGACCCAAAAACGGGGGGTTTACAAGCAACACTCATCACCTAAACTGAAAGGAATAATTAAATTGTTTTGCAAAGATTGTCATGTTTACAGGTTAGAGGAAGTGTGTGATGCCAAACACTCAAGGAATCTGTCACTGCTGTGTCAGTTCTGCCGAGTCATTGCACTGATATGTCCATCATCCGTCATGTGACATGGGTGCCCTCATTCTTTGGAGAGGGTGGCAGACGACCGTGTCATTTTATTTTGGTTTCCCTTTCTGGTTGTGATTTTTCGGTCTTGTGATGTTGATCTGCTGAAACAGTCACCTAGCATTATTATGGATGATGTCCTTTCACAGAGCTCTGTGGGGGTGGGGTGTTGAAAGAGCTGCAAAACTAGTTTTAGGGAATTAACTCAAATGATGGGCTTTTGGTTAAAATGATAATTCGATCCCTAGAAGACCGGTCATTTTGTGGAATTGTTTAACAGGAATACAACACAGTTTGATTGTTAGATTCTTTCATTATGACAGATGGTTTTGGTGTCTACAGTAGAGCAGTCTGATTGTATGAAGTCAGTGTACCGTTTCATGAAATTATCTCCGTTGTCGTCGGTGGGGTGGGGGTATTTGAAGTTAGAAGGCATGAAATGAAGAACTCACTCATGAGCCTTGTGGTTTTATGATGATTTCACACCAGAAGAAATGTTAATAGTGAGATTCTCCGTGGAGAAGGGGCGCAAGATTGCTCGTGTTGTGCCGTAACAAAGGAAATTCTTTGGGAGCTTGGCTGAACAAAGCCTTTATTCTTATTAACTGTACAGTTGCACTGCATTAGTGCTTTCACTGAGTAATGTCAGACATTTTAAGTGTGGAGTTAATTGTGTGTCTTCAGTCATTTCGGGGAGGATACTGTTTGTGGAATATGGCCCCCACTACCCCAGTTTCAATGGCCATGATATCATGGTGGACATTCCCTTGTCTGCTATTACTGTCCTGTTTGATTTGAGATCTGTTTACATCCACCTCATTCTGTCATTTTGCATGTGCTGTCCTGACTTTGTTCACTGTAGGCCATGTGCTCAGCCAACATCATAAAGTCCCCGTCATTCGAGATGGCATGCTGTCCCTGCCAAACTCTCTGCATGTTTTCTTCCTGCTCCAGTTTCCGTCCAAGCCCTGAAAATAAACTGTTTATTATCTGAAGATGCTTATGCGCGTGTGCAGGTGTATGTGAGAATGACCTTTTCCCCTCTGTTTATATTGGTGTTTGCTGAAATGTTGTTTTTAATTTTTATGTCAAGCAGTATATGTGTTACCCAATCCTGCCTCTTGGTGGCAGTTGGCCAGATCCAGGGGAAGGTGATGTAAACTTGGCCCCACCTCTTCACAGTCCCTGTGGACCCATAGCCCGCCCAGCAATGTGCCAGTTCTCTGCGTTAGGTGACATGCTCTTTACTCACATCCTTTTTCCCGCCATGTAGGGCAAGGAGCTCTTGTTGCATCAGGGTGATGGTACTTGGGTGGAAACAGTTTGCTCACACCTTGCTGGATTTGTGGATCTTTGAAGGGCTCTGTTAGAGAGTGCAAGGCTCGCAAAATTGCTAGCCCAACAACCCAGAACAATGAAGTATTCCTCTTAGGCTACCTAAATGTAACTATCAGAAATGATCGCTTAAATATTATAAAATTTCCTCATTTATTTGCCTTTTCTGCACTTGACTTATTTGGAGGAAAAACTTTGACCACCGAAAAAATTGTGTTGCTGATCATGATGATGGTTTGTCCACGAGGAAGTGTATGCTTAAAGCCTGATTTATAGGACTGTTGCGATTTGTTGTGCGATTGCCTCATGCCGCCATCTTGGTGCATTGTTGAGCATGGTAATATACTACTTCAAGTACGTTAAACCAAACAAATCAAGTACAGCTTTATTATCAGACTAGTCGTATTCAGTATACTGCATATGGTAATGCAAAATAATGTTGTATAAATGTTAAATGGAAGCAAATTAAAAGCAAATTATATCATTAATTTTCTTTTTTCAAATGGCGTGGATAACACTGAAGCAATAGAAATCAACTAAAAGTCTGGAGGTTTAATTTCTTGATTTCTGGCTGGGTACAAAAATTGCAGAGGAAAAAGCGTGGACGAAACATTTCAGTGTATTCATGCGCAAGTACAAATAAAAATCTTGTGCTTATTATTCTTCATGTATAATATATTGTTTATACCTGCATTATTTTCATCATATAATGGTAACGCTAAACAATCTTGTTGCTCTGTAATATAATGTTAAAGCTACAGTGCTGTGTTTTTCGTTATTACAACAAATCTGGTTTGATCGCAAGTGAGCAAATTGGCAAATTGTTGATCAGTTTCTTTTTGCTTCTCTCCCTTGATGGCTGTGATACTGAATAACTGCTGTGCCATCAGTTCATTGCTGGTGCCCAGTTAGTTACCTCATAGTAGCTGGCTTGCTTAATGTGAAATGGTAGGAATGGCCTTTAGGATTTACTTAAATATAATTTTTTTATTTAAAAAAAAAAAAAAAATTGCCTTTTTTATTTGGGCGAGTTAAAATTCATTTTGGGGCTACCAAAATCTAAAGAAGGGCTCCCAGGGATTTAGAAATTTTGTGAGCCCTGATGTGACATCAAGAGTTAACTGCTTTCATGAGCTACATCAAAGGCCAAGGAGAACTGCAAGGCTTCTTCTGTCACCTGCCACTGTTCCCCGACAAAATGTGTTGATAAGATTTAACAGTAAAATGCTGCTGGTATCCACTGATTGATCTTTATTGATCTTTAGATTCCACTCAGTTTATCCTCTCATCACAAATGAGGTGGACCAGATTAGGCCAGATGTGTATGGTTGCCACGGTTTCTTGGGGAAACTGCGCAGTCATTCAGGAAATAGCTAGTAGTCGAGTAAGTCTTTGTGTGCTCAGTTGCATATGTCCTTACAAATGAAGTCTGATTGGTGTGGATGTTACAGAACCCTACTGAACACGAACACTCGCTTTTGTTCAGCATTAATGAATGTATAAAGAATGCAACGTTTTCTTGGCGCGTGCCTGGGCATCTCCCGCCTGTTCATGTGCCTGCCTGCCCGTCTGCCTGCATACGCACACACGCCATGTTCCTCGTGACTGGCAGCCAGGAGCACATGACTTGCTTGAGACTGAGATCAGGCCATCATGCTGAATGCACACTATAGAGCAGCCTAGGGTGAAACGGAGAATGTGGGAATGAAAGCCTGTAGGATTTGACTCAGTCTGTGGGTGTGCTTGTTACACACTTCTTAAAAGCATTCTGTCATATGCAATAATCTTTACCTCTTCATAAAAACAAAGATTCTTTGGAAAATTGAGAATGCAGAATCTACCATACAGGATTGTCTTAAGCTATTAAATGCATTGATGGATGCATTTAGTCATCTTCTACAGCCAACATTTCATTCTCCTTGTTTTTTAGTGTCAGAATCAAATAGAAATGATATTTGCTGGAATCAGGAACCGGTGGTCATGAAAGGTTAAAAGCTATGGTGTGATACACAGTTGTGCAGTAAGTGTCGGTCAGACATTACTCAAAGGCCACTGTCTTTGTTGTGAGAACCATGTACGCAGCATCACTTGGGGTTGTTCAGACATCTATTTTGCTGTGTCCATTGTGTTTTTTTTTTTTATAGAACAACAACAACAAACAACAAATTTATTTTTGTATAGCGCATTATCACAACATTACATCGTCTCAAAGCGCTTTACAGCATCCGCA
>JAODJX010000129.1:5446475-5456627 GCA_026776945.1 Isichthys henryi | reverse complement strand
CCCCCCCCCCCCCCCCCCCCCCACCCCCCCCCCCCCCCCCCCCCCCCCCCCCACACCCCCCCCCCCTTCGCTGGCCACGGCCCCCACTTTTTTTTAAAAAAAAACAAAAAAAAAAAAAACACAACCCCCGCCTTTTCAACCCTTCTCCTCGCCTCGCTGGGGGCGCCCCTCGCCGGGCGGGCGGGCCGCCCCCCCCCCCGCTTGCTAACTTGGCGCCCCCTCAGAAGATGGGGGCACTGTAGCGCAATAATAAAAAATTAGGTAACCTGATAAGTGAGCTAAACGAAAACAAGACCAGTCTTCCAAAAGAATGCAGATGTAATCGCCCGGTTTTTTAGGCCTTAAAAAAGTTAATGACAGTCATTTCGTATGAATTTTACTAATATACTGCTTGAATCCAAGATCCTAACTTACGGGCTTTTATCACGGTTTGTTAGAGACATACACAGCTGGGATTTTGAAATGAAAGCATTTAGATTTTTTTGCACTTGCAAGGGCGTAACTGGGCTAACTGTACTACCCACCCCACCCGCACTTCCTTTGTGTATTAAATAAATGATAACTATATAGTGAAACCATCCTATGTATTTTAATAATTATTTTTAAGATACATTACCTAAATGCGCATTATGCATGAAGGCGTAACGGGACCATAAAATTTTTTATGTCAGCATGCTTAGGTGCTGCCACGCGAGGGCGTCTGTTGTGTTACTTGAAACAAATTAAACTTTAAATATAAAAACACCCAATGCTCTGATAAAGACAAATGTGGTCACAAAATAGCAAATAAACTCCCCTTTGTCGATACGTACCACGCACTTGAAAAAGTTTTGTTTATTTTCTCGGATATTCGTGACCGAAGAGGGTGCCCCCATCCTGATTATTGCTGGAAACCCGGTGTGGGCGCTTTACTTTCTCTATTTTCTCAGGGGTGGTGTTTCTCACCGTTTTATCTGATATATGTCTGCAAAAGGCATCATCGATGCATCAGGTCTGATCTATTTCATTCCTCGGTAACTGTTGCCTGTTTAAGAAAATTGAGTCGAAACAAACCACAAAAAGCACAACCTTGCACACGGCGTAGCGGCGTGTGTTGTTGTTCCCAAACAGGTCCGCGTGTCGGTTATGTATAAACGCGCCTGCAAAGCGGCGGTCAGGACTTTTCAAATCACGGTTAACGGGCGCGGTGCTGCAGAAGTCTGTTGATTTGACACGCACGGAATTCCGTGAGTAATTACAGCACCTAATTAAATTAGTAAAATTTGTACTTGGTTAACCATGGCCGCCGATGACAAGGAGAATGCCCCCATCTCGACTTCTGACGAGGCCACCTCTGCAGGGGCTAAGAAGAAAGCCGCCGCCAGTAAGAGACCAAAGTCGGGCGGTGCAGAGACTAGCACCCCAGCAAAGAAGAAGAAAAACAAAAAGAAGAAGAACCAGCCTGGAAAATACAGCAAGCTGGTGATGGACACCATTCGCCAACTGGGGGAGCGAAACGGCTCGTCTCTGGCAAAGATCTACAACGAAACTAAAAAGGTTAGCTGGTTTGACCAGCAGAATGGACGGACCTACCTGCGATACTCCATCAAGGCGCTACTGCAGAATGACTCTTTGATTCAAGTGAAGGGCACTGGGGCGAACGGGTCCTTCAAACTCAACAAGAAGAAGTTTGAAAAACCAGCGCAGAAAAAGAAGCCATCCAAAGCTGTTAAGAGCTCCGCGCCCGCAACCAAGAAAGCGAAAAAGCCCTCCGAGAAAGTGAAGGCGAAGGCGAGTCCCAAAAAGAAGACGCCACCGAAATCGGCCGTTGCAGCTACCAAGAAGGCGGCCAAATCCAAGAAGGCAGCAAAGAAGCCGGCCGCCGCCCCCTCGAAGAAGGTGAAGAAGCCGAAAAAGACCAGCAAGCCTTCAGTGCCAAAAGTACCAAAAGCAAAGAGCACCAGAGCGACAAGAGGGGCGAAGTGATGAGCGTGACTTGCTAGTTTGGATCGGGACTATGCTCACCTCCTGATGTGTCTTGGTCGTGCAGATATTCAGTATTTAATCGTCAAATGTAGCTTAGTGCTACTGTTTTTATTTTCTTTGCATTTATCTAGCCTGCTAATATATTTAAACATTTTAACGCTAAATCTACATTAGTAATCAGACATTTAACCATCTGAAGCCTTGTAGTAGCTTATTAGAAAACGTTATGCCGGAATGCTTACTTTGTTTCTAAGACGTGTTAAGGAGAAACTAGGTGATTGCATACTGTCGTTTGTACCGAGATGTAAAAAATTTTTATTTATTTTTTTCCCTTGTGTTTTTATGCGCTCAATCGCACTGCGTAACACTTTTCTGGAGGGTTGTTTTGGTTGCGTTGAGGGCGACGCCCCCTAGGCATTTGTCTCCTGTATCTTGGTAACAGATCGAACACAGTGCGTGGGACCAAGAAGTCACATCATGTATATAGTTTTTCTGTATGCCATCACTTTTTTTTTTTTTTTTCTTCAAAAGCATTTATTTACTGAGGAATGCTTATAAAATAAAGGTGGCTCAGTTGTTTACCTCTCATGTCCTTATGTGCCCTTATTACATCACATGTTGAACCAGAACAACTTTAAGAGTAAATCGGTCTGTACCTATTAATATATTAGTGGTGATGATTAGATCACCAGTATTTTTCAGCCTAAAGACACAAGTGCAACTCATTAGCCACCATGGACTTTCATTGTTCACTACTTGTATTTTTTCCTACAGATTTTCAGACTGACTCCTATGAATTGGTCACAGTCTCTTGGCCATAAATATTACAATAAAACCACATTCACAATCTTGTCCTGTTACAATAGGCTTTGGAATTTATATTACTGCTTCCGTCTGTGATTTTAATCATACTTTCAAGAATGCATCCACTCAGTCCTTCTGACAAGGATGTTTTAAGAAGTAAAATGTGTAATTAATATTTTAAGAGGAGACATATTCAAGTTGATTTGTAAAAAAGGAAAAGTAAACTGACCAATTGGAAATAATGTTTATCTGGAGCATATTTTACATGCGGTATTGCTTTTTGCCTCATACAGAACAATGAAGTGACTGAATAATGATCAGTGGCGGTTTGTATGTTGTGACCTATGTATCCAAATACTGTCTTTTTCTCCAGATCAAAAAAGTTGACATATTAGTATTTGAAGGCAATTACAAGACCATTAAATCACCATAACAAGACTGGTTTAAAGGGAGAACGTTGTCTGCTTTTCAAAGATTTGAGATAGAATGCTTTACATTCAGGTTTATGAATATACTGGCAAGGGTGACTCTCATGAAGGGTTTATTTGAATTTCTATTGAAGCATCTGAACACTAAACATCTATAGGTATTGATCCTTTGACATGGTAACAAAACAAGCCATTCTAGTTTCCAAAAAAAAAGCATTCCTTTGAATCTTTTAACCTTTTGGTAGAATATTCTAGAGCAAGTTTTAAACATAAAGAAATTTTTAAGTCTACTATCCACCAAAGTACCCAACACTGCTGTGGGAGGACCTGAAAGTTAATGTTTTAGCATCACACACTCCACACATCACTAATCAATATCAACGTTCCTCTACTTATGAACTTTCAACTTACAAATTTTCAGACATACGAATGAAGAGGACAGCAAGTCCAAATTATGTTCGTTGGGCTCCCGTTTCCTGTCAGCAGCATCTTTTTCTTTTTCAGCGTGCAACACCACCTAGTACTTCTGGCCGCTACTCCCGCTGCGCAGCAGCGTAACCTGCCTACTCCCAGCATCCTAGTTCTTTGTACTTGCGTATACTCTTCAAATGATGCTGAATAATGACTTACGAACATTTTAAGTTACGAACAGCCATTCGGAACATAGCTCGTTCTTAAGTAGGGTAGCGTCTGTGTTCACGTCTTATCCTACACTTCTAAACCGTATTGATAAAGTTCAGTATCAGACCATGAGCATTAAAACCAGGGTTGCTCATTCCTGCTCCTAGATATGTAGACCTCCAACTCCATCATAAAGTTTGATGGTGACAGTGGTGCTGGGCTTAATTTCCAACAACGATGAGACAGCCTACACCAAGGAGGTGGAGAACCTGGCATCGTGGTGTCAGGAAAACTGCCTCCAGCTTTACATCAGCAAAACTAAGGAGCTGCTGGTGGACTTCAACAGGAGACAGCAGCAGCCACGCACCCCGCTCATAATGGGACAGCAGTAGAGAGGGCGAGCAGCTTTACATACCTGGGTGTTCACATCTCAGAAGACCTGACATGGAATGAACATATAAAAACCCAGTAAAAAAGGCAAGGCAGCGTCTCTACCACTTGAGACAGCTAAGGACGTTTGGGGTTGTTCCAGCGATTCTAAAGACCTTCTACTCTGGTGCTGTGGAAAGCATACTGACACAGAACATCACATCCTAGTTTGGTAACAACTGTGCCCAGGACCACAAAGCCCTGCAGAGGTCTCTACAGGACATCAGGAGATGCAGGACCAGAGCAACCAGGACTGTCAGGGACTCGTCTCACCCCAGTAACTATCTGTTTCAGCTGCTGAAATCAGGCAAACATCTCAGAAGTATTATAGCCAAAACAGAGACTCAGAAGGAGCTTCTATCTTCAGGCCATAAGACTTCTTAACCAGGACATGCCACCACAGCTTTTAACATTGTCACATAATACGAACAGAACTCAAAATATGAAACTATCTGCTGACACTCACTCACTAGCCTCAGAACTATTGTTCAGTACACAACTGTACATTACAATTTAATATACACGGATATACTGTACCTTAACTATGTGCACACTGTATAGAAATATATACTATTAAACATGTACACTGTATATCTTCAATATATATGCACAATCTTTGGAGTGACCAGGTGTACAATTCACACCATGCTGCACGTATAACCATGTACATGACAAATAAAGGAATGTTGAATCGTGCCTAATTGAAGCTAAGACAAGAATTAAGGATAATGGTGAAGTTGGCTTTTGGAATAAATTCTAGTTATTGAATTTTTGAATTGTATCTCTAATTGATTTACCACAAATCAAGTTGTCTTCTCCCAAAAAACCTCAGTCCCTTTTGGTAAAACCACTTTCCTCGAGCAGTCAAATCAAACATATAACAGGGACTTGTACTGGGAGAAAATAGTTTTGCAATCAGAATCAGAACCACCACAGCCTGGATCCTGAGTGATTTCATATAAAATAGTTTTGTCAGGCAATTTTAAATGAAAGTAAAGGGAAGAATATTTTAATCAGTTTGCAAAAGATACAAGAAAAACTGGAAAACACCGTTTATTTCTTGTTTTAAAAATTCTGAATGCTTGAACTCTTGACTGTTATGAAATGTACTGTTAATGATCCAATTCTCAATTGGGGTTCCACCCCTGTTTGTGAATGGAATTAATGACATCTTGTTTAAGATCCTGTTTGTAAAACACTGCACCGTACAGAAACAATGCCACGAGATGAGGGTTGTCTATTTCACGCGTTCTTCTGAAGCCACTTGTGTAGCGGCCCTACTTGCTTGCCTTCCTCCTCCATCCTCTTGCGTTTGGGACAAGCTTTTGGCTCAGCTTTCTTCTCCGGAGTGGCTTTCTGTAGCCAGCTCATCATGGCCTTGCTGCTGGCCGATGTCTGTGTCTAGTGAAAGGATGAGGTTACACGGTGTACCATGCCATCAGAACCACAGGATTGTGGCCGTGACCTGTGTTAGCATGCATGAGTAAATGGATTATCTTTGCCACTGGCTAGCTGCAATAAAATAAAATTCAGGGCTTTTCCTCTGTATTTCCCTAACTCTTTAGGTCTGAGTCTACATTTCTGGCTAACCTTTCAAGTTTACAAAATGAAGTCTTATTAAGCCAATGACTGAAATCAAATTAAACTGAGAAGGTGTGATTAGAGTAACTCAATGAAGTCTTTCGGTTCTCCTCTCCAAAGGAAAAAAATTACGGTGCCTAATGTGATTCACTTGTTTTATTCTGTTCACTTGGGGAAATATTTATGTCCCGCTGGGCACACGGTAATACAACACTGGCATTTCTTGCCGTCAGTGTAAGACCGGCTTGAGCTTATGAGGCTCATGGTTTGATTCCATGCATCCAGAGGTGGAAAGTTCAGGTCCACAGAGTACAAATCCAGACCAAGATTTTGTTTGAACCAACCTATTGAGTAAAAGAGTCACAGTCACAGAGTACTCAACCGGTTGGTTGAAACAAAATCTTGGTCTGGATTTGTACTCTCTGGACCTGAAATCTCCACCTCTGCCTGCATCTTACCTTCTTGCTCCCAGGTTCGATAGGCTGCAGGCACTCTGGAGAGTTGTTACGTGCGTTGTTGACAAACGAGGAGACAGGGTGAAAGGTCAGTTTGTCTTTGGGCTGGAGAAGCTTGAGGGCATCCAGGGAATGGACTTCACCATAATCCAGCCATTTTCTCACCTCTTCTTCTCCATCCAACACTGCTGGCATCCTTGAAAGTGACATTGCACCAGAAGTGGTGCACAGAAGATACACACCAAATACACTTCCTGTGAACTTTCACACAAGTCACTGCTTAGTAAAACACGATAAATGTGTGAATGAATGCTAAATACGTTAATACGGTCAGTTGCCGTACCGATGGTGGATGCTTTGCAAGCCTGGAGTGGCATTCACAGTGATGATGGTGTAGGTGTATAGCTTCTCACCACCACTAGGGGGTGTCCAACTATCAAACAGCCCTGCCATGGTTAGAAGCTTCCATCCTTTCCACGGTCTGTCATCTTCCTGCTCAAGTTACCAGTAACAAAGAGGGATTATGAGAAAGACCAGCAGCTAAGTAAGAACAATATTTCAAATATTTCAGCCTCCCCCCCCCCCACAGTTAGCTCACCTCCAGAGCCTTTGCTTCCTCAGAGTTCTCCCCCCCTGACTGGACTTTAATAGCCTCCCTTGATCCCTCCTCTTTGGTTTGAGGGAAATAGATGAAGAAGGGCTGCTTCTTCTCAGATTGCTGCCACTCATAGAAGCCATCAGCCAGGATGACACAGCGCTGACCTTTCAACAACGGCTCCTGTGGAGCATAAACACACACACGCACACGCGCACACACACACAACGTTATGCTGACACCTGTGAAGGTGTGAGACTAAGAAAAAAATGGGTAAAAAAGTACAAAACACATAATCTGGGCATCCTATCTGGCAGGGGTGCAGTAGGGGGATGGATACCCTGGCAGATTCAGGGGCCCAGCACTTTACAGGAGGCTTTGAATGTTTTTTTTTTTTTGAATGATACTTTATTAATCCCTCAGAAAAGTTTACCTACCCCATCTTTCTCCCCATAACAAACAGACACACACACACACTATATGGACACAAGTATTGGGACACCAATATGGAGTTGATCTCTCCTTTGCAGTTATAACAGCTGCTTTCCACAAGATTCTGGAGTTTGTCTGTGGGCATTTTTGGTCATTCATCCACAAGAGCATTTCTGAGGTCAGACACTGATGGCTCACAATCTCCATTCTACTTCTTCCCAAATGTGTTCAGTGTTTTTATGGACCTTGCTTTCCACTGGAGCACAGTCATGCTGGAACAGAAAGGGCCTTTCCCAAACTGTTCCTACAAAGTTTGAGGCATTGAATTGTCCAAAATGTTTTGGTATGCTAAAGCATTAAGAGTTCCCTTCCGTGGAAGTAACAGGCCTAGCCCTATCCCTGAAAAACAACCCCATACCATTATCCCTCCTCCACCAAACTTTACAGTTGGCACAGTCCAGTAAGATGGAAGAAATTTCACAAACTGACTTATTGCAAAGGTAGCATCCTATGTCAATACCCTACGGGAATTCACTGAGCTCCTCAGAATGACTAATTCTTTCACAAACGTTTGTAAACCTGGTGACATAATTGAAGTACCTGACTTCAATGATAAAGAGGTGTGTCCCCATACTTTTGTCCATATAGCGTATGTAGGTGAGAGCAAGCTTGGCAGCGAAGGGCAGCCACCTGCTGTGATCCACTCGGCCTAGCTCAAGGGCCTGCATTATCCTGCAGGGGCCATGCTTCCGATCACAGGCACAGAGACTTAGCCCACTGAGCCACATGTGGCCCCATTCAAATGTCATTTTGTCAGGAGGGGTGCTGAATTTCTAGCTGTGCCCCCTTCTGTCTGGTCCTAATCGCTGGTACCTTGTAAGATTTCTTCTCCAGAAGACTCTCGCTGCGGCAGTTGCTGGTGCTGTACTGCATTTTGCTTGGGTCGCTCTCCCGGAACCAGGATGGTACCAGGCCCCAGCGCATGGCAGCAAGGACACACTCATCCACTGGGGCAGCCTGCACAGTGCATCAATAACAGCGATCACGTTTCACAACACAGAATCCCCTGTAAGCCTGAACAGAAAATGCCTGAGTCACACTGCTGTTCACCTTGTCAAAATGCTTCTGGGACAACAAGACTGGGCTCAAGGATTGAGGGCTTTTGTTGTACGACGGTCGGTACTTTTCTGAATCTCCATCTCGCCAGCGAGGTCGTCTGTATTGTCCTGCACGACTGCGGTATCTGGAAGCCCGGCTGATTTCATCTGGCGCAAGTGTGCATGCAGTTCGGCCACACATGACCCAGAGAGGACTCTTTAGAAACCTTACACAGTGACTTCTCATAAATAAACAAAAAGACACAGTATAAATAAAACATAAACACCAGACACACCCACTGCATTTTCTTAAAATAATCCATTCATGAACGCAAATGAATTAACTCGGTGCCGGTGATTTCAACTGAGCCTTAGTGCTGACTTATGCCGTTCCTTATAGCTACAAATTTCAGTGTAGTGCAGTAGACAAAATCTTACCGTAAAGCAGAAACGGTATCAAAAAAAGACAACGTTATTACTATTATTAACTACGTCATTCATCCATATTTCCACCGCGTATGCTGGAGACGGCAGCGGAGATAAATTATGCCTTTGTATTGTTGAAGCAACTGTCATTCAGTAAAGTTGGTTGTTAAAGAGAAACCACGGGGGTCTCTATACAAAGCTGCAGGTGGATCACGGGTGCAATAAGCGGAGAAAATGTACTTTCGGATTTAAACAGTGGTTTGTGACATCTGGCTCATTCCGGTTAAGCTGTGGTTAATTTTGCAGCCAGCGCTGCAAAAACAAGCATCTGGCCGACAACAGCTCCGCTTCTGTAATCAAGGGGAGAATCAGTCACCGTGACGGGGTATCTACCCCACTGATTTAAACGATGCCGTAACAAGTCTGAAACATTGGCCCCTTAAATATGGATTGTAAAATTTTTGAGATGCATTTCGACTCTTTCAAGTAAAGTTGGTTATTAATTAATATGTAATCTTATATGTAATAATTTTAATATAGCTGGAAACGTACAACGCCTGGTTTACTTTAGAGCTAGCTTTCAGAAATCTGTTCCAAACGCGCCATTCATGATTAACGAGGAAACTTTTAAAATATATGCAAACCTACATAATGAGATTGTTTAATAGGGTTTAATGAGTTTGTCAACAACAAAAAAAACCTCATTGCTTTGGTATAATACGGTACAAACTACATATTTATTACAAATTCAGTTTAGATCCTTTTATCGAATATTTCGCTTATCGTGTCTGCAGTAGCACTACAAATAACCTGATAAATCACGTAAGGTAAATTACCTCTGCACGGGGAACTTCTGTGCAGCTAACTGGATGTTCACACACGTCCGGTGAACCGGTTCATCCGCAGTCCTTTCTGGTTTTCTGGTCTAACAGTGCAATATTACCGCCTCCTGTACAGGAGGCTCCAGTACGGCTTCACACACCTTTGTCACGTGATGTTAGTGCCAAAAGCTTCAGTGACTGTACATCCCTGCCACGTGATTCCTGGGCTGCGAGCCTCAGCGCGAATATTTGCACGATTTGCGTAACGATTTAATATTAAGACGTTCGGAATATTGGTAATAATTTCATACAACATGTTTCAAAATAATATAACTACACATTTAAACTACTAGTCACGTAATTATAATACAAAAATAGCAATATAAGAAGTCAAAGTGTTTATTAAATTAACAAGATAATTGGCGGCATGGTGGTGCAGTGGTTAGCACTGTTGCCTCACACCTCTGTGACCCGGGTTCGAGTCTCCGCCTGGGTCAC
>JAODJX010000129.1:5395060-5446375 GCA_026776945.1 Isichthys henryi | reverse complement strand
GATGGGCTGGCCCCCCATCCTGGGTTGTTCCCTGCCTCGTGCCCATTGCTTCCGGGATAGGCTCCGGACCCCCCGCGTAAGGATAAGCGGTTTGGAAAATGGATGGATGGATGGATGGAATTGGATTTTTTTTACTTGTGTAATAATGGTCATACATTTCGACAAGTGAATGATGCCTGCATCCACCCGTTTTCTACTACTATTTATGTGAAGGATAAATGGGAGACGTAATAATTATATTAATAATAATCATCATCATCATCATCATCAATCATCATCATCATCATCATCACTACCACCAGTCCAGCGCACACACTGTGGGTAATAAGTGTTTCAGAATTAAGTTTCAGTTTAAGTCCGTATCAAAAGTGGCAATGCATTTAATTTTTGTGTATTGGAAGAACAAATGGTGGACCTGTAGCAGATTTGCATTTTATTGTCTTGAATGATACATTAGAAACATACAGAGATACAAAAAAAACAGTAGAGAAATGTGGTCCCTATTAGCAAATGAGATACCGCGCTCACGGAAGAGGAGTCTTGCACATGCGCCGCAGCAGCACTTCCGTTTTTCACCTCGCTGAACCAGGGAAATGGTAAGGAAAACTCGATCTTTTATTTCATTGTGCATTCTATAATTGTGATGTATTTGACGCCACATAGACAAGACAGTGTGATGCATTTTCTCCGAAATATTTAGGAAATTTCTCTGTAGTAATACTATAAAGTATTCAAGTTTAACCCGTGTAGAAAGTCTGAAATGTATAAGGTTGCATCGTTATCTTGAATCCGCACCCAGTTTTTAAATAGATATCAGATCATAGTTATTCACAGCGTGAAAAAATCGTGGATATTATCTGTTGCGGTAATTCTCGACATAAAATAAGACTATAAAATAAAATCTTTTGTTATAGTGATTTTCAACATCAGATGTAATGCATACATCGAAATTGAATCATCTGTAGTTCTTCACAACTGTTACAGACTTTAATCGTAGTCATAATATTTTAAACCGATTGTATTAAACACTGGTTTACAAAATACCGCCGATATAGCTTAAGTATTTGAATTTTTGATTGAATATAAAACATGCATCATCGTGAATAACTCTAGGGCAAGTTGTTTCCTGTTTTTTAAGGCGAAGCGTCTTCGTTTACTTCTACTTCAGATTTGCTTGTGGTCACTGCTTTAGACCTATAAATGGTTATATCGTGCTTATGAAACATGAGATGTTTATGATTAATAATCGTTTATTAACTTTTTGTTGTCTTGTACTATGGATTTACTGGTCGCTGAAAGTTTTGCATTATTCCAACTTCACCTACTGTTGCACTTGGCTTTTGCCTGGGAAGAATTGGGGAAAACTGATCCAGGGTTAGTAAGAGTGGTCTTTGCAGGCGATTCCGTGATTGCCGTAGGAAAGCACAGGACGAGTGACAGCTTGCAGAGTCTTTGACTTAAATATACACGTATAGTAGCCCGTCTCTATCCGTCATCCTGTCGCCCCGCAGACAGCAACCTTACGCCCGTACCTGAACGCCGTGCGTGCCACGCTGCAGGCGGCGCTCTGCCTGGAGAACTTCTCCTCCCAGGTGGTGGAGCGGCACAACAAACCGGAAGTGGAGGTCCGGTGAGTCGCGGGGGGATCGTTGCCGAGCCGCCGAAGGGCTCCCTAAAACCTCGTGTGACTGTTTCCCCCCTATTCCCCAAAAAAGGAGTAGTAAGGAGCTGCTGCTGCAGCCCGTCATAATTAGCCGCAATGAAAAGGAGAAAGTCCTCATCGAGGGGTCTATCAACTCGGTACGGGTCAGCATCGCGGTTAAGCAGGTGAGATTACATATATGCGATCCACGCATGCTTAACTTAAACGGTACATGACAAAAAACATGCAACAAGAATGAGAGGTTGTATTTAATCTGTTATTTTGGTGATAGTGAAGCTCGGCTATCCACACTTACTATTTTAGCTTGCTTCAATCTTGCACTGTAGATTCCGTAGTTAATTACTTAACCTAATCAACAGATGAAACTTGCAAGATTGCAATCTGTGACAAGATTTGGATTGTCAGGTTTTTTGCGGGATTTTGGCTCACTCCGGCTAATCTTATATATTTACTCTAAAATATAATACAATGATATCTTTAAGTGTAGAGTGCAGTCCCTAAAGCGAAGGCTTACCAGGCCTTTGAAGCATTTCCTTGTGATTGGTCCCTGCAGGCGGACGAGATTGAGAAAATCCTGTGCCACAAATTCATGCGGTTCATGATGATGAGAGCAGAGAATTTCTTCATCCTGAGGAGGAAACCTGTGGAGGTGAGATTGGGAGGCGAAATAGAGGCAGACAGAACAGAAAGAAGCCAAGACTGGAATTGAATATCAGGAAGGACAGAATAGCACATTGACATTTGAGATGGTTTACCTGAGGGGAGAAAGTGCTTCAACCAATGTAATACAGCAAAGTTAAAGAACCAGGCTTATGGACTACAAGCTAACGTGAGATCTGGCCAAGAACGCTACTTTTCATAGCCAAAGGAGATTTAGCATATAGGTAAATCAATGTGGCTTATTTTCTGAAAAGTTACTTTTTGAAATTACATTGAACTGATGCCAGCTAACGTCACTTATCAGATGTTTACTGCCTCCCGGTTTTTACTTACCAGGGCTATGATATCAGCTTCCTCATCACCAACTTCCACACAGAGCAGATGTATAAGCATAAACTAGTGGACTTTGTCATCCACTTCATGGAGGAGATTGACAAAGAGATCAGCGAGATGAAGTTGTCGGTGAACGCTCGAGCCCGCATCGTTGCTGAAGAGTTTCTCAAGAATGTGAGTTCTTGGTTTGTCGCCTGTCAATTGTTTCTCAACCTGGTCCTCAGGAAACCACAGGCTGTCTGTGTTAGCTCCCTAAAGACGTAGACTGTCCGTGTTAGCTCCCTAAAGACATAGACTGTCTGGGGGTCCCTGAGGACCAGGTTGAGAAACACTGGTGTATGAGGAAATGTCACTCATGCACACCTCTTTGAATTACCACTCCTTCAATTGTTACCATAAATAGACACATCATTCAGAGAAGATGTATCATTTAGCTTTAAAAAAAAAAATAAAAAATTTACACGCCCAAAGAGTAATTTGCTGTACAATAAGATGTCCCCAAGAATGCTGGTGCCACAAGGTAGAGAGTTATGAATGTTCCATGTATAATTTTGATTCTTAGCTTATTGTTAATCACGTAATAATCTAATGGCCATTTTCATCAATGCATTTCTCATTTTGCAGTTCTGAGGAAGTATCCCACTGTTCCATCACCATGGTTTCTTGCAAGGCTGCAGGCCTGGATGTCAGGACTGATGTTTATGCAGCCAATCAGTAAGAAGATCCAGACAAAGGAGTCCAATCAGAGGGATTTGTGAATATCAATGCCTGTAAATAATGAATTCCCTCAGCCTTGTTCTCTGCCTTTTGGAACAAAGTTTAAGAGCGGGTCCTTCATTAAATCGAGTAACATTCACCAAAAAAAAATGGTGAAATGCCAAGAAACAATTCTGGTAAATGGAAAATATGTATGCAAGTAAACATTTAATACTGACAAATTTCAACAAAGATTCATACTTGTATTTTGCCAACACCATATGAACAATGATGAAAATAAAAAAATTATATATAAACATTCGCTTGTCTTTCTTGTGTGTCTCTTTCTTGGATGCTGGGGACATACCTGTGTGATATAGATCTCACCTGAAATGTCTTCTAGCCAAAGTTACACATGGCTATTTGAAAAGGGGAACAATGTATGATATTCAAGTAGAAGCCTTAGATTTGTACATCACCATGTCAACACACACGAGCCACTGCACTGCACGTAACCGCGCCTGTGTCAGCTTTTATATGAATATAAGAGTAGTTGATGGAGATATTTATTTTTGAGCTCTAGTGCATGGCAGTCTCACTATATAAGGAAGTATGTGCCGAGTAAGGGGGGGGGTGCACTCTTGGAGTATCTACTGCTTCCCACACTAGTGAACTGTTAAAAAAAGAAGAGGTTTGAAAAGTGCTGGATTTTAATACCATAATCTACCCCAACCACTACTGCTTAAAAATGATTAAACACAAAATCTATAACAGCATTTTATTAAAATCCATAAACTATTTTCAAAATAAAAATTAATGCTCATACAAGACAAACATGCCGGCAATTTTCTGACAGAGAAGCCAAGGAGAAGAACCCAGTACAAAAATCTGGATCATTCTAAAAATTTCACCACTTAAATGAGACATAGCAAGGACATTAAATTCAACATTAGAATTTGTGCCCATACAAATGATATTAACATTCTTGGTATTTAAGTGCCACGAATTATGTTTAGTTGTTAGGCCCATCGTCCCAATAAGGTAAGAAATAAAAGCGTGTAGCCCATTCACAATGTTGGTGTATTCTTACATAGCAATGACGACTTTAGATTGAATGCGATTATTAATGCAACATCAACATGCTGACCACCTTCAAAATCTAGATAATATTTAAAGCAACACCGATGTCCTTACCGCCGCAGAGCTGTTCACCCAAAAATGAAATAGTTTTAGACCACTACACCACTGACAGCATAGATGCTGTGTCTTTGCCCTCTGAGAACATCGAGACAAAAAAATAGAGAAGCGTGGCGTGTATTTCCTTCTCATTTTTCAGCATTGTAGACACACTGAAGGCTAAATGCCACATCTCTTGCTCCGCTGGAGAAAACCACATGTAAAAATCACAGGAAGTGACTTGTCACTGGTTTGAACGTGGGAGCAGTTAGTCTAATAACCCCTCTAAGTAGGAACACAGTCACTAAACACCCAACGTTCATGATGATTAGCATCGGAGGCATGGCGCCCAATCACCTGTTGTCCGGAGCCAGTAGTCCATCACCCTTGCAACACACAAAACCGGAAACATTTTCTGTGCATCTTTTATCTCAATTCCAGAATGATCTGACTGCCCGTGTCACTGTTTGCTGTCGTCTCTGTAGCCATCAGGTGGGAATTGGGCTGTCCCTCCTTATCCCAGTGACATCACTGCTCTCAACATGCCTGGTTTATACGGAGGGTGCAACAAAGAAATAGCTAATTCAGGTTTATAGCCCCCCACTCCTGTAAGACACCCCCCTAAACACTGGACTTTCGGCTGTCGCTTTCAAACACTAAAATTGAAACCACTGTAAAAAAAAATTCAAAAAGTCAAAATCGATGGTCCCGGTAAAGCACAGAAACAGGACAGCATCTACAAAATGACACCGACCACACAGCACTGTGAATACCCAGCTACATGTACAAGACCCTCTTCGTGAAAGACAACGGCCGAGTTCAACAGGAGGAGGATGATACAAATCAGCCCAACTGTTCGGGGCACGTCTGGACGCAAGAAGGGTTCGAGTGTGTTTCTGTCCCTGAGAAAAAAGGTCCGACATCATCCAAACAGGCCAGGATGTCAGGAGGTCAAAGGTGGGGTGGGACCGTCTGCAATGCATCTTCTGAGGTACGATGTATATGAACATTCTGGAAGAGAACAACACAGCAGTCTTCAGCTGTGGACAGTAACTGACAAGGTGTGATGGATTTGATCAAGACCCTGAGAGGCCAATAAACAAAATTGCATTTACCAGATTCTTTTACCCAAAGCCATTTACAGTAGAAGGAACAGTTACAATTGATGTATGTTCTCTCTGGGATTTGAACCTACACCTTTTGGATTGCTGGTGCAATGCACTACTTGTTGAGCTACAGCAGCTAATTCCATAAACTCCAAAATTACCTCATGTTATTAAAAGAAATCTTTTCACTGTAGTCTGATAGGATTTCTACAATTACATAAAGACCTCTAAAAAGATTAAACCTGCCTCAACTAATTCAGTTAGAGATACTTTACTAAGCCCAATGGAAAATTGCACTACAAGAATTTTGCATTTTAGTGCTTTTACAGTCACTCATTGGACTATATAATTTGATGTAATGCAATGTCAAAGAAGCAGTAAAGTGGATGGGATGCTCCTTAGGAGGAGAAGAAAAAAAAATGTTTCTTAGATAGACAAAAAAAGGAAGTGAAGAGCCAACATAGAAAGTCGGTCCTCGATGATGTGAAAGTAATGCCATCAAATCCCCCAACATGGCAACTGTAGCTTTTGGTCAGGAACTGCCAAGATTCAATGAAATACAAACTCCCAAGCCTGTCAGGGCCCCAGAGGGACCAGCGGGTGTCGGTTAGCGAGTCAGGAAAAATGAAACAATTTAATTAGCAACACCATGGTGATGTCAGCCTTGAGCCCCCAGATAAGTCAGTCCACCCCTGTCAACCAACCGATACCAGCCTTCATGAAAAGATGTGTATCACTGATAAGAAAATCACTGAATTTTTAGTACAAAGATCCAGTTCTTCCACAACAGTCACTCTAAACAACAGACTACCTACCTCTGGTCGGTCTCTATGTGTATTCACTGCATCCACATTGAGGAAGATGGACTCTACTTTACAGCCTGAAAGCACAACACTTCAGTTCAACATTTACTTTCACGTTTTTCTTCCACGTCCTTCTTTCTGTCATTTTGTCATCTATGATGAAGGCAAGGGGAATGAGGTTCATTCCACAAAAAAGTCCGGAATGTTCATCGAGCTGCAGCAGCCAGCAAGACTCACCATAAGCCACGGGCGTGAGCTTCATTACTGTGTGCAGTGGACATTTCAGGTAAGGCAGCCTCTCTGCGGGACAAGGAAAAAAAAAAAAAAAAAAAAAGTAGCACGTGTGAGACAAGACCAGACTTTAGTCGAGTGGGGAAGGAGCACAGGTCTGGATCGCAGTGACATGGGGCAGCACCTGCAGAATTGTCCAGGAAGTAGGCCAAGAGACAGCGCATGACAGCTTGGTGGCAGATGACCAGCACGTTCTCCTGTCTCTCCAGTTCCATGATCACCGGCTCGAGACGCTGGACCAGGTCCTCATACGACTGCAGGGGCAGGGTGTGGGTCAGACATGCAGAGACTAAGGGTGTTACTCAATACCAAGAATGAAAAGACTGTACTTCTGGTCTTGGCAAGACCGGTCTTGCCAACTTGGCTCCCAAGATCAAACTTCGACAGCAATGAATCATGGGACTGGTCTTGTTTGGCAAGGATGCAACCGATGCATCTTTGAAAATTTGGGGAGGGCAAGAATGACATCTGGGGATTTTTACAGTACTTTTGCATTTCTGTTCTTGAGTACTGGAACTGGTCTTCAGCAATGGAAGATGACGGAAAACAGGCACACATGAACGCAAGTAAACCAATACCAATATACCCACTCTTTGCCATTCCTTTCCGTACCTGAACTAGCACAATGAAAGGCTTAGAAGCAATTTAATTTTTAAAGGAATTTAAAAGGTCAATAAAATACCGATAAACCATTAGTTATACATGCTCCCTAGGAAGTAATACGTGACACTCAAGATTAATCCAGAAACTCTACCAATATCAGAAATGCTTCTTAATTAAAATTCCCTACAATACTACTGATGTACACAGTTACAAGTGCTGACTACTGGACAATCCTTTACTAGCAGGTCTTCTAAGTCTTCTAAGGAGACCCAGGCACATACCTCCAGATGATCACAGATAACCAGCTAACTCGCACCCAAGCCCCTTCCGTGCTCACCTCCCCCTTGGGATAACGGTAGCGGTACTTGTCCTGGTCCCTCAGGGCAAATTCGAGCGGGAAGTGCTCTTGGATCTCCTCGTACATCATCTCCTCACACACGCCCTGAGAACAAAGTCCATGCGGGGATCAATATAGCCTCCTACACACACAGCCCCTCACCTATCCAGTGAGCACCCTCCCCCTCTGCTCTCACAGGACACAGCGGGGCCATCTCACCGCGTCAATCTCGTTCAGCGCCTTCCACTGCTCGTACGGCGCGCCCAGGGCCTCCGCTGTCTGGATGGTCCTCTTCATCTGGCTCGTCCACACCTTCAGCTCCTTGATGTTCTGCTCCAGGATGAACTGCTTCAGGCGCTTCCCAAACTGAACCGAAGGAGCGACACAGAAAAACCCGATGCTCTAAAACCACGTTTTTTAAAACCATTTTTTTTTTGTTCTTCAAGTATAAATAAATAAATATAATAATAATAATGCAGGGTGCTTCACCTATGTAGCAGATTACAGTGTGCTGTACTGGTGGCTTGTCCAGTAACAGAGTGCAAATGTGATCTTAAAATAACACCATATATCCTCAAGTACATTTTTCCTTAAGTGTTGTAGCATAAATCAAAAATAACACAAATTGCATAGTTACGCAGTGTTTGCATACAACACCTAACATGCCTGTTTCCAGAGTTGGACAGAAACACTCTGCAGAGATACATACCTCCTTGCCCCTTGATGACAGTCCAGAATCTCCCCCGATACGGCCTTTGACGTTGAGTTCGCTCTCACCATGGCGACACAGGTAGATGGAGCGTGGAGTGATGTGAGTGTTCATCAGATAGTACACGATACGGCTCTGGATGTGGTCCAGCACCCGGTTCACCAGGTACTGACGGCCCACATCTATGATTTTGATGTAGGACAGCTCCCTGTGAGTGAGAGGGTACATCAGCGGAGAAAACGTCCATATTTTAGTCCCTCAAATGCAGCTGTTAAATACTCTGAGATGCTGTTTAATAAAACTGTAAATGAATGGGGGCAAGAGGTTACCCAGTGTTCCCAATGGAAACACAAGGATCACTTTGTTGGGTCGTAGTAACAATGTGCTGACCACCTTCTACATCAGGGCCTTACCTGTCCAGAACCTCGTCCAACGTCTGGTATGAATTCTCGTAGCACTTGATCCTCAGCATAAAATCCTCCACGGCTTCCTCCGTCTTGCAGTTGGTGTAGTCCGGACTGCCCAGCTTCACTTGCTATTCAAAGAGATGACGACACAAACCGAAGGTGCATCACGGTCAAAAACCCCCGAACCTCTGCTGATGACACAGTCAACTGTCACTTTGTCTATGATGTTCCTCTATTTTTAGAAAAAGCAGAGATCCTTACCACAATGTTCTGTTCAATGATATCAGGGTCCTCACACACAGACTCCACGAAGAACACCTGAGAAGGTGCAAGTTAGCAACTGCAAGTTAGCAACTGCAAGTTAGCAACGGAGCAACGGCGCCCCCCACCCCTGCACAGGAATGCTGCAGGCTACTTAACCTACCTTGTAGCCATTCTGCTCAGCAAATTTTGTAATTGTCTCTCTCCGTTCCCTTGTGGTATTGGTGGCATCAAACACCTGCTTTGATTAAGGAATGACTCAATATTTTCCTTACAATTAATACACTCATATACTTTTAAAAAATGTATTTATGTATAATATAGTTAACATTTCACCAAAAATCTAATGAAAACCTTACTCACACACCAACTCAAGCGAGAGCACCAATGTAAACAACACAAATCACAGAAAATCAAAAATGAGACGCCCCCTCAACTCACCGCCACCTGGCCACCCTCGACTCCTAGATAATGGCGGACATCTTCCAGAGCAGCTGATGCACACTGCCTGCCATGGTTACAATAAGACACTGAGCCAAACCAGCAAAACCAGCCATCTTCCGCAAGAACTGAAAGCGTGCATAGAGAATTCATGAACACACCGTTTCCTCAAAAAGGATCTCACTCGAAAAGAAACTACTCTAAACTGAAAACATGCAGTTTTAAGGCTAACTTGCCTCATTTTATTCATCGGAACCCATCGGAATACAATGATCAAAACTGAATTAAGAAAAAAAAAAAAAACTAAAAACAACCTACAACAAACTTCCCGCAGTTCTGCTTAACCAGCAGCAGTTCAGCTCACCATAAATCAAAAAGATGGGATTGCTCATCTTTCTGCTGAAGCCTGAACAGTACCGATCTGTAACAACATGTTTTCATGATGTGCCACTGGGACTGTACCGTACATGAATGCCGCACTCACTTCCTTATCCTTAAGCCTTCTTCATTGTCCGGCCGAAAGAACTCAAACGATTTGTAAATCTTCAAACACTCTCGACGGTACTGGCCAACGTTGAACTCTGAAAGGAGAGACAGACCTTTAATACTTCCTGTGTTCGAGTGACCACATACCACCCTTTAAATCACCTTCCACAACTTCTTAAACTACGGCATCAAGACTGAAGCGGTACCTTTGGTGGGCACACCAATCCAGTTCAGGTAGCGGGTTAGCTTTTTCGAGATGTAGGTTTTCCCTCGAGCTGGAAGGCCGACCGTAACAATGAGGGTGGGGCAGTTGGTCATACACACTGCGGAGAAACAGAATCTGGTTTAAGGCAGACAGCAACGACACAGACACCAGCTTAACCAAACACTTTACTTTAATTATCACGTCAATATTGAAACAAGTTTAATTAGAGTTATTTTTATGTGTTTGCATTTTATTAAATTACCCAAATTTTTTTTATTTTAACCTATTAAAAAAAAAAAAAAAAAAAAAAAAAAAAAAAAGTCACTCACTAAAAACTTCTGAAGGACATCACCTCCATAACAAAAATAAAAATCAATCTGCAACATATTCAAAATATAGATTTTTAGATTTATACCAACCATGCTTGTACCAGGGTAAAAATGTCAGCAATAAACTGATTCCAGAGTGTGTAAAAGCGGTGACATAACCTTCCTATAAATGACACGATGACTCCACAAGAGTTCTCTCAGTTTTGGGGAGGTAACAAGATCATTTTATAGAGTCCAAGCTATCTAAATTACAGAATGACGATCTAATTTGTATCAGCAGGTTTCACTCCAGCAGAAATGGGACATAATTCAGTAGATATTGTACACAGCACACACTGAAACACAACCAGCGAACCCTAGCAATTTACTTACAATGGTTTCTGGAGCTAAGCTGGATAAGGAAGCAGAAAAAAAGGGCATTCTACCCCCTGACAATTGGGCTGAATACATGCCATTATTTTGCAATTGTGACTAAATGTATAATGAAATCCCCCTATTGGAAATAAACTTTGTACTGGTAACACAAACACCAGGACCGCCAACTCTCACGCATCTGGTGAGACACTCATGCTTTCTGACTCTCACTCTTACGCAAGACATCTTACGCCATATCTGCATTATTATATTATAAACCTAATATTAGCTATATTAGAAGTGTTGGGGTAGTTTGCAAACCTTACAAACTAATTACAAGGTAAAAAAAAAGCTGTTGTATACAAGTAAATGCTTGTGCAAACCTGTTTCAAATTGAAAATCTCACTCCAGCCAGCTGAGCAAACTTGGCAGCCCCGCAACAAGTGGCTTGATTTGACCATAAATGTTAGTTACCATGCAATAGCATTCAGGAAAGCTTCAGAAACTGAACAGTGGAGATGCTTTGGAAAACAATCTGGCAGAGTACTGGGTCCTTAGCAGGTCAAATCAGCAGCACATTGATATACCTACTTTGGTAAAACCATCTAAATCACTGTCCAAAAACCGGGGTACTTGAGATTGAAGTATAAGTACTGTATCTGCGATTAGGGGAATCGCATGTCATTGTTTTTGTGGGTCTGTAATTGGCAACTATTTTTCAGTGAGAATTCATGTGTTTCATTGACTTCTTTCATTGATTAACTCGGACTTAAGAATAAAAAAAAGCTTTGAGTAAACTGACTGGCTTTAATCAATGCAAGGACTCAAAATCATATTCAGTTCTCATGACCATGGCAAATGCAGCGTTAAAACGTACTTTTATGATTTTACTATTACTATCACGCATAGATAATTATATTTAAGGAAACGTGCCGAACTTTAACCTCTGCACCATTTAAAACACCGTATGTCGGCAGATGAAATCCTTTGCAATGCACATCACTTAAAAAACTCCGCTGTCACATTTACTTTCTTTGCGTGGAAAAAATGAGGAGTGGCTGTTGCCGACCCATGCGGGATGCCGATCAGTCGTGCAGAAACAGCTAACCTGGCTGCAGATCGTCAGTTATACCTTAACTAACATTGCTCATCTAACATTGCTCATCAAACAAGGCTTCGCTGGGTGGCGAACTATTCTTCGCAAACTCAGTGAGACAAATTAGGAATATGTTGCATGCTAATTAGCTATCTTATTGTAACCCATCTTATCAACTTCCACGCTTTCGCTTCAAGCCCTACTGTAAAAATGGTTTCGGGACGTCGCCATCTCACACACAATATGATGGGACATTTAATGCGAAACGCGATTACTTATTATTGTTTAGATCTCGACGAAATAATACGAAAGAAACATTGTAGCGCATCGCGTCGTGCCGGTATACTAACCTTTCCTTTGAGAAATAGTTCTTTCCGGATGGCCATTTTTGCATGGCATCCAAATTTTCTTGAGCGGGTTCTGAGTAAGCTGCCGAGGAGACGGCATCGCGGGGACCTCCGGGCAGACCTCCATCGCAGACCGAGCAGTCGACGGTACCATCGGCGCGCGCACCGCCTTTTACACACTTCTCGCACTAATACCGCAGCGGGGGCTGGTGCCTCAAGGAAATACGGTCTTTACCGTAATGCGTATAAAATATGCTCAAAATAAAGCGATTTACATCACACCCGCAACGCAAGGCGGTTAAAATATTACCACATCAGTGTGTTGCAATTTATATGAAACACGAACTACAGAACGTTTCATGCATACGATTAAGAATGATAAAAATCTGTTAACTACCTAGGGAAGTGCAGTGTTATAACAGGTAAGGATAACGGTAAATGATAGCACGAATCCGTTTTTCATCCTTTGATTAAGTGCTCATACACGATGTTCTTCATTTATTACTGGATCCGCTAGTTTCCCAGTTGCCAGTCACTGAGGCTGACTGAACTGGAGCTTTTCCCCAGTGTCCCCCCTGTAGACATCCCTTACGGTTTTATCTATAAGTATCCTGTTAGTGGACGTTATCCTGCACGCCGTTCATACGGACGTATTTCCCAATCAATAAGTTAATGTTGCTCTATAATACCGTATTGTAATGAAACAGCAAATAATCATCGCGCCTAACTAGCGCCGTTGCCATCGGCAAGTTTAAATCTGTGGAATGGAGCGTTTATTACAAAAAAGTTGTAATATTACGCTCATCTTGTACCCAAATCCAATCTAATTCTAACAGATTGTTTTAAATTTTCTCGACAATCCGTCATTTAAAGAGAAGGCCTATTTAGATATGATGGCCTATATAAGGTATACCACTACAACGTTATAATTTAAAAATAGGATAAATAACAGATAGGTTAATAAAATATTCACAGGTATTCTGTACGTCAACGTGCATGTCCCGATGAAATGTCTCACGTAATATATAACTTTCAAAGGTGGTATCATTTTAGGAATCATATTACAAAAATACTCTCTCTATCCTTCCATCATTTAAAAACCCTTCAGGCCGCTTCGCTGTTATACAGTAATGACTAACGGTTTGTTTGTCCCACTGCAGCTTGCAGTACCGCTTCTCACCACGCAAAGGAGCTCTAAGCGGAAACGTTGTCCTTACACCTTCAAAGGAAAACCTCATTTTAGAATCTAGGCCAAAGGTCTTGGACAAATTTCCTGGAAATCCATGCATTATTCTTCCAGCCCTGTGCACCATTTCACTATATTGATTATTCTTCAGGAATTTTTCTTTACATATAAATGTTGTAGGCATGCACTAACAGTATTTGAAAATAAATAGCATACAGCCATACTCAAAATGCTAAATATATTGTACACCGTTTAAACAAACTAGCAGAGAATGAGCTGCATTGCTAAATGACCTTTCTTGTATGGCAAGTGCATGGGGGGGGGGTGCCTGACCAGCTGCCCGTTTTATATGAATGACTTAAAGTGTCCTTTTTCTATAGCCGACAATCACACAAATCTGGAAAATGTTCTGGTTGGCTACCCCCCCACCCTCCACCCCGTTCAGGCACCTGCCCTGTGAATATTCTGTGCACATCCCTGCTTCTTATTGAAATATTTCATATTCTCACACTCAGTCTGATTAGGATGACAGTTTTAATGCATTTGTTTACACTATAGAACAGCACTAGTGGCTACAAAAACCGAGTGACTACTTAGACCTTTTCTGTGCTTTAAAAAGTCTAAACTGCAGCTAAATTAAAAACAAATTAGCATTTTCCTGTCTTCCAGCAACCACACCTTGCAGTGCTTCCACGGCTTCCCTGCCTCACTGGGTTTGTACCTGGGTCAGCATCAGGTACAACTGCCTTTCCCTGAGCTACAGTGTTTGCAGGGGGGGCCTGTTTTGTGTGGGTCCCCATGTCAGAAGGCCAGACTGGTTCAGGCAATGCACCCGGGAACCAACAGCAACCCAATCAAATCCCAGGAAATTTTAAACTGCTGGACCCTAAAACTCTGTACTTAATTTTAACTTCCTTCGAAAATATCCATTTGTGTAAATCACGTACATGCAATTCACAAAGGATCATTTTTATAAATCTGATGCTCCTTGTGCATATGACTGTATTGCAAAATGCTGATTTTGCCAAAAAAATGAAGATGTTGACTTCTGCTTAACAGACCTGAAACTGTGAACTGAAACAAATTTTTTGAATGTTTCATTCTCATACAAGTTAATTTAATGCTCTATTTAATTTGCACACCTTGAATATTCCTTAATGAGACATAATTGTCTCTGATTCATGTTCTGTATCATGTGACTTAACCTCGTCACAAATTTAAGCTGAACATCACTGCTTGCTGGCATTTGTCAATGAAATGAGATTTGATTCTTCATCCTTGTCCCAAGGCCTCCATCTGTACCCCTACTGTGAGATCACTCTGGAAGGATCTACTAGATTCAGCCCCGCAGATGTGAATCCTCCCCAGAAAGCCACCCAGTCCAGCTCGCTTACGCTCTGTAAGCTTAAGACATAAAGCGCAGAGCTGTAAAAAAAAAACAGCCAGAGTGTATCATTTATTTGATTAACACAGGACATCGTACCAAGCAACTGATCGACCTCTATCCCCCCACCCCCCCGGAGGCTGATAATCCGTGAAGATACCTGTCTAGCTAGTTACCTGGCACACAAAAAGCCAGACATACACACACCCTCACATCCCCACTGAAACACACGTTCTAAGCCCAGACGCCCAACACCCAAATGCACCATTTCCATAGCTGCAATAAATATGTTGCAGAAATATTAAGTGTTAAATACAAAACAATAACACAAAATGCATATCTATCACTGACTTTGTATCAAAGGTAAAAGGTATTTTTTTAATTATTTTACAACAAAAATTGAGTATTTTTATTGCAGTGCTGCCATGGAGAGTGAAACGATGCCTTTACCTCTTATCCAACATCATGTTTTACTGAATGCTGATTTTACCTTTTAAATGTGTGACGAGATTTACACCAGTTTTCTTTATTTTGAAACGGCAGCCAAACAGGCAGCGATGTTATGAGAGTCTGGCTGAAACAAAGGCTCAACTAATTAATAAAATTCCTGTAAACAGACTGTTGATGATACACCGGCCGAAACGCTGATCAGAACATGCAGCTCGCATTCTGCTAACAGAAGGCCAGCAAGTCCTAATAAGAAGCCTTCATTTTAACTTTAAATTTAAAGAGATGTTACACAATCAACATGTACTGGATATGCGATTATGGAAGGAATTTATTCCATCCATATAACCCATTATTTGTGCATAGGGGAGCGATGTCATTGTGTCTCCAAACTAGAGGTCTTCGGCAGGCAAAAAACCACCTAGTGTCTTAATCATAAAGCCGATTGCTTCGTTATGGCTAATGTTAAAACAGATATTTAATACTTGGTTCAGGCCGGGAAGAAAGGGACCAAATGTTTATAGAGACTATGTCTACAATATCGCAATATGCAAGGCAGGTAACTCAAAGGGGAGTTTTATATCGCAATCACACAAAGGCTAACCACACTGACACACCGAGAGGTGGGGTGCGACAGTGCGAATACAGCACTTGAATGTGATTCATCTGAACCCATCTCATCACCTTCCCAAAAAAGCCAGACTGTAGAGTTAGCAGTGTAGCAACTGCACCTCCTTCGTAACCCACCTCCATGATACAGGGAACAGCTCAGCGCTTATAAACAGATGCCCAGCGACAAGAAGCAGATAAGGGGCCAGTCATCACCACGTGTCATTAATACTCATGCAGAAGCAGAGGGTTCGAAGCATCCGCCCCTGTCTGTGTCATAAGCAGACAGACTGCTCAGATTTCCCAGGGAGAACCCAGAAACACGGTGCCATCACAAGACCCATTTGGTATGATCCAGAGGACTGCACTGCTCAGAGTGTTGCTTCCAAACATGCACCTTTGGCTCATTTCAGACAGTTTACTAGCTTCAAAACAGCGGCTGTACCATCACAGCAGGGCTGGGCTACACTGTCTTGGATTGTGGCCCCGTATTTCATGCAAAAAAGAAAATTAAAACAAAAACACTGCTACCGGCAGCAATACGATTTCACTCATAGCTACTTCACAGATTTGCAAACGGGCGGTTGGCCCAGCATTCTGGTAGTCAGTCACACCTTCGCTAAAGATCTCAGCCATCCATAAACACCGGATGATAAATCCCACAATTAGCTTGAAAACTAAAACGGATAATAATCACTATAACGTAGTAATTTGTTCTTACAGAAACAAATGAAACAAACTGAACCAAGGCCAAAAATAGACATAAGGTCTTCAAAGTGAAGTCATATTTTAGAAGAACTGTTGTTCTTCTATTCAGCTCCCATATATGATAGATACATGATAACAAGGATAAAATTAAGTGAATCGGACGCCTAGTTTCACTCTACACTCTAAACGGGAAACACAATGTAACTTCTTTCACACAATTACTGTAATAATGTATACAAACACGTAAACGGGAGGGAAATCACTGGCACGAGCGTTTGATTCATGATAAACAACAGCTTTAAATCAATCCCAAATCGGACAACCTGAGGTTTGGCGGAGATGTTCCTGTTCCACTTCAGTATAACATATTACATAAATAGATCGGTATAGGTATAGTGAGAGTAACTGATCATCGGATAACATATCGTAGCCATTGCTTGCATGCAGACGTGCACGGAAAATAGTTGGACCCTAACAGTCAGAAACAGAAGCAAAAATACTCTTCGATAATCAGCGCATGCTGCAAGTACAACGACACTACTGTGTCTGCACGTAAAACCAAAAACACTACCGGGGAGAAGCATTTTACAACAACCTGGGTATGACAAATATCTAATTATCCGTACACCTATACAGAACCAGCGGTATTTTAAGTTGCAGAGTTGGCGTTTGATCCACACGACCTACGTTTCTTCAACAGATGTTTCTGTGTTATTGAAATAACAGCTCGCATCGAAGTCATACGGAATGCACTGAAAAACAAAGCGAAGCAGATCCGTACCAAATCATCCAAGCACACGGATATAGCTATTAAACGTGCCCCCTGACATTGCATGCATCAGGGAGGTAAATGTATAGTCTGGGAGTGTAGAAAAGGGTCTCGATTCAGAAAGCGGTGCCTACGTGACCGATCTTGTTTACTTCTCCAGTCCCGCACCAGCTTTCTCGGATGAGCTCCGCACAAGCCCTCCGCCTCGGCTACCGCGCCTACAGGACAAGCGATCGCAATGTCAGCCGAATGCCGAGCGGCCCCTCACCGGTTCTGTCGAGGTTCCGTGTGCTGTTGGTACCGCCGGAGCCCCTCATCGTACGGGTGTCGCGGGATCGCAGCCCGCCGCCAGCGTAGTGGTCCGTATGAATAAGGGGCGGACTAGTAGGCACGGCAGCGCAGGGGACGCACTGAGCGCAGCGTGCGGGAAGGCTGCTGCGCGCCGCAGCCGTGTGGCTTTTTAAAGCGCTCACTCGACTGTCATCGCATTTAAGCGCCTGGTGACATGAAGCAAGCATTAATACTGCTGCCGATGTGCTCAGATATTAACTGGATATTAATATTCCTGCCAAACGTCTCAGGAAATGTGACAGCCTTTATTTTCATTTAACAAAAAAAAATATATATTCTTTTATTTCTAATACTCCATGATGTTTTCACGGTACTTTTAAAGCCATTTTGCTTATTTCTTTTGAACTATAATATTTCGCTAACGAAATGTAATATTTAGGCATCAAATGGTTTTAATATGCCATCTATATGACCTAGTTTAATACGTTCAATGAGTAAAATGTTTTATATGTTTGAGTACTTTATATTGGTTTGTTTTTGCTGCATATATAAAATTGTGTAACAGAGCTTTGTGATAGAGCAAACGTCAGTGAGGGCTAATTCGGATTTCTGTCGCTGGCATAATTCGCTTACAACTGGAGTTACAGGAATGAGTCCTTTTGAATGGCATGTAACCCTTAAAGGTCGTAGCTATTTTAATACACATAACCATAGTAGCAGGACTGTGCATGATAATGGAAGTAATGACTCCACAAATGCTGCCATTTCCTTGCCAGTTTCTGTCGTAGTCAGCTGTCATGAAAGAATGCAGACAGATTCTATTTTAGGGTTTGGAGGTCAAAGGTCAGGCTGTAGCATGGAGGCCCGAAGTGGAAAACATTGTGATTAAGAAAAGTAAACAAGAGAGAATCAGCAGGATTGCAGCCTGTAAGACACGCCTCTTGTGCACTAACCCCAGGACCTACTGCATTCCTCTTAAGAGCCCCAGTTATTACTGTGTCCCTGTAGGCCTTCATCTCTTCATCCCGCCAACATAAGACAGCTGCTGAGTGATGGAAGGACTCTCATTATCGCTCGTTCCCCAAATTACCAATGCGGCGTCCTTTCCTGCTTCTCCTGTGAACACTTGATCAAGCGAGGAGCAAAGCATGGATGGACATCTTTAAAAGAAAAGGAAACACATCGAAGGGGAATGGAACCGGCTCAGCAAGTGAGTATTAACTGTTTGATTTGTCCTCAGTCTGAATGGCAGAAATGAGATACAGTGCTTGAACAATCTCTAGCACCAAGCTCCTGTACTGCATACAGTTACCCGGCTGTTCACTGGAGACTCAGCCTAGCTACGCTTATGCCTGAGAGACTGTATGTTTGTAACGCACTATTTGCATCAATTGTCCGTCGCTTTGCTAAATAAAAATAAACGTACTGCCACGCTTTACACAAATTAACACCTTCATTTATTTTGATTATCAAATTATTGTCTTTCTCTGTGACGCAGGACATAGAGGACTGGTAATTGGCTCAAATAGAACATGCAGGCCTAATCGGAATCCCATTTTCCAATATTGTGTGCTTTCGGGGTTAGAATACAGACGCTCCTCTACTTACGAACGTGATACCTTCCAAACAGCCGTTCGTAACTAGAAATGTTCATAATTCGTTGTTCAACATCATTTTAAGGGTATACGCAAGTACAAAGAACTAGGATGCTGGGAGTATGTGAGCTACGCTGGTGCGCGGCGGGAGTAGCGGTCAGAAGTGTCGTACTAGGTGGAATTGGCGTGCGGAGAAAAAAAATTGATGTTGCGGACAGGAAACGTGTGGTCAAGGAACACAATTTTGAGTTACGGCCTTCTTCGTTCGTATGTCTGAAAGTTCGTAAGTTGAAAGTTCGTAAGTAGAGGAATGTCTGTACTTTGAGTAGTGATCCATCTATCATTCATCTTCTTATTTAATGCACGGCTGCACGGAGCTTGGAACTTCCTGCCAGCAGCACAGGCCACAAGGCCAGAGGCACCCTAGATGGGATGCTAGTTCAGTATAGCGCAAATGCACTTACTATGGACAATTTAGGAACAGTGATTTGCCATGCTGCATGTTTTGCGAGAATCCTACATTGGCATCCTTCACAGCCACACCGAGCACGGCTGATGTCCAGACCTCCCAGTCCTTTTGGTGTGATGTGACAGTGCTTCCCCCAGTGCACCCCCGCCAATCCAGTAGTGGGCCGATATCCCTGATTTCCATAATCCTGTCCGTCTTCCACACCTTTATAAACACACGCATTTTAAAAAAAACCTCACAGTGCCCTTACCTTCTTTAGCTCAAACCATGGGCATAAATTTCCCCCTACATAGGTGGACATCTCAACCCCCCCCTCCTCACCGTTTAAACCAAAACAAAGTTACACTCTTGGCTCGAACCCCAGTGGAATAACAGTTGCCTTATTGCAGAAGAGGTGGACCGTAATCCAGTTAAGATGCATTAAATCGTACTGTAGGCAAAGCCTTTTTTACACAGGGTACTGATGAACGTACAGGTCAAAACGTGTTGGTGTTTATCAGCTGTCACTATAGAAACACACATTTATAAACACAAAGCGTTTTAGGATTGAGGGTTATATACAAATCTTCGAGCGTGAAGTCAGAACATTGCTAAGTACAATATGCTAACCCAAAACCTACACATGAATGGCAGGTAAACACCTGGCTCAACATGATTAGCGTGATGCTAATCTATGCCTTGTCATTGTTTGCTATAGACGCTCCCTGAATTAAACACCTGGCGCCTGTTTTGCATTTATTACAAAGAATGAAAGCCTACCAGACACAGACCCTGAGTTTGATGGTAGTTTTCTCTCACATCTGTCATATTTCAGTGAATGTTTCTTTAAAAATGGATTTTAGCTGGGTGCCAATGTAAAGGAGAATTCCTTGTGCGAAGGCCAAAATACTTAACTGGCTCCTTTTTCGACTGCTCATTAAATCCTATTAAGTTTAATTATTAATGGTATGATTTTCATACCTGAGCACAGCTAATGGGTGAAATCACAGATGAAAAATGTAACTGAAAAAGTGGCCAGAATTCCAAAATGTTCATCTGCAAATTTATAAGCTATTTGTGAAAGCCAGGTTCCTAAACGTTCTTTCTTAAATGCAGCCACACAAAGGAAAGGATAAATAAATTAAAATAAAGAAATAAGCTATACCCCCTGATTCAGGCCTTATACTGAATGTGAAATCGCCTGGAAGCTTCCTGCATTTTATTTTGACATCCTTCCAGTCACAGGCCAATTCATCAGGTGACCTGATCCTGAGGTCTTATGGGAAGTAGAGTTCTGCATCACGAGTAATTCATCCATCAAGCACCCTCTTCCATCACATATGACATAACATAGAAATATGGCAACAGTTGGACCAAGATGTTGTCATTTTAGTGACAGACACTATGAAAAAGTCTGTGCCAGTGTGTTTTATTTAACACATCATGTTGATGTAGATAACAAAGAAGCAGGACAGAAACAGTACAAATAATAATAGCAATGTAATGACTAAATACAATCTTTTACGTAATATTTCTGTGATCAACACTTGTGGAGCATTAAGTGTAACATGGTGTCTTCAGAAAAAAACACTAAACATTTACCTGCTGTAATTGCTACCAGCTTCTGATGCTCTGCATTGTACAAGCAAGACAGAAAATGAGAAGGAAAGATTCCACACGGGGAAAAAAAACCAAAAAACCTTTGCATTTCCTCCAGTTCCTGAGGCCTTTAAAGCGAAGCCAATATAGCAACATCTCTGTAGTCACAAGTACTGGTAGGAGGGGCCACGAGCATCCCGGACATTTCAATAGGTGAAAAGGGAAACATTGCGGACCGGGATTGGTCACTGCCGCTGCTCGTCTTCCAGATGCTGGAATGGGATTCGTTTGCAGAGACAGCTCTCTGGATACACATAGTGCAGTAGAAGTATGCACACTGCCAATGTGCACCAGGGAACAGGACTAAGGATTAATGTCACCCTTAATGAATGCCACTCTAGACTGTATTTTCTTCCTAATGTTCGAAGAACCCATTCCGAATTGCCATGGTGCACCTCTCACTGCCTTTACCCGCAGTGCCACCCTCCCTCTAATGCACTCGCCAGCTGCAGGACCAGCTGTTCCACCCGATTCCATCACCCGTCCTTCTTCACACTGCAGCTCTCACTGGCTGTTACACACAGTGCTTCCCATCTTCCCTTTGGCGGCGGTCTTCTTGCGTCTCTTGTTGAGCAGTGCGTTGCTGGACGTGTCCAGATCTTTGATCTTCACTTGGTCATAGTCCACACGCATGGTGGCCAAGGCACTGGTCATCTCCTCCTGTAGGAGAAAGCAGCAAAGGTGTCAGATGATCCATAAAGGATTCACATGACATGTACAGGACCGGCCCACCCATTCATAAATGGTCGGTAAGTACTTATCCAGTTACTGCTGTAGACAGCAGAGAAACAATAGGACACAAAGTTGTCTACATTCTGAGTGGGATGTTTCGGGCATTGCCAGACTGTAAGCAGACTGTAAGCAGACTGAAAGCAGACTGTAAGCAGACTGGAATCACTGATTATCCTGAACCCTCTGTCTTTGGACTGTTAAAGATGGGAGAACTCAGTTGCTTGGATATACTGTAGTGTGTGTCTGTGTTTGTTTGGGGGGGGGGGGCTATGTTTATATTAGTCCCCACAATGTGTTAAAAACCTGTCATTTTTTCAGTCCCCACAAGGGGAAACTCAATTTTCTAAAAATGTGTAACTACAATCAAAAAACTAAAAAGACCAAAAGTCTTGTATTTTAGGTTAAGGTTAGGGCTGGGTGGGGGTTAAGGTTGTCATAGCTGGGATTAGGGTTTTTCCCATAGAAGTGAATGGACGTTCCCCACAAAGATATGAATACGAATGTGCGTGCGTGTGTGCGCGCGCGTGTGTGTGCTTATGTGTGTGTGTGTGTGTGTGTGCTCCTGCCTTGTGCTCTGTATGTCCTAGAATAGGATTCAGATTCACTATAATCCTGAACTGGATAATAAAATAAATATGAATCTAAATGTAAAACAGTCTTCTAGCACAGGTCATAAAAAATAACTAATGAATAAATATAATAAATCCTAAATAATGAAGCCTGGTTTGAAATATTTAGCAGTACATCTAATGAATTATAGGAAAAACCAATTGTAGTTTTAGCAAAAAGAAATATTGTGGCGTGAGTTATTAGTAGGAGTACTGTACTGTAGAGGTAAGTTATGCACTACAAGCATATCAAAGATCAAACTGCATGTATTTATATGTGAATCATGCAATGTCATTTTCAACAGACACACACATATACCTGTGTGTATGATTTTCTCCTGGTGGCCCTATTACACTGACTGGTGTCTGCCGTCTGTAACAGCAGAAGCCTTTAACCCAACCGGAAGTATTCGCTTCTTTTCTGTGTAGTCTATATTTCACCTTTACTGGGAAGCAGATAGCCTAGTGTCTGAGATTTCCGAAAGGGAGACTGAAGCTGCCAGGAAAGCCTGAATAATGAAGGATACACATGCAGTCTCTCCAGTTAACCTGCAACCTGTAACTTAATCTGGGTCAATACTATATTCCAGAAGTGAAACTGCGACCCCTGTGTTTGGAATGGATTTTCTGAAAGCACCTGCACTACCCCTAAGCACCACTAGATGTCCCTCACTCACCTTCACCTCATCCCACATCTCCTTGTCCTCCGTCAGAATACGAGTGGTGTGCAGTGGTGTTGGGGGGACAGCCATTGACTGCTGCAATGAGAAAACAAATTCCCAAAGTAACTCAACAGAAATCTACGCTAGATGCTCCAAATGAGATAAAGTTCAAGCGAATAGAACACATGCAGAGGCAAACATCATAGCAAAGCAACGAAGGAACAGTGAGAGGACCTACATTGATCCAGGGATGGTTCATGAACTGGGTGATGGTCATCCTCTCGCTTGGATCTGTCTTTAGCAGCTGCATAATGATGTTTTTGGCTGTATAAGAAACGAGAATTCAAACCGCAATGAACTGTGAATGCTGCGTCAACCTTTCCCTGTGACTGTGATGGAACAGATTATTATAACACTGCACCCGAATGGAAACAATCTGCTAGAATTTACGAGTGTCATAAGTTGTGCAAACATTATTTCTACTACTTATGCTAACAGAATCGCAAACAACTTTAATACAATGGTTGGTCATTTTGGATGAATAAACTTCCAGTAGACATTCTCCATTGTGTAATGATTACGCACATTTACATTACATTTACATTTACAGTATTTGACAGACGCCCTTAGCCAGAGCGACTTACATAAGTGCTTTGAGACTCTGCAATGAATTTTCCCGATGCTAGCTCAATAAGGACCCAGGCTATGAGTACCATCTATCCGAATACTCCGTAAAGTGAATTTTTTTTTTCAATACACACACACACACACACACACCAGGAAAAGAGCTGAGTAAGAATTCATAAGTACTACGTCAGGTCATACTATATTCTCATAAACAGGAATGATGCAGATTACAGTGCAAAGGGAAGAGGTGTTGAATTTGGCATAGACAGCCTGCAACAATATGAGAGCCCTATGAAGGGCTTTATCAGACTATTACTCTAACTTGGCATTAGAAATAACCTTCACTACATTTTTAAGGCAATAGCTCATCTAACACATAAGGCTGAACCTCTGCTACCAAGTAACATTAGTAGTGAACATTTTATGGACTCGTTTAACCATTAAATTATCAACATTAGACTTAAAAACACTTTTAACTATTAACTACAACACCTAGCACTTTGACCTAATCTCCATTCCACTTCTTAAAGAATCCCTGAGAGTTCTGATAGAGCATATAACTGGCACAATGAATGTGTCCCTGTCTTCATGCGCTGTCCTTGACCAATTCAAAATAGCATTTATTAAACCAACGCTGAAGAAAACAAACTTGGATCCACAGGTACTCAGCAATTATAGACTGTCTCCAATCTACCATTTTCCATTGTGTACATAATTGATAAATTGCAGTCTGGCTATCGTGAAGGACAGAGCACTTAAACTGCTTTAACTAGAGCCGTAAATTACATAGCAATGTAATGGCAATGCGACTACGCTTATGCTACTTGATGCTAGTGCAACTTTCGACAAGACTGACCGTTGTGTTCCGTTACGTATATTTGAATTTGATGTTGGTTTGTTTAGAACGATGTTGAAGTGGTTTAAATCCTATTTGACTAATCAATATCGCTATGATGAAGTATCTTATAACAGCACTCCTCTGTCAATGTCACTGGTCAAATTTGGAGTGCCACAAGGATCAGTGCTTGGACCTATATTTATTCTCTGTACATGCTGCCATTAGATAATATTATAAGAAAACTCCTATGCTGACAACACGCAAATATATGTTTCAGCTGCACCTAATGAATCTATTGCCACTCTAACTAATACTTCCTGCCACTCAATGCATAGAAGACTGAGATTCTGTTGTTCAGAGGCAAGCACAGAAACAGAACTGTGCTCAGCTCTGAAGGGCTGACCTCCGTCGTCTCGTCACCTTAGATACAAACCTTTCGTTCAGATCTCATGTGGATGCAGGATTGAAGGTGTGTTTCTTACAGCTGCAGAACGTTGCCAGGCTGCAGTGTTTTTTCACTATTCAAGACACTAAAACACTAATATGTGCAGGGTAGACTGCTGTAATGCTCTGTTACTCGGGGGAGCGCATACCGCGCATTAAACACCTCACAGCATATTCGACATGCAGCAGCTTGAATTGTTACCAGGAGCAGGAAATATAAAGACATAATCCCTGCATTGGCTTCCTGTCCGGTTCAGGACTGACCTCAAAGTTCTTTTGCTCACATATGAGGCACTGAAACGTCAAGCACCTGCCTACCGAGCCAGACTCATCTATGCTTACAAGCCATATAATACACTCAGATCACACAGAATGTCTGGATGTGCCCGGGGTGGGGAGTGCTGGGTCAGTCCCATGGAAGTGTGACATCATGGATGCAGCCTACAATCTGCCAACTAACACTGACCTGCATGGAGAACTCACTGATGCACTGGACACTGATAACTGCAGTTTACACCCTGCTCTTATTAAAGCAGATCCATTTTCTCTTTTCTCTAGCATAACTGGGGGGGATGGGCAGCCCGTTGACCTTGGTCCCCCAGAGGTTTTTTTCCCCTTACTCAGGAATTTTTGGTTCCTCTCCTGTTCTGGCATTCTTTCGTACACTCTTCCCTTTTTACTCTGATCCATGCACCATTTTATATAAATCATGTAATAATGAATTGCCACACACTCTTATCATGTGCATTGGGGAGACTGTGTTGTGAAAGGCATTATATAAAAACAAAATTAACTGAATTAAAAACAGCAGTGAGATTCCTTAACAAATCTGTGTCTTTTTTAGTACCGGCTACCATGATCTTATTTTATTCAAGCTGCATTTGCTAAGGAACCAGCCACTTACGCCATTCCGAATGCAGATATAGTCTGTGATAGGGGCGGGCGGTCTTTCCAAAAAATATTGCGATCTTTAAAGCACACGGTCCTGAGCAACGATCTAAATTGTCTTTGTTCCCAATTTGGAAATGTATTGTCAAGAATTTCCAAATTCGAACAAACCTAAGGACTTATCAATAAGTACTATTTAAAACACAATTTGACACTTTTCAAAATGGTAATTAAATCCTCAGTTAAACTTTATTTTAAGTACTAAACGAAGCTGTGTTGGATACTTCCTTTTAATGTGGTTGAATAGATTTGTCAGATTACCGCCCGAAGTGCAGACGGTGGCTCGACAAAGATTACAGGTAGCTTTGCTTTGAGAAATAGCTGAATCTGAATGCGTGAATTTGTACCTCTCACATCCGCACATTCAGTTTGTACCACTTCCTTTCACGACATTTTGCAATTTGTTAATCGCGTTCTTTGAAATCGCAATTTCAATTTGAAATTGGTACATCACTCAGCTAGAATCATTAACACCAGCTCTTGCTAAACAATTAAATGACCACTGTAATGTGCTGTGAATATAGAAAATATGGTTTGCTGTAAAATGGCAGGATGAATGGATCGGGCAGTGCCAGAAAATATAATGTGCTGTACGCATGCTCGAAAATGGTGGGCATGAAGAGACATGCCAGGTACAAATGTGCCCTTAAGAGGTAAAGTGGGCTATCCCCCATTTCAGTCAAAAATGAGTTTAGTGTCCAATAATAATTATTGAGTGTCTATCTATCTTTTCAATATACCGAGATCTGTACCACCTATGATATATATCAATTGTAGGGTATAGGCACACTGATTTTTTGAAAAAAAATTCAACTTTGGAGCTCATTTTCTCAAAACTTTGTTTTTGTAGGATAGCTCACTTTACCTCTCAAGGGCACAAATCAGGCAGGTGGTACAAATTGGGTCGTTACAACTTGCATCTCTGCTTCGTTCACAAACCAAGAATATGACTTCCTACCAGATGGCTGTGCTGATTGGCCAAATTATATTACATGTCTCTATCACAGCGTCTCATTCATGCGTTGTGTATTTCAAAAACAACTCAATGTGAGCTGGCAGTGACACATGTTACTACTGAACATTGAAGTTTTATGTGAAGTTATAATATTTTGAAATATTAGTAAGAGGACATAAAAGATCACAATCTCTAAGATTCACATGAAAAGTAGATTGTGGACTTCCTCAAGGCTGATCACGATATAAAATTGTCAGCTTGCCCACCCCTAATCTGAGAGACACCTTTCCAGTGAGGAAACATACTCCAGCATTAGATATACGTGCTAAAGGCCAGGGAGCTTCATACTTGTCCTGTTTAGTGACATTTAGCAGGTGTTTCTAATATAATCTCCTGCCATAGAAATCTCCCACAACTCCCTGGGTAATACGCACCTTCCTCAGACACGTCGGCCCACTCGGGCTTGGGGAACTCATACTGTCCCATCCGAATGCGCCGCTTCATCCCGGGGGAGATGGCCTGCCCAGTGTTGGAGTAGAATGGCGGGAACCCGCATAGCCTTTAGGGGGGGACAGAGAGCAGGTTTTGCTTATCATGAAAGGAGAACAACATTAGACAAAAGGCAGGAGGTTCCTTGGCAAGAGGAATTCCCACACACGAGTAGACATCACTGGAAACACAAGGCCCCCAAGATTTTCACACACAATCTGTACTCACAGAATGTACATGATGACACCAAGAGACCACATGTCACATGACTTGTCATACTTCTCTGGTCCGAGTACTTCTGGGGCTGACAGGCAATACAAATTGATAATGAACGGGAGTGAATCCACAGGCCCATCCTAGAAAATTTCGCCCTTCACTGACTGCCTTTGCTAATACCTACCTACGTAGTAGGGTGTGTAGCAGGGGGTCTGTAAGGGATTGTGCAGAGTGGTCTCTTTGGCAAAGCCAAAGTCGGTGAGCTTCAGGACACCGTTGCTCTGTTTAGTTGTGTACAGCAGGTTCTCAGGCTGGGGCAGAAGGGAAATGTGTCACCATCTTCTCCCCAGTCATAATAGCAGGTCTGCTGCTACCACCAACCCCGCCTCCACCCCTAAACCTCAAAGATAAGCTATGCAGCTTGCTGCTCCCCCATCTCACCTTCACATCCCTGTGGGCAATATTAATGTTATGCAGGTACTCGATGGCTGTGCCAATATCTCTCATGATTTGCGAGCACTCTAGTAACAGAAAGAATACAGAGTTACCCCGTGTAATGAATCAGTAACTGACAAGCACTAAAGCCAAAAAAACAATGGAAATGAAAATCAAACATGCACCCCATATAATCCCATGGATTTCGGCAAGTCTTACCCCTCCCCCACACCCCCCATCGCCGCTACCATGGGCATCGCCGCCATTAAACCTGAGGGGGACGTGTTCCCCTCACATTTCATAATTATTTGTTTGGACCCCCCACATTTAACATAAAATAGTGTTATGCCAGTTTGTCTTCCCCACATTCAAAATGCTTCTGACGCCCCTGTCCGCCACATACACGCAAAGCTTCACCTCTTTCTGTGAAGGCCTGGTCTCCACGATGTTGAATCCGGCTAAAGAGCTCTCCACCCTCCATACTGAAACGACAAAGGGGATCTTTAATGTGGGACACTGTGATTTCAGACAATGCAAATAAAGTTGAAGGAGAAGTTAAGGGAAAGTGCAATTTTTCAATACGGAATCCAATGCAACCAATCACATACAAACAACAATCCACCGCAACCAATCGCATACAAACAACACTCCAACGCAACCAATCACATACAAACAACACTCCACCGCAACCAATCGCATACAAACAACACTTCATCACAACCAAATCGCATACAAACAACACTCCACCACAACCAATCGCATACAAACAACACTCCACTGCAATCAAATCGTATACAGACAACTCTCCACTGCAACCAAATCGTATATAGACAACACTCCAGCATGGGCAAATTCATTTTCATGTACAAAGACATGCAAACTCATTCTGTTTGTATGGGTTTGCTCTTGGAATTCTGGCTTCCTCCCACAGTCAAGACATGGAGTTGAACTGGTGTCTCTAAATTGCCCTTTGTGCATGTGTTGTGACAGACTGGTATCCTGTGCAGGGCGTACCCAGCTTATACTTCCTGGGAAAGGCCCTGAGTTCGCCATGACCCTGTACTGCTTAGGGAACATGGATGGATGTAAAAATGCATTACAGATCTCCACATCATGGTAGGTGTAATGGGCACTAGCACTGAATAGAACCAGTGCAGAACCAGGGTAAAACCAACATTACCTCAGTAGTAAAGCTCAGTTGTGCAATACTTTAACAATTGTATATATGTAGTTGGCCTGTACAATCACTGTCAGTTGCTTGATTTTAGAGGTGCGTCAAAGTGTAACATAAAAACAAATTGCTGCAGACCGCTGTAGATCGCCATTGGCCCAGGAAGGGCTACTATTCCATTTTTAAGGCTTATAGCTTCCAGCTTAGCAATCAGACTCGATTGTGAAAGCAGTGAATGCATTCAGGACTGGCCTTACTGCCAAAGTCCAGGAAGCAATAATGAAAACCCCAGTTCATCCAAGAACTTGCAGTGATGGTTCCAGGACTCATTAACTCACAGCAGTGACAGACTATGACTATTCTACATGAGTGTGACGGGTGCATCGAGGAGTAAATGAACAGATGGCAGGTCGTTCCAAGGAACCCTTCAGATGTACCGCAGGTTGAAGTAGAGGTGAGAAGCTGCTGGTCACCATCCGCCCTCTTCAGCACAACAGTGTGAAGGAAAACTCAAGAAGTGTGGCAGCTCAGTGAACAGCACCCATGCCTCGCATCAACAAGGCTGGGGGCTCAAATCCTACCTTTGCTGTATACGTACTGAATTTATACAATCCCCTTGTGTCATGGATCTTCTCTAATTCCTCAAGCAGTCCAAAGATATGTAGTTAGGCTAACTAGCAACTCTCAATTGCCCTTAGCGTGTATGTGTCCTGTGATTGATTGGCATCTCAGCCAGGGTGTACCCCAGCCTGCGGCTTCAGGCCTCCCGTGACAACTGATCAGGAAAAGTGATTCGAAGATGGATGAATGGAATCAAAAATCTGCTGGTTTATCATGAAAGAAAAACCTCTTTCATCTCCAAGTCAGAATGATGTGTTAAGAAGCCGATCTGCCATCTTTAGCCTCATTATATTAGTAACACACATATTCACACACAAGATAAGCTGACAGTCACAACCCCCTTGGCTTTTGAGAGATGTATGTGCGGTAAGAAGATATTGGCTGACTATGGACAGTGGGAGGAAGGCCGAGGCGTGAGAACGTAAAGAGCGAGGATCCCCACCACTCCATGATGATGAGGAGACATTTCTTGCCATGGTGCATGTTCTCATAGAGGCTGAGGATCTTTACGATGTAGGGGCCCCCCGATACCCGGTAGTGCAGCTCCACCTCTCGCCGCGCCTTGGGGCTATCGTACAGGATCTGTGAAAAGGACAGTTTTAATTATGGGTTAGCTAATGTACATGGGACACACAGAGCATGGGCACACGGGCACACACACACACACACACACACACACACACTCTATACTGAAACAAATTACATCCAGCCTGATTTTGGTCACGTTTCAACCAGAATTCTGTTAGATCTTTTTGTGATTTGTACTCACATTTACATTTAACACAGATGCTTTTATCCAGAGTGACATACAAGTGAGGCAAACAGTACATTACAAACATACATGCTGTCAAGGAGCCGACTAGGAAGCCGAGCTTCCAATGAATGCACAGTTACAGGCTTAAGCGGTTTTGGAGCAGGAGCTACTCAACAACACAACAAGAAATACACAACAACTTATAACACAGCAAGAACCTAAGAAGACTGGAACAGAACATCTGAGAAAAAAATGACACCAAGTCGGTTATTTAGTATGACATGCCCAGGTTTTGGTGATGTTATTGACCCTATGATAATGAAAATTCATTTCCTCTAAGAAGATAACTCACTGTTTGAGCACCCTGACAATGATCTATATACTTGAGTTAGACCACCTTTGATCCCCTACCGTCAGAGTGAAGCTGACAGCTGCCTGATTTTAGAAGTGCGTCACACCATACAAATAAAATTAATTTCTGCCGACTGCTGTAGATCCCCATCAGTCCAGTAGGGGCCAAAGTTCACGGCTTTCCGCCTTAGTACAGTCAGACTTCAATGGGAAATGCTCACAGAAATGGCCTTACTGCCAAAATCAAGGAAACATAAACAAAACACACAAACGTAGAACAACACGCAGGAATTGTCAGACCTCTGAAGGTCGGCTGAGGTCAGCATTCCCAGCCACCGTCAGAAGGATGCGTAGCCGGTCTGAAATCACTGCTTACTGATAAAAAGATAAATGCATGTTCCTGAAAGACTTCTCAGACAACGTTCCGCATTCATGACTGTAAAACCACAAATGTCACTGAGAAGAAGCAGCCCCGCTTGCAGGACAGTGCCAAGATTCCTCCGTGGTGTCGGGAGAGACTGAGTAATATCTATAAGTGACATTTGGTTTTATTCATTGCTGGTAAAGGCAGCAAGCACCAGTTATATGGCAAATGCTATTTTTAGGGGGAATCGGTCAAATAGATTCTTTTAATAAATTGACATAAAAAATTCTAATGTATCAAAGTGTTTCCGTTTGTTCACTCGGTGCCTTGGTAAAACAAAAAAGTATATACATAATATTTCTATATTCAATATTTTTTTATTATATAACATTATATATTATTATTATCTATATAAATTTCTTTCAAAAATCTTGTTTATATACTGTTGGACTTCTTGGTTGGTCAGCAAATTCATTAAACAAAGACACCTACAGAAAAGGCTTACATACCTACACACACACCCCTGACATCATCACTAACCCCTTTTCTATTTAGAATACTGGCTAGGAGACAGGCCTACCCACAATGCCTACACCAAAATGTAAAGTCGGTAAACTGAGCCTGTCTCCTAACAATATCAGCTCAGTAACCCCTATTATCAGCTCTCTTATATCCCTATAATCAGCTCAGTAACAGCAGAGGCCGTCCAGCCAGGCCGTACACCCTCGACTTGAGTCCCGCATAGGAGGGTAAAAGCTTTGCTGGTGGCGGATTAGCATTTAACTTGACGAAAAAGCCAGGGTCGGACAGGGTTGTTTATAATACATTTCACTCTCAGTTCCATAGAGTTCCGAAGAAGATCACGAGGCAGGATGTCGCCCCGACGGAAAAGCATCAAGGCAGCCAGTAAACGCGAGCCACGCGCTCTGCACCCCGCACTGCTCAGCTCTCTGTCTCTTGCTCCCCATCATGCTCCGCGTAACTCGGTCACCAGCGAGTGTTCCGGACACATGGGCCGCATTCCTGGCCATCCGACAGAATCAGCTGACTTTCGTCATCAAATATTTCTGGGAACTGGCAACCCGGTACCCTCCTGTTCATAAGGCACTGCAAGCCGTGGAGTCTGAACCCCTGCCCGCGTCCTGGCCGCTCTCCCCGTGTGGGAGAGACACGGCCGCCCGGTCCTCAGTGTCTCTTCAGCTTATAGACATGTCATTATGACGTAAGCACCAGACACCATAACCGTAGCAGCTCAGGTTCTCCTCAGAGCTGCCCAGACCAGCGGCACCTTTCTTCATCTGTGTGATCTGGAGGGAAAGGCCTCCTCTTATCAAACAGCAGCAATTCGAGTTTCAAGATTCAAGCTTTTATTGTCATCTGCGCTCGAAGGAATATGGTTGAAATTCAGGTGGCAGACTTGCAGGGAAGGGGACAGGTATATGTGGGACAATAGGACCAACAATAGGGAAGTATAATATTTTTCAGCACGTGATAATAAACCAGAAAAAAAAAAGAATTGAAACATGAAAAATGAAAATCATCTGAATCAGCCCTTTCAGTTCTGGCGGCAAAAGGCTCGCCTGTATTTTCTAACAGAGGTTATGGCTCTGAGCCTTTCAGACTGAAATTACAGCCTGATGTCACACTTCACAACCCTTCAAGAATGCCTCTTACAGCACGGCTGCTATTACACGAATTTCTTTTGTTTCATTGGGAATAATTCCTCACAGATTAAAGACCAAAAATGCAGAACCACAACAACCTGGTACATCTTCCCAGCACGTTTACATGGGACGTCCTTCAGGGCACTGTGCTGGGACCCATAGCCTTCCAAAGATGCCAGCATTACAAAAACTAAATTATCCTCAGCCGGAAACCTTAAATTGATGCATGTATCAGCCAAATTGAATTCTGAAGCGACAGTTTTCCGAGAGATGTTGCTATGGCACCCAAATATCAAAAGAAAAAGCTCCGGCTTAAACACAATCAGCACAGTATCGCTTGCACTCCTGTGCCCCCAAAAAAAACAACATTATCCTACATTTTTATAGCCTTTGAAGCCACAAGACAGAGATGGAGAGTTATAAGGTATGAAAGATAATACACTTATAGAGAAACCTCCATCTTTCGGCTTGACTTAGTCCAGTGTTTCTTAAACCAGTCTGTTGGGACCCCCAGACAGTCCACATTTTTGCTCCTGGTAGAGGGCTGGGAGGGAGCAAAAACATAGACCATCTAGAGGGATCCCCGAGGACCTGGTTGTGAAACACTGACTTGGTTAATCCTGAGATAAGAGTTTACGAGATGCCTCCTGTATGATAACACACATGATGTAACGCACGGGGGGTGGTGAAAGAAGGATGTCTGTGTGAGTAAGCAAGAACAAAGGTTAACGGTGCAGATGGTGAAAATATTAACTCAACTATGCAAAAACTGGCATATGGGTGCAGGTAAAATAAGTATAAATGTAGAAGGAGTCCAGGGGAAAGCGGAACACGGTGGCAAAAGTTTGTCGATGGATATTTCAAATGAAGGTAACAGAGGTTGTTTTGTAACAAATGCCAAACGCTAAAATTATTCACTAGTGTGGTGAGAAAAAAGGCTAGTAACTGGTCAGGCTAACTGGTAATGGCTGATGACTCAAGATATGCGGAAAGATGTGTTTATGGTATACATTGTGATTAAGAGTTTAATAATGTTTTCTCAAATGCTGAAGGTTCTCTAGCATCTATGAGGGATAAACTTTACTGCACACATCCTTTCTATATCTTTTTTTTTTTTTTTGATCCTCTGCAGGCAAATTTTCCTCACAAGAAACACTACAAACCTTTTTCGTACGCTAATGAAACACATCGGCCTTGTGATAGGTTGACGCCCCTTGCTGGGTTGTTCCCTAGTTTGTACCCATGGCTTCCAGGAGAAGCTCTGGACCCCCCTGTGACCCTGAATAGGACAAGTGGTTGCAGAAAATGAATGGATGGATGGATGGATGGATGGATAAAACATATCAATGGGATTCCTGATTTAAAATCTTACAAAGTATAAAGGAAACATTCTTAAAACCACATTCCAAAACACACAGCTCTCTTAATTTACCATCAAAACAGGGAAGGTTTGTGTGTTTAAAAAACCCCAGTACTGTCATCGAGCCTCCTGTCCAGTCCAGAAAAAATACAGCCTTGCGTGAACTGGTTACAGGAAGGATGAGATCCAGACTGGGCGGAGTGAGTCATTAAATGTGTGTGAGTGTGTGTGTGAGTGTGTTTTGGGGGGAGCATCGAAAACAGAACTCTGTGCTGTCGAAGAGGCCCGTATTTATATCAGAATGCTGGTGAAAAGAATGGAAGATGTGTGGAGGGGGTGGAATTTCCAAGGGATACTCATGCTGTGTTCTTGGTCTGAGGACAGTGCTAACTTTCAGAGAAACAATAAAAAAAGGTCACACAGACATGGACTGATACAAATTATTCACCCAGAGAGAGGCTACAGGCTCAGGATCGAGCTTAACATTCTGTTAATGGGAACCAGCCAATGAAATGCCCAGAAGGCCATCTAACTGTATCACTCTATCTAACACTTCATCAAAGACAATTGTGTCTCTACAGAACAAACAACTGCAAGCGTGCAGGCTTTGGAGGCAATAAAGCCAGCGTTAATGTAATTAAGGTAAATGTCAGACTACTGTCTGTATATCATAATGATGATTGGTGTAAGCTTGCTGTAATTCCGTTACCGCAAACAGAGTCTGTTAAAAGTCTCAGCTGACTGTCAATACAAAGTAAAACAAAATAAAATAGATAAATAAGCTTAGAACAGTGTTTCCCAATCCGGTCCTCGGGGACCCACAGACAGTCCTCATTTTTGCTCCCTCCCAGCTTCCAGCAAAAATATGGATTGTTTGGTAGGGAGTGCAGTGGGAGCAAAAACATGGACCGACTGTGGGTCCCCGAGGGTCAGATTGGGAAACACTGGCTTAGACAACATGTCCTTGTGTGGGAAGAAGTCAAGCCAACTAGGACACAGAGCCAGCTATGGTAGACTGTACAAGACTAAAGAAAACGCTGGCATTTCCCGTACAGCTAAATTAAACACTGAATACCACTTAACTGCTCTAAATGCCCGCAAAACATTCACATAAAGAATAAAGCAAAAGAAACTCAGATAATTGAATTATTCTATTAAACACATTGATTCCTTCCAGGCTTAGTGGGTGAATCACACCCATTCTAATCCATTTCAGTTCTCACTTAGGAAAAAAATAATAATCAAAGAAGAAGTGGCTGGAAAAAACAAATTTCCTTCACTAAACTTTACTTGGTTATTAAAAGCATTAATGAACTTATGGCAGTTTACTGACTCTACTTTGAGCATGCTTATCAGTGCAGAACATATCACACCTACGTTTCTGGATCCAGGCACAAAGGTGGAGATAAGGCTGCTATACATTAATAACCTTGGCATAAGACTGAGAAGACAGCTGTACAAAGTTATACCTATAAAGCTAATATAGTTTTATTGATATAATATATAATATGGAATAGCTTAGTTGTTTTATGGCTTAGTTGGGTTATTTATTCACGATTCAATGGAGCTACACTAATTACCCCTTGAGTTTGCTTTTCCATATGAGAGCCTTACAGGGGTCAGAAGGGCCCCACTTTAAGGGGCCCGAGCCAAGGCGTTCACAGAAAGCGGAGCCGAAGGCGTGACACGGACTGCGAGGATGGGGCTCCTTCCAGCTCCGACTGAGCAGTGACTTGTGATCCGTGAGGTCGTGAAAAAGATACGCGACAGCAGGTGCAGGACGGAGCGCGAAAGACGCGGACGGATGGCTCAGTGGTGACGGAGGACCCAAGCCTTCAGTGCTATAGATAGAAAAATAACCTTGTACCTGAAACTACATATTAAATCCATCACGACATGAATACACATTTGTATAGTAGCTATAGTCTGGTAAAAATAGTTTGCATAATAAAAAACATAAAAAATTGTTTTTTAAATCAGCAGGGGACTAACTCGTCAGTGCTATAAAATAATTGGTTTAATGTTATATATGACTATTACAACATATTAAGTCCTTACCTCACTCAAGAGAAACAGCCGTGTGCAGCTCAGTTAATGAAACATACATCTTTTAAAATCAGCATATTTACAAATGGAAGAAAAGCAGAAATCTTTTGCTATCATAAAATGGGGTTACGCGTCATAATAATGACGACAATAACAACGTCACTGATGAGTAACAGATGATACAATTTTTGAAGATCAAATTACTGAAAATAACTTTAAAAGGAAGGCAAATATATTATACATAAAATTTAATTAGTTGTCACTGTTGTGTATAACAATACAGAATATGTCGGGGTCGATAAAGAAAAATATATGGATGTGTTCGGTCTTTTAAATTAATGTTACTATGAAATAAGCCATCACCATTATATGTAAACATGACGCTGAAGTACAGAATTCAGCTATCGCCACGGCGCTGAATATGTCCTTGTCCACAGCAGAGGCAATATGAGCCACCAAACTGGACTTGAACATTATGGCGAAGACTTAGTGCCAATATGCTGTAAAGCCAAGCTAGATTTACACGCAGTGTGTAAATTCGTCCCTTTGGACCAACGTGTTGACAGGTTTCCATTGCACACCCAGAATGGTGCTCCTTGTGCTAAAACCAGCTCCCAGTGATGCGAGGCTCCACGAGGACGGTAATCCCCAGTCGCGCAGAAATCTAAGTCCAACTGCTGACTAAACTCGAAATATGACGGCAGCGTTCGCGCTCGGCATGTACCAGCCAGAAACCAGTCTCCTCTGGTGCGTAAACCACTTTCGTGTAACATCAACTCACACACTTACACTCCACCCAAAGCTCAGGGTCCAAGAGGCATCACAAGTTGAAACATTATTATTTCCAATAATTAAGCTAGGCGCAGGTTTGCCTAGAACGAAAGCAATGCGTTTGATCCGCATTTGATTCCATATTTAATTTGACGCCATTCATTCCCCAATAAACAGAGCTTTTCATTTAAATAACTAAGCTGTATTCTAAGTAACTTTAAGTTATTTCACGTTCTTAAAGTTCTTTGACTTTCTAAGTAACTTTAAATTCTTTGACATGTAGTTTCAGAATTGGGATCAACTTCGAGGTAAAGTACAGGCAGGCCGGAACAAATTGTGAAACTTACAATAAGGAGTATTGCGTCTTTTATTTCAGTGAATTAAGGCCCAATTGTTTGCGCTGAAAATTATACGGAGTTTGGGAGTTCCTGCATTTAAGAGATCGCCTTTCATATAATGTGGTAGAGGGGGAAGATGAGAGAGCGGATGGGGAAGCGAGGATGGAGGAAATGTGAGAATTCAAGAAGTCGAATTTTTCTCTTTCTATTAGGTTTCGCGAAGCGCTGTGAACGTGGAAGCCCTCGATTTGCTGGCATACGCGCACACACAGGTCGGACAGCGGCGACGACTGTACCTTCAAGGCGCACTTCTCCCCCGTCCTTTTGTTATGGCATTCCAGCACTTTTCCGTTGATGCCCAGACCCAGGACCTGGTTGGATATCTTGTAGTCATCCGTAACCGAATTACGTTTGATTTCTATCTTGGGGACGCCTGGCAGTGAGAAGTGCGTCGGGCTGCCAGCGCGTTTTGGCTTCTGTGCCGGTTCGTCGCATGGTGTCAGTGGACTTTTACTATCATTTTCGGTCTGCGGGCAGTCGGACTTCTCGTTGCCCTCGCCATTGTGCAGCATGTTCTGTCAGCTCTTCTTTTTCTTCTCTTATTAAATTATCACGTCACGCCCAGAACAGTGTTGGATCCGTTGTAATTGAATAAAAAAATCCCTTAAATTTAAATGCCAAAAGTGTAAGTTAAAAAATGAGTGCAAGTTTAGAATCTATTAGCGAAATTTCTTCACTCTTTGGCGGCAGTGATTCACAAGAAAGTCATATATTCCGACTGGTTTGACCTGTATTTATGTTATGCACTTTCACAGTTGAATGTAAGTTAAGGTGAAGTTTACCAGCCTATTTTAAACCAAGACAAATAAAAAAATCGCAAATTACATATGATCAGTCTTTTCTAAGTTCTTCAACTTTAAACGTTTTAGTAAAAAAGTTTAGATATCAAAAAGCATTACAGGTTTAATATGGAGATGATAAACCTTAGGTTACATATATCGCGAAGATTAATCTTAATTTATTTTTAAACAAGCAGCAACTTACTATAATAACCGTACCATGGGTGCTTTTCATTCTCTTAGAACTATATTAACTCGCGAGAACAATGTTGAAACTGAACATTATAACTGATTTGTAAGTCCAGTCGGAAACCAAGCGTGGTACCGTCCGCGGTGTCGCCGCTCCGAAGGCGTCCAGTCTTTAAAAGACGGTCCCTTACGCAAGCGCTGCAAGCGAATGAAGCGCAATTTCTCAAGGGCTCATATCTTAAAGACACAGTGCATATTGGGAACGGAAGACTGAAAAACACTACGTTCATCACTATCATCTAAGTGGTTCGGTTTTAAATCGCGTTTAAAAATAAGGAAAGTTTCATGTATGGGCTACAATATTTATTACAAAATTCAGAGATATCATTCAGTGTTGCTCTTTGTTCCCTTGATGAAAGACACCTAAAAACCCGTACCGGTTAAACGGCCGTGGGAAACTAACGGAAGAATGCCTTTAAAAATATCGCAAAATGACAATATTCCAGATGAAATGTAACTAATATTGCTTTCGATAAGTGGATGCGGTTTTCATATACATGCATTTTTTGTACACTTTACTGTAATAGTCTAGATGGGGATTAAACGGAGATTGGTGACCTACAGTCTAAAAGGGTTAGTTAGTTTAAGTTACCTGTAAAGAGAAATTGACAGGTGTGGAAAAGGAGGCGGGAGGCAACCCTGGGCCCGCACTCTATAGGAGACTCCCTGCTGATCTCGACATTTTTTAGCAACAAAACACATAGATCAATGTACCGGAGTAAAGTTAGCAGTGGGCTCGACATTCACAGATCATCTCTGAATTTACTCTATTAAAACATTATAAAACAAAGCAAATTCCACATACACAAATTCGCGTGTATTTGTGAAATCACATGCACACCTTGGTTATTTAATTATTATATCCAGTAAATTGTGAAAAAGCAAAATAATGCAGCTCCTGATGTGAATTAACGTGTTCGCTTGGGTTTTGACAGACCGCGACGTTTCAAAATAAAAGTCCCAAATGTAAAACAGGAGTAGCTCAACAAACGAGTAAAGCTACTCATGTCATGCACATTGGCACTTGTGAAACCTATAGATAAATTGTGAAATTAACTTATATCCCTTACTTATAATTTTTTCTATGGAGGTGAAACATACAGCATCATATTGCTCTGTAACCAGAGAATGTAGCAACTAATTTCTCCCTTTCAGTGATTATATTTCTTGAGTATATATTTTTAAAACATTAAATTTTAATATTTTGAAAATATATGTTCATGTATTTAATGTAATATTTTAGTATGTTCATTGTCTCCCATGATGTATGCTTTTGTTTCATAAATATTATTCATATATTCTCAACGTTTTTGTAACTCTTGTTGTATTGCAGAACAGAAAGACACTGTATGACACTGTATGACACTGTGTGTAGAATGATATTCTCATCGTATCCAGTGCAATCACTGGCTTCATGAAAAATGCCTATCACTGTTTGAGAAAGACTGGAAGTACTTCTCATAGAAGACACATGACTGGGTGTGTCCTCACTGCAACCCAAACCAGTAAGATTAGAACAGTTCCTGTTAAGAGATGTAACAGAATTAACAAACTCCTTCAGTAGATATTCCAGAAATGTTTTATGTTTTCATTTTTATGTTTGTATAGTCTACATACATCTATATAGTTTTCATTATTATAAATATATAACATAAGTGAATAATGTATTATTTGATTAATTTGAATTATGCCTTTGTCTAACAAGGAGGGGAGGAGACGTCATTGGAATGCCAACAAACAAACAAATATGAACAAAAGGACCATGAGGGGTCAAAACAGTGAGGAACAATAAAAAAAATACCCTATATGCTAATCTAAAGTGCCCAGTGGACTTCAGAGAGATGAGGTAGAGGACTAACTATCTATCTTGGGGAGAGGAGCTAACATTGATAATGACTGAATAATGGAATCTTATACAGTTGAGTTCCACTAGACAGGGCCAATGAGAAACATGCAAAGGCATTTGCATGCAAAACAGAGAATCAGAAAATAATCAACATGATCTATTGAAGTTAATTTCACAAATTATCTATAGGTTTCACAGGTTTCAAAGTGCATGATATGTGTAGCTTTACCCATGTCCCTGAACCACAGGCTGAAATTCAGGTGCTGGGTTCTTTGTCTTTTGAGCACTGGGATGCTCTATGTTTCATCTGCACTGAAAACAATGGATATGAGGCATATCAATTGATTTCACAAATTTTCCACAGGTTTCACAAGTGCCAAAGGCTATGATATGTGTAGCTTTACTCATGTACTTTAACCTCTGGCTGAAATTTAGTTTAGTCAATGTTCCACCTGCACAGAATAATAATGGACGTTATCTTATACCACTATTTACAGTTTCACGAGTGTTAGTGGGCCATGCACGTGCTTGTCATTTCCTGTAAGTATGTGCCACATTGAAATAGTGTTTGAAAGTGTTTTGTGTGTTTTGTAATAATTGTTTGTTGAGCTACTCCTTTTTTGCATTTTGGACTTTTATTCTGAAATGTCGTGGTCTGTCAAAACCCAAGCGAAGGCGTTAATTCACAGCAGGAGCCGCATTATTTAGCTTTTTCACAATTTACTGGATATAATAATTGAATAACCAAGATATACATGATTTCACAAACACACACGAATTCGTGAATGTGGAATTTACTTTGTTTTGTAATGTTTTAATAGAGTAAATTCAGAGATGATCTGTGAATGTCTGGCGAATATCGAACCGACTGCTAACTTTACTCCGGAATCAAACCTCCACTTCAAACCATTTAAATAACAGTTTTGGTTAAATATTATAATCTGTAATAATATATTTTTAATTTGGCCGATCGATCCGCCGGTGTGATACGCCCCTCACCCCGATCGGCCAATATTATAACATATTATTCATGTTCGTCGTTTTTAATTCCCTGTCGTTTCTCTTTCAGCTCCGAATAATAGCTGGAATGGCTCACTTGTTAACCTGGGGGGCACAGGACAGCATCAATATATCAATACATCTGACCTTCAGTATCATAACTTGTTACACTCCATCAAACTCAGTATAAAGGGAGTGCCCACTGTTGTGAAACTGCTCAAGATTCCACATAATGAATGAAAACGCGGAAGGCTGACAGATTTCTGTTTATCTAATGGGGACCATTTCCTGTTGACCTTACGGACCTGTTTTGTTCCGGTTATAGTACGTCTCTGGCACCAGTACTTTGGACGGGGACTCCTTGGTCGGTGTCAGTTGGTCGTCTGGGGGAATGTTGTACTGAGACAGACAGGCGATAAGGAGCAGCGATGTTAGTAGGGGCGCTGAGGGTGCTTCTGCGCCGCCTCTGGTTGTTCGTGGTAATGCAGTGTCAGAATACTGTAGGGCAATGTGCCCATGCTTTTAGTTTCAAATGAAAAATGGAATGAAAAAGCCAGCCTTTGCCTTCATGCTTGTTATCATGTTATTAGCTACATACATGCAAGTTTTAATAGTGTACATTGCCCTTCAATGGCAAAAACAGTAACTTTGCTGACACTGAAAGAGCTTCTGAGTTGTTTTTACTCTCCGCCTGTATATATGTGTAAATAATAGACTACTTATTCAAAACTGAGCATAGCTGAACTAAGATATTTCGTCATGAGATAAAACAGCCCAATTTCGGACATAAGTCAATTCTGGCAAAATATAGAGTTACGGTGTACTGCCTTTCTACGGCAATACAGTATACTGCATTACTTCTGTACACTAATATGCTACCTGCAGTCACAGTCACACATTTTGCACATTTTCCACTGAGGAAACGGAGGAGGCAAAGATACCGCCAAAGCCACAGCTCAGTAGCGGTCACTGAGCGAACACTGGGAGCGGTTTGAAACTTCCGGAATCTATAAAAAAGACATGTAACTTACGATCTTTATGTGACAGCTCTCAGGAAGCATTTAATGTAAACTACAGGGATGCCAGTTAAGACCTTCAGTGTATTCTGTGGGTTAGACCATTAAAGATACAGCTTTTCTAGCATTCTGTATGAAAGTAAATCGTATTAGAGGCATCTAAGCTGTTGTCCGACCTCATAACTTGTCATTCTGGCATAGGCCCCAGGTCCACTGTAACTCTGCACTGCGTTAGCGGTTATGGAAAAGTAACATATGGATGGGATGCACGTCTGGGCAGCTTCACAGCTGCATGTTGGAGATTCTTTGGAGACAGAAATGGCTTTTGTAGGTCTTTAACACAGACGTGCCAAATGGACGTGAAGGACTGAGCAGCGCGAGCGGGAACATGGGCCACCGAGAGGCGAGGTGAAGCGTATTAGCACATTTTTATGATGATTGATACTATTTCACTTCAACTATGACGCACGTCACTGGTATAAATAAGCAGGAACGTCACCAGTTATTTAAAGCAACGTGTGTTTGTATAATGACATCAGAATATAACACACAAGGGGGGGGAATATTTCTTCATTGACTACATTGTAAATATTGACTATGTTCTAAACAAGGGATTTCACAGTCAGGTGGCCCTTGAGAACTATCTGGCCCAGAAAGTATTTTGTTCATATATGTAAAAAAAAAACAAAACAGAAATCTGTCAGCCCACTTGAATTGAACATCACCTAGTTAGTAGCTTCAGGTTATTCGAGTGTGAGGCTTGTGTTTTACGTATTAACATCTTGTGGCCTTTTGTAATGTCCCTTTGTAAGTGCTTTGAATGGAAATCCCCCAAATGTCGCTTACGTTGTCTGTACTAAGGTGATTCTGTGATGTGAGTAGCGCTGGCTAATAATCCAGAGCACAGATGAGAGCCACGCCCCGTTTGATCCAGTGCCTCCGGTGCCGGTCACTGGGTATTTCCACCGCAATCACGTAGTTCGTGGAATGGCCCGTGGTGGACAGCGTTCCTGCATGATAAACACATCACTCTTAAGATGTCCAACACTGAATGAGCATAGACATTCCTATTAGATGACCAATAATGAAAGAAAGGCTTGAGATGTCAACCCTTATTCATAATTCCGTATCCTATTACCTGTGCCTCAATACAGCTGAACCTGACCAGCTTTCTGGACCAAGTCTTCCTTGTAGTGTGATGTGTGTGCAGCATCTGTCTAAATGGTCACCTGGGTGGGTTAATGTGTTGGGTAAAAACTGGCCCAAAACGCTTCCGATATTTTTTTGGGAGAATCATAGTGATATCCCACAATCAATGATGGAAAAACCCAGTGTAAACATCCCACAATCAATGATGGAAAAACCCAGTGGAAACATCCCACAATCAATGATGGAAAAACCCAGTGTAAACAATCCCCACTCATCAGGTCAGATGCTGCCGTATCATAAACCATTAAAAAAAGTGACTTGAATTTTTTTGTGTCTTAAAATGATATCAAAATATAATATTCTTGCTTATTCAATATAACCTGGGCCAATTTTCACCTGCTGGGACTTTTAGTGCCCATACAATGCCTTGAATATCTCTTGGAGCGTGCCATGGTGTAGAAATGGAAAGGGATAGGGCAGCTGTATTTACAGGATCTGCTGACCTGCCCGGGTGAGGGTCTTGTAGATGGGGCAGATGTACACCCCGGAGGTGGGTGCTCTGCGGTTGGCCACCGGCACCAGCCAGATAACTGCCATCTCTGTGTACAGCTCCATGGGTCGGGACTCGGCCAGCAGGCCTACGTGAGGGTCCCAGCGCGCCCCTTCCAGGAACAGGCCGTGGATGTAGCAGCCAATGTCTGGCCGTTCTGTCAGCTGCTCTACAGGCTCCTTAATCACCTGGATGGATGTGGAACATCACAGGGGCCACATGACAGTGCTCTCTCTGCACTAGTAACTCAGCCCTATGAAACTCAGTTCCAAGGGGACAATGTACACTGCCAGAAGAAAGAGTACCAATTTGTACCTTAGCTTGTCACTGGGGCTGTACCCTCAAGGGTCTACCAGTTGTACCCTAGCTGTAGGTAAATGTACCATTTAAAATATAGAAATGCACTCTGAGGATCATCTTTGTACCATTGAGGGTACATTAATGTTGTGTATACCTTGATGGTCCTTACATTCAATTTCTGTAGCCTTTTTTTTGACAGTGTATGCACGGGTTCTTGTCCTTCCTAGACTTTCCCAACTTAATTACGGTTAGCTTGCTGAATAGCAATATAACGTTCTATTTAATTATTTAGCAGGTGCATTTACCGAACGCGACATACAGTTTTGAAAAACTCAAACCCTGGAACAATTGGGGAATAAGGGACTTGCTCAATGGCACAGCAGTGACATCACTGTGCGGGCCCTAGGATGTTAACCAGCCACCATCCGGTCACGGAAACCGCAACCTAACCTGCTGAGTCACACACCTTCCCCCCATAGACAGACATTTAACGCTCACCACCCAGTACTTCCCCTTCACAGCTCACAGCATTTTATAACAACGCCCTCCACTGGTGACCTGCTAGCAAACATTTGTCATGACAGCTAAATCCATCAAGCTTCCATTATCATGATGAAAAGACATAATACTTTAGCTACCAAAATGAAGCTGGTAATTCAGACAGCATCAGGCTTGTCACACTTACTGAGTATTAGTAGCGCTTACTGACCATTGACTGTGTTTTATAACATGAACACCATAAGTGATGTCGATGCACTGAATGTATTACATTTTGAAAAAGCAGTACTAGGTGCTCCCTGGAGTAACTGGTATTACAGGTCCAGCAGTGAAAGCACTCTGCTGAATGCACAACCTGAATACTCTATCAACCCAGGGAACTGAACCTGTGCCTGATAAGAGACATAGCAGCCTTATCTGCCGAGCCACACACCCCCACTAACGATTCTCTAGGTGATTGAAATATCATTGTAACACAATGGCATGTTAGGAAGGCTGGAACACCAAGCACTGTTACCTTCTGGTAATAGTACAATCCTCCATGAACGCTTTATCATATGCTAGATGCTGCTAAATGCTAAAACCATTCTTATTAACATTAATGCAAACTTCCTGTGTATTTACCAAGACCGGCGCAGGTCTGAGCAGGACCTAGTGCTGTCTCACCTGGAAGTCAAAGTCAATGGTGTCAATAGAGACAACAGAGCGACGGGCAAAGTTCTGCAAGGTGCCGGTGAGGAAGGCCTGAGGGAAGAAGAAGCCACTGATCCAAAAGACGGCCGGGACGCCATCGGAGATCCAGCCCTTCAGAAAGTCGATCCTCTGCAGCAGGTCAGTCACCCAGGATGAGAGGGGCTTCAGTGATGGATAAGCCTGGGGGAGGAGTCAAAGGGACAGATCAGGTGACACACAAACCTACCTTTCACAGAGAAACCTTTTATCAGGTAATGTACACCTTTGTGGTTTCGTTAATGGTATTAAACACCATAGGATACAGTAATGATATTATTCTAACGTTAGATCTGTTACATCCAATATGAGATAGGCGTCAGTGATGAACACGTCTAAAAAGTCAAAGGGATATATCACACAAATTTGCCTTTACACAGAGAGACCTTTTATCAGGTAATGTACGCCGTAGCCAACATTGTGCCAACTAACTGAGACACTATAATAAGGCTGTTTTGACTATTTTCATCAGTCCTCGGGTTTATTTCCTTGTGTTCTGTGGGTCTCCCGGTTTCAGGCAGGGCCATAGGAATCTCACCTTGGCATTCCACATGTCTGGCACCCTGTTGTTGAACAGGCTGTGGGCCATCAGCTCCAGCTCTGATGACATCACTACCACCCCTTTGAGAGCCTTCACCAGGTCAGATGTGCTTTGTGAAATGACAGCCAGCAGTCGATTATATCTAAGAGAGAGAGAGAGAGAGAGAGAGAGAGAGAGAGAGAGAGAGAGAGAGAGAGAGAGAGAGAGAGAGAGAGAGAGAGAGGGAGAGAGAGGGAGGGAGAAGTACTATATAAGCAAAAGGAAATGAAAGAAACAAAGAATGTTCATGTAGTTCACAGGAGTGGAAACACTAAAAATGTCACTCGGTGAGCTCTGTAGGCACCGTGTGTGAGCAGGATGGCACGGAGCCATCATAAGCCTGCAACGTCCTACCAGAATTTGGCACAGTTCCTTTACAAGGGATCCCTACAGCTCACACCAGTGTGACAGAGGTGGGTTCACAGTCTCCATACAAGTGATCCGGTGGTCTTGGGGTCATGAGAAGGGGAACTTTGAGAATATTGTTCTAATATTGGTCATGTTGAGCTTGAATACCCACAGCTGTACCAGAGAAGATTAAACCAAGCGGTCCAAATAAAGTCAAATAAAGGATTGCAGCTGCCCATTCAGTATTGCACAAACTCTGCCTTTCCTGGTAATACGATTGCACTGTGAATCATTATTGTGATTCCAGAAAACACCTATCAGCCAAGAACATGAAAGAGCACCAGCAACTGGTTTTATGACAACACACATGCCCACATGCCCAGATGACTCATGTGTTTATGGTGCGTTTCTGACCATTCCAACCACACACTAAGTTTAAAGTCTGACATAGCTTCCCTCCAGAGGTGGAGATTTCAGGTCCAGAGAGTACAAATCCGGAGCAAGATTTTGTTTCAACCAACCAGTTGAGTATAAAGAGTCACAGTAACAGAGAAAATCTCCACCTCTGCTTCCCTCGTATCCTAACTCGTTTACTGAGCAGTTTACTGGCCTTGCGGAGCAGACCAACAGCCTATGAAATATATGCGACCAGTCAAAAGTTTTCTGCACACCACAGGTTTTTACCACTTATCTGTTTATTTCATAAACTGCACATTTTTATTCTTAAGCATTGGAAAGTTGAGCGAACAACTACAAATGAAAATATAAGTCAAATAAAACACGTTTCATTTATAACATGGAAAGAGCATAAGAGCGCATGTCTGACATCCTATTAACAGGTTGTGTGGTGATGGCAGAGTCAGATTCCAGGTTGTCCTTTAACTTTAAATGCACTAGTTAACTGTTTCATCCCATGAAACAGAGCAGCATTAAATGTCCCTTGTAGAAAGAATGCCTCAAATTTTCTCTGCCGCTATGACTACTAGAGGAGGTGACTTTGATTAATCGAAGATATCATAAGGTACTCAAATGGTGAACATGCTGTAAATTTATCGTTACCAAAGAATATGAATGTATTTTTAGTAAATGTAAAGTGAGTAACATGCAAATGTAGAAAATCTCAGTGTGTGCAAAGACTTTTGACTGGTCGTGTATTTCATGATTCATGTTTAAGTACAAAGGAGCCATATAATTTGCCCTGTCTCTATATATGCAACCAATCACAAGACGACATCCTTATGGTGCCAATAAGAGGATAAGGTAAAGACATCAAGAAGAAAAGGAAATGAGAGACGCCTGTAAAGTGATGGCCGTAAAGGTTATTGCAGTAGTACCTGATGACCTCTTGGATCAGCACAGTGTTCATGGATTCCTCGTACAGGACTGGGTACCGCATCCTCACATCCTGTGCATCGATGGGCCTGGGAATCCTCTCCACCACACCACCCACGATGTCCTCCACGATCTGCAAGTGACCACAGGGCACGTGGCCTCAGGAAGAGCCCAGACTGACCTCAGCTTCCGGCTATCCACTGACACCCCCTCACGCCGCATGTGATTTCCTCTCCCAGACACACCGGCTGCACTCTGATGACTGCCTGCTTCGTCCCGGGACCCGTATGGATGTCCTGTGGTATGATGTGCCCCTTCACGGGCAACTGTGTTGCGCTTTTTTAAGACAGCACAATTGCGAAGGTGCTATGGTCTGTTTTATGATGTAATCTAAATGAGAATAAACTGCTTCAGGCATTATCAGCTTTTAAACTAAGCCATTTAGGTCCACTAGTGGTTTAGTTAATGGTTATAAACACCAAAGATTACAGTAATTATTTTTATATCAAATCTGTTCCCTTACATATTTATTGTTTACACCTACCCTGACTGATACTGTTAACTTCCCACAAATAAATGGTAGTTTTATGTCTCTGATATACTTCAGGAGGTATATTAGCACGTAGTCTTGGGCAACATTGGTTAATAATAAATAAACAACTAAATAAGCAAAAAAAAGCGAAGAGTGCAGTGTGTTGTATGATATGCCATGCTGTGGTATGCTGGGGTATGGGCAGCATGTTGCACTATTGTGCTAAGATGTGCCATGCAATGCCATGCATGCTATGCTATGCTATGCTATGCTATGCTAAGCTGTACAATACTATGCTATGCTATGCTATGCTATGCTAAGCTGTACAATGCTATGCCCTAATGTAGCACTTCTCAACTGGTTTAGTCTCAGGATGGACAGTTTTCCTTGGTTATTAAATAACAAACCAAATTAAATCAATTATTTCCAAAAATAAAATCTATTTCCAAAAAATAGTACACCACAATAGTAAATATAAATAGTGCAATATCAATGCACTGTTTAAAAAAATGAGAAAATTCCATTTTTTTTTGATCACACACTCCACAACCCAATGAAAAAGGTCCTGCAACCCAGCCCACCAGCTGGGAAACAGTGCGCTAATGTGTGCAATGCCATTGACATCAGCATCAGTACCTCCTCCCGGGCCTTGCCTCCATTAGCTGCGGCTTGGGGCTGAAGCTTGACTATGGCACCAAGCAAAGCGAATGTCTCGTTCTGGGCGAAAGTGATGTTGGCGTTGTCATGGAGACCAAAAATATCCGGGGTATCATTTATAGGAAGGCTGTGGATATAGTCCAGGTAGCCCTGTAAACAGATGGGCATTACATATTAAACATACTCATGCTATAACGACTGATAAAGATACTAGATTTCTATGTCTGTTTTGTCTGGACAGTAAAACAACATCAACATTATGTTAGCATTACATTCCGGCGAAGCTGTCAGGTGACGTCTGGGTGCAGCCGATGAGCTGAGTTTGGCACGACCGACTCTGACTCTCCTTACCTTGACGTTCAGCTCGGTGCCGACCTGCCGGTAAATTCCAGATGGGGTGTAGCTGTGCCCCGTGTTAAGCACAGCAGGACAGTAAAAATCCTCCAGCACGCTCAGAATGCATCGGCGGTCCCAGTCATCGGTCACACGGCCGCCGTAGTTAATCTCACCTGCCGTGTATTTCAACACCTGTTTAGTAGCAGGGATGGACACACACATCTGAGATGTGAACTATGGGAAACAGATTTAAGATTTGTTGGAGGGTTTTTATTTAATTAAATTTCATTTTATTCCAATCTACCGTGGACTGCTGGCACTTGTCTTATGATAATATCAGAAAGCTTATGGTCTGAAATCGCCATAATGCACCAAGCAGCAACAGAGAGAGACTGCTCTACCCTGTAGGGGACATCCTGGTACTCGTCGAGGAACATCTTCAGCTGGCTGATGCAAATACGCAAGTCACCGTCCGTAAACTCATACGGGATGTTGAAGCCCAGCGGACCAAACTTCCTGCGCTCTATGGTGCTCCCGTGGAAGAGACACAGAGACAGGAGCAAGGCCTTGAAATGGCTGGTCTGCAGGGAGCAGAAAGGGAGTAGGCGGCAGGTCACCCGGAAGGTCGTTAGGTTAGAGCCGAAGGGTGCTGAACGACTTAAGGAGAGTAAGAGGGGATGGGAAGGGGAGGAGCCACAGGACCAGAATCTGACCTTGGAGCAGGTGCTGAAGGAGTCTCCACTGAGGCCCATGTAGGTCTTAAGAAGATTGGCCTTTATACCCCGAGGAGGTTCAATGGTGATCTTGCAACCGTTCTGCAGGATGGCTACTGGGAACTTGTTGCTCGGCAGGCTGGTTAGCCACATACGGAAATCCTGGTGCACCTGGACAGAAATGCACGGAGAATGTGGAGTTGGGCTAATAATAGATAGTAAATGGATAATAAAACATAGCCCCATGACAGGATTTAACTTCAGACCAGAATATAGAGAATGCCACTATGCTGACCAAAGGTTCCTTTGGGAGCAGATGGCGGAGCCTCAAACGTCACTCATAATTTGTCTATCCTAGTATGACTGCTTCCGCTGGGAACTGTTACCAAATTTTTGCTCTTGCCTTGTCAGGGTTGATGTTTTCTATCAGTCTCTCCAGTGACGGCATCCAGCTGGGTGCCAGGTGACAGTTCTGGAAGAAGACCCACTGGCCCTTCTCCATGGCACTGTGCATCATAGCCTCTGCCAAAGGGCCCTGTAATAATACATTATTGCTGCCTAGGGCCCCAAACCAAAGATAGCTTCAATATAACCTAACACACAGTCTTACTGTTAAAGACAAACAACAACTTATACAGAAAACAGACTTAAATACATCTCAATTAATGCAAAAAAGAGATAACTAAAAATAAAACATTTCATTCAGAGGTGTTATTAGGCCTATTTAAGCCCCATCCCCCAAATAAATGTGTATTTATTGCACACACCCGCTCGCACATGTAGGGTATACCTATCCTTATGGGGCCTGCTCATTCACTTCTATGGGAAAAATGCTAACGCTAACTATGA
>JAODJX010000129.1:5373468-5394960 GCA_026776945.1 Isichthys henryi | reverse complement strand
TTTTGCATTTTTAGTTTTTTCATAGCAGTCACTGATTTTTATAAAATAGAATTTTCCCTTATGGGGACCAGGAAACCAGTCCCCGTAAGGGAAAAAAAAACGGATATTTATCACGTTATGGGGACATTGTATCCCCATAAGGATAGGTATACTCGCTCACACACACACACACATGCACACACACACGCACATAAAATTAATAACTTGTCAGTTTCAGAACCGTTCCGGGTCATTCTTGTTCACAGGAATTCCCTGCCAGGCCTTCGGGCTGACCTGGCCTTGCCCTAGTGAGATGGCACTCATCTTCTTCGAGAACTTCATCTCATCTGCAAATTTGTAGAGATCGGCAGCTGGGTCGGTCCCGGGAGAGAGCACGAAGATGAGAGGCATGGAGGGAGACGACTCCGTAAACACAGCAGTGAGGTCAGACGTCTGGGCGAAAATAGAAGAAGGAGCAGCCTGTCAGGGGAATGCAGCAGGGTCAAAGGTCAGGGCTGTGAGTCAGAGGCGCACAAAAAGCCACAGAACCTGAGGCTCGATGAAGCGTCGGCCCAGTCGTTCCGCCACGAAATCCTGCATGCCATGGGTGAGCCGGTCGGCTCGGAGGCAGCGGAGAACCAACAGCTTCTGGAAGGGATCCAGCTCGGAGCTCCATTCTCCTGGCAATTCTTCCCTGAACACATAAAAATAAACAACAATACAGTTATTTATAGTTCACAAATTATGCATAATAATAAATACCCACAGAAAACCACCAGGAAACTGCCAATTAACATCCAACACACAGAACAGCGAATATTGACCCCCAGGAAGTCTGGAGTTTGTATTTGCCTATATACCCTTTGGATATATACTGCATGTCTGAATCGCGTTACAAAAATGTCCCTCAGTGACAATGTTTCTTGAAAAACAAGATGCCTGCACTGTTTTAAATTTTCTCCAGATTTACCTCATCTCCCTCAGACGCATCACGATTACACACATAATAAACCTGCTGGAACTGTTTTGATCATTTGATTTGGAGGTTTAATGAGTGTTGCTTGTGTATAATTATGTCTGTATATTGGGATTATTTTTGATATAGAAAAATGTATATTAAAATTAATGAACTAATTAATAAGTTAATTCGTCACAGCAAGGAAAAGCAGAGATTGTTTAATTAGCCTAGAGGGGGAAGGGTGGAGTCCAGACAGAGGGATAGGGTTTTTGGACCGTGATGTACAAGCCCTTATTTCTGTGTAAATCTTTCCATTTATCTTAATGAGAAAATAACCTTTATACAAATACAGGATACTGTGCATAGTACACATGTACTGGATTTTTCTCTCTCGATTTTTCTTTGACTGAAGCAGCAGCAGATCCTATGGCTCCATCATGTGTATTGTCAGCCACCTGCTTTGCCACTCAAGGGCCTGCAGGCACCAGCGGCTGGCCAATCAGTGAGCACCGTTCATTACACTCCTCCCACAGCCCTGCAGATGCCCAGCTAAAACATATAAATACACGTGCGGGTGTGTGTGTTGACCTGTGTGGTTCTCCACTGTCAAAGATCCTTTTGAAGCCATTTCGAAGGCGTTGGAAGCTGTGAGCCAGGCCTCTGAACCTCGGTAGGGCACTAAGGCCCAGAAAATCCTGCCAGGCTCGTTCAGACAGCCAGTCAGCAGCGGGGTTTGGCAGGGGCTGATGGGTAATTCCCCCATACAGCATAAATCGCCACTCAGCCTAAAGCAGGGAACATACCACTTCAACAGCACTGCCAGAGTAATGAGACTTACAGAGAATTGTCTCTAGGTGTGCATTGAAGACCGACTTGCATGCTTTCCTACGTCAACCCACTCGGTAACCATATAAATTCAGGAAGACTTAGGAAACGGAAGTTTTGCTCACAATAAACATGGCACAGAAAGATAGGAGGGACCCTCCAAATGGGACGTTTCTCACTCTCACCATGTCGATCTTGTCCTCGTTCATCATGACGCGAGCGCACAGCAGGAAGGCGAACATGAGCTTGTGCTTCTCGAACAGGCTGCGGCACACGTTGCGGTACAGGCTGAAGGTGAAGTGCTCGTTAATGTTGAAGACCCGCCGCTCCACTGAGTCTGGAAGATACCCGAGATCTGAGACATGAGGATGTGCCATCTCAAACACATCACTGGCTACACCAACAGGGGCATCGTTTGGCTTATTTTAGGGGGACATTAGCCTCCCCCATCGATTCATCTCTAACTATGCCCCTGTTCACTATCCTGGTGATAATGCATTTCACTAGCACAGGATGCAGAAACAGTATCTACACATTTAGATAACAGACATTATCTACACTTTCCAAATAACATAATTCTGACAAAGCCATCCACTCAACAAAAATCACCGCCTTTGTATCTCAGTAAATGCAGTAGGACAGTGTTCACAAAGACTTCATTGTTGAGACAACATGTTTGCTGTGGACTGGTGGCTGTGGAAAGAAACAGATTATGAAACTGAAAACAAATGACTCTACAAGTGATGTGTTTATGGTGCATTATTGGGAGCAGATGTTCTGGCTGATATGTTCAGGTTACACACAAGGTGAGTGAGGGCAAGTGTGTTGGGGACTTAGTGTTTTGTAATAGATCCTGCTGAGCTCTGTTGGTGAAACGGCAAGAGTCAGCATACCTGCACTTTCTGAACTGGCAATGCCTGCCATAAAAATGCCCAGGAACCACTCCAGGGAATATTGGTACATGGGGTCGACACTGGAAAGGTCGGAGACGCAGAAGAAGAGGATCTGGGCACGCTCAGCAACTGGCACGTACTGGAGCCGCATAGCATCGATGTCTCGTTCCGTCTCCTCAGCCACCATCACTTTTCCCTACAACAGAAACCAAGATCAACACCCACCACGTGCTCCGATGGCTGACAAAAGCTGAAACATTTGCTGCATTCTGTAGGACTAACTGACAACCACCCCAACCTTGATCTCTTCAGCTTTGACTTTGGAAGCCCCCAGGACCCTGATGAGCTCCTCATCATCCACAGGGTTCCCCTCGGATGAGCTTAGCCGAAGCAGAATCTGATCTTCAATTTCATTCAGCTCTTGCTTCATGCGTGCGTTGCTCACTATCAGCTGATTCTTGGCTTCCTCCAAGGTAGGCCGTTCCCTGGCTACCACACGACCCAATAACTGGTCTTCCAACCCACTGCAACCGCAGAAGATCTGTGTCAAAGCTTTGAATGGTCTTTTGGCCCCAGAATTCACTCTCTCAATAATTAATGGGGTCCTTGTGAATTTTAGGGATTATGTAGCCAATGTGTATTTTGCATCAATAAGGATTCAGCTGATTAGTTTAGTAATCAAGTTGGGGGTAGGGGGTTTTGGACTTGATGATTATTTTGGCCAACAGAGCAATACCTGGGTGACAAGGTGAAGTTGATGAGAGTGACCTTGGTGGAGATCTCTGGAGAGTAGTGGGGATTAGGCAGCTTAGTGGTGATGTACATCTTGAAGTCATCATGGTAAGGGATGACCGTGTCTCCAAGCTTGAGCACAGTGTTTTGCTGCTGCTTGAATGTCTGTAGAGCAGGACCACTCAGGTATGAATAGAGAACATAGCAGAGAAATGGAAAAACCCATCTTACCAAAACATGTGTGTAGGAGTGTGGGACTGGTGTATGAGTGGTGGCATGAGGGCATTAAGCATGGAGCTCATGTGAGTTTTACTTACAGAAAAATGTTCTGAGAGCAGAACAAAAAAATTATTTGTTCAGAGAAATAACCAATGAGATTATAGAAGAGGTAGGTCCAAGCAACTAGGGGAGGCGGGGCCAACAAATCAGATGTCTTGGTCTTACCTCGTCTAGGTGCTTGGACCCATCTCCTCTACAATCCGATTGGTTATCTCTGTGAACTAAAATGGGTCCCCAAGGACTGGGTTGTGAAACACTACTCTAGGGTCTGAACCTGTCGTAGAAGAACAGGTTCCAATGCAGGATCCAGCTCCTCTCCCACGTTCTCCAACAGGCATGGCTTTCCAAAGCGAATGGCATTCTCCAGGCTACGCAGGAAGTCCCGGTCACTCAGCTTCATCACATCCAATCTGTTGTCACATTCCTAAAGTAACAAGAAACCATGTAGCACCTTTCCACATTCTCATCCAGTCAGAGATCTTCATTTTTTTAGAAGTGATTATGGTCTATTGCTGGCAGCCTACTCTTTTTGAACTAGACTCATCATACTGATGACTTCTGAAATTTCAAGCACATCTGAAGAGTGCAGGACTGCTATGCGTTCAGGAAATACAGATTGTGTATTTTGACTAAAACACACAGGTACAAATGACACAAGTAACTCACTAATGACTGGACTCAGTTATGACAGGCCGATTAGAATAAGAATGTCATGAACTCACCATGTTCTTGATCCACTTGTTGGCCTGTCCTTGTGGATCGATAAACAGGGGCCAGCGTCGGGAGCACTGTGCAATAATACCATTCTCCACTGACAGAGTATCATTTGGCAGGCCTGAAATCTACATACAAACATCACATCCCAAATCACATTCTGTTATTTCAATAATAACAATAAAAACGCAATTCACACTTCACATGCTGCCGTGTGTCTGAGAGTACGGAGAAACTACATGAACATGTTGTTGGTAAACTACTATAGGAACGTAAGTACAGGCAGAAAATGCCACACTACCCTTGGAATTTATGCATCTGTTACTAATTTCAGAAAAGGAATATGAAAACTAGGGTCCTGTTCAGTAGATATTCGGTAAATATAAATTATACATTTCAGATATTTCCTGTGTACCTACCCTCTGTCAGGATCCCATGTGCATTGTCTTATATCCTAGTGAAGTCCATTTTAACAGCCTTTTTTATTAAAAAAAAGTTCCATATTCTGGTTCTGGTTTACCTTCCTCTTTGTTTTTATGAACTGAGATGCTGTGATGTTTACTGTCCTAAAGAGCTATTGCTGGACTGTGTTTGTTTTCAAAAGGTCCTAACCTGCCAAGATCGAATCCTGACCCGGTCACCCAGAGTGGTTATCAGGCTGGGCTTGTCAGTGTGGGGAACACTCAGTTTCTCGAAGGTCTGTAGCCAGTCTTCTACCATGGACGTCCGATACTCACCCTGCATCAAAGTACTCACCTTGTTACTCAAACACTCCGACTCCAACATATACTTCTCCACTCAACAAAATACTATCGATAAATAGCACAGATCCTGCTGGTCAAATCGCATACACTTGTAGTTGCTCCAACTACACCACTATTTCATCCTACTGGCACACAGAAACAGATGATGCTATCGCTCACTGTGAAAGGGCCTAGATAGGCAATGTATCCAGCTGCGAGTAGAACATCCCCCGATACGTTCTCCACCATGTACTCCAGGTTCTCCACTGTCTCTCTCCATCGCACCTTCTCATCTGCCAGGCCACCAATGAGCTGTGTGCATTAACACACACACACAAACACACACGCATACATACGCAAGGGAATAACATGAGAATGCAGCCACAATGTTACACAAGTAAAAGAACTGCTGCTGTTCTGAGTCAAACGTTTTTCCTGCTTGACTCTGGCCCCATTTCTGCATGGGACATAAAAGAAGCACCACTGTGTCGTGCTCAGACCTGAAATACAGTAAAGCAAGACTATTACTGTACCAGAGGAGGGAGTGTAACTGGCTGCCTGATCCTCCAGCTCATCTGGTAATGTTTACCAAAATCGATCAATAGGATGTCAGCAGGGTATAATATTTAATAATAATAATAATAATAAATAACTTTATTTATCTGGGTGAATGGTTTCTTGCAGCAAAGACTGATACGTCGCCTTTAGGCGTTCTGAGGAAATACAGCGTTACAGAGTTAGGGTCTGATCCCACATTAGCGCACTACAAATTGAAAAATGGAGGTAGCATTCACTTGGAGTTGCTGTGAATCATCGATGCCAGACCAGTTGGAGCTTATCAGATGATTTCATTCAATGTGTTTCCTCTCATAGTACAAGCTATGACTGCTCATTGCTACATGCGTTTTAGATTGGTATCTGAGCATACTTATTTAAAACAGCAGGCAGAAGTTGTAAGCAATGTTGTAAGCTGGGGTATGTGAGCTGTGATATGTTGTAAACCAAGTTGTGTAAGCAGAGCGAAATATTGTAAAACACACTGCATCTGACAAGCAGTATGTATGATAGTGTTTTTAGTTGTGTGTTAATACGTGCATCCAGATCAGAAACCGGAGGGCATGTCATGCATGTGTTTGTTCATATCTATTTTCCTCAGACGGTGTTAGGATTGACGCTTCGATGAACACGAACTCTGTTTCAGTGACAGGGTGAGCAGAGTTCATCCGGCTCATCTTGAAAAAAATCAGGGGCTAAGTCAAGTTTACCTGGGGCTTAACTTTTTTGTTTTTTGAAGGAAGGGTTAGGGTTAGGCATCAGGGCTAAAATAGTCGGGGCTATAGGGTTAAAATACTCAGGGCTATAGCCCTGAGTGATCGGACCTAACGACGTGATAATCTGACCTTGTCAGCCCGCACCAGTCTCTGCTCACACAAGGTGCACTTCCTGTCCAGCTCGTCCCTCTTGGACAGGCAGTCATGGTACTTGGCCTGTAGGGCAGCAACGTTCTCTTCCACGGATACCAGCTTCCTTTTGGCATCTTCCAGAACATTCCGGGTCACAGCCAGATCATCCTGGGCTTCTTGCAGGGCTTGCTGTTTAATGAGAAAGCAGAACCAGTGCGGTGTGAGGTGGCTGAAGGTGCCAGCCTGGACCTTCTCTGTGTCATGAACATCGTCCATCAATGTAGGTAGAAGGGGCAACAGAAAATCTCAGATCAGGTGCCAGAAATGCTCATGAAGGGTTCGATTCCCTTTCTAAAACTTTGCTGAAACATTTCACCTGTTAAGTAAAAGCAAAGGATGCCTCGTTCCGCCATTGCATGAGCAGAATGCATGCTATACATCACACTCTATTACTCCAGGAACTCCAGAATGTCACTAGCTCCCACCTCTGCTCCTTTGGTGTCTGCCGGGTCATAAACATACGTGCCAGACCTACCCGCTTGGGCTCCACACCTTTGGCGACGAAGTGGTACATGTACATGGCGCGCACCCATTGGCAGATGGAGATGCAGGCCTTGGACACCTTGGCGAAAGAGGCGGGCTGGAACTCTTCATTATCAATATAGGGTTGAATCAGTTTGATCACAGAGTCAGGAATGTTGTCCTAATAGAGGAATACAAACCATTGCACCCATAGGACAGAACTTTCCAAAATAAATATCTATAGACATCATCTTGTGTTAAAGACAACTACATACTCAGAAGTGTAGTGCAGAACAACAAGAACTAGACTCATACGGCAATCCTCTGGTGGTGGTATCACTCAACATAGTCAACCTATTAGTAAGAGTGTGGTCCGACATTGTACAGCTCTAATATGAGGGCACCTACACACAAAACTGCTGGCCTTACTTAAGAACCTGGAAGGCCTGGGCGTGTGCATAGGCTCTGCCTTACCTTATTAAACTTGAACAAGCCCTCCAGGAACTTCCCTGGGTCCTGAAGCAGTCCTTTGCCCGGCTCCCAGTAGTCGTCCACCTTGGTTCCCGGCTTCTCACCTTGCACCTTTTTAGGTTTGATGCCCTTCATGATGCAGACAGCCTCAATCACCAGCTTCACGCCCTGGGGTGGTCTCTGCATGGCTCGGACCTATGGAACATGATCTCAAGCATTAACCTCCATGATATCATGCTATAGTGCTAAGATGGTTCATATGGGCTTTTAAGCAGAGCTACCTCAGTGACATCATTCTTGTTGAGGGAATTTAGGCTGGCGAGGGCAGCATCGAGAGCGGGCAGGGCCTCATCGAGGTCCTTTTGTGCATCGTCAGCGATAGCCTGTGCTATGCGGGCCTTCTCAGATGCTTTGGCTTCCTCTTCCTGAACTGCCACCCGTGTCTCCTCTGCAACAACCGTGTCCTCCTACACATGAGAAAGACGCACACACACCAAAGATACGTGTCAGACACAGACATAGACTGGGGTAATTCCTACAAAGCCAATCAAATTAAGCATGTATATAATCATAGTTCTCCTACCTTGATCTTCTCCATGGTAACCACAGTGTCTTGAGCTGCCTCCTCCAACAGAGGCCTCATCGTCTCCAGCTCCTCTTGCATCTTGCTTACATCTTCTGCTGTCCGCAGTAGCTAAGGATATACCAACAAAGACACATAGTGCCCCTTAGTCAAAGAGATGTGCAGTATTGTAAGTATGTGATCAGCTGCCATCGTCTTCTTCCTCACACCTTGTCGAGGCCAGTCTTCATACGTTGCTGCGCACTGTGCAGGTCATGCTTTTTGCGCCCAAACAGTGTGGAGAAGATGCTGAGAAGCTCCAGGTAGCTCTTGGGTGTGACATAGTTGTGTCGCGACAGCTCTGCTAAGTACTGCTCGCACTTTCTGGCTACTGACTGGTGGATCTCTACACACATTTGGCTCTGAAGGACAATAGACGGTCAAAGAAAAGAAAATTGACAGTTATTTTTTTCCCCACATAATGGCATCGTCATTTTTTCCCCCAAAAATGTTGGACTTGCTCTATTTCGCCTTTCTCACTTCTTGGGGCAGCGTGTGGCTCAGTGGGGTAAGCCTGTGTGTTTGTAATCAGAAAGCCACTGGTTCAAATCCAACCTCAGCTCATCCGCAACTCCTTGAACAAGGTCCTTAACTCCCAGCTCCCTGGGTGTCCCATCAGACAGCTACCCTTCACAAACAACTTACTCTACAAAGAGCAAGTGGAGGGAGGCATAAAGACAATTTCCCCACAGGTATCTATTGTTTTTCCTTTATTAGTGCCTCAGAATCATTGCTTTTCCCCAATCTCTCATTTGAGCGTTATCATAAATAATAATAATAATAATAATAAATATAATAAGAGGAAGAAGATTACATATAATTTAAAGGCACCTTTCAGGATACTCCAGGTAACCCACAAAGAATGAAAACAACATCACTACAATACCAATAAAATCAGACATGTGCTTTCAAGTGGCTGGAGTGAATAAGCCAGGCTAAGGAGATGAGATTTAACAACAGTTTAAAATTGTTATAGAGTCCAGTTGATGGATGTAAGAAAGAAGGGAGGTCAAAAGTTTGGGTGCAGTGTGAGGATCGGCTGTAGTAGCCATGGTGCAGTGTGGGGATTTGGTGTACTAGCAACGGTGCAGTGTAGGGATAGGCTGTAGTATTCATGGTGCAGTGTGGTGATAGGCTGTAGTAACAACAGTGCAGTGTGAGGATAGGCTGTAGTTCCCACAGTGCAGTGTGTGGATCAGCTGTAGTAACAACAGTGCAGTGTGCAGATAGGCTGTAGTTCCCACAGTGCAAAGTGGGGAAGGGCTGTAGTAGCCATAGTGCAGAGTGTAATGTGCAGCACAGGCAGAAGACCTGGGTCTCCCCATCGAGAATCCCAAATACTTACCAGCCCCCTAATTGCATCTGGTCCAACCTCCAGTTCTGGCAGCTCATTAAGGAAAGAGGCAGCAACTGACTGGAGCGCTTCCTCTGGCCAGGCGTTGAACCAGTCGATGGTGCAGCAGGTGACAAGGGAGGGGAACTGCCTGAGCCGTGCCCGGAAGACCTCCCCGATAGGGCTGCAAAATGTGAGCCTAGAGGTCACAGAAGTCATTGACACTGTGCTATTGTGCAGGTTCAATAAAGTGCTAGGTTTGAGCATTCACCTCATGCAGAGTACCATGTGGATGTTAGCACGGACCCTCTTGAGATAGGTGGCCATGAGGTTGGCTTTTGAGGGCTGCAGGCCCAAGTCCTGCAGAACAGGCTTCATAGCAGTCAGGATACGTTCCTGCTCATCCAATGAATATAGATTTGGTATGTCACCTGAGTTCAGGATGTTGTTTACATCCTCCAGAAAGGTCTCGTTCTTGATCTGATACATGAACAGAGACAGGGTATATATTGCAAGAGTATGTGTAAGTTACAGTTGTGAATTTTTATTTTTTTTTAAAGGAAATCCCATAGACTGAGCAACCAACATATTTGTATTTGGAGCTCTGTTGTACCTGTGTGTCTGTAAACAAAAAGGTGATCTTTACATTCTGTAGACCAGCTTTCAGCATAATGGTCTTGATGTCTTCTCTCCACTCCGTGTGGCCATAGTTTTTGGATAACTCAACCTGGAAGCACTCATACTCAGACCTGAGGAAGAATCCAGCAAATATAAGTTATTTCCTGTCATATAGTTGGGTGGCCATCTTGGTAACTGAAAGTAATGTGTACCTAGATATTCGACTCATTCATATGTGCAACCCTCAAGGTTAGGAACTGTGAAACAACATGTCTCTTATCTTTGGCTTATGTATGGTTGTCTTGACCATCTTGAGTCAACAAAACGATGAGCGTGAGAATTTCTCACATGTGGGACGCCAACTTGGTGAGAGACTGCCTGCCACTTCCCCCGACGCCAAGCAGCAAGGCATTGCCAAGGGGCTGTCGCAGAACACGGCTGATGCGACATACATGTTCGATGGCATCCATGAAGAGTACCAGCTTCATCTTAGTGGTGCTGAATTGATTATATTCTTCCATGTACTCTTCTATGACATGAACCAGCTATAGGACAAAATGGGCAGAAAAGTCCTGTGAATTCAAGTGGACGGAACCAACTATTGTGAAAATGTAGTGGTTAAATTGTGCTATGGGGATACAAGCAGTGGAAAGACCAGGAGGAACACATGTATCGCATCTCACCCTGTCCTTGTCGTCGATAAGCTGGTACGCTTTGTTTTCAGCGCCAGAGACCATGAAGTCGCCGAAGAGGACAGGCTGGTGTGGTGTCACCTCTTCAAAATGGCAGCCAAACTCTCTGATCTGAGCCTGTAGCAGCTCATCAAAGCAGCGACGGTCCTCTGCACACACTAGCCGGTCCTTGAAGACCCGGCAGCTCTCATGGTACCACAGCTGTAGCAGGGGCACTTTATCCTGTTCAATAAAAGGCAAAAAATAGACTACAGCAAAACGTTCTGGGGTAAATACACAAGAACATGGAGATCTGACATCCTTCAAATAAATACGGACTTTTGGATTCTCATCAGAATGGGTAATACCCAAGATCCTGTCACGTTCAGTTACAACAAAAATGATTTATACAACCAAAAATAACAAAACAAGGGAACTGACCGTGATCTTGCTAGCTTCTGCCATGAGAATGCCTTGGAAGACCTTAGATAGGTCACGGAGGTTGAAGGTATAGTGGGACTTGGCAGGTGTGGGTAGCAGCTGGGATGTGATGGTGGTGTACACCAGAATTGTAGCATCCACCAGTGGCCCATTCAGTGGCTGTATCTCCTTGACTGGCTCTGCAGTATCGTATGATATTATTCCACAGTAAATAAAACAGCAAAGTATCCTTCTTCCAAATGATCAGACTTAGCCAGGGTGTGTGACTCAGTGGGATAGGCCTTGTGCCTATGCCTGGAAGATCGCTGGTTCAAATCTCATGCTCCGCAGAGTAGTCACATCCCTGTTAGGCTCTTGAGCAAGATCCTTAATCACCTGAAAAATGCTCTAGATCAGTGTCTCCCAACATGATCCTCAGGGATCCTCCCTAACACTCCACACCTGCAAAAATGTGGATTATCTGGCAGGGACATGGACTGTCTGGGGGTCCCTGAGGACTGCTCTAGAGGTGCTGGAAAGATGGCTAACCTTGCAACTTAGCGCAAGATGGGACATGTAAAAGTACGAATGACAATAAAGCTTAACTTCATGTGAATCCCCAACCCAGGCTACCCACTGAGACACTGTGGCACCCCTAAGACAGTAATGACAGCCCATAGCGAGGAGTCAGACATATAGGAAGCCGGGTACCAAGGCGAGTTACACGGTGACGCTAAGAGGACCGTAACTCTCCTCAAACCACCACAATCACACACGTAAAGTGCCAGTAAGCTCACCCATCCAGCTTCCCAGGATGGTCGAGAAAATTTTCCTCTTGCTGGCATCCTCCATCTCGGTGAAGGAGAGGAAGCTGAAGTGACGTGTAAAGCGAGGGCTGACGGGGTTGCGGCCACCTCCAGGTGGACACATAGCGCAAGCAAAGTTGATGTCCACCAATTTCTTGAATGAACCTGATTAGCAAAGCAGTCAGAATATTATTTTGTTTTGCCAAACTGTGTTGTAACTCATCATGTTGACAAATATGATTTTGAAGATTATCCCTCGCATGAATCATAAAAGATACAAAGTACATGATGCGTGGTGATTTGAAGGTGTCTAGGTTAATTTATTTAAAGAATATCGACTTTTACTCTTACTTTTTACATTTACACTATATTTGATCTTCTTAAATAAACCTAATTAATCTTACGAACTGTTATAGTTTTTCTTTATTGAACCTCTCCTTATTTAACAAGTATCTTGGTTAGTGACCATTTACAAATACAATGAAAAATTTATTTTCTGACCAATGCATGATTTTATGACTAAGTTTTGTATGCCTGACAACGCATGCAGAAGTGAGAGAGAAATAGAATGGATAAAATGTTGTTAAAAATAAGGAATAAAAGAAATAGATTATGGAAGGCTAAAGCAAAGTCATAAGGACAATCAATGTCCATCCATCCATCCATTTTCCAAACCGCTGTTCCTACTGGGTCGCGGGGGGTCCGGAGCCTATCCCGGAGGCAATGGGCACGAGGCAGACAATCAATGTCATGCCTAGGATATTATGATTTTTACTTAGGGATTATTTTGCTTAAACTGGTTGTTGGAACAGAACTCTCAGCTGCTAAATCAGAAGTAGGTGTATGGGTTCCATCCCCATCATTATCTTATGTTGCCCTTGTACATTAACACATAAACATCTTTGAAAATGCCTGGTCTTGCTTTCACATAGAATTACTGCTGAAAAACTGGTCTGTCCTAAGACTGCTCTGTTTCTTTTAACCATGTGCCCATTTTCATAGAAATGACACTCACCAATCTGTCTCTTGTCATACCAGCCCCCGTGGTCCATCCACTGGCGGAGAAGTTCGATGGGTGGCTGGGCTCCATACGTCTCTGGCATGGGCATGTTCAAATCGTCGATGAAGAAGATGAGGTACTTCCCGAGAGGGGCTCCAAAGACCCCCTTACGCCTGGCAAGAAGAGGCAAAGCCAATACCTCAGCAACCTCCCAGACTTATCCATCATATTTAACAGCTACAGGGCAGCTAAACACTCATTAATACAGCCTGCATTAATGTACACAAACATCTCCTAATTACTCTGTGGAGATACATTTTTTCTCTGCAAAAACAATGCAAGAATTACTTTGGCAAACACAAATTCCCATAAATAATTGGTTGTGGTTACAGTGCTAGTAGATTTGGCCTGAACCAGTGGTATTTTCTACTAATGTTTCCTTGATGAGGGCTGTTAAAATGGCCAGAACAGGCTCCTATCTATAAATTGCCCTTGTCAGATCTGCCATCCTAACAGCAGAACTGGAGAAATTGTCCCAGGCCCAGGCTCATGAGGGGGCCCAGGTGGGAGGGGCTGTGTGTCATGCAGGCCAAGATTGGTGATGATGCCTGGCCCAGTCTAAGCATGAAAATGATGATAGTGTTGCATCGATAGAAACCTGGCACCCCTGGAACAGATCGATACAGGCAGAGTGTACAGAAACAGGTGTACCTCTTCTGCAACTTGGTATCGATGAAGTCCTGAGTCTGGCTGGCAGTGGTGCGGGCTGAGAAGGTGAGGAAGTGGGAGATGTACTCATCAGGCATGTGTTTCAGCAACTTGTCTGAGATGGTGAGGGTCTTCCCCGTGCCAGTGGGCCCAACACACAGCACCTGCAGCGCAGAGCACATGCAGATCTCTCAGCAGCTTCAGTGTACAGTGTGCACAGGAAACGCACAGTCCAGTCCATACCAAACACGACGCATATTAACAGAAAACCTACAGTACAAGCAGTAGTCTCAATCGAGCAAAACTACACTGCATATCATATTTGTTAAACATCTGAAACAGTCAAGTAACAAGTGTAAAATAATACTGCTGTACTGTATATGTGAGATACAAGTGGATGTACCGGTTTTCCATTGGTCAGCAGCATGTCAACCAGGAAGGACATGCGTACTGTATCGGGGGTGGGGACAATAATGTCCGAGTAGCTGGTATGAGGTTCGATGACCACATTCTGGGCAGACAGCATCCAACTAACCCAACACACCTGTGTACACAACAATGCCAGTCATCCTAAAAGCCCACATATTGTTTTATTGATGGAAATGTAAACAGTTTGGGTTAGTTGTTGTTTAATACAGAACTGAGGTTCAGGGGCATATTTACAGTTTAGCCAGTCAGAAGTTGAAAGCTCTAGCTGGATATTACCCTACTTGCCATTCTCTCTTTCTCCTTGTCATCCTCTCGCAGGCTGCTGATTCCAGCATCATCCAGCCGATAGTCATACACCAGGCCCTCTTCTGGGAAGCACAGGTGTACCTATGGTACGGAGCACAAAGTCAAGGCTTCTGGGGGATCCTGACACTCCTCCACACTTCAGGTGAGGCCTGACTGATTGACGGACGGGCAGCCACCTTCTCCTCCACCATTTTGCTCCGCAGCCAAGAGCTGAATCGCTGCCAGCTGAAGGCATCGCCCGTGGCCCCCACGCTCCACACCAAAGAGAAAATGAACCAGGGTTCGATGAGCTCCCCAAGGCGTGCCAGCTTCTCCGAAGGGACTGACCTCTGCCCCTACAAAAGACACACACACAGACACAAAGATTTTTTGTAATGAAATCTTTTTGGGGTCTCTCCATTCATTTCTATGGGAAAAACCCTAATCACAATCACAACATCCTTAACCACCACTCAGCCCAACCCTTAATCATAAGTAACCAAATAAAAAAGTTTTTGAGCATCCATCCATCCATTCATTTTCCAAACCGCTTATCCTACTGGGTCGCGGGGGGTCCGGAGCCTATCCCAGAATCCCAATGGGTACGAGGCAGGGAACAACCCAGGATGGGGGGCCAGCCCATCGCAGGGCACACTCACACACCACCCACTCACACATGCATACCTATGGGCAATTTAGCAACTCCAATTAGCCTCAGCATATTTTTGGACTGTGGGGGGAAACCGGAGTACCTGGAGGAAACCCCACGACGACATGGGGAGAACATGCAAACTCCGCATACATGTGACCCAGGCGGAGATTCAAACCTGGGTCCCAGAGGTGTCAGGCAACAGTGCTAACCACTGCACCATCATGCTGGCCCCGTTTTTGAGCATTTTTAGTTTTTTTTTTTATTACATTCACAAATTTTTATAAAATTGAGGTTATCCAGGAAGTTTCAGGTTTTACAACACATGTAATCAATGCAAACATACGCACACATGCACACACAATGAGCTGTGTGTGTCCTAGCGGAAATGTGTCGCGCACTTGCCAGTGTCCTGGGCTTAGTGTATCCAGCAGCACATGTACTCTGGCAGCGGAGTTGTATGTGCGCTACCGATGGCCTGCTGAATTCTCTGACTGAAACTGACCTCATGAGGTGTGAAGGGTTTGAAGAAGCAGTCCAGGAGTTTCAGTAGACTGCAGGTGAGGTTGGAGTCCACAGATGAAATGACCTCTTTCACAGTTTGGCGCACAAACACGATGGAGTCCTGTTTACAGACAATACATTAGCGGTCTGTCTTTTGTCTTATATACAAAATGTCCATTTATAGACTGTGCTACATGTTTTACACATGCTTGTAGAACCCATGTATGTAGCAGGTTTCTAAAGTAATATAGGTCAAATAACTTAGCTAAAGGCATATTGGCACACAGTGTAATCGTACTTGAACATGTTAGCTAGGTCAAGTCCTGGTATCATTCACCAAAAACTTGTACCTGCAAGAACCTGGTGAAGAGAGAGGCGAGTTGCTGGGAGTAGGGCTGGATCGGGTCTGGGATGGTACTCAGCCAGCACTCCGTGAAAGGGGACAGGCCCAGAACGCTAGGTTCCAGGTAGACCATCCCGCAGCGGGACACAGTTGCGGGAGACGCTACCGCCAGATCCTGCACCTCAAACATGATCGTCATCACCTGGCAACCAGGAAGTAAAGAAGCATTTATGAACAACAGCATTGGTGCACGTGTATTTGCAAGTCAAGATTTGGCTACATTTTTATTTTCTTCTCACGTCAGTCAGTTTGATGATCTCTCCAGAGCTCAAGCACAGCTTTTTGTTGTCATCCAGGACTGTGTTCATATTCTCAATCCACACGGCATCCACTGGTCCATCAAACATGTACCACTTCTTCTCCTGATCTGCTGAAGCAGCACCGGCACGGATCAGAGAAGAAAGGATGCCGTCTGTCCTGCAAAGAGGGAGCAGCACAGGATTAAGGCGAATGCTGCATGCGTGAAAAAGGGAAGATCCCAAGATGCAGTGCTGCCTACCATACAAGTGTTTACATATGTTGCATTGCCGGGAATGTACTGTATGTGCCCATCCAGGTGTGTAACACCATTTGCTTAGGGTTCTGTGGCTCCTCACCACTCATGGGTCAGCAGGTCGAATTCGCCGTAAAGCTGCCCCATGGTGATGGACTTGGGGTTCAGGACATAGATCCGTACCACCTCATAGACACCCCCGCTCACTGAAGGCTGGCCCCGGAGGGCTGTGATCGCCGCTCCCAGGATCTCATAACACTGGCACATGGACACACACATGCACATCAGTACAGTATCCATTTAGCTAGGTGTCTAATCAATGTTTCCCAGCCCAGATCTTTGGGATCCCCAGATAATCCACGTTTTTGCTCTCTGCAGCACAACCATGCCATATATTCAGTGTCCTTGACTGGGTGGGAGTTGAGAGAGAGTAAATATAAGGACTGTCCTGAGGTCCCCAAGGAACAGGTTGGGAAACACTGGTCTAAACTTATGATGATGATACAGAACTTAGTTGTACACAGCCAACCTTGGTTTTCCCTGACCCAGTAGGTCCCACAAGCATCAGGCCATGCCGGACCACTGTGGTCTCATACAGCTGGATGCACTTAGTAATGTAACCTAGAGAAGAAGTGGACACAAGTCAGCACCCAGTGGAAGCCCAGGGCACCTAAAGATCGAGCCTTTATCACTCATGTTTACTCACTGTCAACATCCTTCAGACACATTCTCACACAGACACTGCGGATGGAATCTTCCAGCGCCCCATAGTCAATGGGCTCATCACGGATTTTGGGGAACAGGTCAGACACGATGCCATTGAATAGTTTGAGGTCATCCTGCAAGAACTTAGGGACGTTGACATCTCTTATTGCCCGGAGACAGATGAGCTCCTGGGAGACACATGGGGGTGGGTGTCAAAATGTAACAACACTGGGCAGAAACAAAGTTCGTGATAACTGAAGATTTATCTCCATATACCAGGTTACTCTGCACAGTGACACCTCATGAATGTACTCTAGTCAGAATTACTCTGTATCCTGACATCTCATTCATGTACACTGATCAGAGTTATTCTGTACTATGACACCTCATTCATGTATACTAATCAGAGTTATTCTACATTGTGACACGTCATTCATGTACACTAATTAGAGTTACTCTGTACTGTGACACTTCATTCATATAGAATAATCAGAATTACTCTTTACCTCATTCATACTTGGTTTCTCTCTCTTCAGGTTCCCAGCAGCAGAGATCACAGTCTTCACTGCTCTCATGCCAAAATCATAGTGGTCCTACAGGTAAAGAAAAGAAACAAATCCCCGAAGGATACAGGGAAATATGGATAAATCAACGAATATACAAATAAACAAAAGTTTACCAACAAAGCAGCATAAAACACGCAAACAAACAACAGAAACATGTCAGAAACATGCCAGACACATAAAAAACACGCATAGCATCCACACAATGCAATGATACATAACCACAAAAGGCAAATGGAGCATCCAGCCTTAGTCTTCCAGACTTTTCCAGACCTGAGAGCTGAGCTGCTCTGAGGAGAGCTTGAAGGTGGCTGTAATTTTCTTAGAAAGGACTTTGGCGTCACTGAATCCAAAGGAGTAGAGGGAGATTTCGGCAATCATGGCATAGTCGGGCACCATCATGGCCACAGGACGAAACAATGCCTGGACGAAACAGAACAACAAACTATTTTATAGCTTATTTAGCCAAATTATATCACACACTTCCAGAAAATACAATCTACCCCATTATAAAATTCAGCTATTGGGAATTGCAACTCTTTCTTCATCCTGCTAGTATGTAGAATCTGTTTGGTTCAGTCACTAATCCACCTAAATAGGAACTGTAGGCCGTTAAGTTCTGACTGTTTCCTAGAGCCCATAAGCGACCTTGAGGTTGTCTGGAAGCTCAGTCCGACCAGCATAGCCAGGGTTCATGGTGATAAAGACAGCACAGGAGGGTACCAGCGGGATGTCCACACCTTCAAACATGAATCGCTCTACCTGCTCATACACAGACATATAGACACAGAGACACACCAAAACCCACAGACAACAGATATATATATATACAACCAAACACACAATAGATGTTCACATTCATCTTATCATTACGCCAAGTCAAAGAGAAAACTCTCTAAGAAATTTGCAGCAGCCAGAACTGCTGCAACAGTGGCCTGTTATGTAATGTGGTACGCGACAGTGTTAGCCACCCATGTGTGCCCAAGTGTGCGATTGCGCTCTGCTTACCCCCTGCATCTGGGCCTTCTGGATGGTGGTGATCTGCTGTGCCACCACAGACAGAACCTCCACATCAATGCGGTTAAACTCATCGAAGCAGGCCCAGGCCCCTGAGCTGTGGAGGAAACCAGGAGAGGGATGGCCACACCAAACAAAGAAAACAAAGATGGAGCTCACTTTTATACCTTCAGACTGTTACTACATGCTAAATCATATACTCCGATGAACCAAAACATTATGAATCCCATTTTCTGTGGCATCGTGTGGATCCTGCCGGTGAATTGTTGTCTTAGACTCTTCTGACCGCTCTCAGTACAGTAGGTACTCACCTTGGCTGACTGTAAGCACCACGCTAGCCTTCAGAGATGCTCTGACCCAATCATCAGGCCATAACGATGTAGCCCATATCAGAGTCATTCAGATCTTTATCCCTGCCTATTTCTTCAGCATTCAACATGCCAACTACACGTAGTCAATGCTATTTGCGTCGCATGGGAGTTCATCGTACTGTTTTGACTCATTGGTGTCTAACTAATGAGCCAATCCAGGGTTGAAATACTTTTGTATGGTTGTTGTATACTTATCTCTAAACTTCCTATGTGTATGTTTCTGTGTATAGGTATACCCAAGGCTTATGTCCTGTGCTGCCTGAGCCCTCTACAACCCTCATGGATAAGTGGTTAGATGGATGGATGGATGTGTGTGTGCTGTATATTTTGTTAGCTGTTCAATCGATGTAGTATCTCATGGCTGCAGCAATGTGTTAAAATAATAAGATGAGTAATTTAATTCAAATGTTTTGCAATATTCAATACAAAGTTGTCTTGTCTGACCTGGCCAAGCCCTTAAGGAACTTTCCTACAGCCATGAAGTCCAGCTGGTCTGAGCAGTTGAAGACCACGGTCTGGATGGCAAATGCTTTCCCTAAGTCTTTCGTTGTCTCGGTCTTCCCTGTCCCAGCAGGCCCAGATGGTGCGCCTCCAAATTTCAGGTGTAGAGCCCCCGTCAGGGTCAGGTAACATCTATGAAGAGAGAATCAAAAAGTGAAGGTACAGAATGGGGTTTGATGAGTGATATTCTGCCTGTTTGTGAGTAGTAACCTGTCCGTCAGGGGAGTGATGACCAGGCGGCCAGTGTTGCCAAGGTACTCATAGCCGTAGAGGAACTCTGCATTCACCGCTTGGATATACAGGTCATTTCGGGCCCAGTAGTACCTGCAAAAACAGCAGGCATCACACTAACAGACATGCATTTGGTTTTATGCATAACTAAAGCCCAATAGATCAAGTAGAGATTCTGAGTCCTGAGACAGAAATCCTGAGCATTTGGGTTGTATTGGGTCTGGTGGTACTCTGACCTGAGCTGGCTGATCCACTCAAAGTCATTGACACTAGAAACCCCTTCGTGGACAAGCTTTGCCACCACGTCCTTGGCGTGGACCTCGATGACAATGAGAGCAGATAGCACCGATCGCTGCATCTTCGACAGCTGGCCTCTAACCAGCATCACGAGGTCTCCCAGCTGAAAATGGGCCCAGCAAAATAGGGTCACAGACCTTACTGCCCAGATGTAAAACTCTTATGTCAACTGTTCCTCATTCAGGTAAAGGTAGCACACTTACTCAAACTAGAGGAGGTGGGATCAACCAATCAGATGTCTTGGTCCCTCCTCCTCTAGTTGCTTGGGCCCACCTTCTCTTCAATCTGAACCAATCATTATCTCTCTGAACCAATCATTTTTCCTTCTGCCCTCAGAACATTTTTCTGTAAGTAAAACTCCCATGTCCATACCTACCTTAATTTTGTTTCCTGTCTTTCAGCATTCTCTTGGTACAATTAGAACAATGTGCAGATACCAACCTGTGTCTGCAGCTGCGGGTACAGCCGACTGGCCAGGTCACCCAGCTCCAGGGCTCTGGACACTTCTGTGGTCCAGAAGGTCTGGCATCCAGCAATGACCACCTGCCCAGGCCAGTGCAATACCCACTCTGTGCGTGTTTTCTGATCGGGATGAGACAGGCAGGTCAGACACAGGGTGAGCACTGCACTGCCATGGTCATAGGGCTCTACCCATAATACCCTGAGACAGACTAAGTGGGTAGAGCCATAACTGGTAGAATTAGCTGATAACATTTACATTTCATAAACTCATTACACATCATGTTTGGCATTTGCAGAATATTTAGACATTTAAAAATTCCTGCAAAAAATGTATTAAAAAAATTCTTGCAGTAAAAAAACATTTTAAAGAATCTGATAATCACCATAGGCCATGTGATTAGCAAAACACTGTGGATAATGGTATGTCAACACCCAGGAAGCGGACCTCTGGGTAATCCTGCAGGGAACGTTCAATGTTATCCCTCAGCGTGGCCTTCATGGCTCTCTCCACCTCACGCAGCCAGTCCTCCACATTCCCAGAGGGCCACACGGGAACAAACAGCCTGACCTCCTCCCCCTCTGCTGAGTACATGTGTGTGATCTGCAGGTCGGGCTGGAACTGAAGCTATTGGGCAAGAGTTCAGATGCTTCAGAGACACCACAGAATCTGAGGGATGTAATACTACCCTCAAACCACTGTGTTTTCTAGCAGCTGATATTTTGGGGAGACACAGTGTTTTTAATCTTCAAACAGCTTTGAGGGCTTTGATCCCAGAGATCATACATGAGTTGTCCTATCCTATCTTACCTTACCTTACCTTACCTTACCTTACCTTACCTTACCTTACCTTACCTTACCTTACCTTACCTTACCTTACCTTACCT
>JAODJX010000129.1:5352823-5367695 GCA_026776945.1 Isichthys henryi | reverse complement strand
GTATGCGGGAGTGTGCAGGCATGAGGATGTATGCGGGAGTGTGCAGGCATGAGGATGTATGCGGGAGTGTGCAGGCAAGAGGATGTATGCGGGAGTGTGCAGGCATGAGGATGTACGCGTGAGTGTGCAGGCAGGAGGATGTACGCGTGAGTGTGCAGGCAGGAGGATGTATGCGGGAGTGTGCAGGCATGAGGATGTATGCGGGAGTGTGCAGGCATGAGGATGTATGCGGGTGTGCGCAGGCACGGGGATGTATGCGGGAGTGTGCAGGCACGAGGATGTATGAGTGGACTCTTACCTGCAGCAAACACGTGACACAGTTTAATGTGTTCAAACATTTAGATATCCAACCCTAATCAGGGATTGACTTATCGAAGTTTTGTATTTTTTTTTCCTAAAAAGTTTCCCCCACCATCTGCACCCCAAATAATGAGTACAATTGGATTATTTGACCGACATGAAGTGAATAGTATCACCAGCACAGTACAGGGAGAGCTTAATATTTATGACACTGAGGCTCACATCTTCCATCTGTTTGCGCAGCCTGTGAGTGAGCTGGTCCAGCACGCCATTGGCCAGGGCCCGGAGCTTCCTCAGCAGCTTCTGACGCGTAGCCTCCACACTGACCATGAAGGGCCCGATGACGATTAAAGCCGGCAGCGAGTTGTTCACCCGCTCCTGTTCCAGCAGGTGGCGATCTACCTCACGTTTCACCTCCTGGGGTGTCCGTTCCAAGTGACTAAATGACCTGCATCATAACACGACACAACACATAGATCTCACCTGCAGATCTGTCTCTATTATGGTGTGTCAGGTAAGATGCTTGACAAATCTTACCTAGTAGCATTGGCCATGGTTTTTGTAGTGTTTATTTTTTAAAAAAAAAAAACATTGAAAACAAAAAAATATTGACTTACAGGCGAGAATCGCTTTCTCTCAGAGGTCTGAGAGAAATGCTTAATGTGTGGTGTGATGATGTTACCTGAGGTGAGACTCGATGTCGATGTTGTGCAGCTCCAGATGACGTTCGTACTCGCGGGCGTAGGCTCTGAGCGGCACGGCAGCCTGTCGCAGGGCATGGCGGACCTTCTCACGAAGCTCACTCACCCCGTGCTCCCATAATCCCACGGACTCCAGCAATGGCGTTCCACAGATGAACATGTTCTTCATCACAAACTGAAGGACATGGAAAGGATGTGCTATGTCGCTCTCTGTGGGTAGTCTTTGGGAAGTGCTACTGAAACACCACGCAACCCTAACCAAGATAAATGGTATGAAGATGGATGGATGGAAGAATGGATAGATGGATGGATGGATCAATGGATGGATGGATGGTTGGATGGATGGATCGCTGGATGGATGGAACAATGGATGGATGGATGGACAGATAGACTTCATTAACAATCCAGTGCCTGTTTTGAATTAATCTAGTCCAATGTTCGTAGAACTAAAGTTGCTGACAGTCCATCTCTCCCCTGACTCCAGAACTGAGGCACAGATGCAACACAGACTTTTATTACCATGATGTTAAGAATGAGCTGTGATTCACCCCCGTTTGCTGGAAATTCCCAAGGAGACCTGTCAGCTAGCAACTTTCATTTGTACACAACTGTACAATATTATATGCTTTTTCATTCAGGTCATCTGAATATTCATAATTACACCTCTTTAGAGTATACAGTACTGTCCATCAAGGGTGAATGTATGATTTGGAGAAATGTGAGTACAAATTACTAATGACTGCTAACAGTTGGACAACTACCTTATCCAGCTGGGGAATGTTGTGTGTGGATAAGATGCCCTTGTCAAACAGGTTCATGACGGACATCTCCATGACCTCCAGGGAGCTGCTGTAATGGACTCCAGTTTGGTCAAGGATCAGGTCCACCACAAACAATGGGTTCTTCTTGGGTCTGGCAATAGAGCATCTTAAATCAGAGACATAAATTCACACAGACTATTTTGCTGCTAGCATTCCTAATGTCACATAACATGGATAAAAAAATTATCCAATCAAAAATCATGGTAGATGTGACATCACTTGTACTGTATGGGATTCTGTAGGAAGGGAGTGGAAAATGAGTATAGTACTGTGCATAAGTGTTAGACAGTCAAGGAAAATGATGTTTAAATGATATTTATGTTTATATGAAACTATGATATGTCTGTCAAAGTGTGTTAGCTTAGCTATGTCAAAACTTCTCCTAAAGTCACCCCAATATTTGCAGAAACCATCCGGTACACCCACGTATTTCTTGACTCGACCACTAACGCACCTCATATAGCTAATCAATATCTAATTGACTTTTTAAACTAATTTAATGAATGAATTAATTGAGCTGGGGTTGAAAGTTAGCGGATATATGGACTGGCTGTGGTGCCCCTGGGGAGAGGTTTGGGAACTGAAGCGGGGTTCATCCAGCCGTCCGGTGAGATATCGGCAAATTTTTGGAAAACAGAGGAAATTCGTGATAGCTTTTATTGTGTTACTCTTAATTTCCATATATTTTAATATCAAAATGTGTTTTTGTTCTGAGCAAATATACATTTTCTCTCCTGATAATCAGCTTTCAGCATTTCCTTTGACCACACCAGACATTTGCACAGTACTGTAGCTGCAAACGGGGCTCAGCTATATGTCTATGGGTTTAGAATGTGATGTCATAGAAGTTCCTGTAGGTGGAATGGCCAGGAGTCCCAATACTTTTGTCCATATAATGTACAAAAACATACTTGTATGGGCTGTTGATGAGATCCGAGCCCCAGACCATGTCCTCGGGGCAGTGCAGCACACTCTGACAGGCGTCCAGCAGCATCTGGGCGAGCCCCACCAGGGAGTCCTGTACCAGGAAGCGGAGCGAGTCCTGCATGACGTGACGGACCAGCGCCATAAGGCGACTCATCTTAGACAGGCGGTACACGTCCCAGCGTGACTCCAACAAGTCGAACCAGCCTGGGCCCACATCCCGCAGGCTGGAGCGGATCCCCGTGCAGAGTGTCGTGACCCAGGTGTCTCGGAGGTACAGCTGCACCTGATCCAGGAAATGCTGGACTGTTACTATCTGTCACTGTCACCTTACAACTGCCATCACCCAATATCACAACATTGATAGTGATCACTGCTTTGCAGAAGAAATGCAGATTAAGATAGCTACAGTATAGATAGATAGACAGACAGACAGACAGATCGACTGACAGACAGATAGATCGACAGACAGGCAGGCAGACAGACAGATAGATAGACTGACAAACAAACAGACAGATTGACAGATAGATAGATAGATAGATAGATAGATAGACTGAAAGACAGACAAACAGACAGATAGATTGACAGAAAGACAAACAGATAGATAGATAGATAGATAGATAGATAGATAGATAGATAGATAGATAGATAGATAGATAGATAGATAGATAGACAGACAGACAAACAGACAGAGAGATAGATAGATAGAATGATTGATTGATTGATTGATTCTATTAATCCTGAAGGAAATTGCAGGTTTACAGCAGCTCAAAAACACAGAAAACACAGACACAGTTAATATAAAGACATTTAGGATTTAATAGACAGTAACAATAAATCACAAACAACAATAAACAGTAAGAGTGTTATATACCTTTCTCAGGGGTATAAAAGCAACAATATAGATACCATCAAATTTCAGTTCACTGATGTGTGTCTAGGATGCAGTGCTCCTGCCAGTAGGGGGTAGTGCGCTGAGGTACCTGTGATTGCGTCTGAGACTGGGCTGCCTCAAACTCTTTCTGTCGCAGAGCCTTGGTGAAGGTGATGTTGAATAAATTCATGGCTGCCACCTGGTCACATTCTCGCCGCACTTTGCACAGCGCATAAATGACCTCTGACTTGGTGAGCAGGGAGTTGAAGGCTATGGCAGCCCGATTCTTCTTAAAGGGGTAGTCAGGAATGGAGGCAGATCCTGAGGACAGAAGAACTGAAAACTTACATAACGTGGCTAAATTTTTCAAGCTAATAGTCTCAGGAAGTCAGGGATGCCCCTGCTGAAGAAGGAAACTTGGTGAAAAGCTTCTTTTCCTCAACCTCACTTCAGCTTTTGAGAAATTGGCTCCTCCCACCTCCTCATACCTCTTTGATCCTATCAGAACTACTGACACAAGTAACCCCTCATTGGTAACTGACCCTTCTCGGGAACATGCTCTGGCTCCATTTGAGGAAGAGTGATATGGGAAAACTCCTCTGGATTGGTCTGCACCACCCGGTCAAAGCAGATCCGGTTCATGGTGCGACTGTACTCCAGATAGATCTCCTTCTCCAGCTGCTTAGCACATTTCTCCAGCCTGGAAAGGACAACACAGCGACACAAAGGCTGGTGTACAACTGCCATCATGCAGTTATACTCCAACACTCATCATAGACACAATACTGTGCAAAAGTCTTAGGCAGTCAAGGAGAATGATGTTCAAATGTTCTTCGCGTTCATGTAAAACTATGATATCTGTCGACATGTTTTAGCTAAGTCATTTCAAAACCTCCATATTTGCAGCATCCATCTAATACAACCGTGTATATTTTGTCTTGACCACTAGTATACCATGTTTGGCTAATTGGCTAAAATTACCTCATTCAGTTCCATCAATCTATCCATCAATTTTCTGAAACCACTTATCCTGTTCAGGGTCACATTGGGTTTGGAGCCTATCCTGAAGGCTATGGGTTCAAGGCTCATTGAGTTATTTAATCAATTAAATTAATTAATTAAGTGAGCTGGTGATGAAATTAGATGAATACATAGAATAACTCGGGTATCATATAACAAGACATCTGCCTAAGACTTTTGCACAGTACTGTATACCTCAGTACAAACACACACACATTCTTCCACACATAAAGACACTAATATTTACACACACATCACGCCCTGGCATTCAGAACGAAGGGGGGACATGTCTCACAGTTTGAGCCGGAGGCCGGGAGTGGAAAGGGCGTGGTGTTTGATGTGCTCGAGCTCCTGAGTGCCCAGAGTTGGTGTGTCGTCCTGCACTGGCATGCAGTCGACAGAGAAGTGATAAAGTAACAGAGCCTCGGTTCTAGCCCTCATCTGTTGGGCTGACAGCACCCGCTGGGCAAATAAGCGCGGATCCTCTGCACAGAACAGGAGCCGGATCCTGGGCACCCAGGACTGGAGTGGGTGCAGCATCCATTCACCTGTGGGCCGGGGAACAGCTCCTAGCATTCATCTCTCCTGCAGAGTCAGACACACGACTGCCGTCTCTCGTACCCACCTTGGACCTCCTGTCCTCCACTGATGATGGGTTTTCCTTCTGTTTCTCTCAGTCTACCAGAACTATCAGCCCTGTGAACAAGGTAAAGCTTCCTTTCTGGGTTGTAGTTCAGAACTCCAACAGGCTGCCAGCTGAACTCCTGCTTTGAATTTAGTGGGTCACCTGTAGAACCAGGGTACAGCGGAGGAAGGAACTGAGCTTGGATTCTCTCTTACTCATTACATTTAAGTTATATGGGGCGATAGACAAATCACATGACTTTGGACCAGGGAAATTCCATATCAGAGTGAAGCATCATGGGAGTTTATTTCAAAACCCATGTACTCCTCACATATCTCTCACTCAAAAGACTGACAAGGTATTTTGATACCTTCTTTATAGGATATAAAAAGAAAAACAACTTTATGTTGACAATAGCCTGATTGAACCAAGTGTATTTTCTAAATGATTTTCCAGGTAGTGCTGGTTCTGAGGGAGACCCCGGGCTGATTTCTTGTGATTAACACCCTGATAAAGAACAGGCCTACCACAGAAAACGGCTGTGTTCCCCAGTTTCCCCCATTCCCAAAGTGCCCCAGTACTTTACATTCTGCCGTCCCATCAGTGGTGGGAAGTAACGCTTTGCCGGGAACTGGTTTGTGATCACATGACCCAGGCTCATAGCCCAGTTGCAGCCAGTCTGTGGGTGTGCGGCAGTCAAATTCTTCATTATCAAACACCTGTTGGGGTCAATATGCACATACTCACAGGTGAGAAAGTCGGGTCACAGGCGACAATCCATCAGCTCATGAGACAGCCCTCCGTGCGATCTTATCAAACAGACTTTGATGTAGTGAGTCAGAGAGTTATTTTAATCTCATAAACATAACTTCATTTCCCCCCGAGTGTCTTATGAAAATCACTAACGGTAGATGGACAACAATCGGTTTAAAAAAAAAAAACACGTTTTCCGTTTTGTGATGCAAACTCACTTCAAGAGGCAGGTAGTTTGATATCGGCAAACGTGGCCATTGGGGATTCATCGGGCTGTCATCAGTGTTCTGAATAGCAGTCATCAGCTGCTTGGAGTCGATGTCATGTTCTGCCAGGAGCCGTGTGATGTCACAGCTCAGATACTCCCGTCGAAGTCTACAAACCCAAACACAGCGCTTACATGCTACAGGGCTTCTGCCACAATCTCTCTGTAAACTATTTTTTTTACTTGTCCTGTTTTTTAAATCTCAAGATCAGTATTATTAATTTCACATACATTTACACTTTATTCCATTTAAACGCATTTCAAGTATGTGAATATCAATTTGAAGGTTTTCATGTTTATTCCCACTGAACGTCAACGCAATATATTTTGTAGCCAGTTTTAGCACCGTTTGTGAAGCTCACTCAGGCCCGCCAACCTTTCAATGGCGATCTTGCGAGGAAGGCGGCCTGGCGGACAGAGGAGGGGCAGCTGAACTTTAGGGATGTAGCCCGTGGCCGGAAAGTCTGTCGGCAACAGCACCTCTGTCGATGGCCCATGTCTGTCCTTCCCCAGAAGGCTGTGGATGTCTTTTGGGGAGTGGAAGGTCGACACTGTGGAGCACAGCGTAGATATTTCACACGTCACCTTTGCAAAAATCACAATTTAAGTAATTTCTTAAGACTACATTCGTTAATTAATAACCGTAACAAATTTAAAACCCCAGGGTGATGTATTTTAGCAAGTTGCAGGAAAGAAAAGTACTAAACAGCTCACAATGTGAGAACAGAAATACAGATAAATACTAAATTATACGTCTTACTAAATATGAACATTCATACAATGGCATAACAGAGAGTTTGATATTGGAAGGGACACAAATTTATATTTTAAATACAAAAGTCTGTATATTGGGGGTAAGGAATGAATTCAAATTAAATATTTGGGGGTACACCTCCCCCACCCCACCCGTCCACCCACTGTCCCCTGGTTCTGATGCTCTCTTTTCATATAACTCAAATTCTAAAACCCACATACCTCTGTGAGTACGCAGTTTGACACTTGGTGTCTGAATATGATGCAACGTGACACATCATACCACTGTGTTATGGTAAATCTTATTTGATGAAAAAAGGTCAAAGTTTAAGAGGAGATGAGGATTCACAGAAGATATCTACGGCAAAATGATCAGTAACCAACACATATTTAATGAGGTAAAAGGGGTAAGAGGAAGAGGACGGCCAGCATCAGGGTGTACGGACTCATACACCTGAGCAACAACAAAACGTCAATGAACATGTTACCGTGAAGCCCAGATGAGAAGAATTATCTGCAAACATATCATGACTAGGAGTCAACATTGACTAAATGGGAAATAACATCCATCCATCCATCCATCCATCCATCCATCCATTTCTGTAACAACTTCTAATCAGGGTTGCAGGAGGTTCAGAGCCTATTCTGGCAGCTACAGGCAAAAAGCAGGGAACAACCCAGGATGGGGCACCAACCCATCGCTGGGCACACTTGGGGCATAAGAACAATATAAAACTTCACTCCGGGTGCTGTAGACTCTCACCTTTTGGTGCGTTCCCCTCGTAACCTGCTTGGCACAATAAACTCTGCTCTGTCATTGGACCCTGTAAAAAGGACTGAAAACCAGATGCATTAAACATTAGACAACATGAAGGTTAATATTGCTCAATAACGAGACACTGAAATAATCCATAATAAGGCAAATAATCATTTAAATGAATCTGTGTATGAAAATCATTTGACAGGACAAAAAAATAACAATGTTGACAGAACAAAAACGGCATAATGAAATTTCCTAGAGACAGTCAGTCTGATCTTGCCTGATAAGATGCTATCAGTTTAACTGTTTATAATACTTTTAATACCTTTGGAAAGAAATGGTTTCCCAGTTCTAATGAGGCACTAATAATTACACTAAATACCATGTCTACAAAATAGAATTTATAAGGCACAAAGGAGCCTAATCTGGGTATTAGCTGTGTAATGAGATAACGTTATTATTAATGACTGGCCAGGGAGGTCATTAGCTGCCTGTCACATACAAATATTCAGCTTTTAGCATCATGTGTGCCCTGACCTGCAAGCGCTTGCTGGCCGCAGTGGAGATGATCTCCGAGTAGTGGACCGTCTCCTGCATGACAGCGCGCTCCCTGGCTGGGCGCAGCCTCTGCCGGCGGCTGTGCGCCTGGAGTCGCTGAGGCTCCGTGGGTCTGCTGGGGAGGAGTCCATAGTCTCCCGATCGGGGGGCAGGTCTTTGGTCTCTGTGTGATACGCTTGGTCTGTCCTCCATTCTCTCAAATACTGTTTAAAATTACACATTTGACATTCTTTTCATAACCAAAACAACAGCAATACGATAACACACTTAGCTGAAAAAATGGGTAACGATTTGCAAATGAATAAATATAGAGTAGCGAAAGCAAATTGATTCATACAGATGTACTCGTTTTCGAATTTAGGCGTGTACACTGTTTCGTGAGAGTTAAATGGCAAAGGAGACGTACCTTTAAAAAGTAAACCAGTTACTCCTTCACGCCCGCAATCTCTGTTTACCAGTCGGGAAGGACGCTGAGGCGGTTGTTAGGGCAGTACCCAATTTAACCGCATGGCGGCGACACCCGTAAAATCTTTTTGACTTGGGCATTCCAGAACATGACGTTTTGTCAGCTTTAAGCATTTTCTGGTAGAACTTGTGTCTTTAGTCTCAATGTCATGCTGCATGACCCACTTCCCTCGAACTCCAGTTCAGGGATGGATATTCTGATATTTTCATGTAGAATTTTGCTGGTATAATTCAGAATTCATAGTTCCATCAACCCCTCCTGGCCCAGAAGCACCAAAGCAGACCCAAACTATATAATACTGTCATCGCCATGTTTCACAGATGGGATAAGGTTCTTCTCCTGGAATCCAGTTTCTGATTTTCGCTAAACATAAAACTTCTCATTCAAGCCAAAATGGTTTATATGGGACTCATCCGTCCACAGAATATTCTTTCAATATGTTTGTACTTCTGGCTTACCCATGTTTAGGAGATTTAAATGAGCTGTGATGTTCTTCTTGAAGTGTGGTAACTTTCTCCTTGCAGCCCTGCCATGCACACTAGTGCTGTCCAGTGTTCTCCTGATGGTGAGCTCACGAACACTGACCTGCCTTAGATGTTACCCTGGGGTTCTTTGAGACCCCTCTTAGAGTATTACCTACCATGCTCTTGAGGTGATCTGTATCGGTCAACTATGTCTGTGGACGGTAACGGTACAAAATACATAATATGACTTCCTCAGAAATCTCTTCTGATCAAGCGATGACACAGTTCCAAAACCCCTATTGTGAAGATTAGACTTTTGAAGACCCAGATTTATGTCCTTTAAATAAAGCAAGGCCTCCCAAACTCACACCAGACTGACTAGAATTTCCTCATCAAAGAGGTTCACGTACTGTTTGCAAATATGAAACATTTGATAATTTTCCTGAGTGAATAAAGGAAAAAGAGCAATGCCTTGGCACATTAGTTTAACTGAATTCTCTTTGTCTAGTTTTAGGGCTTACGTGAAAATCTGACCCCGTTTATATTATATTTATGCAGAAATAAGGAAAATTCTAATGGGTTTGCAGACCTTCTAGCACCACTGTATTGTAAGTGCAGCTTTCAACAACACAACCTAATATCCCAGTATGAATGACACATGTTAACACATGTTAACATGCAGGCCCTGTGATGGGTTGGCGCCCCCTCCTGCTGGGTTTTCTTGCCTTACGCCCATAGCCTTCGGACGTCGACCCTGAATAGGATGAGCGGTTATAGAAAATGGATGGATGGATGTTAAGATGTAAGTACTGTAACATTGTTATAAAAATGTCATGTTATTTAGAATGAAAGAATATCGTCTCACCTACAGAATAAATCATTTAACTTTCATTTTGTGCAACAAAGTTGAGTGTTTCCCCCCAAAACACAGTGCTGGGTGTAATGACTGCAGTGTTCAATCAAAGAAATATCCCAAAGCCTTTTATTAATAGCTTTACAGAATGTCACTATATACCTGTGTCACCCATACTTAGCAGAGTATGCAAACCCCTTGGAAGCCAAGCCAGCTTTCCTGAGTTAGCACAGCTTTCCTGAGTTAGCACAGCCTGCCTGAGTTAGCACAGCCTGCCTGAGTTAGCACAGCTTTCCTGAGTTAGCACAGCTTTCCTGAGTTAGCACAGCTTGCCTGCAAACACCTAGCTCGCTATACCAGCTTTCTCTGTACCTGGTGAGAGAATCTTCAGTGTAGCAGGAAGAAATTTAGGTCAGAACAATTGCAATCAAAGTGATAAAACCTTTGAAGATCGTTTGCTAATTAAATGCTGCAATTCTGAACAAGAAGTCGTATGAAGTATAATTGCATCTGCTGTGAAGGTTTTTCTTTTTGATGTAGCACTGATGTTGAACCGAAAGACAAAGATCAACTTAAAGTCATTAATTCTGCCATCTGTTCTTTCATTTGCTTTTAATGCTACAAAAATAAACTCTTAATCAACAAAGAGTAACAGAAAGATCATACATCTGATATTTGACTCATTACAGTCATACAAGTAACCCATCCTGTCCATCTAGCATAAGACACTCACAAGAAAAGCAACTGTACACTCTTCAAAAATGTTAAAACACAAAACCAGTTAAATATGCGAGATGGATAAATATCTCCATATAGAAGAGGACTTAGAGGACCAACCTAAAGCAAATGTGTATTTAGAGAATATGCTAAAAGTTATACACAGTTTTTTTCTTACAGTCATGCAAATATACAGTACACTGTACCCACTTGCATATATACAACTTCACTATATACCATCTAGAAAGTAAAGTGATTATATAAATATATATGTTTTGCTAGATTAAATGACATTCTCGTGTTGTGTGATCGCATTGAATTTTTTTTTTAAGTGAAATGAATTAAATTCTTCTTCCTGTCATTCCAATTCAAATTCCAATTCGTCCTCCAATAGGTTGTGACCAATTCAATTCACATCTCAATTCATGAATGGGATGGCGCACAATTCACAAGTTCTCAGTTTTGCACGACCCTGCTCTTAGCACACAAGGAGATATCCAGGCCTGGTCTTAGTGTCCCTCAAAACCTTGGGAAGGTCAGTGAGGCACCAGGAGATGGTTAAGAGTTGAGAGCAGGCCGACTAGTCAGACTCTCTCTGATGGATGGGCGAGTTTGATCACAGTCGTAGGAGAATCTGAGCCCTTTGATCAGCCTTACAGACAGTGCGACACAAAGCAAGTGTTCCTGAAGACCTTCTGTTAGCCCTCGCACTCTTCGCCCCCCTTCCACTAGCATGTAGCCCCCACCTCTTCACCCTGCTTTTATGGGGTCTGTTATGAGGTTATGCCTGACTGAGCTTGACTCCCATCTTAAACTAATAGATGCAGCATGTGCTTCAGATCAAACAAGTGACTTCCCCGCATTACTGACTGCTGGAAGAGCAGAAAGAATCATTCACGTGGACTTTCCGTGTGATGTGTTTATGTTTCAATGTTCCCCTGTATATGTGACATGGGGCAGGAACTTCTTCAGAAGAATCTAGAGCCAGGTTGACGCTTTGCAGCTTCGGTTAAGTGTTTCCATAGTGTGCGCTGACTCGTGCATTTAAAGCCTGCAGCGTGTTTGTGGGTAATATTGTCCCCTCACACCTCCAGGGTTGGGGATGCTCTCCCTGTCTTGCACAAGTTTCTTCCCAAATCCCAAAGTCATGCACTCAGGAGATTTGTCATCACCAATGGCACTTTTCCACTGCCATCAAGGACTGTAACTAACGTCTCTTCGCGGTAATGGCCAAGCATGGCGTAGTTCCTGTATGTCATTGGAAACACGGCATAAATAACCCATAGTGTGTGAATGTATGCATACCGCAGTGCTGTGATTGGCTGACCTGGGTGTACCTATGCCCTGTGCTGCCTGGGATTGGACTCCGATGTCAGCGATTGTAAGATGAATGGATGGATTTGTGTTTCCAGCTCTTTGTGTTTTTTTGCATAACTTTCATGTGTGCGGACTTGGCTGACAGCACTGTGAGGGTTTTTTAATGTTCGGATTTGGCGATATTTATGTAACTTTTATTGAATAAGTTATAGACGTTATAAAGACTGCATAACACATGTGTTTAGCTGGGGATACTCTCTGCTGGGGATACATTTTGATGAATTCTCAGGATGAAGCCACAAGACAAATGACCTCACGCTCATTACAAACCATAATTGTTTTTTCTTACTAGTTTTCATCTGTGTTTTGAGCCTTGGGGGTTGACATTGGAGATTGTATATCACATCTACATGGGAATCTATAAAAAGTTCCCACAAATATTGCTGTATGAAATATACTTTGCTTATGTGAATCTACATATATTTCCATGTGTTTGCTCTCTGGGAAGGTTTAGTCTTCACCAGTCAACTCTGTGGTCTCCAGTGAGTGTTAAACCCCACCTACAGCATTCTGGGTAAAGATTTTTCATAGCATCAGTTATCTCTAGGAATGAAAACAAAATACACATTTGGAACTTGGTCAACATTATCCTGTGATGGGTTTGCTTATACGATGAGCATCATAGCATCCCTGCATTCAGTCAGTGGATCATAGAATAACCATAATAGGACTGACTGTACTGGGCACAGTCTGAAAGCATCCTCTCCAAGGACAAAGTCAAGTGACAATCCCTCTCAATCATTCAGTGATCGACAGAATAAGATTGATAGACCAAAGTCAGTGTCAGGATCAGTGCCTGTTTGGCCAACAGCTGTTGTCGGCCATGTTGTTCACTCTGTAGCCCATAGTCTCTTGTGTTTCCCAGCTTCTCTGACTGTTGTGTAGCTCTATGGGTTGAGTGAGTGGCTCAAAAACTGAGTCCCCCCCTCCAGGTGTAGGTTCCTCAGCCTTTATCCTTTCCTTGTATTATTTCATTGTACTTCTTCCTGGTCTTCTCCTAGTGTGGTTACCCCTCCATCATTAATGTTCCCTGGTTCCTGCTGTCGTTAATTGCAAATGTTCCACCTGTGTCTTCTTGTTCCATTGCTTTGTTGATTGGTTTTTTTAATGGTCCACACCTGCCTCTTGTTAGTCCTTGTTGTCTGTATATTTAAATGCCTGCCATTGTTCATTTCCTCAGTCAGTTTCTGTTCGTGTTATTCTGTGTTATAACTTTGCTCTGTTTTCTAATCCTGCTCCTGCTCTGTTCCCTTACTTAGTAGCTTCTTTAGTTTGTTCTTTACTTTTCCTTGTAAATTTTTTGACCCCACTTTATTTTCATGGTTTATCCCTTTGTGTTCAATTTTTGTGTGCGTTAATAAAGTCGTCTGTATTGCTCTATGCCTATCTGTGGATTGTCCCTCTTTTCTTTTGTCACCCCCCCATATCAGTCGTATAACAATCCCACTCAGTCCCCTGTAGCTAAGGATGCAGAGCATTACACTAACGATCCAAAGGCAGGTAACAATCCTCTTCATCCACCTGTGCCTGTGCCTGATGACTCACAGTGTAAGACTGAGCACCGGGCTCCCAGACCATAATGCCTCAAGCCATTTGTTGACCTTCCTGAGACTTGATGCCTGTTGCTCTGCTCTGTTTACTTCCTTTGTACTGAAGTAAAAATGGCTTCATCATTTTGTTGCAATCCCCAAATTTATTAACTCTGCACTCAAATACACTCCCTATTCTGTCCTCCCATCCCATGTCACATGATTCTGTTAGCCATGCCCACCTAAACCAGTCTTACACATGTATCATTGAACTGCTGTTGTACGTTTGACATGAGGAATTAAGCTGTGTAAAATATAAATCAGTGTGACCTGCTGATTTTTGGAATTAACAGCAGGTTCATCCGTCATCAGAATAATGATGGGTTGCCCCATGAAGGAAATTATAACCCTCCTGCTTCATATTCTCCAGCACAGAAAGGCAAAGACAATGTCCCCTACCAAGCTTATGTTCTTCATGAAACATTTTCAGACCATAAAACATGTTCAAGATTTTAAGTTTTGGGGATAATGTAGTATTTATATGCACAGCAGGGATGAATGTGAAAATGTTTTCGTAAGTCAAAAGAAAGTGTTCTAACATTCTAAAAGAAAAAAAAGCAAAGAAAATAACCGAATGGCAAATAATGTGTTACAGGCAACTGAAATGTCATTTACAAGCATGTTGATGTATTTTAAATATTATAAAGGTAGGAACAAAAAAATTGTGGTGATTGTGATCAGCTCAGCACATGGAATGTGAAAAGCTGTAGGTACTGGGTGTTTGATTTTAATGCGGGCAATTCAAGGGGCAGCTGGTTTCTGCGGCCGGTGGCCCTTTGAAATGTTGGGGGTGTTAATTTCGGGTGAGGGCGGGTCACAGGTGGGCAGGCGGTATGCTCATAAAGAGTATTTAAAGGGAAGCAAATGACTCCACAAAAAGGACTCATGAGACTAAAAGGGATTCCCCCCCCCCCACACACACACCCAACATGACTGCATCTGGTTTCTAAAAACACACATCCATCAAGGGGACTCCCGCCGTGGGGGGGGGGGGGGGGGGGGGGGGGGGGGGGGGGGGGGGGGGGGGGGGGGGGGGGGGGGGGGGGGGGGGG
>JAODJX010000129.1:5326831-5347091 GCA_026776945.1 Isichthys henryi | reverse complement strand
CCTTGGGTGTCCTTCCTTGGACCACTTTGGGTAGGTACTGACCACTGCATACTGGGAACACCCCGCAGGACCTGCCGCTTTGGAGATACTCTGACCCAGTCGTCTAGCCGTCACAGTTTGGCCCTGAGTTGCTCAGATCCTTACATTTGCCTATTTCTCCTGCTTGCAACACATCAAATTCAAGAACCAACTTTCCACTTGCCTAATGAATAATGACACCCTTGTCATTGTAAAACGATAATCAACGTCGTCAATGTCACCTGTTAGTGGTTTTATTGTTATGGCCGATCAGTGTAAGCTTTCAAAGAACATATATGCAACATCTATCTATTCCACTGTAAAAAGCAAAATTTCATTACCGCTTGTGTCTTGTCATTGTAGAGCTGTTACATGATTTTGATTGATTTTTCTTTGTTATTTTACCCGTCTATTGAGCCATGAAACTGGAGAACCATTTTTCTCCCCAAAATACTTTACTTGGGGGAGTCAGAATGGCATGAAAAGTCTCCTTGCATCTTCATATCTGCGGGCAGTTATGTAAAGTCGGGAGTAAGAACTTCCAGATAAATATACAAAGAGGGCAACTCTGCTTCTCACTTTAGCATAGAACACTTTGCAAAAGTTGTATGTGGTTTTAGACTGTGATGGGAAACATCAAAACTCCTACAGTTTGGGTAGAGGCTGATGCTGTCGGCAGGCGTTGGTTCAGGAGCAGAGGGATCGTGTGCCGAATGTCAGATATACCACAGCTCATAAAGAGCAGACATGGTGGAAGACGGACCCAGTTTTGAGAATTAGACCCTGTAGGTTACAGGCTACCTGCTTCTTCCACATGACTCTGCACTCATGGTACTTAGATGGAGGCTTTGATGTTGCTCCAAACTTCCCTACGCCAAAGTGTTCAGCTGGGAACAGTTCTGGCGCAAGTTCATCCTTACCGCCTTCGCAGTCATTAAAATATAATACAGTGTATAAAGACCCCTACAATTTCTATACCAGACCATTTTTCAAGCAACTGAAAATCCAGATACAATAGTAAATATAATTGTAATACAATCAGTTATAAAAACCATTATATTATTATACTATATTTTACACTACTTACTGTATATAGTAGACAAGCACACAGCTGCGAGATCTCATGTCAAACATCATTACTTTGGACACAGCTCGCTAAGTGAACAGCGGAGTCCTGACAAGTAACGGAACGAGATGACAGCACTTTAAAGTAAAGTGAAACCGCACGTGGGAAATCTCGAAACTGCTAGGGAATATTATCCCCAATACTGTGGCCGCTTTGTTTGATTTTTCAAGAAAGAATCAGTAGCCGTGGGATTTATCAGTCAGAATTACATGCACGTCAGATGTTCTGCACTGAAGATGCAGATTGCTGTGGTCGGCCGACCTGGTGGTCTTGCCCTCTCATATTGTAGCGATCTTTCCGAGTCGGTGATATTCAAGTTGCAGTGCTCGTGTCGGCCACTAGGGGTTACATAAAGAGCCCAGGTACATACGCACTTTCGGAAACCTGACGAAGTCATTTCATAGCGAAAGTCGTAGGCGTTTGTTCCGCTTCCACCTCTCATGTTATGCTGACTCTATAAATAAAATGGCACATTAATTGAGATGAACAGAAAAATCTAAATATTGTCCAAACGGTCAAACCGAAATCCACAACTAATAGCCGCCATCATTATTGTACTTATGATAAAACTCCGTGTTTGTGAAGGAAATTGCACTGCTCTTAGTAAGATCGAAGAAAATAGATCAGGAAAAAGAAAACGGGATCCAGATGAAAATGATAGTAATACACGAGCGTATCTAAAATTGCATTATGGTAGCTTTATCCATATTTTTTGTAACTTGAATGCTACGGCCTCGTTTAAAATATTGACTAAATGTATTTTAATGTCCTGGCTTTGGTGGTTAAAGGGCTTCTAGTAACTCTATATTGGACAAGAATTAAAGAAAAACAGAGATAACTTTTGACAAGTGAGAGGACTTGGACTATTTGTTAAGGGTAAACTATTAGCACCGCGTCTTTTTCGTCTGCCCTGGAAAGTAATATTTGCCAATTAACGGACCTCCGAAACGGCGTGGGAAAAGACACTAAGCGGATAGTGGGCCGGTATCTTTGGACTTTGGAAGGCAGATTGAAAAAGCTCAAAGCTGAGCACCGGGACTCGGAAGGACTAAATCGGGCTTAAGATGCTCTCAGTCTGCTGCGCGCTTCTGTTCTCTGCGCTCATCCAGGGCGGAATTGGTAAGTGTGGAGAAGCCGTACGAGGAGGGAAACTATACTGAAAGCTTTACGTTCCGAAGTACTGCTGAAATGTTTATTTCGATTCTTGGTTTTGGCACTATTGCTCTGGGGCGATAATATTGTATTCCGATTCAGGTGTTACGCTTAAATAATTTCGTATTGCATGGTAACATTTTATATCAAGGTAATATAAAGTTAAGTGTGATTAAAAAGTATACATTCGCAGCTATAGGATACTAAAATAAATATACAATTCACTACATTGAATTATAACAGGGTGGTTCGTTAAACTTGCTGTTTCAGTAACCGCATAGACAATATTAACGTGGAAAGTCACTGCTAAATTTTAATTTGATTTAAACTGAATATGAAGGCAGCGTTCACGGCGCATTTTTGATGACTGATGTCTTGTATGTTAAGGTATTACTATTAGTCCTCTGTTGTAACCTAAGTCCGCTTCCCATAAGTGTAATTTTAGCACCGAATCATCATTAATTATTTAATTTTGCTGTCCGCCTTAATCGACTGGACACGTTGGATTTTGCTTTTTGTGTTTATCTGGTCAAGTTAATTGTACATTAAGTAATTCCATATATATGTGCCGTTTAGCAACGTATTCTTAATAAAAACATTTTAAGTTATACCTTCGTGCCTTGCGATTGGTTGGCGTCCCGCGATCCTGAATTAGACAAGCGGCTAGAAAAGATGGATGGATAATTTACACCTTGGGAACATCGCATTAAGGAGGTATTAAGGTCATGCATTTCAATTGTTCAAGCCTACCAGACCCCACAAATAAACTACCCCCTGTGACTACAGAAGAAATCGGTTATACGTCTGTGGAAGAGCTCATTAAGTCATTCATTGAAGTGGTTATTGTTCTAATAGAATCAACTTAGCCTTGTTTCTCGATACTGAAGCGTTTTAAAGAAGGGTGAGGAAAAAATTGCACGCATGAGTTTCAGGACCTGGAAACCACGGTCTTATAATTTGATTCTTTGTGGTAACCCTTCTTGCAGGATCCCGCTGCAGGAACCACACTTGTAGTGCCCCCGTAGGGAATCTAGCGATTGGCAGACAGTTGACTACCCTCAGCAGCTGCTGTGGAAACAGATCCACGTTGCCCTGCCTTGCCCCGCACTGCCACTCTCTGCCTTCACACCTGGGGGAGCTACTGGAGGAGCAGGTCCAGCTGGACCTGGAGACGCAGTTCACCCTGACCCATGTGGTGGCGGTTTTTCGCTCGCCCTGCCCCTTGGCCATGGTCCTGGAGCGGTCGCATGACTTCACCCTCTCTTGGGAGCCACTCAAATTCTTTTCCAGTAGTTGCGGGCAGATGTTCGGCCTCCCTGATGATATCAGGACCCCGGGTGCCCTGTGCACCTCCCGCTACTCCAGTAACAGAGAGGTAGGGACTGGGTGACAATACTCACTGTGACCAAAGGTGGGATTATAGATGCATGCTGACACGGTTTTTTTTGTGTCCTCAGGTTATCTTTCGGGCCCTCAGTCCCGGAGACAGCCTGAGGGACCCCTATAGCCCTGAGGCCCTTGCCCGGCTCACGCTCACCAATCTGAGAATCCGGCTCCTCAAGCAGTCCTGTCCCGCCCGTGTTTCCCGGCAAAGCAGCCCCCCTGACACAGATTCACCGCCCTCTCCTGTCTACGGTCTGCTAGCTGGGGGCACCTGCCTCTGTCATGGGCATGCAGGACGGTGCCAACCGTTTGTGGCACGGCTGGGCATGCGACCTCATGGTGGCATGGTGCGTAGAGTTTGTGTTTGCTGTGTATCGTGAGTGTCATGTTCTGCGCAAGCATGTATGCTCCAAGTGAGCAGGCTTTTGTTTAACATGTGCGATCATTGGATAAATATGTGCATGTAGCGCATTACTGCTGGATGCAGCGGAATGTGACGGCGTGCTGCGTCCTGGGGGCAGGTGCAGGGCCGATGCGTGTGTGCACACCACACGGCGGGAGAGCACTGCGAGAGATGCTCCCCCCTCTTCAATGACCGACCCTGGAGACCTTCCAACGGTAGCAGCGGGGCACCCCACCCCTGCAAGAGTGAGTGCCCCTGAAGGTGGGGGCCAACAGGTGTCACAGCACATATATGAGGCCACGGCATCCTGATCTCCTAAGAATATCCAACCTGTTCAGCTGAATGCTTTAATCTCCATTTTGGATGTGCTAATTTCCTTATAGACCAACAGAGCAACTTAAATGGTTAAAACATTTAAGCTGAATACAGTCACATGGCTAGTTACAGAAGAACAAGCTGGTCACATTCTGGTATTTTCCCCATTTGTTACAATCCAGCACCTTGCAAATGTGGAAACTAGTTTTTTTCCTATTTGCCATAATGCACTTTCAGCAAATACTTTTGACAGGTATTGTACTTCCCTGGTTAGGGTCTGCATGGATGCACATATATTGACATTGTTTCCTATCCCATGTCCCTTTTCCCCTTGCTGACGTTCTCCTTCTGCCAGGGTGCGAGTGTCACGGCCATGCCGACAGCTGCCGCTTCTCTCAGTGGATGTGGCAGACCACTGGGGGGGTCAGTGGAGGAGTTTGCGATGGCTGCCGTCACAACACCGAAGGCAGCAGGTGCCAGCGCTGTCGCCCGGGTTATCAGCGCCGGCACGGCAGACCCTTGCACTCGCTGCACGCTTGCACGCGTAAGAGCATGATGGGTGAATCGATTGTGACGCCATCGAAAGCCTGGAAGACTCTAAACGACACTCCTGCTCACTATCCCTAATCAATCTGGTATTTTGGTTCTTTTTCTCGCAGAATGCTGGTGTGACTCTGTCGGCTCGGTGCCGGTGTGGGGCAGGGCTGAGGGTCGCTGGTGTCACCCCCGCAGTGGGCACTGTCACTGCAAGCTGGGGGTTGGTGGTCGAACCTGCAGCTACTGCCTCCCAGGCTACTGGGGCTTCGGGCCCAATGGCTGTAAACGGTGCTCTTGCACCCAGAACTGCGACTCCATCACAGGACACTGCCAAGACAGGTGAACCCTACTGCTCCTCCCTCTCTGCCTTGTTAGTTGGTAGCCACACCCACAATTGCTAATTACTGGTCTAGATCATGATGTCATAGAATACTTTCGATCTGGCTGGTCAAATATAATTCGAGTAGCCAGTGAATGCTTCACGAGATAGAGCCTCTCTCTGGATCCTGCCTTTACCCTGAGAAACAGAAATCACTATGAGGCCTACAACATTCCCATTGGTGGAAGGATCTCCGACGGTGCAGGCAGCCTGACCAATGAAAAGGGAAGGGCGTGGTCAGAGGAGCTCACTATCTCAGCTATTCATTACACAGGTGATTAGATGGGGGTCAGCCTGAGGTATATTGGTTTTGTATATTTATCTTCTGAAATCCTGGCAAACAAATTATATCACAGCCTGAACCAGGTATAGCAGACAGGCGGTTCTATGGGTCAGTGACACCAACATCTATTACAGAGAAATGCAACTGCAAGAAGAAAACTCTGAAAAGCATCTCTGATCTCTGCAAGAAAAAATATGCCTACGGTAAGAATAATTGGGCCGCAGATTTCACACATATTGCAATCGGGTGATACAATCTGGAATGTTGCCGTCAAAGGGGATGTGTGAGGGGGGTTAGTGAGGGTTGGGTTGGGCTTTTTTCACTACACATATGCCGAAATGTTCCGGTCATGTGACCAATCTGTGTAGCCTGACATCTGTCCCAATAACATCCAAGGTATTGGCTATTGACTTCTATGTATAGAATAAGAGTATATGCAGCATGGTAGCACACAGTCCGATCCCACGTACTGTGCCTTCGTGTGACAGTCATCAAGGCCAGCGTGCTGTCAGCTCATGACCAAGGGAGTCACGTGGAGGTGGAAGTGAAGGTCCGCAAGGTGCTGCGTTCGGGACACGTGTCCCTGTCCCAGGGCACCCACAGCCTGTTCCCCCTGTCATGGACGACCCTGGGCTGCACCTGTCCCATCCTCAATCCAGGTATCACACTCAGCTTCACATTACACACTGTGTGCAAACAGACACTTTAATGTAATAAGGGCAGAGGGTAAGATAGAACCATTTTTAAATGGTTTCCGTATATTTAGAAGTCATCTTACCTTTTCCTTCCTATTTGCTAAATTCATAAAGCCTGCCACAGTAAATAGTGCTATAAAACTGAAGATCAGAAAATCCACAACCCTAAAGCTCCATTGTCCAGCTGATCCAGCAAGGTGGTTTTCACATCATGCTAACCTTCAAATCTTCAGAAACTTTAACCCTAGTTTTTGTTTTACTGAAGACCATGGTGAGTTTAGGGCAGTAACTCTAGGTCAGTACTTACCTCCAGCTGGGATCCTCATTGGCAGTGCTGGCTGGGGATCACCGCCATTAGCTTTGGGTGAATATTACGCTCAGTGCTGGCTGGGGATCACCGTCATTAGCTTTGGGTGAATAGTACGCTCAGTGCTGGCTGGGGATCACCGTCATTAGCTTTGGGTAAATAGTATGCTCAGTGTTGGCTGGGGATCACCGTCATTAGCTTTGGGTGTATTGTATGCTCAGTGCTGGCTGGGGATCACCGCCATTAGCTTTGGGTGAATAGTATGCTCAGTGCCGGCACTCTCGCATCGCGTCTGATCTCATGGGACTTGGGAGTGACAGCATTAAGTGATTCCTCATACCTGCCTGCAGAGGTCCCCACCTGTCTCTCTCGCCGAGTCCACATTACTCACACAACCAGAACGTTACACAAGGTCTGCCTGTAGAGCCGTCACTGCTCAGGTGAACAGCCTGACACTTTCCATCAAGTCAGTGAACCATCAAAAAAAAAAAAAAAGACTCCAAGCTCACTTTTTGCTCATCATCCGGCTTAGGGGTGGAGTACCTGCTAGCTGGGCCGGAGGAGGTGGAGTCGGGACGGCTGCTGGTGACCACTCAGAGCATGGTACTCCCCTGGACGGCCAAGGTGGCGGAGCACGTAGCGGAGACATTGGAGCAAGGCTGCCCCTGACACAGCCGTCGTTACAGCCACGCCCACTCGTACCTCAGGACATAAACCAGGTACAGGGGAGCGGGTACTGCTGGCAGCTGGACTAGCTGTACAACAAAACCACCGTGTTCAGGAGGAAACCCCAGGTCAGGAGGAAGCTCTCCACATTTCCTGGTGAATCGACAGCGTCCCGACAAAATCCACAGCGAGTAGAGAAATCTTGCTTTGGAAGCCTTCCTGGGAAGCATTAAGACAGTCAGTCCACGGTTAAATCTCATTGGACATTAGGACAGTGATTGACAGCCTATGGCCATCCCACTGATTGGAGGATTCAAAGCATCATGCCTCCCATTACTATAAACTGGATTTTTTTTTTTTTTTACTTCAAAGAGCTGCAAGCCAGCCTAGATGCAGAGAAGCATCTTCTGTAGAGATCGCACGCATTATTTAGTGAATAATAACAAACAGTAAAATTGCCTCTTCACTGCACCTTTAAGAGACAGAAAGCATTGTCTGCTCTTTGTGTGTGTTTCATATACACTTCACATTTGAATCCATCGATAAATAAATCAAATTCTGTTATCCTCATTTGTGCAAATGCTACGGAAAACACACAGGAACACGGGACAGACTAATGAAAATGGTTCAAAGCAAATGGTTTTGCCCATAGTTTGATTCAAAAAAAGCACATCTACACCTTTCTTCTGTTCAGATCCTCCAAATTCAGAACCTTGGATATTTGGGTTAATTCACCAACAAGGAAGTAAATGGCTGGTCCAAGACACCACACAGCAAGAGAGTGGTCTGTTTAATAACAGTTAATTACTGGCTAAGAAGGATGTCATGGTACATTAAAGCTGTGAATGTGAAAAGAGACAAACACGAAAACCGCAGGACTCTGCATACACTGCCTTTGTCCCCAGAGCTCTTCCCCTTATCAGTGGCATTAAGGACCCTCACTGCAAAGACTTCATGCATCCCGGCCTGCTTCTCTGGAAAGGTTTGCATAGAAAGTCAGTGTTCTCACCTAGAACCAGCAGCATCATAGAGACCAGTAACTGCTTAATGTCATTCTGCAGAGAGTACGCTGTTAGAACTAAACTCCAGGTCTGACTGTAAGTTTAAAGGTAACAGTCAAAAAAAAAATTCCAGTTGCACTATTTTCACTAGTATGTAGCCTGTGAACGGTTACAAAGGGCAACATCACACCATTGACGTAAGGGCACCGGGGTACGACACTACTGGAGAACTTCAGGTTCCACCATAAACAGTGCTACTGCTCTGAGTCAAACAAAAGTTTCATTCATGTTGGGGATCCTCCTTTCCACGTCAAATGCAGGGAAGGCGAGGGGAAATAAAGGCAATTGTAGCTCTTCCGTGTTGTCTTTCCAGGGACTTCCTAAAGCTTTAAGATCTTTCCCTTCACATCTTAGCCGCTTCTGATCCTAATGAATCCAGCCAGTGGGGCCCAATGTGCCGATACGCATACTCACAACCTGAGACTCGTACCTCCCCCTCAGTGGCTGCAGTGGAAAGGCTACATGATGGAGAATTTGTCATTAGCTGGTGGCTGAGCTCTCTGTGGGGGGAGTGTCCTCTGAGGTGGGGGTGGAATCAGGCTCTGGGGCGGAGTCTTGGTTGGGGGGTGAGGCGCTCTCGTTGTCGTCCTCCTGGGGGTACAGCTCGGGATACCTCTGCATACACTCCTGCATCCCACGGAACTTATCCACACAGTCTGAGCCCTTCACCTCCTCTGTGCTATAGTGGAAGCAGGAGAAAGCTGACTTGAACTGCTCCCCGCAGGGTCCGCTGGCCATGCCCCCTAGGCAAGGGCAGTTCCAGTTAATCTCCCCGCTCGGCAGGATGAGGCCTGCAGAGAAAGATCAGATTAGAACAGAACACAATACAAAGTAGTGTCATGGCTATAGTTAAAAGTCTGGACACACACACTTTCAATGCGTTTGTCTCTATTTTAGCTCTGCTATTCAGCTTATAGTAAAAGGCCATGAGGAAATTAAATAAATCTCAAAAACAGCAACAACCAAGAGAAGTGTTCAGCATCTCGAAGTTTTCTTAAATTCTAGCCCCCCCTGCCTTCGATGACAGCATCGCAGACTCTTGCCATTCTTTCAGCCGGCCACCTGGAATGCTTCTTCAGCAGTGCCGAAGGAGTTCCCACAAGATCTAGGTACAAGTTGGCTACTGTCCCAAACCAGCTGTGTAGAGTATTGGGGGGGTACGTCATCTGTCGTTTTCCCTTGTTCACAAGATAATATTTGCTACTTACCTTCAAGCTGTGCTTAGGGACATTAACTTGTAAAAAAAACAAAAAACAAATGACTTTCCAGACATTTGGCTGATACTGTATTGAATCCAGTACAACAATCAGTCTCGGCATATCCCATTTTTTTAGATTAGATTACATTCCACTTTACTGTGATTATGCTGAATACAGGCCACAGAGCCAACTGAATGCAGTCAGCATCAAACCAGGTGCAAATACATAATATGTAAATACAATTCATTTCAAATTCATTTAAATGAATAAGTATACAATACTCCTCATCTCAGACTGCCCCAAATCCAAGAGTACAAAAACACATATCAGTCTTCACCCAATTTCTCCCGACTAGGGTATACTGCCATAACTCGGCTGTCTTCACCTTGATCCTCGTAAGGGTCATTGGGGTCATCAGCTATCAGCTCGGCGCTGCTGGGCGCTTCATGGTCCTCTTTGGTTACAAAGATTATGCGATCCTTACCTGCCGAAGGGAAGAACACAGAACCAACCAATCAATGAAACACTCAGGAAGTAAAAATCAAAACCCCACACCCGTTACAGAGCCAATTACACATGGGAAGGTCAAAATGTTTACAGTTTAGGTCCACTAATCTCTAAACAGCTATTTGGCAACAAGGAACAATAATCCGGGCGCCGTCTGTAGGCAAAAATAAAAGGTCCAAACCGGAATTAAAAGGAATCCAGTTATGTACCCGCACGACATTAGCATTTACTATTAAGTTAGCTTCTGTTAAATATTAACATTATACTAATGCACTAAATATATTAGACAAATAGGATAAAAATTAAACGTATATACCCATATAACCTTTAGGTGATAATCATGCAAAGCTTATAAATGTGACCAACATATTTATTTTTTAAATGAATGAGCTTATTTAAGAATAACGGTTAAGCGACAATAATAAAAAAGAGATAGAGAATCTTCTTTATATGCACGTGTTTAGATCTGCACAGCAATCAGGGTGCACATTTACTGGATAGGTAAGCTGCACTATAAAGTGTCTCAATAGCTTAGGATGGTGTTATCATTTATGGCTAGAATCGTGCACCAACCCATATATAGTTGAATATTCGTAGCACTGCTTTCCCACGCTTACGCCTAGATAACCAGTAAGGTAACTGATAAAGTAATACATTTACACGATCGCACCAGCTCGTGCTACCCTGGTCAGTTGGTCATGAAGATGACATTGCCGCGAAGAAATGAATGGAAATGGGACTTTAGCATACCTTCCTGCTTGCAATACGACATTTCTGTCAGCGTAGAAGTTCCCGTGTTCCACAATAAATCCCACCGACAGCCTTTTCTGCCTCCTTTCACTGTCAGTGGTCAATACCGGCCACTCTTCCTCAACCACCCCGGTTTCAACCGCCTGACACGCTGCAAACTCCAACCTCCGACCTCTCATCTTCCGCCCCCTTACCCTCGCGAACTTTCGATTACATCACTGCGTGCTAAGGACCCCATCGTGCGTAGGAGCTGTTCACACCAATGCCGATCGAAACACCGCTTTATTTAATCTTTAAAAATAAAATGTAGATAGAATTGAAGTAGGTCAGTTTGTTTTATAATTAATAATGTGATTCATTACTTAACTAAACTTCATGACCATAATAAATTAACGTACCTTATAAAAATAATGATTCCGGAGTAGCTGAGGTCAGAACGGTAACACAAGACAGTCTTTCAAATTTATCTATGACATTTTACAAAATTTTTACCTTGAATGCCCTCTAGCTGACATTTTCCCTAAATGGCCACGTGTTAGTATCAATATCATCAATACTGTGACTATTTATAAATAATAAAAAATAGCCGTATAAGACAAATGACAATCTAGACTGCTGGTGGAAACATCAGCAAGGTTGTCAAATGGTTTTTACAGCGGTAAGCGCTACCTATTAAGAGATAGAAACGTCCATTCTACACTAAAGTGTAGTGGATTGATGTCTGAACATCTATGGGAAACTTGTTTCATTCATGCTTCAGTCTATGAATCTCTGAGCAGAGCTGTGCTGTTTTGAAGAACTAGACTATCTTTTGTTTTCACCGTCGTAGAAGAAATAGTAGAAGAAAACGCTATAATTGTAATACCCTAATTGATTTTTCCTCCTGGACAAAGCCGATCCTTTTGGTGATTAAGACACATTCAACTCATTTTTATAAAGAATTGTTTATTCGACATTGAGTCCCCTAGGATCTTAACTGCTTCTTAAACACTGGCTGTGCAGGTGTTACAACTGTATTGCGATCACAGGTTTGTGTCAGCTGCGTGAAGTCCAATAGAGGAGAAAATACATTCCAGTACTCCGTGTAAGTTAAGCTCTGTGGGTGTTCGTTTTCTGTTCCGTTTCCTCCAAAGCGGCTTTATTTTAACCTGGCAGTCAATTTAAACATGTCCTCAGTGTTTTTTTTTTTTTTTTTTTTAAACACACAAATAGCCTATGCGCTTACACTGTGGAGGAATGCATAAATGGTATATGTACAATAAAGTAATACACAAAAACCTTTAATACAGTTATATCCAATACAGAAAAGTAAAAAAAAAAAAAATAATAATAAATCTTCCTCTTCCTGCCCCTGGCAGATTCCAGTGTGCAACATGCACAAAAAGTCAGTCGGGGGACCCACCCACATACAGACACTTCCCTTTATTCAGGGGAGAACCGTATTTAACCTAAAACCAGCATTGCTGCAAATAAAATAAACTGGACCGAGTTGTGGATGAGTACATCTGCCACTGAACAACCTACAACTGCTTAGCTTTAGGAGATAACCTTACAGGTAAAACCTGCGCCTAAACCGACCTTCTTCTGGAGATTAAAAACAGCAAAGTTACGAGACTTCTATACAACTCTATGCGAATAGGCAGAGTTTATCCAATGTTGTGTGACATCAGGTTAACGTCCAGGTAACAGCGATAGTCAGCTAGGTGAGGCAGAGGTGTGTCAAATAGAAGGTCAAAAACTGTTACTGGGGGAGGGAAGGAGGAAAAAGAAACCCGTCATCTTGTACCAAACAGACCGGAGAGATGGATGCTGGGAAAAGGGTAAGTATTCCGTCCCGCAACACATATCGGCACCCTGCAATCTCACTTGAAGTTCAGTTCAAAATGTGACTATCTGCCTCAGGGGCTCCAATGGAAAGATGTTCACCCATCAAACTCCAAGATCTAGATCACGGACATGTGTGCGATTCCTTAAAAAAAAAAAAAAAAACCAAAAAAAACCAAAGTACAAAAATGCCGGGTCTGTCTGCTGAGAGGGATTTTAGAAGAGGAGAGCACCCATGCTCCCCACTTCGCTCTGCTCCTTCACGAAGATCTCAAAGTACTGGTAGATGATCGTAACGGCCAACAAGATCCCGGTGCCAGAGCCGATGGCCCCCAGGAAATCGGCCATCACAGACAGGCCGCCGATGCAGAGGCCTCCGAACGCTGCTGCGGTGGGGATGTACCTGTGCAAAGAGAGGAGGCCTGGTCACAATGCTGCTCTAAAACCACCTGCAGCTGCCTCATCTACTCCAAAGATGCTAAGGATTAAACCAGATGAGAGAGGCTCCTGTGGAGGCAGTGGAGGTACGCTTTACCTGTTCAGCTCATGGACCATGGAGGTTTCTCTGTGACCCCTCATGACCATCTGCTGCTCCTTTAGCTGTTTGGCCACCTGAACGGAGAGCAAACACTGAAGAAAACATCCACAAATACTAACACACTGTAAACAGTAATACAGCAGCACGTTCCAGGAGACAAATCTGCCTTCACTGGCCAGCTTAATGCAAAGCTGGATATATAATCAAAGCACTTCATGTATATACATTTCACAGCAAAAGCATGTTTCATAATTTACCAAGAAGCCCTACACAATATTGTCAGTCACTACAGTATTGATGTATTCAGCACACACCCATGCCGTTGCCCATCCTGTCAGCAAAGTTTGTGAAATCCTGCCTGCAAACCATACATCATGCACCTTAGGGGCATTCCTATCATGTCGAAACAACACGACATGCTCCAACTCCATGACTCCAAGATACGAAAACAAGAATAGTGAAGGTGTGCCGGCGTAAGACAAGGCCGGGGAGTGTGGCGACTTACGTCTTTAGCAGATGAGCCGGACACTTCAATCCAGGTCTTGGAGAAGAAAGCACAGGAGCCGAGCATGAAGACTATGTAGATGATCGCATGGACCGGGTCATCAAGGACCGAACCAAATGACTCTGGAGGAGATAGGTAGTAGCAGAGACCACCAACAGGGTAGGCACGAGCTGGACCACCCGCAGATGTATCCTGGGAAAGCACATTAGACAAAAGATTTAGAAATGAATGAGGGAAAATCATAAGACTGTGAAGACCTATAGAGCAAGCCTTCCTCCTAGAACCACTCAAATCAGTTACTCTAACGACGGAGAAATACAAAATTTACTGTTTTTAGGTTCATTTAGATGATGCAAGATTTTAAAGTATCGTCAAACCATACAGGTTATTGAGGAAAGAGTACCAGGAGCAAAGAGGTATACTCACAGACCAGGTGCCCAGTAGGTTAACCAGAAAGTTCCCACTGAAGCGTGTTGACAACATTTGCGAGATGACATACAAGTTGGATACCAGGGCAGACTGCAGGATGATGGGAATGTTGGAAGTATAGAAGAGCTTGATAGGGTAGGTGTTGTACTGGCCACGGTAGCGAGCAGATTTTATGGGGAGGTCCACCCTGAAGCCCTGTCAATATTGAGGGGGAGATTATATTCAGCTATGACATTTCATTCTTACCCAAGCCGTCTGCAAAAAACAACCCCAACAAACAATTCAATGGCTGATTGAGAACTATAAATTCCATAAACAGTTCATAAAAAGGAAATGTGTTGTGAAAACCTGGGAGGAGAAGGGGGAAAAGATACTGACCTGGAAGTATATGACCACAGCGAACACAAAGACTGTGGCGATGAGGTTCATGAGGTTGGGCAGGTTCTGCCGGTAGAAGGCCTCTCTCAGAGCCCGCACTTTGTCTGTGCGGGTGGCCAGCAGGTGGAAGAGGGCAATGATAGCTCCCTCAAACTCAGTCCCTGAAATGGAAAGCATCAAAGGTCAAATTCCATCCATGTGTCACCTGATTGCTGTTTTAAGATGAGGCTGAACATGTCCACCATACCTTCAGGTCACCGTTTCAACATCAATTCCACTCAATCAAGTCATGAAAATGCAGGAAAACATGAAATATAAAATTCTGCACCCTTCTCTGCTATGCATCAGAGCAGGGTTAGAAACAAAAAAAAAAATCAGACAACTAAACAAAAAACTGTCAGCCTAACCTAACAGTACATGGTAAGAGGCATCACCACAAGGTGGGATTGAGCCACCCAATGTACCAGGACTTCATCAAAGCTAGATGGGAAAGAGAGGTATTCACCTCTGCCAGTGTTGACAGTGGTTGGGCTGAAGGCCTTCCAGACAATGGTCTCACAGATGTTGGTAGCGATGAAGAGAGAGATTCCAGAGCCCAGGCCATAGCCCTTCTGTAGCAGCTCATCCAGAAGCAGGACTATAAGACCGGCCACAAACAGCTGGGGAGAGATGAGACCACATGAAACCAAAATTTCTACTGATGTGAAGGGTGGAATGACTCCATAACCTGAAATGAAGTCCAGTCAAAAAATAAAATGTATCCCAGGCAACCAGCTGACTAGAAGATGAATGGGGACAGGGTAAGACTTACCTGGATGATGATCAGCAGGCAGATTCCAGCCCCCATCTCAGAGGGGTCGCCATACATCCCAGTCATCACATACACAATGGCCTGTCCAATAGTGATGATCATACCGAACACTGCAGCATAGAGAGTGATGTTAGAGCAGGAAGAGCAACTAACACAGACTCATAACACAATGAGGTAAGAGTTCAATCGTTATTTCTAAATATCAGGATTAAGCCAGTTCAGGCCGTTACGTGTCACCCATCCACTAATAATTTTTAGGAAATAGTTGAGTGTCTACAACAGGGCAAAGCACCAGAACTACATCTGCATGCTGTAAATCACCACAATTGGAAGAATTCACCAAAAAAAATGAAGCTAAATGAAAAATAAAAATTTAAACCTATGAGGCTTCGCAGTCTGTAAGGCCACGCGTAGAGTACTACCTACGTGACAGGAATTTGAATTTCCCTAAATAGAGCATCGGGTAATCAAGCATTTAAGGACATGGACTCAACCCCAACCCGCTTCAAGTTTCAAAAGGACACCCGGACTTTGCACTCATGAGCAAAGCGCTGAGTGAAATAAAGGGGGGTATTCACAGATAAAGGGAAAACGTAGGGCTCCCAGTGTCTCCTTTACGTGAAAAATATTCAACGGTCTTCATATATGTACTTTAACCCTACAGCTCAGATAAGAACACAACCTTATGTCAAACTATGACGCGAGTTCCTGTGGAACGGCAGCAGACGTAGAGGATGCAGGCATGCCTTACATTTCTGCGCCCCGTTGAAGAGCGCACGGTCCTTGGGCGTGTCCCCAACCTCAATGATCTTGGCTCCAGCCAACAGCTGCATGATGAGGCCAGAGGTGACAATGGGAGAGATGCCCAATTCCATCAGGGTGCCTAAAGAGGGTAAGACACGAGGATGGAATGAGGGCAACATCTACCAGTAACAGCCAAGCAGCCAGGATGCACATCCAGTACTGAACAAGCAAAGAAAAAGCAGCACAGCAATGATCCCACTGTCAAACAGCACATATGCAAGTGGACTTCAAATTAGAACATTTTGAAAACTTCTTGAAGCAATTGGTCTATGCACCAGCAAATTAATGTTTTTTAATTATGTAAAAATACTAAGAGCCACCACTTCTAGGTCATTAAGTTCAAACAGGATGTTTATCAAACAGGGCAAGCACAAGAATCTTGAAAGGCTGCAGTAAAAATGTGTAGCAACGCTTTGCTCAAAGGTAGAGACAGTGGAAGGGAGCGAGATTCCCACATACCTCTGTTGGATGCCAATATAACCCTCATCCAGTAGAAGGGATCTGCAGAATCTGACGACATGATACCGAAAAGGGGGATCTGAAAGGGATGAGAGAATCAGTGCTGGAAGAAACCATAATTAGTGCAAACGGCGCAGTCACATTACACTAGTTCTTTGGTCCATTCCTTTGCTATTAATTATGGTCAGCATTGACGCCCAAATTTTAACGTAAAGGGAACTTAAAGTCTTGGGCTTCTTACATATTCACAGTTTCAATGGGTTTCCTTGTGAAAGAGAAGAAACTCACCTGACAACAGACCAGGAAAATGAACAGAGTGATGGCAGTCCATAATACTTTCTCTCTGAACTGAATCTGGGGGAAAATGAGTGATTTCGGGTTATTAACGTGTCTCCAGCATCCTTTTTGCCCAGTATATAAAGCAAGGGAAAACTAAGGCATACCTTTCTTTCAGGCTTCTGGATTTCAGGCAAAACGGCGCAGAATGGCTTTATAACTTCTAAAAATTTTACTGAAAAAAGACAGGACAAACGGTGTTAACTTTAAGGATAAAACTGTTTTATAACGTCTATATACATCCTTAACGTAAGGAGGCAAGCAGACGTGGCATCGGTCTTCGGCTGACAGAATTTACCAGCTACCCGGGACAACTCAATTCAGCCATTTACCCCAATGAAAGAAAGTGATTTAAACAGAATCTTTTACTACCCCGACGTATATGGGTTAACTGAACTGGATAGTGACAGCTGATTTTATTCGGGCTTTACTAGGTAAATAAAGGCTGTAACCACAGCATTAGTAATGTTTCTCTGTTGTGCTACGTCATCACTAATAGAGAAGTGGACCCGAGTGAAAAGCACAGAATATCTCTATATAAAGTTACCTTCAAATAGATGCAAAACACGGCTTGAAAATACACGACTATACATTTAATAAAAAAAGACGTACAACTATAATTTTGACATACATGCTCTCAATCCATGCGTCTATTCAACACAAGTCCGGTTATCACTGCCTAAAGATTTCTATGGTTAGAAACAATGTATCAAAACAGCTATAAAATGTATGGAAACTAAACCTTCTGATTAGTTAGAAGTTAGTTAAGTTGCCTTGACAAGCAGAGCGTAACACTGTATTTAGAGACGAATGGACAGGCAACAGCCTCCATCAGGGGTGCTAGTTAGGGCCACATTTGTCATTGTCGGCAGACAGGGACCCGGAATAAAGCACTACACCCAAACCACTGTAGGTCTTAAAATAAAAACTCTAACAGCAGAACGATACGCATTAAAACTATATAGGAAAAAAAATGCGGCTTCCAAATTTGGTGATTATAAATAGAAGATGGCCTCCACCCTCTCCACTATGAGCAGTATCTGGTCCAACTGTCAAGTTAAAATTACTAAATAGTACAGTGATGAACAAAAGCAAACCACCAGTAGCCAGGCAAAAGGTTATAGCTATACTCACTGCCCATGGTTCCGTCTGTATGGATCTCAGCGCGTTAATGGCACCGGTACGTCGGATCGGACCAGTTTATGTGGCACCGGCTTAGTCTCCGCTAAGAAAAAGACTCTAGTTCTAAAGACACGTCGCCACTGCGGCCTCTCCCTGGCGTCACTTCCTCTCTTACGTCACATCCGCCGCGGTTTTTTGTCGTTGAGCAAAGCAGGCGGTGGGTTGGCAGGCAGTTTAATTTATGGTACAGTTATTCACGTGGCCGCTTTTGTCCATAACAATATATAGATCTGTACAGATCATAATGTTTATTAAACAACCCCCCAAAAAATGGCAGTCTGAGAAATCACAACTATTAATAGCATATTAATCCCAATAACAGTATATGGATGGATGAATATTAGGCTTACTGTGAATATTAGGCTTACACACAGAAAATAACCGTGGGCCTGAAAATTATTTGTAGCCCACTGAAAAAAACTTATAGGAGAAACAAGGACTTCATTTCTGAGTGCCCCTGGGGGAAGAAGTGTACCTGGTTGTGTTTCAGGTTAACCCCCAAGTGAACAAATAAAGCAATAAATAAAACTGGTTGAATATCCAAAGATTGTATTTAATAAGGAAGAACTATTGTTTTGCTCATTTATACATGTGACATATAAATTTCAGCTATTTTTTTTGACCAATTTATTCTAAAACAGTGGAATCCCACACTATATATCCTACAGATTTACTTCATAAAGTAGGCCTATCAGACAGGCATATGTGTGTATGTGTGTGGGGGGGGGGTTCTGGGGGGTGCCCTCTTTCCTCTGAACAAATGAATGTGCCCCTCTCTCCAGATGTTCCAAGTAAATTTACCGAGGTTGACCCCCCGGCAAAAACTATGGGTCGACTACAATCCCCTGTTTGAGCACCCGCCCCTTAAGAAAGCTTGGGTGTATCACAGATACTTTTCATTAAAATTGATCTGGTCTTATTTTTTGATAAGATTAATCATGCCTTATGGATCCTTTACAAGTGAGTTTTAGCCTTTTGTCCTGAATCACAAGGTTCTCATAAATAGTTCAGCATTATATACATTAAAAAAGAAATGTGTACACACATTAACAGTGACCATATATATACAGCACAGACTTCTAATTAGGGGCGGCATGGTGGTGCAGTGGTTAGCACCGCTTGGGTCACATGCATGTGGAGTTTGCATGTTCTCCCCATGTTGTCTTGGGGTTTCCTCCGGGTACTCCGGTTTCCCCCCACAGTCCAAAGACATGCTGAGGCTGATTGAACTTGCTAAAATTGCCCGTAGGAGTGCATGTGTGAGTGAATGGTGTGTGAGTGTGCCCTGCGATGGGCTGGCCCCCCTTACTGGGTTGTTCCCTGCCTCATGCCCATTGCTTCCGGGATAGGCTCTGGACCCTCCGCGACCCAGTAGGATAAGTGGTTTGGAAAATGGATGGATGGATGGACTTCTAATTAAGGAGGTGAAAGGAGCACACGGTTAGGACCTGTCTGTCGTGTCCCCGTATGGCCAGCAGAGGTCACTTCCGTTCGTGTTTAGATCTCCTGCCCTTCCATTTCTGTTGAAATGACCTGGCTCTCGTTTGCCCTTCGTTAGTCCATGTATATATTATTGTCTGCCTGTCGTCTGATCCCCAGTCCTGTCATCATTATCAATGTTATTCTCTGCGCCATTGCCCTGTTTCGGTATTAGCCCAGTCTTCCGCTTAAGTATTCTCTGTTCCCCCTCGTGGTCGTTTTCCTGTTACATTTGTTTTGGTTAATAAAGCACCTTTTTAGTTCACCCTGTGGCTGCATGTGAGTTGTCTGTGCTTCGGACGTGACAGACACATTTCACTCTGACCTTAAACGAATTATTTACAAGTCAGATTGACTCAAAGTGAACTGCTCAGTTAGTAGAATTATGTTCATTTTTGACCTTGACATATTTAGAGTTTAAATGATGCGGTGAAATCTTGTCAGCTCTAACTACCACATTTTTAAATGAATTTTATAAATATTGTATGTAAAATAATAATATATTTTATCTAAAAGAGCAAATTGTGAAAACAAATGTTATTCTGATTTTTTTAAATGCTTGTAATTAAAGTCTCGCAGCATTTCAACACAACTCTAAATATCTTCACGGAAAACAAAAAACTGATAAACCGATTTTTAACCTGCATTTTAGATGTGATGGGGGCGGCATGGTGGTGCAGTGGTTAGCACTGTTGCCTCACACCTCTGGGACCCGGGTTCAAGTCTCCGCCTGG
>JAODJX010000129.1:5300447-5310990 GCA_026776945.1 Isichthys henryi | reverse complement strand
GGGGGGGGGGGGCGGGGGCGTGTCGGGGGGGGGGGGGGGGGGGCCGGCGGCGAGTGCGTGCGCGGGGCTTCGGTGTGCAAATGGGTGAGACATGTGACAGAAGCAGACAGAACTGCTTGGCAACAGCATGAAAGAGGATCTGCAGTGATGAAGACCCCAAAACAGCTTCCCTTCCCCTCCCCCCCCCCGCATATCTTGCTTGTTAATCATCTTCTTTTATTAGAGTAAAAAGAAGGGAAGGAGAAAAACAGCGCAAGGAGAACTGTAAATGTCACAGACCACAGAACAGTTACTGTCCGCCGAGCCAAAATAAAGACAACTGTGATGACACCAACATGGAGACGGACGGCTAGCGGGGCGCCGCAGGGCTGTCCCTTTTGGTCGGCTGGTGGCTCCCTCCTTCTCGTCCAGGTGGAGGCATGGCTTTAGTGGTGGGTTAGGCTATCGCCAGGCTAATCGGCACTGTGCTCCTCCAGCTGGGAAATGATGGTAATGAGGTTCTGCAGGCCAAAGATGTAGCCGCTGTCCTGGCCCTCATGCACCACGCTGTCCTCCCCGTAGTGCCGACAGGTAGTGTGAGCAAAGTCGATCATGCGCACGTCCACCATGGGGCCTTCCTCGGCGCCTGCGCCGCAGGGATATCCGAAGGCTCCACCTTCCTCCTCTTCCTCATCGTCTTCGTCCTCCTCCCCCTCCTCACCCCCGCGGTGTCGGTGCCGGTGGCGGGCTCGGGGCCGCTCACCGTCGTAGATGATGAGCAACGAGCTGGAGTAGAAGCGGTACGACTCACAGGCCTCCAGCACTGCCTGCATCTCCCGCAGGCGCCGCAGAACAGGGGACAGCAGCTCCCGCCGCAGGCGACGCCCGTCATGGAAGAACTGGAAGAGCGCCTCCTTGAAGCCCGGCAGTGTCAGCTTGCGTCCATGGTACTTATTCATGAACATGAGCTGCCCTGAGTCCGACTGGTAAACCTGAGGAGGCATCAGAGATCAAGGCTCAGTTCTTCTCATCATAAAATCATCACTGCAGTCAGCAAAACCAGTAAAACCCATATTTGCACCCCTTTACCTGGCTCTCTACCTTCCAATACAACCCTACCCAACTCGCCATTGTTTAACACCCTCCACGATGAACCTACCCAACTCGACACACTTCAGTACCCTCTGTCATGTGCCTCCCCATCTGTCTACACTTTAACACCCCTTTAATCATCTCTCTACCCTTCAACACAACCCTACCAAGCTCTCTCACCTGTCAATATACCACTGGCATTAGCCTACCAAATACTCTATACTTCAAAACCCTTTATCTAATCTCTCCAACATCCCTCAACATGTCTACCCAACTCCCCACCCTTCAGTACCTTCACCATGAGCCTAGCATTTTGCCTCCCAACACAACCCTACTCAACTCTCTACTCCTCAGTATCTTCTGTCACAAGCTCACCGATTCTATGCTTCAATACTCTTCTACCCATTTCTCCACCCTCCAACACACTACCCAACTCTCTATACTTCAAACCTCTTTAATCTGTCTCTCCACCATTCAAAACAATCCTACCCATCACTCTATCCTTCAACACCTTCCTGCATAACGCTACTGATTTTCCTTTCTCTCCTGACCCGATCCATCTCCGACCACCGCCTCAACCTCAATCCCTACGCTCCGTCCCTCCTTGCAGTTGGTCCCACGTTCCCCACCTGCATGCCACACAGCCTCACGCCGATGCTGGCCGACGTGCTCTGTTGACACTTGCGGATCTGGGTGGCCTTCTTCTCCTCCGAAGCGTCGTCGCCATGTTGTCGCGTGCCCATCTTCAGGTCGAGCACGCACGGAACTGTATGCCGCCACGTGAGGTTCTCCAGCAGAATGAATTCTGGGAAGGGTCGTGAGTCAAGGAGCAAGAGCAACAGAAATGCTCACTCATTGGCTCACAGGTGCCTCTCCGAAGGCTGACTAGCCATGATTGTGTACAAGGGCCGTTTACTGAACTCTATATGAAAAACTACTTAATCTCTGACTCATTTATATAGCTGAACATTTTATGAGACTAAAAGAAATGCTTTGTTCTCCTGCAAGGAGCTTAAACCTCTAAATTCATACCTATCACTCTACCAGTTATCTAACTTGTTTTCTTAAAGGAAGTCTGGTTGTTATGAAGGCATACAAGACAGAAGGACCAATAAAAACAGCCATGCCCCTTTGTAGGCTGCACTGACAGACAGGTCAGCCTGCCCCTTTGACTACAGGACAATGGCGTAGGCCAAATGGCACGATTGAAAGGATACTGTACTGATTGCGGTGCTTCGCGTTTTCCTTCATCCTCTGCAGGTGCTGCTGGTGGCACTTAAGGCTCCAGGGGTTATGCTTGACCTGCGGCACAGCGTTGCGCTTCTCCAGGCTGTAGTACAGCACGTCAGGCTGCTGTAGCCAATCCAAGTCCTCCTCACGGTTGTGGCTGCCGAGAGGGATGGAGCAGAGAGGTCAGAAGAGCGGAGCTATAGTCAGGCTGAAAATGTGTGGGGGAAAAAAACAGTTATAGGGCGTAAACTTTTATGAATAAAACGTATCTAATACGTTTAACCAGGCTATGTGTTATTACAGGTGATACCCACTCCATCTCTGTTAGGGGGGGCTGGAGGAGCTGCTATAGCACTTGGGTGAAGGTGGTGATAACCCATCCAGTGACACCCCCTCCCCCCCCCCAGAATCGGAGCCGTTACCCCCACCCCTCAGCAACCATGTCACTGCATGTCATTCAAGAAATGTCACATAACCCGCTGGCGTTCCTAAGGGACTGAGATATCCACCAGCTGTGGAATGGCTGTGCCTCTCCTGATCTTTCTGTACCCTAAGTCCCTTCCTCCTCAGGGCCAATGTGCATCAGCAAGTACGTCCCAGAGCCTTACCTCTTCATCTTGTCCTCCTTCCGCCCGTGTCTGGACCTCTCTTTGCCGTAGTTGTCGTTCTCCAGCACCATGGCGGGCGGCTTCTTGTTGCTCCACTTCAGCAGCTTCTGCTTGGGCTCACAGTCGGCCGTGGGGTCCACGTTCTCCAGGTCGGCCTGCTCACTGTGCAGAGGGTAGGCGATGAGGCAAAGGTTGCCTTCTTCGTCCTCCTCGAAGCTCACGGACACCACACCTGCGGCACCAGAGGCAGAACAAGAGGGTGGAGAGGAAGGGGTGGACAAACAGCCAAATGAAACATTAGCATCAGGGTGGAGATCAGACACATTTCACTTAAAATGGCGAATCGGCACAAAACTCAGGCCTCCCAGCCAAAAGAACAGGCTGGAAGTCTTTGCTCTTACCCCGTCTGTTCCTTCAAAAAGGGACAGACTTCTCCGGACTTTTATAGCTAGAGAACTCAGAGCCAGGGCTTCTCCTAAGCTGACAGAGATCAAAAGACCTGGGCAAATACACAGACAGACAGACAGACAGACAGTGGTGCTACTGAGGCCTGGTTGATGGGTGGAGAGAATAGGGTCAAGGACACACTTCATGTTCATATGGTGCGTTTGCGCAGTGATCTTGTCTGGAACACGCAGCCATTAGCCAATATGCAGCAAGCAAAAAGAAAACAAATCAAAAAAACACCAAAAACCACAGGAGGCTGAAATGGATGAAATTCAAAAGAGATTCTTTATTTGCAATGAACACCTGGTTCATCACATCACACTAAATGCTCAGAGGCATATGGTTACAGCATAGCCCGTTAACAGCGGTTAACGACACCTGCAACAAGAGACTCAACATGAGGTTCCTCAGGTGGGAAGACAAGAAAAATAAAAATAAAGCCATTTAAAATTTATTAGTCCATAAGTCCTCTTGGTCTCTGCTTTGCAGCGCATAGTAAAGCAGAAATTCTATGATCCAAATGGAGAGGCTGACTCAGAGGTTCTGAGTGCAACTCAAAGTCTCTGTAATGTCCTGTTGCCCATTTCAGGAATTCACAACGATGCAGAAAACGTCTGCTACCCCACCCACCTGACTCCACCCCCCTATCGCATTCCATCTCACCCCATTCACACCGGCCGTGCTGCCGTGCCAAGGTGCTGCTCAAGGTGTGTCAGTGGTGGGGGCTGGGAGGTGCAAAGGTTGTCCACACACATATACAGAGGTAAGCAAGGGTTACACTTCAGCAGAAACAGGGCGGGGGAGGTGAGGAGGAGGAGATACAGGTGAAAGAGCAAGACAACGACAGTGAGCGAATATGAAAGAGAATGGCCACATCACATCCTGTTTCATTCTTTAAAAAAAAAAAGAACAAAACAAGCCCCCAGTCTGTGGGGGAGGGAAAATGGCCCAAGCACCTGAAACTGACGAAAGAGAAAAAGAGAAGCTTTCTTTCAACAGAAGAGGAAGGAAACAAACCCATCTCCTGCAACGTTCAGGGTGTCTCAAGCGGGGTTCGGCAACAGTCATCAAAACAAAGTTTATCTGCACTGCGTCAATGTAAAGGATTAAAAATCTCTTACCATTGTGAAATCATTACAATGGTGATGTCACCGCTTTGTAATGTTACCCTCCTGTGACCAGCTGACCTGGTCTGTATTTCTGTGACATCCCCGAACCCCCACCCCTCCCTGCCGCTTCTCCGAATCTGCAGAGACTGCCATGGGGCTGAGCCGCATCCCCAGCCCCACCACCAGCCGGACAGCAGAAGGCTCATTTTCACTCCTGCACCCCCCTGGCGCTGTAGGTTCGTCCATCACCCCTTGAGCTTTTTATCGTGGGAGCAGGGGCCCCGGGGGCCACCTCACGTCCCGGGACAGAAGAAGGGGTGTCCGCCAGGCGCTGAATACTCAATCGCCCCCTTTAGTGCCATTCCAAAAATGAACCAAAGAACACCCTCCCCACATAAAAATTGGACTTACCTGTCATCTTACACACAGGCTGGGACGGGGCTTCATTCCTACAGCGCCCTCCTGTGGGGACGGAGCATATGCCCTAGCACGACAGCCCTGGCTGCCCCTCTCCGGCCGATACGGGATGCCTGCTTTTGTCACATGACGTTCGGTTAATCCCCCCCACCCCAAACCCGCATCTGATCCTGCGGCCGCTCATGGTGCACCTGCTACCTGACCGATGAATCTAAAAAGCTGTGCGAGACCTGGTATGGGGGGGAGGGGGTGCGAGGCGACCGGTGATGGATCTCACCTCTGTATTGCGGTGTGAACTTCCTCATCTCAGCCGGAAGGCTCTTGTAGAACTGGTGCTCGCGGGGGATGAGGGGTTTGCAGATGGTGTGCTCCCCGAAGCGCAGCACGCACGAGTGGCCCCCCACCTGGTGCACAAAGGGCTCAAGCAGGACCCCCTTGCTGGAATAGTGCTGCTCCTCTGCCTGCATGCCCTCGATCGCGGGACTCATCCTCCACCAGCATTAGACTTCGGGCCGGGGGACCGTGGTGCCGTGGCTGGGCTCCTCGAGGTGGGCCTCCTTGGGGGAGGACGATGTCCGCTTCCTCGTTCTCCGATGCTTCCGTAGGAGACCCTGTCGCAGCAGCAGCACACTGGGGACAGCAAGAAGCGTTTCCCCTGTCAGTGCTTCCCTGATATAGCAGCAGCCTGGCAGGCAGCTTAAGGCTCTTTTATTTATATTCTTTAAAAGATAAAAGAAAAATTAAGGGAAACAAAAAAAGCACACTGCCACTGTGGCTGGAGGGAGAAGCGGTGCTTCACGCTTGCTTTCCTCTATGAAACTGACTCGGCACTGAGAGCCGGACCAAGGAAATATCACAACAAGTCAGACAGCTCCTCCCACTGCCCCCCTCCAGCCAATGGTGGTGAGGCAGCTGTTGTTGGGTGGTAACCGACTGAGAAAATGAAGCAGGCAAACAAAGAGGGTGAGAGAGGAGGTTGGGAGGGGGGTAATATAAACCGAGAGAGAAGCTTTCTTTCTTTTATCTTAGGAAAATGTTGTGCATGTAGAAAAAGGGAGCCAGACACAGGACAGATGAGAAGGTCCTAACTTGTGATCCATACCTAAAGACACTACACCCCCTGTAGACCAAAAGCAATAACACCAGTAACCGGCCCTGAAAAGGACAACTGTTAAGGTCTCAATATGATGTTGCTTTTCTAAACACGTTATATTATCTCCTGACGGGCCATGTGTACCTTTTCTCTCAGAAAACACTGAATAACAGGTTCTCCAGGCAACCATGCCATTCCACCGACACGCAATTATTCCTCCTTCCATCCTCCCATGCGAGATGCTCTGGTCGCTATCAGCAGTTCTACACTACCGAACATTCAGCATTGTTATGACGTGGGGAATTCTTGGAAATGCCAGACCAAAGCTTAGAGACCGTAAATGTTTGCAGTTGCTGAGTACGTTGGATGGCCAACGCCAGACAGCAAGTTGGGAACACAAATAATAAAGCAGGTGATTCTCACAGCACAAAAATTTATGGCTTCTGACTGAGGAGCCCTTAGCCTTCCAGAAGGTAAAACAGAAACGCCTCCATGCTGGAATGCTTCATCGTGCTTCTGTTCCAGGTTCCTATCACATGATTTCCCCTGATCCATAGAACATTGTTTGGCCCTGAACATAATTCACATATTACCAATTTCAGGCGGAATTCTCCTTTAAATTTAATAAAGATTCAACAAAATGGAAGCAAGAGAAAACCAGAATTCTTCCAGCTCAACATAAATTTCCTGGTAGTGCACAAGCCATATGAAAAGAAAAGGATAATTGTTTTTAAGGAATCACATGCATAATCATCATAATGCATAATTTTTGGATTATGGGGCAGATTTAAAGGGTTAATCATTGCAAGTGTCACATGAAGATAAACAGAGAAGCAGGAAGCTGTGTGCAGGAGGGGGTGGGGGTGGCACTCACTTCCTGGAGCCCCCAGGGACCAACAAAAGGAGTACTCGGACCCTTCATGTTCCCCTTCGTAAGACTGCACAGAACCATAGCAGTCTAAAAGAGGACCACTGTCAGACAGGCTTTGTGTTTTCCTAACCTCAAAGACATTTTGGCTAAAACATTAACTTTTGGGTCACTTTTTTTTGTTAAAATGTGCCAAAATTATATTTCAGAATTCAAATATATGGTAGAATTCATATATAGCTTTGAATTAAGAGTCAGCGTCATGTCCCTACAATGACAGCTAAGCAGATACATATGCATGACCAGTGGACTGGCTAACTCTCCAGCTAGCAGTTCCGAGAGCTGGAAGCCAAAAGTAAAATGGTAATAAATCAGCTGAAAGGAGCATACATGGAGAAAAACAGGCCAGGAGTGTTAAAAGTATTGCTCATTTTGGCACAGTTGTAAGCTCCACTCCATCCACCAGCCGCTGCAAGATCAGCAATCATCAGAGAGAAAAGTCAGAAGAGACACGGCCGGCAAAATATCAGACAGCCGGATGTAGCCCTGCTGACCCTTTGTACGGTGGTGAGCCTTCATAACATGTGAATTCAAGATCAAACAAACAAATGGCGTGCTGTCCACGTCTGGAGGATTCCCAAAGCTGACCTGTTCCTGCTGCCCTAATCCCTCTGATTAGTCTGTCTTGAAGGACAGAATTGAGTTTTCAAAGAAATGCAATAAAGCCATTACATTATGCTGGTGAGGTTAAGGAAGCTCCACAAAGCTCATGTCAGGAAACAAGCTAATGGAAAGGACTTTAATGGTGATCTGCTGTCCATAGCTAACTTTACCCATGTTTGCACAAAGATTATAAAGGTCATTTACTCCAGCACACCTGTTAAAATATAAGTGTATGGAGGTTTCCTAAACGTTTAAAAAGCAGACAAACTCGCCATTGAAAAACTATCCGGGCCTTAATATAATGTCACACAGCACCTGGACGCCTCAGAGACCCCAAAAGATAAAAAGCCTTGTGAATGCCCAGCAGTGGAAAGAAAAGGAACGGCTTCCTGACATGACTGGGACTGACAAAGGCCACCATGATCTCTCAGGTACAGCCATGGAGGACATTAAAAGGCTGGTTACACAAAAACAAACCTGTTTACTGTAAGCTATAAAAATGCAGGCCTGCCGTCACTAAGGCATTTTCTAGAATTTACAAATAATTTTAAAAACCATTAATGAAAATGATACGGAGCATAAGAAAGCATGAACACAAACGGATTCTACACACAAATACTGCTGTTGTGTAACCCAGGCTTGTTCTAACCCTAATTGGCAGTCTCCATGCTACTGCTGAAAAGCTTATTCACCCCTTTTGCAAGGTCTGCAGTTGGGGTTATCGACCTGGGGTCCGCAGAGCAGACCCTGCCCACCCCAAAGAAAGAACTATTAAAGTGGGAAAGGTTAAAACACCCCTGGTCTACTCTGTTCCAATTGAGCTACAACTCAAGGGCCATGACAACTGCTTCTCCACATGGCGACCTGTTCTTCAGAGCCTAAGCAGTCATATGCTGGACTGTGGAATTGTATTAGGGCAAATTAGCAGGGACACACAGAGCTCTGTGATGCACCGAGCTATCGGTGCACGTTTTAGGCGTCTATGGACTGGAACTCCCCAGCAGGACAAAGCTCGTGCTGTTATAGCTTTAGATGTACCAGTCACCCACAGGAAGGGGGTAACGAGGGCAATGGCAGGGCAATAGGCACAATGGGGGTGGGGTGAGATATTCCTGGAAAGGATTAGTCAGCAGCACAAGAGGAAATGGCAGGAGGTAGACTGAGGAACCAAAGTCGTCATCAAAATGGCTGCTGCCATTGGGACTGTGATGCTGAACCCAGCAAGAATAGGTTAAGCACAGGTGCCTTTTGAAAATGCTCTCAGCTGTATGAGCCATGGCCATAGCTTCCCGGTGCAGCACAAAGAGAAACATACAGGCTGGTGGAGGCAGTTTGCTCCCACGCTAATTCACCCTAACAGCCCTGAACACTGTAATTCGATGACAGAGCTGCATGCTAAACCAGACATTAACTCAGATAGAGCAGGAAGAGGTTACAGCGCGAGGACGAAAGCATAGGGCACTGTGAACCGGGGCTGTGCATGGGATATACTCATTGCAGGCAAAGCCATTTAGCTATAAATAACGTGTGTAAATCTGATTTACAGGCAAGAATGTCACCAGCCACGGCACAAACAAATAAAAAAAACCTCAAATCAAAACAGCTCTAAAATGCACCTCAATAGACTCAGATCAGACAAGGCTGATGATTCCAGAAGCACTGCCCCGGGCTTTTCCTGAGTGCGCACACATCGCCATTTTGCTGATCACAGTCAATGATCGAAAAATAGGTGACGTGTCGCTGGCACGATGTAAAATCTTACGTTATCGCATTCGTAACAGCCCTCCTCATATTGCCAGGCGAAGCGTCACTCGCTCACAAGGGTAAAAAAACAACAATGAGATCACCGAGGAACATGGATGCTGGCACAATGGAAGCTACCGAAATGTCCCAGTGAGGGACAGGGATGAATGACGACAGCCGTTGCAAAGGCATGTGAGGAGAGACGGTGTCAGTGAGCCGCTGTACCTCAAGAACGGTGACAAGGGTGAGTGGCTTAAAACCTCAACAAAACATGGAAGAGACTGTGGGTCAGACACCATGTGCTTATGACACACGCACACACACACAGACCTGTACTCATATCTTTGTGGGGACTGCTGATTCATTTCTATGGCCATAATCCTAATCCCAACAAAGCCAACCTTAACCACCACCCAGCCTTAACTTTAACCATAAGTAGCCAAACAACATCTTTAGGCATTTTTAGTTTTTTGACTGCAGTCACGGAATTTATAAAATTGAATTTCCCCAAAAAATGGCCCCCACAATGTCAACATTTTTTTCACCACATTGTGAGGACCAAATTTATCCACAATGTAAGGTATACCTGAACCACACATGCAAGCACGCACATACACACAGACACGCCAATGGTAGAGCCAAGCAATAACTAGGCAGTTTACCAGGCAAACCAGCAACTCAGATTAATCCTCACTGTTTACCAATTATGAACATGCAAAAAAAATATGGAGCATCGTCATCGTGCCGCCGCGATGCAGGGATGCATAAAACGCTCACACGCCGCCTCCACTGACACAGCTAAAAAGCCAGTCAGGCTCTCAGGCTCACACGACACTCAAGAACACACAGGCGTGCACTCAGACACTCTCCCACCCCGCTGTACGCGTATGCAGCACCCTGGGTGACAGCTCCCCGATGAGTCCTCTGGCACATGGGCGGGCAATCACATGTGAGGAATTCTGCTTCAGCCATTAACGAGATCATCATCTCCTTTACGCAAGACTCAGATGGTGGGATATCGGCTTTGCCCTGGAGTGGTGACCAGGAACATGGTGAACCTTTTGTACAGGTCTTCCTAAGTCACACATGCCCTGCTCTTCAAATGAGCTCTACTGCAACATCTGTAATGTACAAACAAGAGGCAGGTCAGCTGGGGATGAAAGGTTGGGGAGTGTAACCAACTAATAAACAGAGCTCTGGACTGCACTGCAAAATGTGCTTGTGTATGTGTTTGCCTTGGGTTGGGGGGGGGTGGGGGGGGGGAATGTGCAAACACACCTGCATCAGAGTCAGG
>JAODJX010000129.1:5289613-5300347 GCA_026776945.1 Isichthys henryi | reverse complement strand
CCCCCCCCCGCCCCCCCCCCCCCCCCCCCCCCCGCCCCCCCCCCCCCCCCCCCCCCCCCCCCCCCCCCCCCCCAATGTGCAAACACACCTGCATCAGAGTCAGGTTTGTATAATTGTTATGGTCCAGTGTCCATTCTGGCGATACCTGCATCCTCTTTTCTAATGTTCTGCTTCTCACTGCAATTGGAAGCTGGGGTCAATGCAGAAGGGCACCTCAGTGAAACCCAGGAAAACAGCCCCATATGCAATGCCGTTTCATGGTGGTGGAGACGCCATCGCTATCAGTATGATGGGGAAGAGTTACAGCCAACGCAGGGCTGTGGACTGAACAGCGGGTCACTGGAGAAAACAGCAAGCGCAGCCTCTTTTGTTGGACAAGTCAGCATAACGTGTTATGGCCCACCTGCATGGTGTGAATGGACACCGAAACCAGCAAACTGGTAACTTGACGCTCCTGTATTCAAGGATATTTTTGGACCGTCTTAATTTATTTAGGGCAATTCAGTAGCCTGTCCCGTCCCATCCCAAAATGAAAACGGACACTGTGAACTGCTAAGTCATTTAATCTGTACAGAATTAAACTCTCTCATATAAAAAGCCAATTCTGGGGAGTCTTTGGGACATAAAAGATGTTAAAAACACCCAGTACCAGACAGCACCACACACAGAGGACGACCATGCTTTGTGCACCTGTCCTGCCAGACATTATTTCACAGACTAGCAAGGTACTGAACAACACATGTATATTATTTCACCACCTTTAGTTCTAAAAGCATTTGTAATTAATTGCACCACAAACTTGGCATGCTGTATAATACTAAACACATTCCATCCGAAGCATACAAGTTGTACCGAATGTCGATTATCGCCAGAACTACAATACCCCACAGATCCAGCTCCACCACAAAGCTAAGTAATAATATATATATACAGATATGTTATAATTACTACACGTCCTGCTACACTTGTCCTAACAATCACCATAAACGCAGCCACAGGACATCTTGGCTGAGCTGACAATCTCTAGTAAATCACCGCAAAACATTCACCCAGAGCAGCTACATAAAGATTCACAGCAGAGGTGCGCGTAAACAGTTCCTCACCGAGGAACAAACTATCCACTGATTCTATCTCCCAACCCTCGAAAAACACATTCAGAGCATGAGTCTATAGACAAAATCCAGACCAACAATTACTCACAGAAAACCTCAAAACACAATAAATGTTCCCGTAAAGAATTTTCCCCGCAAGACTTAAAACCGAAAGCCAAGCGCTTGCACTCCCTCTGCCTAGAGGTTTTGTAGAACAGGAGTTGGACAGGATTCCCCTGCTGTTGATATTCAGCACAGCCAGGGAGGGCTTGCCCAAAGGGCAAAGGTTATTGGCATGACGACCTGTTCTTCAGTTTCTGGGAAAGAAATAAACACCATCTCTATGTCAAAGAGAAGCTCTTGCAGACAAAAAAGCAGACACAGCCAGTGCCAGGGGTAGAGCTAAGCCAGAAAAGGAAGCAGATTTTTACGATGTCTTGAAGGGCATGTTCTTAGGCAGACATGAGGACTTTGCACGCCTCATTCAGTATACAATAAAAAACAAAGAACCAGGGTCTGAGACCCCTGCTGTCAAATGTTCTTTTCATTACACTCATAAAGCGTGTCTGGTAACTAGTGCGGTCAAGACTTCGCGTATAATTTTTCAGAGGAAATACTAATCTTATAGCAGACCATGACAACAGCTCAAATTATTCTTCGGGATTTCGTACATTTCCCTGGACAAACTTATTGGGTCCACTGCTCTCACGGTCTCTTTGCTGTTAACTGTTAGTCTCTGTGATGGTAATGCGGCTCTCTAAAGTTTGGAAAACGTAAAACACCATCAATAACAATCACGTTGGCCCTGGCAGACGCTAGACCTTAAAGTGAGATTCTATTCCCTTATCGTGACAAAGTCCTTGCCATGTAATTCGTCACCTCCCTGGTTGGGCCATCAGAGACGCTGCCGTGACATAGCAGACGGAGGGATCCCCACAGTCCTGCGGCTGTCTCCTGTTTCTCATGCCTTCCCTGTCAGACTGAATCTTGAGTTAATAGTCGTGGGCACCATCTCAGCCAATCAGAACAGCTGTTAGAAGATGCGTCTATGAAACCCAAATGTCCAGTTTGAGCAGCACGTAGTGACCGACGTATGCTGGCAGGTAGAAGGAGGTCTGGCATATCAGCCACACCCCCTTGCTAGATTCTCTTGATGCACCACCTTGCCTAATCAAACTTACGGCACCCCAACAACATAGCCAGGTGAGTACCTTCCCATCACCAACAATCCAGACTGATGGCCTGAGAGGTAAGCAACAGATAGGCTTTCTTTTAGTTGTGGGGGGTCAATAAAAGAGCTGATAGATGCATGTTGACAAACTCTGACAGCACCTCAGACCAAAACAAAGCCAGATGTGCATATCACCCTAACCCATGAAGAGTTTCATTCTTTGGTCAAAGAAAAGATGAGGGAAATGTAACTGCACCTGTCTCACAGAGACATTCATATTCCTTACCATCTCAAAGCCTTGGAGCTGCCTGAATCATCAGCGGTGCCCTGATCACTATCATCAGTCTGCACTCTGAAAACAGGACGATATTTACAGTTCAGTGCCCTACACTTTCCCCAGGATTAGACCCTCATTTCCACCACACCGTAGACGCCATGCAACCATCACTTCAGCACAGGGAACTGAGGGCATAGAGAAACTTGCAGGAAGAAATATTTAGCTAATATGTCCATTTATCAGTAAGCAGACCTCTGGGGAACAGGCACTGGTCCGTATTTTACAGAGAACTGCCACTTTTCAATTCTTTGGATATATCTGCTGTATGAGCATAGAGATTAGAAAAAGGAGAATGACAGAGACGGAAAATGGGAGAAGAGGGCGCAACAGAACAGGCTGCAGAATTCAAAACCAAGAAATGGAATCTAAGATTTTTGTAGAAGTCTGATACTCTAGTTTCCATATCAAAGTGTGGGCCTCTGTGTGTGTGTGTGTGTGTGTGTGTGTGTGTGTGTCCGCTGCAGACACAAATAGATCTATACGGGAAACCCTCCACTTCAGAACAAAAAAAAAAAACTCAACAGACATACTCTCATCCGCTTTGATCTTCAGGGACATGCAACCTCAAGTGTGAAATCTTTAAGGTCACCTTTAGAACAGTGGAAAAAAAACACGCCACAGAAGACGAGTCTCACTAATCTGCCATCATGTTCATTGGATTAGTAACCGATGACATATCGCCGCCCGACTCTACTCTCTCTCTGTTTTCTTCCCCAACATCTGCCACCTTCCGCTTCTCAGTCTCTTTCTCCATCCGGCCCCTGCCTCCCTCTCTCGTTCTCTCTCTCTCTCTCTTTCACTTTCGCTGGTGCAGAGGGTGGAAATTTCCAGCTGGCTGCACGACAGTTAATCCCGATGAGGCAGAACGGAGAGCCGTGAAATGAGTCTATACCTGACAGGTACCTGCGTGGAGGAGCAGCTGTATGAGAACACGTGTGTGCAAGCAGGCCGCATGCCATGGGATTCGGGCACGTGAGAGTGAGCTTGGGGGAGGGGTGGGGGTGGGGGGGGGTGCACACCCACCTGGGAATTCATCTGACCTGTTTTGCAAAGCCTTCTGAGGGGGGAAAGAGGTGCTCGACATGTGAGGATGCATAATCCAATCCCCCCAGGGCTACTAACAACGAAACACGTGTAACCCCCCAGGATGAGCTCCGAATGAATGCAGCAGATGAGCGCCTCTGAACATGGGTCCAGTGAAACAGAAACATATCCCTATAGTTATCTCTTTGGCTGTCTCCCTTCTGGACTAATACAAGCTGCCTACCTCAGAAAAATAAGAAGCCAAGAGGGAAACTAAAGAGGCGAGGAGCAATGCCAACAGACACTGGATTAAAAGCACATCTTCTAAATGCGTGGGAATACATAAACCTCTTTTTAAAATCAGACTTGATACTAAGGTAACTAAACAAGCACCATTTCTCAATCTATGAAGCAAAAGCAACTCACCACTATAAAGTACAAAATCCTTACTATTGATTGCTGCACCCTGAGCTACAGTGTAGGATTCTAGGTCCTTCCAGTGCATTTATTGCAAGACATGCCAAATATCATAATATTGTCCATCTAGCATGAAACAGCAAAACACAAATCTAGGTGAAAGAACTGAGAGACACAGACACAGATATCTGGGTAATTCTCAAAAACTCATTACCGTAACATTACAATCTTCTGTAATATTTTAAATTAGTTTGAAGATAGGTACAAATTATGCAGCTTCATTGTCAAAGCACTGTTGGTATTGCCTCTAAGGTAGTTAAAACAGTTTTATTACACTACCATTTATTTATGTATCCAAGGATGAGAAGAAAAGTGACAAAATTAAAATGGCAAAAATATATATCTTATACAAATAGATCATGGGTTATTCACAATCAAGTTCATGGATTCAAAAACATTTTATCTTGTTTTTATTTGATCCTAAAACTCTTATGGTAATGAAATTTTTGGGGAAAATTGTAAAAAAATAAATAAATAATAAAATTATTAAATCAGAGCAACAAAGGCACAATTATAATACCTAAAAAAGTGATGTCAATCCCAAGTGATGTCAAATCCCAATCCCTACAAATGGGATTTTAGAGTATTGTACCCAGCAAAGGATTGTTCTTTCGGTATAAACAAAAACAAACACTGTATTCCTTTGTAACTTGTTTTTCAAAAAATTACAAGTTTGCGAGTGACCCATTTACGACAGAAGAAAGCCAACAGATATATCCAAGGAGCAGAAATCGTCCCTCCACAGGTACAAACCTGCCAGCTGCTGCTGTAGGCAGAGCAGTTTTCTGAAAAGCGGCACACACCACGCACGTTTCTCTATGGTGTGCGTACACACACGCACACACGTGACTCCGAAGACCCGCAGCATCATTATTGGTATCTATAGACCAGCCTACCAAGCCCCATTACCACGCCAGGGAAAACCATGTGACCAGCCTCCTCATCGCCCTGTGCAGTAGCACCAAAGGCAGCCTGACAGAAGAAGCGGCAAACTGTGTGAGCTCTCCAGTTTGCTTTTAATGCCACCACGCTTTGTCAAAAGAAATGCCCCAAAAATGGTAACCATGGAGACAATGCACTCTCCTCAGTACCATCTAAAACAAGGCTACCAATCCCTACAAATGGGATTTTAGAGTACTGTATCCAGCAAAGGATTGTTCTTTCGGTATAATGCCTCAAATGATCAAAGGACAAAGTGCACAAGCCTGAAAGGCCGGAAGCCACGGATGGCTGTAGGTGTCCACAAAAAGGCACTGAAGCCTTCCATAATCCACCTTCTCATGTGCTGGCTTCAAATGCAGTCTGCTCAAAAGCCCAGAGTTAAAAACCTACTGCTTTCATCCCACCTATAGTTAGAGGTGACTGGATTATGGATCCAGGCCAGAGAGCTACAGAGCGGTCGATGATATGAGTGATTAATGTTACCCTAATGCTGGCAGACATTAGTTGTTCCAGGCCTTGATCTTCATTTCCCCTATGTTAAGTTCACTGGAGTTTCCATACTGCACCTTGTGAAAAGCACTTCTGTATAACTATTAATCTAAGCAACATTTTGCTCTCCTTTTTCTTACATGGCTTGGAGCCAAAGTACCATCTGAGCTAACGGACCATCGACTGGATGCAGAAGACCATCCAACAGGAAGCCCCACGTGACACCATGGTTCATTATCCTGATGCTATTCCGTGTGTTGCCCCAGTCCTAGTTCCCTGCCTTCAACTGCTAGATCACAAAGCCCACTGTCCCCCCCTTCTAGATACGGACACACCAGCTGTTATCCAAAAGAGGTAGCAGGGAACGTTGTTCCACTGCATAAATCACCTAAGGTAAGAGATGCTGACTTCTTTATCCTCAGTGGCCATTTTGTTTCCAAAATGAAGGAAATGGCCGTAACTCTGTAAGAGTTATATTCTAGGCCAGACATGGGGGAGGGAGAGTGGAGCAGAGTCACTGTAACACGTCAATAAACAGAAATCAGAAATAAATTAAGCATTATCTTAGGACTCTGCATCCATTTATTAAAGTCCATTCTCTGGCTGTGGCTTCTGCTTAGCATAACCTTACACAGAAAAGTCAAAAGAGGGGTAAGTGAAATGAAAAAAGCTAAAGAGGAAGTCACAGACTGCGCAAAAAAAAACTGGGCCCAGTGTGTGATCAAAGTTTAAATGTGAACATGGTGTTTACTCAACAAAGGCCATTTGGCACAGGTAGTCGCATGGGGCAGCAGGGACACCCTGCTGGAGCTCCCTCCCGACCCCTCACCCCTTTACATGTCCAGAAAGACACTCCACTCCCATCTGTAGGCTCCACATAATCCTATCTGCCTTTCTTTCTCTCCAAAGCAGGTATAGTGGGTATTGTCTGTGTGCCTCAGCTGGGGTGGGTTAGTGGGTGGGGGGGTTGGCCCCAGTTCATGACCCATTGGCAAAGCTTGCAAAAAGTATTTGTGGAGCACACTGAACATCGTGTGCTTCTGTGGCGATTCACTCACAGGGAGAATCAGGCAGAGTCGTAATTCATGCAGATTCGCGCTGTCTGCACACTCCTCAATGACTTCACACACACCATCGCTCCTACTGGAGATGTTGCGATACTGCCACGAACCCAAAGCCTCATCAGAGGAAGAGACAGACCAATGGTCTCCGCCCTGCACACAGATCCAGCCGCTACTCCCCGATCTGTTTTTGTGGCCTCAGAAACTGATACTCTAGCCTCCGTCTGCTCTCCGAACTCCCGGCCTTCTTGAACTCCTTAGCCTGCCTCGTGGACTCCATTACAGGAGCACAACCTTAGATTAATAAGAGATGACTGACCCACAGAAGCTGCCGAATCACTTAGGGAAAAACATGTAAGAGGGAGACAGCTGATCTGAGCAGATTCATAGGGTCAGTACTGCTGACATAAGGAGTCTCAATGGTGTTGATGTTTAAGGGCATACAAGACACCAAATTTATGAACAAAACTGATTAAGTGAACAAACACACAAACATGCATACAGTATAAATAGAAAGTAAATAAATAGTAAAAGATAATATTAATGAAACTAAAGACTTTAACACAAGGAAAGACGGACTGAAGAGGGATGCCTCCCAGTTTAAATCGAGGCCTCTGGGGACACGTGGCGGCTGAATCGCATTCCGCGGCGAGCAAGCGGGGGCAGACGCCAGCAGTACTGCTGCCTTTCAGGATGAAGGAGACAGCGCCGTCGGGGATTTGGTGGCTCTGCAAAAACCTTGGCGCTTACATAACAGCAGAAATTCATTTTCTGTCAGGCTCTGGAGCACACAGCCATTTACTGGCAACCAGCACGAGTTTCTGCTATGTCCTCTATATCGTGCATCACTTGAATTAGTGGAAATGCACACTGGACCTTTCACCATGTCCTCTTTCCCTTCTTTCCATATGAAAAACAAGACTTGTGTTTGTCATCACGCATTATGACCTTATTAATGGGTGGCAGACAAACAGACCGTACACAAGACCAAAAATGCCTCTCTTCTGCAGGCCAAAACAGGCACCATGGACAGCTCAGAAAGACAGGGCTAACAAGAAGCCCTGAATGTATATTATGAAAAAAAAACAGATGACCAATTACACAGATCTCCACAGGAATTTACCTTCCACATTTCTGATGTTCACAAGCTTCTTCCCCTCAGAATAGACTTTCAATCAACCTGTGCCACTTTTAATAAAAAACATGACTTCTATTTCTGGGTATTTCTCAGAGCAGGGGTTGTATGGTCAATTGTATTATCCATCTTCATATTACCTTTTGAAAACTTTGATCATGAGAGACAAGGTACAATCAATATCTTCATCCTTCACTCTCTTGTCATGATGCACTGCAGATCAAGTAACTGGCACTGCCTCAAAGCACGGCCACTCTCACCACACAGCTCTGTTCCGGGTCCTACCAATAAACAGTGGGTCAGGTGTCGTCTCGGTTACAGAAACCCAGCACCAATAAAAACAAGACTCTGACATTTCAGCGCCCACTAATCCTGCAGGGCAAACGTGTGCAGAAGAACAAACAGAGACACCTCATCGCCTCCTGACGCAATGCACACCAAACACCCACTCAGGACAAGCAGATTCCTTCTTTTAGTCATTATGCACGTCCTTCTGTACATTGTGAACCGACAGTTTGGTAAATATATCAGTGAAGCTTAAAGCGCTGACTATTCCTACACAGCTTGCACCATTGGGTTTCCGCATTTCGTTTGAAAACGCCATCAAACTGCACCATGACTGGCATCATGACCGAAATAGGCACCAAAATGATAAGGAACGTCACCAAATGCATGACTTTCAAAAGAGACTGGCCTGGTTATGTAACTTAATTACAGGTATATGAGTTTCATTGCCTCTGAGAAAGTCATTTTACACACAAAACAAGATAAATAAAATAACAATAATAATACTTTAGTGAAAGGTTCAGAAGCAACCTTTGATAGAGCATTTGAAAGGACAATTTCAGACACCAAACTGCAGCACTTCCTTAATGGCTGCTCTCTGAAATTGCCTGCTTCACCAGACCATGGGCCCTGACCTCCTCCATTATTAACACATGTTTCCACCATCTCGCTCCCCACTACCTTCAAAAGACCCCACCAGGGTGCACTGAAACGACCCCTGAGCTCCACTGATGTCCACAACATTTTGGTTCAGTTGCTGTTACAGTACCAATAGTCTTTTTAACCATTTAAACAATAAACACCTGTTGCATCTTTCTTCATGCCAATGTAAAGTACACTCAACAAAGGAGTCAGTGAAGCACACAAGGTCAAATGAAATAATGACTGTAGTGACTTCAACATATTCACTGTTTGTCACTCAGAGGTGAGAGAAAATAGACACAGAAGAACCAACTGGTATATTAATTCACATCACATATTACAACTGGGGCTGTCATTATCGATTAATATTGATCAATAAGTGAGTAATCCATCAATTAATCTGACACACTGAGTATTCATTTATATGTAATATGATATAACAATAATCATATAACATACATTGCAATTGGCTCGAGGCAGAAACCAATCAACCATTGCAGGGTGCACACTCAGTCACATGTACATGAATTCAGGCACTCCAATTCACTTAAGTTGCCTGTTTTTGGACAGTGGAAAGAAACTGCAAACTCCACACAGAAAACGCAGTGGTGTGTGGCCAGTGACAATGCCACCCGTTGTGCCAATGTGCTGCCCTCAACCAGGCTTGCCCAATGGCGGATGTCCAGATTGCTATGTCATGAACATGCAATTGTCACATCGCAATGGCTGCAATAGTCTGTTGGGTTCAAACCATTTTTACTCTGCCATAGGAAAAAAAAAAACTTTAGCAAGCTTTGCAATTTTAATGATGGTTCCTTATGAACATTATCTAGTTTAGGTTAAAAAAAATTAGTCTAAAGTTTACTACTGCCGCCTCTGCATGAGCTCTGCATACACTCTCCAAAACAATCATAATCATTCTCATCCTTGCTGTTGAATTCATCATTGAGCATCATTCAACCATAATCAAAATTTACAACAATACGTTAAAAAAAATAATGAATATTAATAGCCATTTAATATTATGTAATATTTTGCATAGAATTATGTAAGAAGTTGCAGCTAGGTGAAGCTAACCTTTTTAGCAACAATTATTTTGACATAAAGGAATCATAGAAAGTAAATTAAGCAAAATGATATAAGTAAGGCTCCAGACTCCCCGCGACCCAGAAGGATAAGTGGTTTGGAAAATGGATGGATGGGTAATTTAAGTAGAGACAGGCTAGGCTGCTGTGAGAGGATAAATGGCACGTATTTATGGCTAACCTCACATTACTGGGTGAGTCCGTCAAACCATCACTTTTAATATGAAGTGCTTCTACACAAAAGATAATTTCACTCTTTATTGGCACCTCATATGCTATGCACCGTTTTCCTTCCGCCATATTGTCGAGTAATTGATAAGGAAAAGTTCCATCGATGCTTTTTAATAAATCGAGTAATCAAGTTTAATTGTGTTACGAAGACAGCTGTAATTGAGCCCCTCGCACACTGGTATAATGTCCACTATGGTCTAGACATACCAACCTCAGTTGTAGTCAAAGCTCGTGGCAAGATTCTCCAACCACACCCCCACCAAAAGGAGGGTGGGGGTGGTAGCCAGTGCCTTGCTATGTCAGTGCCCCCCCCACCCCCAAAAATAGCACCCAAGATGGCCATCTATGGCACCTAACAGGCTGACCAGCTCTGATCACCCTACAGGAAAAATGTTAAAACGTTTCCCAACTCCCCTCACCAAATCCTGACCACTGTCTTAACATGACTGAGAGGACGTAGGACACGGTACTGTTTGAGTTTCAGTGTCCTAACACATTTGGTCTCGTGAAAAATAGCCTTAAATGGGCGGCTGAGGTGTAAACGTGCTGCATGAGCACGGTCTGACAATATTTACAGAACGCTGTCACCGCGTGGTCCTAGCACAGGGTGAGAGAACATTACAGAACGCTGTCACCGCGTGGTCCTAGCACAGGGTGAGAGAACATTACAGAACGCTGTCACTGCGTAGTCCTAGCACAGGGTGAGAGAACATTACAGAACGCTGTCACCGCGTGGTCCTAGCACAGGGTGAGAGAACATTACAG
>JAODJX010000129.1:5268660-5282982 GCA_026776945.1 Isichthys henryi | reverse complement strand
TTAGGGAGGACACTTTGAGCTACTTCACATTTTACAAACCGCATTAAAAGTGAAAGGCTCGTGTGCTTGATTATATCGTTCAGTTCTTCTTGTGCTTTGGCTGGTTTGTTTCCTTGATTGAAAGATTCATCCAGCTGTTTCACGTTAACATTAGTGACACGTGCATGATTATAGCAGATTGGCCAATCAGTAAACAGCAAGAACATAGTGCTTAAGTGAAATCTAGGTGCTTTTAATTTAAATGGTAGGTTACAAATCCTGTCCTAGTTCAGACTGTCCTCCCTACCATGGATTATCTGGTCATCCTAATCTAAACGTTTTTGTAATTCACCACAGAGGAAAGTTCATTTTGGCGATGTCTGTGTTTTAATAAGAGGAAATAGAAAAAAATGTGTTTAGTTTCTTAGAATCTGTGATTCAGTCACAGTCAGTATTTTTGTCTTAATATTTTGTGGACGTTTTAACAAGTATTAAATAACCTATATATTGTAGCTTGTATATTACATATTACATGTTACAGTATAGACAGAGACATCTCCATAATGTTTAAGCATTACTCAGACATGCAAAGGAGATTTGCCGAATTTAAACTGGATAGACCCACCTGCTTCCAAGGAACAAATGACTCAGCCCCCCCCCAACCCAAAGTGGCTCAGATGAACCTGTCATTCTTCAATGGCTCATTTATCTCTGCGGTCTGATACTAGGATTACAGAAACAAACCTCTTCTTCACCTGTGACCTCTGGTTTCAGAGAACTGTTAATATGATTGGTATCGGTGGGCGGGCGGGGCTTGCTGTCTATAAACCTCCTTTACTACATTGTGATCAAATGAGTCAGAAGACATACAGTTTCCCTAACTGCAAAGAAGTTATGGGTATTACCACCAAAAACAGTCACTGTGACCCATCAGGCAAAGATGACGAGGAGGTCCTCAAAATACTCCAAAGGTACTTACTCCCGAGTACAGATACTACTTCAACCTGGAGCAAGTAATAGGCCATAACAGAGAGACTGAGCTAGCTGAGGAAAGCAATTTAGGTCCAGGAAGTAAAGCACATCTTTCTGAAATCGAATTCCTCCTGAGTATGGGAGACAAAGAGGCTCGGCTCTGCAGAAATCAACAAAGCTGCGAAGGCAGATTGCTGGACAGAAACATGACAAACGGAGGCCAAAAGACAAACAAAATCTGTTGGCTTTTCTACCTCAGTCTCCCAGTTATAAAGGTACAGACTCTGCTTTTCCTTGACACAATAAGTGAGCCTGGGTACATCTTGAATAGGGTGCCAGATGCTGTTATGTATCACAAGTAGTTCCAAATGTAGCCAAAGGTGGTGAAAATGTTGATTGCGGAACTATAGTGGGGGCAATTGAGCAAAGCAACCAGGAGTCGATCCATGTAGCCCAGCATCGTCCCCTCTGCCCCTGCGTTTCACATGATGAGGGCGAGTTTTTTTCTTGTGCTGACGCTGAGCGTGGGACGTTCTTTCAGAAGCGAAGGATTATTTGCTCGCTTGGTCACAGTATGTCCATACTCTGTCCAGCAGAGATTACCTAATCGCAGAAACAAACAGATCATAAAGGCACTTCAGAAGGTCAAAAATGATTTGACTTACATCAACAAACCAAATTAGTTACTCAAGTGCTACTTTCCCCGAGACCCTCCCTCTGTGAAGGCGAGTGGGAGTTAGTAATGTTTCTCCAAAACTTAGTTGTATGTCTCACACATAATGCCTGAATTGTACTCCACCCAAGGAGAAATAATTCACATTCTGTTCTATTAGGCTTCTCTGAGGTCTTTTGTGCAGCTGCCCAGAGAATTATGGGTATTAATGTTATGGAACTTGAATTGGAACAGAACTGAATTAGAACAAGATAGGAATGTCTGTACATTTGAGATAATGGAAACAGTGATATCTGCAGCCTTCTATAATCCATAAATTTTTCGCAGTATGCGTTGTTACGTCCTCCTGCCACACATGTAATTTAGTTTGTATGTGTTCATTATAGTTTATGTTAGTGCGTATATCAGAGCAGTTAAACTTGTAATGGAGAAAGCCCAAGCAGAAGAGCTGTTTCTCTGGAAGATTTAAAAAGAAATGATGCTCTGGGCTCGAAAGCTGTAAGTTAATAAGCATGAGCTATGTAAAAACATGGTGCTGATGAGAGCAGCTGTCTGCACTTAGGAAATTGCAGTCGTGTTTGAAGGTCATGGGTCCTGCCCAGCGGGACTGAAATAATGGAATGTGAGGTTGCAGATGAACCAGCAGAATAACCTTGCTAAGTTATTTTTAATGTCAACGCAGAATAACAAACATGAGTGTTGGATCAGGGATTTTCTTCTGCGAATAAAATCCATCATAAATGACAAGGATGTTAAAAAAAATTGCAACGTAGCGACCGAAAATAGGAAACAGTTAGACAGCTAACCTACATGGCAAAAAATGTACAGAGATATGAAGGGAAAACTAATGATCAAGCTTCTGGTAAAGGATTCTGCTAAAGTATGTAGTTGCCTCTATGTCATATTTGTGTCAAGCTGGATGTGGGGAATCTAGAGTAAAGTCACAACAATAAGAGGGGGGGGGGGGGAACGCTGACAAAACGAGCTGTTTGCTGTGTAATCATGGTGACAGCTCCCTCCCTGCTTCACCTTGCACCCCCATCGCTGTTTTGGCAGCTGAGCTGCTCACAGGCTGCGTGTCATTGTGTCCCTCTTACTGCGGTTCTGTGTATTTTCCATTCCCCACTATGGCCAGAAAGACACTTTTGTGGCTGAATTAATTAGAACAAAATCGAATCAACGCACTGCCTGTATGCCTTAGATCCTCTGGTCTTAATTCCACCTTAGCCTTAAATTGCCTAATTGAATTAATTAGAGCTCTGACTGGCTAGTTCAACCGTTTTAATCCCCTCAACAAAGCTGGAGGTGGCAGGGAGATAGGAAAATCCGTGGGGTTTGTTTCGTTTGAGGAATACGGAGTAGGATGGAGTGAGAGACCACCAACAGAACGGAGTGGCTGTGCTGTCACTGAGCTGTATGCAATAGAGTGTCCTTGCAGAATTGCACAATTACAACTTCATTTTTCTCTGAGCTAAAAATGGCAATATACAGCTGTAGCAGTCTGGAAAGCATGTTCAGGTCTTGTCTGCTGTCTCAGTGTCAAAAAAAGAGAAGCAGGAAATCTTTCAACCTTTGTTTTAGTCAAGATATGATCTATCCATTGTTTCTCAATGATGGTCATCATAACCTAATGTGTACACTAAATTCTGGACCAGTTGTGGTCTTAAATAGGCATGACTGACATATGTTTATATGCTTCATGATTTATGATCATCCATCCATCCATTTTCTGCAACCGCTTGTCCTGTTCAGGGTTGCGGGTGGTCCGAAGCCTATTGATTTATTACATTAATATAATGTATTAACTTTATGTGATCTATTCCACCCTAGATTAGTCTTCTAACATGGCCGTTTGCTCACCTGACTACAATTATGGGCCCCCAGTCAGTGTCAGACATAATCCATATGTTCACAGTTCTTTACAGCTGTGTTTTTAACTTTATTTTTTAAAGGATGACTGTTATTTCCTAACAATGCAAATTAGCCATCTTTTGGGGCGTTTGGGAATGTTTTTTTCCCTACTGGTAAATTATTGTTTTTTAAGTTGTTCTTTAGAAAGTGCACAGTTCATTTCAGATGATGTGATTGTTAAAGTATGACATGTTGACTTCAGTTTGATGGAGCGAAAGGCCTTGTGCTGTAAAAAAGCTTCCTACAGCTCTTTCTCCTGGCTTCTCTGCACCCCCTTTGTTTGCTCTGCGTTTATTACATCCAGCCCAACTCTCTCTCTTCCTCCCTCACCTTCATGCTCCATTAATGGGGTTTGCGGTCTTTGCTTGAGCTTCAGAAAGGCCATTCATTCCACTTTCAACACCGTGACGCACATTCTCCCTCTTTTTTTCCTGTTCTCCTACATTTCCGGGGCAAACTCTTTGTGACTGTGTTCCACCTCCAGACCTTGACCTTATTGGTGGACCGGGCCCAGGGTAGACAGAACCTTTCCTGTGCCGAGGGCCTGTATCCAACATCTCTGCCATCTTCCTGCAGTGCTGGGGCCAGCTGGCCATAATTGCTGCTTTGGCAGGTACTACGTCACAGCAGGGTTACTGGCTGGTTCAAAACATAGCTGTAGCTCCACTGGAGCCAGTGTCTTCTTAATATAGATTTAATATCGTCCATACACCCTGACCCCTAACAAAGAAAAAACAACTAAGATCTCTGGCTCTGAAGGTCATCCACTCCAATCAGTCATGAATTTAACACAAACACGAGTCTGGCAATGGAAACAGCACCTCATACCTCCTCAAATATAACAGTTTAAGTGCACAGGATAAAACCTAATGTGCCTCTTGCCTTGATCCCTAACATCCTTTATGGACACTGTGTACACGACCGCCTCAGATTTTCTGCAGACTGAAAGCGCCCTCTAATGGTGAGCGGTTGGTATGCCATCTCAGAGTCGGCTGTGATTCCTGAAGGAAAGTGTGTGTACGAGTTCTAGACAAAGGGTAACTGTGGTATTTCCTTATCAGAACAAAAACGTAAAGCGATAAATATAATATTTTAAATATACACATTTCTTCTTCAGACAGCTTATGTAGTACAGGGTTTGAGGGATAATATTCTAAATATTATGTCAAATTAATATTATTATGTGTCATATGCAATTCCTCCTTCCCTGTGTTTCACATTGCTCCATTTAATTGTCACTTCTAATGACCATAAGCTGTACCTGATTACATAAATAAGCTTAAATGTCAGAAACTGAATGTGGCTGTAGTGGCACGGTAGCTAATGGGGTCACGCCCCTAGGGTCCTATGTCATAAGGTGAATTGGTGTGTCTACATTCGCCATTCTGCGTGTGCCCTGTGATGGACTGACACCTTCTTTAGGGTGTCCCCTGCTGTGTGCCCCTGTAATTCCTGGGAGAGGTTCCAAAATCGTTGTCACCCTGTACAGTATAGCCTGTTATGTGTGGGATATTTATAGACAATAATACTTGCCCTTGAACATTATTCTGCATCTGGAAATAAACTTGGAAGGTGTAGACATATAATCACCTTTTATACACTATTCCAACTAAATAACGATATATTTTTTGCCAGTCATACAAACCATAAAGAAATCCCTTGGCTTTCACATATCCCGTCTTACTCTACCATGAGAGGCACACACACATACACACACAGAGGGACCACAAAACTTGGAGTCAGAACACAAGAGGTGCCATTTTGCCAATAACCCCTGGGGCAGTTTTTGGGGTTAAGGCATTGCTGCAAACTCACACAACCGTACACCACCCCAAAGACATGGTTGTCATTGAAAATACATTTTATGCATCTTAGTTTGGAATAGCAATTAAAATATACATACATATAATGAAATTCAAATTAGAATATGCAGCCTTGACTTTACATATTAATGCAGAAGAAGGCTGCAGCATTACACTTTAAAAATTTTTTTAAGAGCTTTTCTGTATGTATACATTAAAAAAACATGCTCCTTGGTAACATAGAGGACACTGGGACAAGTGCTGGACATTAATAGATCTGTATAATGGATCAGCAGCTAGTGGCAGAACTGGGAAAGTGAGATAGCTGATCTTTGTTGATGGGAATACATTTTGTGACAGCTAAGGCTAGTCCATCAAATACATAATGAGCTTGTGAATTCGTCATTTCATGGTATGTCCAGATTCTTGGGGATTAACCTTGGAATATGTGACATCTGCACTTCAACATTAAAGACAGCCTACTGGATAGCTTTTGCACCAAGCAAGTTTCATGCCTTCCTGTCTCTTGTCTTTATCGACATCCCACAGATCCGATTGTAAGACCTGCACGCCCCAGCACCGCCGTATAGTTCTCCTGTGTGCGCTTTCTCCAGTTACACTGCTTTCCTCTCAGCCCTTAGGCACATGGATTAGAATGTCTGCTGGCTCTGTGGGGAGTGTGCATGCCCTGTTTCTGGGCTAACGTCCAGACCCACTGCGGTTTTGGTAAGCGGTTATGTTGGTATGGAGAATGGATGAAAACTGATGACACAGTTTATACCTTGTAATAAAGAACAACATTTCACAGAACTGGGTATTCAGTTAATTCGCAGCCTTGGTAATTAGATTTTTTTTAACGAATACTATTCAGTGTATTTGAATTTAAGGGCATTTGAAATCTATTATTCGACACAATGTTTGGTTTTATAGAAAAGAAGATCAAACACTTCTAGAAATGTTTTGAATGGTTTATTACTCGGATGGATTTAGAATAGAGTGGCAAAGTGACATCATGTTTCCAGGGGTAGGGGATTGAATCCCACCTTTTGTGTGTATGTGTGCAATTTGCATGTTTTCCTCTTGTCCTACTTTGTGCTCTTTGCAGTCTGGGATAGGGTTTAGGCCTACCTGTGCTCCTGGGATAGGGTTCAGGCCCTCTTGGGCTGCCTGAGATAGGGTTCAGGTCCTCCTGTGCTGCCTGGGATATGGTCCAGACCCTCCTGTGCTCCTGGGATAGGGTTCAGGCCCTCTTGGGCAGCCTGGGATAGGGTTCAGGTCCTCCTGTGCTGCCTGGGATAGGGTCCAGACTCTCCTGTGCTCCTGGGATAGGGTTCAGGCCCTCTTGGGCTGCCTGGGATAGGGTCCAGACCCTCCTGTGCTCCTGGGATAGGGTTCAGGCACTCCTGTGCTCCTGGGATAGGGTTCAGGCCCTCATGTGCTCCTGGGATAAGGTCCAGACCCTCCTGTGCTCCTGGGATAGGGTCCAGGCCCTCTTGTGCTGCCTGCGATAGGGTCCAGGCCCTCCTGTGACCCTGACCAGGATAAGCAATAGGATGATGGGTAGGTGAATGGTTTAAAGTATTTATGTAAACTGAAAACCGCAATACTAACAAAGCTGACGCAGGTGAATGTAAGTATGTTTGCTTGTTTGCTGACCTTATTATCATTTTCTACATCCCCTTGTCCTATGCGGGGTTGTGGGGGTCTCGAGCCTATCCTGGAAGCTCTGGGTGCAAAGCAGGGAAAAATCCAGGATGGGTTCCCAACCCACTACAGATCTTATTATGTGTTATTTAAATATATATTGTAACTTCATAAAAAAAAATGAGAATAGCCTTAGGTAAAAATTAAATGTTCACTAAAATTACGAATAAGATTCAATCTTGGTCAGTTTTGCAAGATAAATGGTTACATGATTAGAAACTGGAGACAACTTATATGTCTGTTATTTATGACATAAATATAGAGTATATCTGAAGTTTTTAGACAGCAGTTGGCTGAATTTGAGTATTAAAACTACATGCTGTAAATTAAGAATAAGATTCAATCGATAATATAACAAAAGTGCATCAGTGCCATCGCTACAATATAACGTGCATAGAAACAGGCATGCTTTTTTGTGTTGTGTGAAAATCCGCCGCGGTCCCTTTCATGCGGTCCCTTTAAGCGTCAGGGGGTGACGTCACGGCCGGGGTTTATTGCATTGTCTGGGGCTGTTTTGGTCGCTACGGAGGGGACGCGGTAGAAGAAGGAAAACAGCATCGCAACATCCACGACTTTCACACATTAAATAACTATATTTTTCATCACTAAAGACGCAAGAGAGATATGCCTTCCGACAGACCTTTCAAACAAAGAAGGCCGTTCGGTAAGTAGCTGTATTAGCTGGTGTGTAGTGTGTTTCTCCCCCTTCTTGCTATTAAAGTATTGCAACTGATGGTTAAAATTTAGACGGTAATATATATTTTTTTGGGACTATCCGACCACACCTAGTCGTTATGTGTCTATTTATGTTGTGTTTATGCCCGGTATTTGTTTATCCAGAGAAAATTAGGCTTGGTCACATCATCAAATGTGAACAAAGAATATGTAGAAGTAAACACGCTATACCATTTTTAAGGTTATTCGTGAGTTATTGTTTTAATATCAGCAGATCGTGTCTCACTTACTGTACAAGGCACTCCACTGGCTTCAAGAATAACATTTAAACTTTTAGCCTTAAAATGTAGGCCTTAGCAATTATCATAAGATGTCCATGAGAAGACTAGCTAATAATCTCAGTACTGTAATAAATGATATGTAATTATGTAGGTAATATGCATATAATACAATCAAGCCTCATTTTTTTTTATTTTCTTATGGGGACATTTCTAGATGGGAAGACAATCCATCACAGGGTACACACACACACACACAGAATCATGCACTATGGACAATATATATAGACACCGATTCAACTAACTTTGGATCGTGGAAGAAAGCTGGTGGAAAGCCACGTGAGAACATGCAAACTCCATGCACACACATACTCAGAGCAAGTGTGGGATTCAAACACCCAGGCCTAGAGGTGTGAGGGAACAGTGCTTCTCACCGAGTCAACAGAAAGTCATACGAGGGGGCAGGCAAATATGGCTGCCAGCCCATGTGACCAGCAGGGCATAAAGCTACCAGATAATGCCCCATGAAAGTGTGTTTTGTATTTAATGCACAGCAGTTTGAAATGTATGAATTTATTGCTCCTGCTACAAGCACAGAGGTTTCAGGCAAGTCCTTGTAAGTCTAGTATGATTTCTAGAAGAAGGGTAATTGTGGCAGATTTAACAATGAGGACAGTTTCAAGTGATGACTCAGGATTTTCAAATACTAGTGCTAAGAACCAAAGAGCCATAGCACTGTACTTTGTGGAACTTTGGCTTGTGTAAATATTAATGTGCTATCCCAAGTGTCATTTACCAAAACTCAAAATAATTGTCCTGAAGGTGCAAAATTATATTTTTTTTAAGTAAATGAACTTGGTGTGATCAAGATAAGAAAAAATAAATCAGTAGATTAGTTTAGCAACAACTAACTAAAATGTATGAATGTATGACTGTCTGAGTCATTTAAAAAACAACCGCTGTAAGACACAAAATGGTAGGTGTATATGACATTATCATGGTAATTTACTATCCAATATATATGTTTTAATAATGTCTATAAATACACAGTACGTTTTTTTTAATTTTCTCCAATAAATAACTAATAATAAATCATTGATCTTTGTAATTTCTATGTAATATACCATGATCACAGCACAGTTGGTTTGGGATTTTTTTTAAGCCTTTATATTAAAAACGCCTGTGTTAGACTTTTTGGCCCTTGTCTGCCATCTCTCTCGTGCATTCTGGTCCCTCTCTTGCCCTTTCCTCCTTGCGTCTCGAAGCAGGGTCGTGGTACATGGTCACATTGTCTGTCAGCTAATCATGTTGTCCGTTACCTTTAAAGGCTGCTGGGTAGCTAAACTGAGGGACGCAGATGTTGCTGTGATTGGTTCATGTTGACAAGGGGGCGGGAAAGCAGGGACTGAAACGTTTGGTTTAGAGGCCAAACTGTTATTATGTTACAGAACTTGGGTGTCTAGCCAGCTGTTGAGTTATATTTGTCCCACATTGTGATTCCTGTTTTTTTTTTCCTGTTTCTCTCCCTCTTTCCACTGAGATGATAGATTAGAGAGATTTTAATGCTGAGGCACAGTCCAAGCATCAAGACTTCTCAAGAAAATAAGGCATTTTCTGAGTGCCCCATAAATCCTTAAGACTGACATAAGTCCATTGGCTCCTGTGTGTGTGTGTGTGTGTGTGTGTGTGTGTGTATCTGAATCAACTGGGGGGGGATAGCTGAAATCGAAGTGCTTGATTCTAGAGAGCGGGGCTGTGGAATGTTATCCCAGGTGGGACATTAAGTAGGAAATCCGGCTTGTATTTCCTCTGGAATTTGTATTGCGACTGGCTCATTGCATTGCTGTATCTGCAGTCTTGTCCTGCATTCTGACTCTGTAACACTCTCTCCTGTTTTTTTTTCTGAAGCTGACCGTTGCAAGGAGGTGCAGCAAATCCGAGAGCAGCACCCTAACAAAATCCCGGTAAGCGGCGTCTCATCGCGCTCGGTCTACCGATCTTATTTCCGTATAGCATGATAACAGAGTGCCCTGCTCCTCCAGTGATGTGCGGGATTACTTACATTTTTCAGTAATAGATGTGCTTAACATCTAACTGTCTCCTCCACTGGCTGCCAGAAAGCATTAGTGAGGACCTGAGGTTTAGTGAAAGGGATCCCAGCACTTTTTATTGGGGATGAGGTACAAACCAAGAACAGTTTGTTTTGGTTTAAGTACAGACATGTCATATGCAATTAAAACATCAGTGTTTTTGGGATTAATAATAATTGTAATAAATTACTTACAGTGGTGTCATAGTAGGGGCGGCACCTACTGGTGGTTAGCACTGTTGCCTCACACCTCTGGGACCCGGGTTGGCACCTCCTCCTGGGTTGTTCCCTGCCTTGCGCCTGTAGCTTCCAGGTTAAACTCCTTACCTCTTATAAGATAAGTGTTTACAGAAAATTGACGAATGGATCTCTAAAAGAATCTCACCATGACCTTGCATTGGTTATGAAAGTTGGGTAAAAAAACTTCTCTGTTTTCCAGATGTATAGTTAAATGCTAAAGTTGATGTATGAAAACAGAGCGAAACATAAGATGGCCTTTAAAACAGAAGTAATTCTGCATTACTTAGATTTCATAAATCTGAAATAGCTGTGTTTTCTTTATCTAAATTGTTGATAGAGCTCTTAGGAATTCGGTTAAAAGTCCATTCCAATCTTAAATGTAAAAAAAATGTAAGCAAAACTTGGTGATTCCATTTCCTTGTTTGTCTGTATGCTGCTGCTGAAATGTATGTCTAGAAGATCCAGGGTGAGTTTTTCAGGTCTGGCAGGGTCCATCTTTGGGCTGGGCTTTGCAAATAATACATCTTTATGTCATTCTGCTAACAATGAGATTTAGAAATCTGAGAGCTGCGAATTGCAGTCCATATTCAAAGAAACTGTAATTGAATATTTCATCTGTATTGAAGAATAACAGTCCTCCTGGTGTAGTTATGTCTTATTATGAAGACCACTCCTACCAGTTATACGCGCAATATAAAAACAGGTGGTAATGATCATATAACGCAATGTTTCACTGAAATGGTTGAGAGCTGTTTAAAGAAAAAGTGGACTTAGTACTGAGATAGCAGCCTTGAAAGGCCGCTCGCATCGTTCTTAAAGGTGAATGCGCACTTGCGCACCAGTTATGTCCATATGGGAGATCTTAATAACCACATACACATATGTTTCTCTTTTTTGTTTCGAAAAATAAAATGTCTTCAACCAAAAAGGAGTATAATTTGACTCATATCCTGTCCTAGAAAGTGGTGTTTTCCAATGGTTGTACACTAATTAACTGGTGTATGATTAGGCTTGAAAATAGTCTGTGCCATTTAGGCCCAGCAGAAAAACAGACCCCTGTCTCCTAGCAGGATAGTATAGCCCAGCTGTCCTACAAAGAATCGCCAACTCAGGCCCAGAAACGGCACCTGTTCAGATTGATAGATAGTTTGGCATGTTAGGTTTTGGTTGTAAATGGAACAGCCTGGAGAGGATTGCTTTCTCCTGGATGAGAAACCAAAAAGACATCGAGGAAATGGAAACTATTTTAATCTGACTTCTGGCCTGGTTTATCCATGAGTAAAAGCTATCTTACATTCAGTATTGACTTTCCGTTTGAGATCAAGCTTGAAGCATGCGTGCAAATTTGTGTGGAAATGTAACACAGTAGCTGAATTACCTAGTGTCACGTGTTTACATGCGAGTCATGGCAAGAACCGTACTTCTTTGCAGAACAGCCCCTGGGATATCAATACACCAGTCAAACATCAGTTTCTGAAGACAAGGAGAACACAAATATACGCGGAGTCAAAATGCAGAGAAACAAGAAGCATGTTTACTTGTATTATCGTGAAACCTGATCTCCAGATTTCATTTCATGTCACACAAGTGGACCCTTGTACCATTATATCATTACTATAATAAATGTTTAGTAGCATAATCGATTATGGGTTTAGGGCAGATATACATAGGAGGTTGCAATTGACCAAAATTTTAACTGTGTGGTACAAGAAGTAGGCATTTATACAGTATTTACTCTTTTATATTATAGGTCATCATTGAAAGATACAAGGGAGAAAAACAGCTACCAGTGCTGGACAAGACCAAATTTTTGGTTCCTGATCATGTCAACATGAGTGAATTGGTGAAGATAATCAGGTAAGGATATCACAGCATGTCCTTAGTGTCTGATGAATGTTTAAAACACACACACACAGATATAAAAAGATTGCATTATATCTTGGATATCTCAGAGATTTATTAAGCGGTGGTGAGGTTATCCATCTTGATAATAGACTAGTACTGTAGATATACTTGTCGTAACTGTTCACGCTTCAGGCTTTTGTGTGTGAGTGTAGCATTCACCTGAAGTCATGGCCTAAAATGAGTCTCGTTTCATGGTTTGCTTCGAGATATCTGCATGCAGGCCTTGTGAGGCTCAGCGGAACACGCCGGCCCTGCCTGTATGCAGTATCTGTTACGCCGGTGCTTTTAAAGGAGGGTTCAGAGGGAAAAGCGCTAACGTCAGGGGTTTATAGTTTTCCATTCAAGATCTGTAGGGCAGGGTGATTTACAGAGCTGAGAGACACCAGCTGAATTCGAACGATGCCTGGAAATAGTAAAAAAAAAAAATTTTACTTAAAGTTGAAAAATAACAGACTTGGAGATGACAGTCTGCAGTTTTCACAACTCTCAGATGATTCAGTAGCTTTGGTGTCTGTAGTAAAAAAGGTTTTTGTGGTACAGTCGGAGTGGAATAAGGACATAGGGCACTATCAACGACTGTCAGCTTATGTACATAGTTGGTGTAATTTCAGGCCGACGGCCTGTATGTTAGTGTTTAAGGAAACTTTGAGAAATTAAGTACCTTGCCAAGGCTGGAACAGAAGGGTTCCTCTTGACACTTGTACTTGTAAGCTAAAGGATACAGAATCATGTCCAACTTGCAAGATGCCTGATGCTAGGTTAGATATCTTGGTGTTTTGCCTTAGAACTGGGTACTTAATCTAGATTCAGCACAGAAATGCATATCGGTATAAGCAGAACTAAATGTTAAAGTTTAAACTTCATTAACATATTTTACGTAGATGCAGCTGCCATGTAACACTTAATACAAAAACTCCCACTTACAGTAAAGTACAGTAAAGACTTCAGGCGTAGCTGAAGTGTCCTCACTTTTGCTGTGGTTGGCTGATTGGTATTGGTGGTGTGATTGATAGTCTATCTGACCAATCACCATCACACAAGTTCAACCCTTAATGACCTTTGTCTAGCATACAAACATGCCTGATCATGTCTAGGCAACTACTAGTAATACGCACGGCTACGCTATGACGTTATGACAGCTTCGACGTCACTAGGTGATAGGAATTTTTCTTCTTATAATCTCACAGGGCCACTGTTGTATATGTGATCTGTCGTTGACTGAAATGTCGCTGTGTGGAGCATGATTGTTTTGTCAAAACCTCCGCAGTGATACAGTTCTGTTTAGTGGGGGAAGAATGGGGATTGCATTTTTGATCGTGTCATCAAAAAACATTCCGAAAGCAGCTTTATGTTGCTTATCAAAGGTTTAATTTTTCATATTTCTCTTGACAGTTAATATATGAGAAGGATCTATTCTTGTCACATGAATGCAGTCATCCCAGTCTTAATAAACAGGGTTATTAATCTTCGCAGGTCCATAAATGTTTCAGAATCCCTGGTTTGTAATAGAAATGAGATTATGTTTTAAATTTAACTGCAGGACAGTGTCGTGACTGCATTTTGACAGTGTGACTCATAATGCAATTACGCATGAAGGTAGCCCTCATTCGACACTTCAGCTAAGGAGCTTTGTGCAAGGTCAAATCACAGTGTGAATGAAGCTGAACCTGCAACTCTTTCAGATCTTGACTTCTGCTTCTTTGTAGCCTTATGTTTATGATTCTAGCATCGCGTTTGCAACTGATTAATTTATGATAGTTGTTGACAGTAATTATATGTCTAGTGAGGTACTGAAAAATCCTATGAGAATATGAGGTATCAGTCATATTTTATTTATTATGTCACGTTATAGGGGGCGGCGTGGTGGTGCAGTGGTTAGCACTGTTGCCTCACACCTCTGGGTCCTGGGTTCGAGTCTTCGCCTGGGTCACATGTGTGCAGAGTTTGCATGTTCTCCCCATGTTGTCGTGGGGTTTCCTCCGGGTACTCTGGTTTCCCCCCACAGTCCAAAAACATACTGAGGCTAATTGGAGTTGCTAAATTGCCCGTGTGAGTGAATGGTGTGTGAGTGTGCCCTGCGATGGGCTGGCCCCC
>JAODJX010000129.1:5238880-5266281 GCA_026776945.1 Isichthys henryi | reverse complement strand
GGAGTACCCGGAGGAAACCCCACGACGACATGGGGAGAACATGCAAACTCTGCACACATGTAACCCAGGCGGAGACTCGAACCCGGGTCCCAGAGGTGTGAGGCTACAGTGCTAACCACTGCACCACCATGCCGCCCCGCAATATACAATTATCTGTTAAATTAACAGATGTCAATCCTGAGGAAAAAGGATTTGATTTTAATAGTTTTAATAGCTAAAAACATGACCTGTTTTGCCTGTCAGTGGTTACACAATCTCTTCATGCTGTGAATGGATGGACTAAGGAAGGCTGGTGCATGGAATTTGGCTGATATCTAAAATAATAAACCGGTAATGAACTCCACACCTGTGCTGGGGTAAATCATGCATGCGTTAAGGAGGGGTGTGGTCTTCTCCGTGTTTGATAAATCCTTTCCTGTCTCCCTCCCTGCAGACGTCGACTCCAGCTTAATCCAACACAGGCCTTCTTCCTCCTGGTCAACCAGCACAGCATGGTCAGCGTCTCCACGCCCATCTCGGAGATCTACGAGCAGGAGCGCGACGAGGACGGTTTCCTCTACATGGTCTACGCCTCGCAGGAGACCTTTGGTTGTTAGGGTGCGAGGAGGAGAAGGTGAGGGAGCTAGGGGCATGTGACATGCCTGCAGTATTTTCTCCCTGGACCTCTCGGTTTGGCATGACCTGGGTGCCCCCCCCCTCCCCAGGGGTGTTAAGCAGGAAGAGGTGCAGCTCTTTTTCCTGTCTCTAGCGTGTATACAGAAATGCTCTGCGTGAATCCTTCCCTTTGTCTTTCCTTCATGTTGCGTGCACATTTTTAACAGTCTGTTCTCATAGGAGTTTCCTAATGGGGGTAGGGTGGGTATGGGGTCATTTTAGTCCTCTCAACTCCCTTAGGAGGAAGAATGGCAACCGTCCCAGGATGATATTGGCTGAGCTGTATTCCTCTGTCTCTTTAAGCTCTCATGCCTACTTTGACTCGTATTACTGTTCATAAATAGTAGTGCAAACAGAATGAACAAATCACGGATCCTCGTGCTGGATATGCTTTGGGTAAATCTGTGCATTCTTTTTAATTGTCTGCCCTTTGTCATTGGTTTTCTGCTGGAGGAATTAAGATCCTAAAGATGGAGTAAGATAAAATTGATTGAAAGTGGAGGCCTCGATCCTTGACCTACCCTTCTGGTCTCTTCTAGTCTGGTGTGATGATCATTCATCTAGCAACACCCTTAACTACAAGGCTTGGGATGCCTGTTCTCTTGCTGTAGCAACTGTTTTATTACTTTTTTATTGCTTTAATTTAGGAACAAACACGCTTCTTTGCACTCAGAATAAACAGGAATATAAAGAAAGAAATACCAAGCAATGGTAGTACTATTATCTGTAGTGTATATGTATATATTTATATACATGATGATACATACCTGTATAAATCTATATATCTATGTATATATTACAATATGGGCCAGCAACTATAGAAATAACATACATCTATAGATTTATGTGTATCTATAGATGTGACTATTGTACACAATGATTGAATGAAAAGGTTTGTTTTATTTAGCATGCTTTTTGTTTGCTGTTTACTGATTTATGCCATTGATTTAAAAAAAAAAAAAGAATAATCAAAAAATGTTAATTCCCCATCCCTGTATTTTCCAAGCACAAAAATGCCTGTGATTTTGAAGGATAAACCGTCTATGTACCAGTACATAACAAAATATCTTTGTCTTTGTGAAGTTTGCAGAAATGTCACCAGGTCATTACAAGGAAATGTACATACAACTACTGTTGCAATGTTTATTTAAAGTATTTGCCAATAAAAGAAAATACTGCCTTGAGTAGCACTGATTGAGTAAACAGCTATAACTGTACTGCAGGTGCAAGCACCACTTATCTACCTATGATCTTAACTGAAGGCTTGCTTGTCCCTGCTCCCTTATGTACACGTCACCAAACCTTGGGTTTCCTTAGCAATGCAAGGCATCCATCCATTATAAGGATGGAACAGATTATAATCACATTTTTCAGTTGAAGATGGCCAATAAAAATCCATCTTAGTAGTATGTCAAATGCATAAATCCAATCGGATCCTTTGTGCAGTATAACCTTATGGCCATGCTGTTAAAAAACACAGTAATTAACTCTTACAAACTGCTTCCTTTGAGCATCCCCATTTTAAACAGTTAAGCCGGTTTACAAAGTCAGCATACTGTTGTAATTCTAAGCCCCCTTTTCACGTTGGCCTAAATTAGAATGAATAAACCAAGACGACACTTGGTGCTGAAGAATACTGCCACCAGTGGAAAACATAATGCGGTATTATTTTGATCAATACAACAGATTTAATGTGTTTGTAAACATGCATTTGTTATTGGCAGAGGTATAAAAAAAACTACATTTCACACCAGTGTTTTCAGAGTGCAACCCCAAGATCCACATGAAGAACATCCTCAAACAATCAGCTTGCGGCATATTTTATTTCTTAAAATTTATTTCAATGGACTACTAAAGGACCATTTTGGATGGTGTGGTAACTGGGCCTGAACATATAAATACATGTTAAGTCAGACAGTTACATGCTTGGATTTGACACATAATCACACCAGGACTCTGCTTCTGTTCTCAATGGAGATTATAGAGCAAGAAAACCCACAGAACCCACAGAAATAACCAATTTGATAAGAACTTTTGGGTGTTATATGTGATGCAAAGAACAAAAGATCGAAGTCTTCTTCTTCTGTGCCGTTAGTCTGGAAATGTCAGTGAACCCGCCATTCTTCCAGGAGTAGTGGGTAGGGTTATGTGAGGCTGTAAAACAAATGTTATTTTGTGTGTTTAAAAACAATCTGGAATGTACAAGCTGAGGTACAAAACAGACTTGCACTGAATGGCTGAAACCAAATCAAGAAAATATACCGTAAACTATACCATTTTTATTCCCAAATTTAACCAAATCTATCATTACGGGCATGAAGTCCATGCAAGACATCAATAGCATTTCGATCATTTCTAATGATTTGTAATTAAAGAGCAGCATTCTGCTGGTGCTCATCATGTGACTGATCATGTGACCCTTCACCCCATACGCCCCGCCTGAGGACACTGACCTGTCGATGAGAGAGTCTCGCATGTTGGTGGCGATGGCGCTTGGCTGGCTCTCGCTCAGCCTGAACACGCTCTCAATCACCGACAACTCAGTGCTCGTGGTGTCGAGCCCGCAGAAGGCACACCAGTCGTTCACCACCATGCCCGCCGCGATGACCTCACTACCGCGATTTACCGTTCCTGCCTGGAGCGGGAAGAGAAACCGGTAAAAACTCACTGTCACACTACTTTTACCATGACAACACCAGTAATCCACCCATTATCGACAGCCTCTTATACTGTTGGTTCTTCCTTTTCTGGAGCGTCATACCAGGAAGGGAAGGAAACAAGAAAGGATGGAGCTACACACTGCACTGTACCATAAAATCATTTTAACAAACTACAATCAAACTATCAGTCACTAAATATAATGCTGTCACGTAACTGTGGTCAGTCATGTGACTATTTTTATTTAGTAGATGCTTTTATCTATAGCAACATGCTTTTTTTAAACACTCTGGAGCAATTGTGAATTAAGGGCATTGCTCAAGGGCCCAGCATGGCTAAACCCTGGGATCTGAACCTGCAACATTCTGATCTCGGGCACACAACCTGTTCAGCACCTGCACCCCCATAGTATCAGCTACTCACCACAAGTGGCACCTGCAGAAGTGACGATAGCTCATCTTGGTCTTCGATTGAGGTCTTGGGATGGACCAGACCTCCCTGATTGCTGAAAGCACTGTAGCTACCCACTAATACCTGCTCCGCCACGGTCTGCCGGAATACTTCCACCTTCAGGCTATCTGCCAGGATCTCTTCTGTCTCCTGTTACAGCACAGTGGGGCACTGGTCAACACTGCTTGTGAGCACCTGAACATCCTTCGAGACACTGTTCCAGTTTTAGCAATTTAGTTATATCAATGGCTGCCACTGACTTTGAAAACAATATGCTTACATGCATTTTATATTTAACTGACGATGGTTTCTGAGCGTAGTCACTTACATGTCTCATTAGCAGGCACGATAAACTGCCTTTGTATATGCAGTGCTAAATATACACAACAGGCAAATAATATGCGTGTGCCTCTTCAAGGAAAAGCTCACTTTAAAGATCGATAACCACAGTTAAAAACAGAAAGACCCAGGTGGCATAAAAGGCGATTAAAGATACTCAGGATCCTGCTCCCTCTGTCTTACCCGGTCAAGGTCAGGGTGCACCAAAGCCACGTAATCGTTACAGGCGATGACATTCCCCAGGGCAGAAAGGCGCTCCTCAACACGCTGGATCTTCACAGTGTCTGGCAGGCAGTTGCGAATGTGCTGCAGCTCCTGGTCCGTGGTGTTGTTGGGCACCAAAAGCCCATGTCGGTTACCTGCAGACACACAGAGAGGAGTTTGTCTCTGTGACTGTCTCCTTTCCTGAGACCCACATAAACATTTACAAATGCTGAAGTCTTACAGTTTACATTTGTAAATGAGCATTAACCCTGTCCAATAACAGCTGTGCTCTTTCAGACATTTATGCTAATATTAATGTTAATCAGCACTGAATAAATATCATAGAGTTCTCTCACAATTAGATTCAATATGTTTTATTGGTTGTGTGCCACAAGTGCGCTGAAATGCTTAAGCCACACCCAGTATACAAATAGACAATTAGATGTACAGTGGCTCAAAAAAGACAAATAAGACTTAGAAATATTACTTTTCACATAAAGTGCTGAGAGCAGTAATACTGCAGTACTCTAACTCAGCTACTCGAAATGGGGAAGCACATTAAATACTAGCAGGTCTTGCAGATTTGATAATGAAGAATCATGGTTAAAGGGGCCAGATAAGGTTGTAGGGAAGAGGTCTGTGTCTCTCCTCTCAGTGTTATTCAGCAGCACGCGCTGGAATTTCATTTCTGTCAAACAGGCCAGTGTGCAAGTGCTCGTGACACCCCCCCCCCCCCACGCCTGACGTCCTTGGCCACCTCCTCATGAAATGGCTGTAACAGGGCTGCTGATCTGTGCTCGTCTGCCATATTCACTCTAAAGTAACAGCAGCCAGAGGTGTATGGAGAAGTAATGCACATTTCTGATATGTACCGTACATATAAAAGCTGAAAAATTGGGTTCAGACTATTACGATTCATAAAAATCCAGGAAAAATCAGTGCTGAACCTATGTGAATTAATTAAGTTACATCTGCAAAATAACTGTAAAAGTGTGCTGAAACATGTCATTTCAAATCCCATTCAGAGCTTTAATTAAATCCACATATAAAGCACAATTAATTAGGAGCTGAGGAAGAAATAACAGCATTTATGACAGGCTCCCTGGTGTGCTACCCTAACAAAAACTTGCTAAAGTATTAAAGTGTTTATGACAAAATTATGTTCAAGAACAGTACAAATTGTAGACTTACTGCATTTAAGAAGCAAACAGAACTCTATTCATGAGAACCCAAGATATCCCCAAATTCTGGTGTACTTTCATTTGGAATGATTTCTACATTCACTTCATTATATTCACTTAACTTACCGACACACATTCTGCCAATAATACGACATCCTGCTATTGAGGCGTGTACCACCGGGATGGTTTCTGACAGCTCACCTTCGAACACACTAATGAGAAGAAGAGATCACACTGTTCAGGCACCCAAGGCTCGCTAACGGATCTTGTCGATATAACACTAAACACGGTCAGTATAAAAGATCAGTATAAAATCGCTAACACAGAAACGAGAATACATATTCTACGAAATTAGTAGCGTTCACATACTATATATTTACAAACCCCAGTGTGTTCAGATCAGTTCAACTCATTTATATTTCAGCGTTTGACTTAGTAACTATAGTGACTAACCTGTAGAAGTTCTCTGATCCACCTATGGCTACAAGGCAGTATGTGTTTGTGAGCTTGGCAAAACAGCCGATTTCGTTGTTCTTTTCAAAGGACGCCCTCACTGCCATGGCCAGTTACTGGGGAAGCTGATATATTCGCAGTCTGCAAATACAGGCATCCACTTAAGTTCTCATAACAGCACATGGACGGCGACAGCGGGACAATATTACTAGACACCCAGAAAACATTATACACATTAAATGAGGAAAACGTGATCGGAAATACTGTCGTACCGTACAAATTCATAATGACATCAAAGGTATGTTTAATACGTTAACGACAAAGATGCAGTTAACGGTCAAAAAACAGAAACAAAAAGTAAATCACCCAGAGTGTCACCATCCTAAAACTCCACAACTAATGACAAATTTAATACAAATATACAAAATAGACACTTTTTCATTTAGAAGGATATACCTATATATAACTGGTTCACATGCACAGACCGTCCGATAAACGTAAAGTATTATTTGAGTGAAAAATCATACCTAACGTTTCCGGCCTTCTTAATTTCAAAAGCAAAGCCTTCCTATTCCCACGTGTCGACTTCCTCACAATGACGTCATTACGTACACGTACTTGCGTGTTCCGCAGCTCGTGCCGACGTCTCAAAGCACGCCCACCTATATGTAAGTGGAAAAGCAGTTGGATTTGTACAGTATTTTATTTATTCGTGTTTATCGGCATATTATTACACATTCAAATTAAGCCGAAATTGCGCTTTAGAAAGACATGTTTTCATGACACTTTAGAAGATTATATCCTTAAGTAATTACTTCTGTTGCGTTTGCTTTCTGTGCGGGCCTGTACTTTCTTAACATACGAACGCGCACTAAAAGCTGGTATTTTTGTCAGCTTTATGTGAAACCTATTGTTCCGTACTAGAGTCTTACTTGTACTGACCGCAGAAACGAGACGTAGTGTTATTTTTCTGCATACAACTGAATTTCGTATTTTTCGTCGCAACAGCGATTATATCAGTAACCACAACTATTTAAAGTGGCACCCCTAAAATCGATAGTTACTTCCGAAATGATGTTTTTTCTTACAAAACGTCCTCTTGTGCTTTTCTCACAAGAGCTCTGCTCACAGATTTCTGATAATTTCATACAAATCACTGTCATTTAATTAACTTGGCTAGTCATGTAATAATGAGAGTATAATGATAATAATAGTAATACTTATAAACAAAGTAATAGGTAAATCAGATCAGATACATGTCACGGGGATTTTATATGGTAGGAAGGGGCGGTGAAGAGAGGCTATCCTACACGGGGTAATTTTGGGCGTGGCAGGTTTGAAGAAGTTAAATCAGTTTAGAAACAGAATTTTAATATATTTACGTGAAATTAAAGTGGGGGGGAAATCAAAGCACATTTATCGCCTTGTTAAATGTAATATCTGCTGATAAATGTAATTCGAATGTTGCAAAATGTACTCATTTAGATATGTGCATCTATGTCGGTATCACTGAGTCTTTTGTTTTCCAGGAGTTTTTTTTATCATTTTTATGGAGTCTCAGTGTTTTACCATAAAATTATAGAGAATGGTATGACTTTTACCATGCACTTATAGAGAATTGTACGAGACTTTACCTTTAACAATTTCTTCTTGTGGATTACATTTTTTTTTCTCATTTAACGGTATCCTGAAATAAGACTATTGTCCCATTTTAGCATCATGCACAAATCTGTAAGCTATGAAATCATTTACTCCCTCTATACATTTCCACACGCTTAACTTAAATGCAAAGAACCATCAAGACAAGCAACTTTTCAGACAACTGTATTTACTACTGGAATTCTAATTGAAAAGGTGTTTTTTACCTTTTGACTAAATTTCCATGGAATTATGTCCGACGGAATGAAGTAGGTTGACGATAACAGAAGAGCAGAATACCAGATTATGAACACGATCGCAGTATGAAGGTGTAACGCTGCTTTTTAAAGTGTTTACGAGAATGTGGGGCGGGATCAGAGAAACTGAGTTTATTTTTTCATAACACAATACGTCGTAGTCGCACATTTTTTCATTGCATTTTTATATTAAACGTATTCGTTATTGATAGCATTCCTTAAATAAGTCTTCGGGCTGTTACACGATGTTCTGGCTCATTCATGCCGATTGTGTCAAGCGCACCCTTACACATGCACTCCATTAACACTTTTTTACCTAACAACCTGCATAGCAACTGTAGTACTGCTGGTCACGTGGTTGCTGTGTGAACCAATCGCTTCGTAACCTGCGGTGGCGTATTGTTTGTTGACAGGTTCTCTGGACGCTGCCGAAACGTCATTGCAGCGGGAGCGCAGCATATTACAAGCTTCCGGAAGAACACTTCTGCCCAGAAACACGTTTAGATTCATACAGTGGAGTCTTTTTATTGGGGTAAAATAATTATTGATGCCATTTTTTCAGTAATATTTTGTTGGGCTTTAACTGTTGGTTTATCTGCCACTCCACGCATAATAACATGGAAAACAGGCTTAGAGGAGAAGGTAATGCGAAATAGTCAACGAGTGTTTGGCATTTAAATACATTGTCTAATTAATATATAAATCTATTATTTAGTAGATTAAGTAATATTCACTTGTTTCCCAGCATTTCTTTGGTTGTAGTTCTCCTTATCGCCACCAGGAGGCATTCAAAGTAGATGCATTTCTTAGGCGATCAACCGACTAACTGCAGTCAACCAAGGACAATAAAAATGTTTAAAACAATTTAAAAAAAAAATGAAGCTGAATGAATGTTCTTTTATATATCGAGGAAAAACGTTCTTACGCTGCCATTACATATCTGGTGCAGAAAAAATGTCCAAATGTGCATTTATTGTTTGTTTATATATATTAAATTTACTTTTACTATAGAATACTGCATTTACTTTGTATCTGCTTACATGGGGCTGAAGATAAGCAGGAAGAAAAACAGATCATTGTCCGAGACTTACTGACTTTTTCCTCACCCTTACCTTTCAAAATGAAATATGCAGTGAAGATAAACATCACTGCAAGGTTACCGGTCTTTTGGGTACATGTCTTTAATGGGGTCACTGAAAAACTTGTATTTAGAATGAAATTACCATTTTAAAATTACTGTAGGGAACGGTTTATACTAGAAGGGTGTCAGAACATGTTTACAGGTCAGGCTATCAAAGTATAAACTATCATACCCAAGAACTGTTTACATTTGTTCCCATAACATTTGAAACGAAAGCTCCGTAATACAAACGGTTCTCTGATTAGTAAACATTTATCTGTTTGTTGTGAATATTTATAACCACAGCAGATGAATAACGTGTCACAAATCGGATTATGATACTGCCTGCATTTTCACCAGTAAGAACAAACTGCCGTCTTGGATCATGTGGTGAATTGTGTGTTTAACTTGTACATGTTGTGCAGAAGCTTTGTCCGGGGGGAGGTCAGTCTGGGAGGACGCGGTTTACTTAGTGTCTGGATAAATGTTTCGGCCTGGCACTGTTTCCTTTATCTGCCCAGGATGGGAGGAGGTCTGAGTCATACTGGGCAAGGGAAGGCCCCTCCCGCCCAGCCTAGCGGTGTGTGCACCAACACCTTCCCCAGCACAGTGCCTGTGGAGCGCCCCCCACAGGCTGCCGGTGACTTGCCCCAGTGCAAGATGGGGAGCAAAGTGGTGGATGATATGTGTTTCATGATCTCTTGTACAAATTGGTATTAGAACCACTGAGCGTTTACAGCACGAATGTCCCGAAGCTGGTGGGCTGTGACTGAAAGGCATTTCCATGTGAATGCCTAAGTGCAGGTTTATTCATATGGTTGAGTTTATTTTTGTTCCTTTCATAGATTCTCCCCATGAGGAATGCATCTTACAACCTTAGCCTTGAATATCCACAATGTGTGCTGACATTTTGTTCTAATTAATCTGAATTGGGTGTTGATCAGTATTATTAATTCAATAGGCACAATCAAAGAGGAAATGCATTTCCGTACAAGGAGTAGCCGCATTTGATTATTCTGTGGACATAGTGTTTCTTTGTGATGCCGCATACAGCAAATAATTGTGCGGAATGCAGTTTCTTTAGTTGCGTCCCACTGCATGCTGTTATCCAGTCTTTGTCAGGCTTAATCCATTACATTTATAATGGACATCAAGAAACTCTTGTCCGCCTGATGTTTGTTTTCCTACAGCCGATTTTCATCTGCTACCACGGCCGTTTGTCATCCTTTATCCCAGCTAACAACATGGGTGGTTGCAACACGTAAATAATGCATGTTACTGGCATCGTATATTTAAACTTGAAAAATGTCCCTGATACAAAACGACACGTATGTAGGTAATCACACGACTTTCACGTCTGCATGTATTATAGGAAAAAAAGTCTGCTTCCAACTTGATTATTTTATTAACATTTCCTTTTAAAATACAACATGGTGAGATTGTTATACACAGTGTGGATTTCTTAAAGAAATAAAATGGCAAACAAAAGGATATCTTGCTCCAGTCAGTATGATTAATAATTAAAATGTATTTGTATATGTATATATATAAAGATTTAATATGCTAAAACGAACCTTTGACCTATTTATAACAAAGGCAATAGAAACAGCAGTGCTGATATGAAACACCTAAAAAAAGAACAAGACTTTAAATCTCAATGTGTGCATGTATCTTTTTTTTATTTACATGTTTTGTCATGAGATGTTATGCTGACCTTAATTATGCAAAAACCTCATTTCATAATGGCAAACAATTGAACAGAATCCACAATAAATGAAAAAAAAAAATCCCCGTTACTGTGAACTTACACCCCAAGGGAGGTTTGATTCTTCCGAAATGTTAACAATTGAGAAAAATCACTGTTACAAAAAAAAAAAACAATTAAAATCCAAGTCTTGGTTTTCAATTCACCCGGTTACACTTTGGTTTTTGGACAACCTGGGAGGCATTTACGGACAGTCGGATTGGTGCGTTGAGCTTCAGCATCCACATTACATATGTCTGTGATTTGAGAGATAGAAGGAGAAAACCACTGTGAAGGTGGCTGCATGTAGCGTTTAGGGAAAAACTGCAACAGTATCGTTAACAAGGAGGTGGGCAGAATCTTAAACATATGCACAGAAAATGCACTTGAAAATAATAATAAGGTCACACCAGTTTTAACTTTGCATGTGGAACAGTGACGGATCCGTGCGGAAAGTTAGATTTCAAGCACAAGTTTTTTAAAAAGAAGTTATCTTTAAAATAGTGATAAAAAACTTTTATCTCTCTTAAAGCTTTACCTGTTAAAATCTGACTCGTTCTTTGTTATCCAAAGTATTTAATACATTTTGTTTAATTAAAAAGTCTGAACTAGTTTTGATATGTCTTCTGTTGATATTTTGTACCATTAAAATCAAAAATACATTAGATACAGAAGGGCAACAACAGGCAATTTAAAGGCAATGCTCTGTTGTTCAAGATCCGGTACATATTCACAAAGAGGGAAGCTCTGTAGTTATTTAAATTTCTAATGTTTCCTTAGAATAACTGTATAACTTATTTTGACAAATGAATTACAGAAAAAGGGTGATTTGGGCACATTTCATTTTCACGGCCTCAAACTATAACTTATACATATTTAATTTCTGGGAAACATCTCAGTGATGATCAGGATTGTTCTCCATATATACTAATCCCACAAATATTCTGATCTATCTCAGTTCATCAGTACCATACTACTTTCTGAATCAAGACATTTCACACATCTGGATACAATGCAGTACTTCCAGTTTACCATAAACATTCAATAATATTGTTAAATATGCAATAGTGTTAAACATTTACATCTGAATAATTTCATATAAGTGTCTAGAATATCATTGCTATATAGTAAGGAAATAAAACAGATGCATAATTATATCCACAGTTGCCAATGTATTACCGTTTTTAATTAAAGATTTTTAAAGCTTCCATATTAATATAACTGGCCCGAATTATTATATAGAAATTCAGATTCAGAGCTGATTCCAAGTAAGATCGCTGTTTTCATCAACCTGGGTCCACAAATATTCTAGTGTTTAGGATAAGATACCAAATGTATGTATGAATAATAGAAGAAAATAAAAAAACAGTAAATAGATTTATCAATTATGTATATGACAGTTCCCTCAAAAGGATCCTATATTTAGCAAAAATCTCCATTATGCTGACTAATATCCTAAACTAGACTGCTTATCTCACAGCGGAATCAGTACAATGGCTTTATGTCATCTGAGGTGGGTACCTGCTTGCATTTTAGAGTGCCAAGCTTTTTTTTAGAGACTAAAAATAACCATATAAATATCCGATCGACAGCAGTTTACGGAGAAGGTTTATATTTAGTAATCAGAAACTCAGAATAAGGCAATGTGAACATAAGGTTGTGATAACAGATGGGCTGTCTGCTGCAACCTAAGGTATGAACAATGCTACAGGAAGATTACCTCAAACCTGAAATACCCTGATACAGCAACGGACTGGACTGATGTTTCTGTAGATGCCATTCAGGTGACAGATGTTTAGCTATATTATGGAGAATCGCCATACCCATCACCACATCTGTATCTTTTTAGATGCAGAGTGACAGGAAGCTAGTTTACGTACATCGTGCGCATCTATCTCAGTAAGTATAACACTCCAAAAAAAAACTGGCCCTTTCGACAAGCCCAGGGGACGAATGTTCTACATGCCAAAATTCTCGTAACGGTGGAAGACCGGGAGTGTAACTGCGGAGTGTAACGTTTCTGAAATGGCCACCTCTCACGTCTAGCTTTTCAGAGAGCTTTCAAACTCGTATGGCCATGCTCATCGAGAGGTCTGAACTTCAAACAAAGGAGAAGGATATCAGATTTTACCCAAACACAGTGACTCTGCTCTCCAGTAAGACAATGAGGCACCAAAAAGCAAATCTGAACACATGCAGTAAAGTCATTACATCCAAAATGTAGGGGACTACAATGTAAGACATTTTTATATTCGGTGTTCTATATCTGTCACAAGAATTCTAACAGAATTCTAAGTGGTTCAGCAAAACGCTTACCTCCAGGTTATCATCTAGGCTTTCTGATGTGAAGCATGCAAGATACTTGTCAAAGAAAAAAAGAAAAATGTTAAGACAAATGAAGTTCCTTTTAAACCCTGATGCCCCACATAAAGGTCTAGTACTTGTGGCAAATATCGATCAGAGTAAGCCACTGCAAATTTTCTAGACAAGGCACAGAGTCTTAATGATATACCACAGGAGACTGTTAAGGCAAAAATAAATCAAATATGAACGGTATACTTCAGAATTTTGTTATAAATGCTTTTGGAAGACTGAAAGAATTTTCAAGAAAAAATGGTGAAATGGATTTTAATTCCAAAAATGACATATAAGGATAATAAAAGTAGTTTTTAACTGGCAGCAAACACCTGTGCGTCATATGTACAAATCAATGGGGAAATTAAACTGGTGGCGAGTTAGTTACATATGAACGCAGAACCAGAGCTAACAAGACAGTTGCTGCCATGATGCCCACAACAGGACCATGGAGCCCCTGGAGGTCAGAACAAGAGGAGTCAGTGATCTCCCAGGGATAGCTGGAAAAGCTGGCCTTATAGAAAGTATGAAAGGCCTCTGCCGCAGGCCGTCTGTGTACGTTAGCGACAGTTCATTCAAGAGAAATATGTCTAAACAGCCCCCATTCAAGTAACAATACAGCTAAAGTACCTTTATAATTAAACACACTGCTAAGTGCCAAGGCCTTTCAGAGAGACAGTTAGCACCTTCTACTACACAAAGCACTACCAACTGTTCGCCGTCAATTAAAAATTCCGGGAAAATCTGGAGCAAGACTTTTATGAACGATCTCTAATCTGACGCCGATCTCGTTTTAAGGTTCAGCGGGCTCACTGTCAAGAAGACAAATCAGGAGCGCAGTGCTAGGCACTGCATTTCCAAGATTATAATTCTGGGAATAAAGAATGGCTGGCAAAGGACCACGGAAGCAGAATCGCGGAAAGTCGGCTACCCTTAGTGACCATTGCAATCCAGGATCACTTTAGAGGAGTCAATGAGGCCACGCTTGATTGACTGGAGAAAACAGATATGCAAGATCTTCAGGCTTAAGTCTGGCATGGACGCCAGATGTTAAAGAACGGTCCAAAAATGCTTGATGCATTTGGAATCCATAATAGAGGTAAGATTAACTGTAAACAAAAACCTCTAATGTCTGTCCTGTAATTTGCTCATATTCACCATAGTGCTTTCTAGCAACCCAGAAGGGTTCCCATAATTTGTATTCTCTCAGGTAAAAGGTTTGATCCAAAAAAAAAAAAACATTGACTTTGATCTGCTCAACCGTGGATTTTGCAGAGCTATGAATTATGTACGCAATTTCTAAGCACAGTAAGTTAAAGAAAGAGCTGACTCGACGATACATGTCCATGCTTTGGAATCTTGCAGGTAAATCTAACAGATACAAAAAATAATTTAAAAAGCAAATGCATAAATCCAGATAACCATCTGATGGAAAGTCCCATCCCGCATCTCTGACTATGTCTAACAGTCGAATCTCGTAGTATTGTAAATATGTCGGATACACTGCAAGCTCTGTACAGTACATACACTTCAGGCGTTTATTTCATTCAAATTCATCAATGTTAATCATCGTAGGTTTGTATAAACTTGTTTAAAGTAAACCAAACCAATACTGCAGTGAAGGGAGGCTTTGAAATGAACCTACTGCAGAGTAAAAACGGACTTAGTAATGACTGCATTTTCCTGCCTTGATGAATCAGTATCTATATGCTTATGAGTATTGATCAAAAATATGTGACTCAGAAAAATCTCCAGATCAGTCATTCAGTTGCTCACAAATGTTTTATGTAGCTAAGAAATTTTGCCTGCATACTGCAAGTAGTATTAGGAGCATATCACAGAACTTGTCCCAAAACATTCTTCTCTCTTCCAGGATGAAATATTGGCATAAACAAGATTTTTGTCAATATTGACTTAACAATTTGTATTAAAACAATTTCATCTTAAACCCCAACAGTGCAACAGGTACGCAGTAAGACAAAAAAGAGAAGTTTAATGCTAATCTCGTCAGGTCAAGGCAAATGGCTTTGATTGTTTGACATCTAACGGTGGTCATCTGTGAGCTCGTCTCAACTTGTGTGGTTCGGGCCATGAGACCACGAGAAAGGAAATGGCTCTCAGTGGAACAGACCCCATTGGGGTTAAAGTTATCTGACCAGAGAAAAAAACTATATCCTCACAAAATCTGTTCCATTTTTGCCTTGACCGATGTCACAAAATGCATTTTTATAAAACAATTATGGTAGCAAAGGCAATGAATGAAAACAATTCATGGGACTGAATTACAGCATTATGTATAATGCATCAATACTTCCTATTTTTGAGGGTGCAAACATCTATTCACCTTCATTAATATGGTCCTACAGACCCAAATAGCTGGACAGGAGCACAGAAGCAGCCTTACTCTCAAACATTTATCATTGTCCTCTTAAAAAAGCCCACTTGCTAACACACTTTCAGGAATCCTGTTGTTGGGGAGAATCGTTAAACGATTACAATGCTGACGGCATCAAGAGTGATATGCAGGGATGTGTATGGATCTATAATATCAACGGACAGATAGAGAAAGTCAGTCACTGCAAGGAGTTAAAGTGAGACTAAGGCTGCTTCAACACAGCAGTTAATTCTGGCCTTACTGTTATCATCATTACCACACGGCAGACATGGATGACTTCAGGACAGCCCATGTGCTTTTTGGTTTATGTGGAGTCATGGACCAAATTCTGAAAAGCCAACCAGATTCAAGCAAGTGATACAGCGTCAACACTATCGACCTGCTGAAATGCAGAATACATCCCCCCTGCTTGATCCACATCTACTCAGTCCTGAAAATAGCCAGTTTGCACTGGGATCGCTGTACGTCAGCTATTGATGGAGGACTTCCTAAAGCCCAGCGTTCATCACTAAAGCCTGAATGTGCCAAGTCAGGGAGTAAAAAAAGGTTTTTGTATACACACAAAAGACATACATCCTTTGATCATTTAAGGACGCTCCATAAATTAAAACATTAATCTATCCACAGAAAAAAAAAATCCTTGGTTTTATTTTCTATGGCCTTTCTACCTACATTTTGTTGTTTTCTCATAATTTTGTCAATTTTTTTCCCTTCTAATTGTTTTACTTGATATAATTTCGATTTCATGTACAAGTCGATATTACAGAAAGAGACGAAGGTTGCTGGTGGCCCGCTCAGAGTGCTCACACAGGGCTCCGTGGCCCTCCGAACACAAGGGCCAGTCAGGAGTCCCACGGACATACAGTGTGGGTGTGGAGAAGAGTGACACAGCCCAGTATGAGTGGACACGCGGCTCGTCTGGCCGGAGGTGGGAGGAGGTCACGAGCCCCCCTCGAGTCAGCGGCCTCTCAGCCATTTGTGCTTCGGTTCATGCTAAATACGGTACGCGGGACTCGATGATCACTGGGTCCTTGCGGAGGCAGGATGTGGACAGCACCCTGGCCCCCACTTCCCCGTTTCACCATGGGTTGTTCAAGGCAGGCACTGGCCACACGATGCTCCTCAGTCGTCTCGGTTTGTTTTTGTTCATTTTCTTTGTAGCCCTCTCAACATTATCCGGAAGTGGCGAAGTCCACACCCCTGGCCGTCATACCCACTCCTGCACCGGGTGTTTGTAGTAGGTGACGTTTTGTTGCACTCCTTTGTTTTTGAACTGGAAGATGGTGTAGACCAGGACCAAGATGCACAGCGACAGGATGCAGGGGATGACCACGGCGATGGCGTTGACCGTGCTGGGCACGTCATTGATGGCAACCATGATGTCCACGTCGTCGTGGCTCAGCTGCCGGTCCTTGTTCTTCTCCACCTCGGACTGGTCACAACCCATCCAGTCCTTGAGGATGGATTTGGGATATCCGGCCTCCACCGTCAGCTTCTGGTTGTCGAACTTCCAATAATCCTTGCCCTTGTAAAAATAGGTGTAGACTGAAATGGAAATAGGAAAAAAAAGACTGAATTAAGCAAGTGGACGAAGAGACCATTCATTGGATTCTTGGTGCAGAAGACCCAAGGTTTTATGAAGCTTCATTCTGTAAATGAATGGTACAGAGCTGCTATGAGGCTGAAAGCCATGAGGTGCTGAAGCAGCTCTTTGCAGCCATGTTGTTATATATCCTATGCGACATGTCACATATGAGCTGGCAAAGTGACTCAGAGGCCCTCTTGGGGCCCTCCATCCAATGTGCAGGAGGGTGCGTAACAGCAATTCTGACATAGGAACTCACTTCTGACATCCAACGAGTCAGAAACCCCATGCCAATTACCATTATACATTTCCGTGTGAGAATGGAAAAGAAGGAATTTGTATTAAAGAACCCATTGGGGCTCTGTGCCCAATGGTGGTGCTGGTGGAACGTTTTGAGACTGATGCAGAGGTAGATTCATTCCCGATGACCTTGTCACATGATCGAATACTTACAGCCTTCCCTGCTGACAAAAGCTCCTTGAGGTGATTCAGGGATGCCCTTCCAGATGGTGATGGGTTTAGGATACCCGGGATCAGCTGTCCGCTTCTCCTCATTGTAGCGCCAGTACAGGTCCCCCTTGAAGAAATATGTCTTCCCCACGGGTTCCCAGCGCAGGGCGGTGTCGATGCCTTCACGCGGCAGGCAGTTGCCCAGTTCCACCAGGCTGTGTGGGTACCCCGGTTCTGCTGTCACCTCTTTGAACACCCAGTATTTATCACCTGGCGAGGAACAACACACGTCACTAGGCAACGAGATGAAGCAGTGTCACTCCTGGAGACCACTAGAAGAACATGTTTTAAACATTCGTCTGGGCTTGGTTGCAAACAATCAGATTGTTTTACGAGAGACAGGACTTTGCACCCGAATACAGGTGCCCGTAGATTATTAAAGTGCTCGTGGGAGGTTTACTTACACAAAAATGTTCTGAAGGCTGAAGGAAAAATGATTGGCTCAGAGAGATAACCAATCAGACTGTAGAGGAGGTAGGTTAAAGTAACAATCAAATGACTTGGTCCCGCCTCTTCCGGTTGCTTGGACCCACCTCCTCTACAATCTGATTGGTTATCTCTCTGAACCAATAATTTTTCCTTCTGCTCTCAGAACATATTTGTGCAAGTAAAACTCCCATGAGCTAATAAAATGGAAAAACCTAATAAAGTGAAATTCAAGAAAACCACGAATGCAATGGATTTTTAGTATGGTTGAAAAGTACAACTGATTACTGATAAGGTGACAGTGCAGAGTCACCCCAAACACACAGCTGTCATCGGGAGCAAATGAGGAAGAGAACTGAGATAAATTTGTTCTCTTTAGGCATTGCTGACTGTCTCGCTTGTTCAGGAGCTTTTGCCACACCAAATCTTCCATTAGCTTCCACAGCTGACGAGGCCGGTTCCCCCTAGGTCCCTGTCAGTGGCACTGCTGACAGTCCACCGTGACGCACACCTCTCTCTGCCGTGCCCGTGTTTGTATGCGGACGGTTAAAACATATTGCGGCACCATCGATGTCGCTGAGCCACGTGCTGAGAGTGTGACACAAGTGTGAGAGTGTGACTCATGTGCTGGAAGCCTCAGGAAAAGCTGCGGCAGCTTCGGGTACGCGGCCCTCTGGGCCCGAGGAGGCCGAGGTGCGGGAACAAACATGATCGGGAATTCTCCTTCCAATCCGAAACAAGGCTTCACTATTTCAGTTTTATTCACTAGTGTGAAATGCTTCTGAGACTCGAAAGGGTAAATTACCTTTAAAGAAGACGAACTTCCCATCTGACCTCTCGTAAGCGGCATCGATACGGGCGGGGAGGCCCTTCCAGAATTGCTCGATCTGCATCGGGTAACCCTCCTGCACCTTGTTGTTACGCAGTCGCCAGAACCAGCGATCCTGTAATAGCGGGAAAAAACCAAAACAAAAACACAAATAATAAACAAAACAAAAATAAACAAGCAGATCAATCACGGCTCATTATTGTCTGGCTGCGGTGGAACTTGGCGACGTCCAAGCAAACCCCCTGCTGACTGCAAAGCAGATGTACAGCAAACGCGCAACCGATCTCTCCCAAAACAACCCTAGTCATTATTTCTAGTCATTATTTCAAAAGAACTATATATACATATATATATATATATATACACACACACACACACACACACACACATACACACACACACAACACACATGGCGATAAGTGGCAGTAACTTGAAGAGCGTTTATAGAGACGTTGGAGAAAAAGCGGTGTATTGTCGATACTGACCCACATGAGGGAAACAGTAGTGAATTAAGAAACCTGACACAGAAATGCATTATTTATCTGCCTGAAAGAAGTGGATCATCCAACTCAGGCTTATGGCGAGGCCTGAGCCCTATGAAAATATACATAGGCACAACTCAATAGGCACAACGCTCACCATTAGCAACTGTCATGATACTAGAGAGAAAGATTTTAAGTTAAAAAATAAAATCAAAATGCACAACACCTCCTCCTGTCCCAAGCAGACGCATTAAGCATTTATGAATACATTGATTAACGCTAAACATCAAGCTGTCCTCATTCTTGGCATGCATCTTTTGCCTTCTGGGGCTCGACCAAGCCCAGTGTTTGTAATCAAACCGGCCGACGGGGATCGGGTGACGGACTGGGAGGGAGAAAACGACTCCCACCTTGAAAACAAACATTTCCCTCCTGAAGAAGGCCACGGTGTTGAAGTTGCCATCGCAGATGTTGGGCTTCCCATTCCCGGGGGAAGAGGGTCTGTCGCCGGAAGGCGGACGCGGTGGCCGTGACTGCCGGTCGTGTTTTCGCTCTGAGGTGGAGTGGGTACGGCGGGACGGTAAAGTGGGCAGAGGCCTGGTTGGCTCCACCATGGCAGTGGGGATTCCTGCGATTTTGAACAGATTTTCCTGTCATTAAAAAATCCCGCCGCTATTCATTGTACATTTCAAACTGGGATTATGGTAAATGGATTGGATTTATATAGCACATTTTTCCACTCCTTCAAGCACTCAAAGCATTAACATTAACCCATTCACACACTGGTGGCAGAGGCTGCCACACAAGGCACCAACCTGCTCACCAGGAGCAATTTGGGGGTCAGTGTCTTGCACAAGGACACTTCGATAGAGTCAGGAGGAGCCAAGGCTCAAACTTGCAACCTTCTGGTTGCCCTATGGCAGCACGATCTCCTACGCCACCATCGGCCATATTAGATCACATTCTTCACCGGTACTGTTTTAGCTAACTAAATTAATTATCAGACACACACATGTAATCATCAACAAGCACATCTTTACACATTTAATTCTAGCTGTACATATTAAGTTTCTCCACTGACACTTGTAAGACAACATTTCATCTATTCTTATTATTGTGTATTTTTCTGACACGTTTATACAGTCAATAGTTTGGGTGGAATAATTCACGTTAAGTGCTCCAAGTGGGACGTGAACCAGCAACCTTCAAATTGAAGAGCCAATATCCTTCCCTAAACTGCTCCGCAGAGAGGCATAGATTAATCGTACCATATATTTTCTGGATGCCTTGAAGGTCGTCGAGCGGAAGTTTGAAGTTGTGCGTCTCCATGTATTGGTAGAAGGGCGCCATGATGGCACTGGGGTCGTTGGAGTGCTCGAGGCCCAGGGCGTGGCCCAGTTCATGCACCGCCACCAGAAAGAGGTCATTCCCTGCGCAGCAACACCAAAGGGCACATTTACATAACTCACGTGACACTCTCACCCATGGACCGGGACAGCCCCATTACCCCGGACGCACCCGCCCCGGTACATTTTTTCCAGAGGAGGAAGAGTGGCAGTGCCACACCAGGGGACACAGCAAGAAATCTGTTATTTTAGCAAATCGCCCGCTATTGACCTCACGGTCTATTTAAAGGACGTCCCATATGCCAAGCGCTGTATGAGAGACCTTGGTCCAAACGCTGCACGCTGTCAGTAAACACATGCGTCATTCTCCTGCAGTAGGAAAGGTAGCCACTCTACAGAAGCTCAAAGAGCTTTATCTGCATGCCACCACACCTCAGTTTCACAGAAAAATCCTAAAACAAGCACAATACTAAATACATAAGGCACTCGGGCTTATGTGATCTTAATCGGAATTTATGGGGATAAATAAGTGTTACTTGCAAACCAAAATTAGCTTCATGAATCTGTATAGGATGTCATTTTACTGAACTGTGTTCTGTATGTTTGTGAAATTGTTGTTTGGTGCGGCACAGCCTCCCATTCAGTCTGTCATGCTATTAATCAAATGTTGATTAATCTAGATTCGTACCGTCGTGATTAGCATTGCCTAACGTCCAGGGTTCATCGGAATCAAAATGCGTGTCCCCTCCAATTCCAGGACCAGGAAAATAGGCATGGGCCAAGAAGCCCCCCTCTCCGTCAAAGGGGGAGCTGTCGCCATGGAACCCAGAGGCAAAGAAGATCATGATGTCAGCTTCTTTCCTTTCATTCTTTATTTCTGAGTAGGGGATCTCCTCGAATGTCAGCGGCGTGACCGTCTGCCAGACGTCGAAAGCTTGCCGTATAGCCTTCTGCGTGTCCTTCTCCCCTACTTTAGGTGTGAAGTTGTGTATGCTGCCGGGAGGAAGCAAAAAATGACAGGTGTGACACTTATTAATGCTTAGATGCTCGCCGAGTTCCCTCCCACACACACACACACATACACACACACACAACTGGCTGATTTGCAGCAGCTTTGAAATAAATATTCTGAGAAGCAGCTGGCAACCATAAATTAAAATAAACGCCCGTCTTTCATACTTGTTTTGATTTGTCCCAGTGTGATTTACATAGTCTCAGCAGAAGACAGGAACCGACAGGAACCCGCAGGAACGACCCGCACGGAGCGACCCGCACGGAAGGACCCGCATGGAAGGACCCGCACGGAACGATGTGCTCTGACAGTCCTCAAAGATAAAATCAGACTCAGTAGCCAGGCCTCTAAAAATAGAGCTTCCGGTTGAAAGAAACTTTTAAAGGTACAGGATCCATCTCTGGCTGTGGAGCCGCTGTGCTTATGCTACCGTGCGAGAGACGTTTGTTTGCTTAGCACGTTTTTTAAATTTTTTCTGTTTTATGAAATTTCAGCAAATCACGCTGAATTGCATAAGCGATGCATATCAGAAATATGCGAGACATAAGCTAAATGCTCTAATATATATGCAAAAAGAAAGGCAGGCAGGGAGATAGGAAACAGCATCAGGAGTGTCATGGTGTGCAGCCTCTGAATCGCTGTGGCAGGAACCTCCAACCGAACCACTTTACGTCCGTTTATTGCCCAGTAACAGCAATGCACAGGGGGACCTAGCAGCGGAAATATCACGGCCTGCGGAAATATGCTCCCTATAGAAATAGCCTTTCTAACATGCAGCCCCGTAGGTGCGTGCTAATGAAGAAAAGGCTAACATCACTGTCATTATTATTATTAGTATTTCATTTTAATCATGTTGATAAAACCTTGACAGAAAGTGCTACAGAAGTGCCTAAGAGCAGGCTAACAACGTCTGAAGCAGGATGCAGTCCGGCTGTAATGTTAAAGGCTAGCGAAATGTCAGCTGCAACAAGGGAAGGGATTCTGCTGGACCTTCTCAGTAATTACGCAGCTAGCTACCAGCGGAGAGGCAGCAAATTAAATACTGCAGAATTACACACTTGAAAAGTATATCTGCTATCTGTGTTCATTACACCTTCAGGAGGGGGACTAACAGAGAGCTGGTTCCTGTATTAACAACCTGAACTCTTTACCTCCCATAATTTACTTCCCTTCAATCAGGCGCTAAGCAATTCAGCTGTGGGGCTGAGAATTCAGTCCGAGGTCCACATATCCAAATATCCTGCCTCGTTTAACGGTGAATATCTCCTAATCCTGCTCATTTTCCTGTCTGTACCACGCAGTTCAGGTATTTAATTTGGCGGATCATGTTGCCTGTATGCAGGATGTTTAGCAGTATACAATTTATGATATAATTTTAGCACATTAACCTGCCTTTGGATTCAAATACAGATTCATTTTCAGATTGGTTACCATTTTCATACAAAAGCAACAGAAAATGGGTTGGTGGTGTACAGAAGAAAAGAAAATGACAGGCAAACTGAGATTTAATATTAGGCCCAGCTGTTTATCTACAGGATTTCTTTTATAAGTAACTTGCAGGTATGATATGCCAAATCTAGGGCTAGGTAAGCAACACTCAGGTTGAAAATCCATTATCAGCTGACCTCCAGGTAACAACAGCCATGTCACTCATAAATATTAATTGTCTATACTGTCTTGATCAACAGTCTTGACCCTCCCTGTCATTGGCTCATTAAAATGAGACATGCTCATGTCATCCAGAGATGACCTGAACATCTGAGAAGGTCTCAAAAAAAAGTTTCACCATAATATCGGTCAAGTCTCATGTTTTTATTGTGGCTATTGAGCAAATATAAATGGACCTTCTTGGGACTGGGCCTTTAAGACAGTACAAGTTATAATCAAAATGAATAATATGAAGGCTAAAATAAAAGTTGGGATGTAATTCAACAGTTTCAGTTTTGGTTTAAGTCTTTTCTACTGCTCAACCCTTTTCATTTCATTAAAAAAGATACAAAGGAAGCGTGGATTAAATGTAATACTCTTCATGCAAAACCGTTTCAAAGAACATAGAAAACCGCGTCAGAAGAGAATATAAATCCCTCATATTCAAACTGGATCTTCATTTAAATTACTCTTGATGTTTCCAAAGAGACTCCACAAAAAACTTATTTTTTCCCCTAAATGTAAAATTTCTATGAGCCTCAAAATCATTCGCATTGTTTTAACATCCAAAGTGACTGAAACGAAATGTCTATTTCTAATACCAACCTTTATCTAGCTTAATGCCTAGCAATTCTGTGAGCAAAAAGCAGGAAATGAGATCACCAATCCAGATACCGGTCGGCTGCTGGCATGGAGATGAAGGGCCTCCTACCTGTAGGTGATGTGTTTCTGCCTCCATTTCTGGCCCGTTAGCGCGTAGCGTCTGTTCCGTCGACGGCGACTGATCCGGGGATGATCAGGGACTCCACATCGAGGTTTCCTCATCCACCTGGGATCACACAGGCACAAGCTGTAACTGAAACCCTTTTGACAAACCGGCCGCTCTGGAAGGATTACCAGCACCAGGAAGAGTGGTGGCAGACACCAAGCTACACAAGAACACTGCTAATCCTGTACATCTCAGTATTTTGTAACACCCTAACCCTTTACCTACCTATTATGGATATATACTCACATACTCTGAATTCTTTATTTTACTCCTTCGGATGTGCTTTTGGCTGAGAACACTGCTCAGGTTTGTCGGTATAGACTAAGTATTACATCATAAGATATTTTCAGGTTAGTGATATATAATGCATATCCCTCTGTACATCCATCCATTTTCTGTAACTGCATATTCAATGCTAGCTAGTGACGAGGCTATCCCATTTACCAGAGGGTTTTGGACCGGGCACACACATCAGACAGCCCCCATTATACCATGATACTTAACCCCTAATGGGTTTCTCTAAACTATACTGCGTTCCTCAGCTGCACATCACGTTACTGGCCTGAAACATAGCAGATGATGTTATTGTGGCGTTTAACGAAAGAATGCTTATTCATTGCATTAAATGTGTCAGCGAAGCAGAATTAAAGGTGGTGTCTTTACAGATCTCTTTTGTTATTTACTAAAAATAAATCCCTTCAAGTAAAATTAAAGTGACTTCTTAATATAAATACTATAAGATGTCATACCATCTGGGCCCAATCATTATAAAAGGCGTAAAATGCTGGAGAACTGAGCTATCCTTAAAGAACTGTTGACTCCTAATCAATTCCATATCAATGGAAAACAGTCCCGGTTCAAGCAAGGTGAATTGTTGCTGACTAGATGGTGGGTGTTCCCAGCATTCTCTGGAAATAAGGATGCTGCAGCCTAATTTACTAGCCTAGTTCGCCCCCGCAATATCTGTGCAGTAAGATGACAGCAGCACGCTGATACAAAAAAAAGGAAAAAAGCAAATTCAGTGCCACTCACTCGATGGTGGTCTGGTCCAGCACTCCGGTCACTGGGATCCCGTAGAAACGCTGCATAGCAGCGACAGCTGACTGTATGGCCTTCTCCGAGCGCAGGTCCGACGTCCGGATGTCGTGGGGGAGCAGGTAGCCGTAGTTCTTCAGCCATGTCTGCGGAGGAAGGGAAGCAAAGTTTCGGAGGCTTTGAGGGGGATGCTGTCTCAGTGACGGGCCAGGACATGCCTATGGATGCTTCGGAGGATGCAAGACAGTCACCCGGGCTAAATCTGGAGCAGCAGGGCCGAAAAAAAAGGCTCCTGATTATATATAACAAGGCCTCTCTGTAACCAAGGGGCCTTTCCTCTTTACAGTGGAAGGAGAGATGCTTCTGAGTCAGAGGTCTCACACACAGCGCTCTGCACCTCCAGCCTAATCAGTTTAGGTAATGTACCGAGCTTTCATACCAACAGTCCTGCCTGCATCTGTGTGGCACAAAGCAGAATCCCAAACTCAAAGGTACCAACTCATTTAGGCCGTGCAACATGTTAGGATGACAAGAAAAACACTTTTCCCCCCACGTGTGACAAGTGTGTGAAGTCAGGCTATCAAATATTGATGTCTTCAACTATTCAGAAGACTATTATTCAGAGTAAAATGATTATGTTCAGACTTGCAATGGTAAATTAAAAAAAACAGGGCATTACGCTCTAAATTATACACTAAAGATATTCTTCATTAGTACATGATTAGGATGACCTTTAGGAAGAAAAATTACCCTTTTGCCGACATTAACGAAGAAATCCAGAGAGCTGTGTTGAAAGGCAGGCATTTTAACTCTAGTGGCTACAAGGGGCTGGTATTTCCGCTGTTCCAAAAATTCTGAGGTATTTAATGTGCTTTGATGGCACAATCAAGTAGCCATTTGGAACATCCCGCTAATGCAGATCTGTTTATAATTCAATGAATCATTCAGATATTATTAATATTACAAAACAAAAATTTTAAGGGCTGAGCTCAATGGAATAATATTCATGTTGCTAGAATTAAAATTCGGAGTTCTGTCTTTGCTGCACAACTTAGTGCAAAATAACAAAACCCTAATCTGGTTAAAGTTCTAGGTCTGAGTGCCGTCAACATCATTAGTTTGCATAATTCTCATATATGCTGCTGGGATTACAATACGACATGCTCATCACTGCCATGGATTTAGTCTTTAGTAAATGGATTAAACTCACAGAATACGGGTCTTTGGCTGAAGCCAACGGCGCTAAATCTACTTCAGCATGATTTCAAGATGGAGAGTTAAAACCAAGTAAGATTTCAGCCAATCTAACAGTGGCTATATATGTAAATGTGCTTTATGCAACATTATGCAAAGCAGGCGCCCCATTCTTCATTTTGAGCATGATACCTTACGCAGGATATTCAAAGTACATTAACCGTAATAAGCTGTTTCATCAAGCTGTTTCCAAGCCGGCTAGATGATCTGAGCTTTAGCTACCAGTTGGTTATGCTAGCTTCACAGGGGACTTGTTACCCCTGTTTTCCGAAAACCAATATTAACCAGTCAGCTTCAGACAAAATAACATAAGAATAGAAGAAATTTACAAAGAAGAGGAGGCTATTCGGCCCGTCAGGTTTGTTTGGGGGAGAATTCAACTAAGTTGTTGTTATCTTATCAAGCTCCGATTTAAAGGATCACAAGCTTTTAGCTAAATGTAAAATCTTATCTGAAACACAACAAGAGGCATTTTCAGTCCATGTCTGAACGGCAGCTTCAGGTTGATTCATTGCTATTCTGCATGACACTCTTCTCAAACGGCTGTTCCAAATGTTATGCAAGAGGAGTTGATGCTATACCAGACAAGATGGAAAGAAAAAAAAAACTCTAAAGGTTTATAAGGGGGAAAAAAACTAGGAGTTCAAGGACCAGTTCGTCTCCCTTCCGCTGAAGCCTGCCAGCTTTATATGATTCAGAAACATGTGGACTATCTATTAGCCTAGTGACAAACAGTAAATAGTGCAGGAAATGATATGCTATGAAAACACGAAGAACACTAAACAAAACAAGCAATTATTTACATCCAAAATTTATTCAACGGTTCATAATCTAATATTTTACATATATCATGCAAGAATACTTCTGCATTACTCACTGATGATAAAATATAAACATAAATGTAGGAATGACTTATTAATTCCATCCATCCATTTTCCAAACCGCTTATCCTACTGGGTCGCGGGGGGTCCGGAGCCTATTCTGGAAGCAATGGGCACGAGGCAGGGAACAACCCAGGATGGGGGGCCAGCCCATCGCAGGGCACACTCACACACCAT
>JAODJX010000129.1:5197774-5212338 GCA_026776945.1 Isichthys henryi | reverse complement strand
CCCAGGCGGGGATTCGAACCCGGGTCCCAGAGGTGTGAGGCGACAGTGCTAACCACCGCACCACCATGCCGCCCCGTTATTCACAATAACATTTTGGTTGAAAAATAATTTAGTAAAAAACAAGACAGAACTAACCTAATTTAAAAAGAATCATTGAGACTCATGATATTCACAGCCATGTTGGTATGAACAGTGGAAAAAAAACTATGGGAGCCATTTGTATTTGATTAGATGTTAAGTCTGTTGTTTTGTGCAACAGAATCGGTTGGGTATCATTCCAGTATATTAAGGAGAGAAGAAAAACATTTGTTGTTTGTCCCACATCAACATGTTTCCTGTAAACAACACTGCAAGAAATATTTCAGCTTTAACATACAAAAACTTCTTCCCTTCCCATAAATTTGCAATGTCTGCAGCTGACAGCTGAAATTTCTAATAAAAATTTTTTCTATATACTCATTTCATTTATTTTCAGACAGTATTATAAAATATGCAATTTATTTTTTTACTATGCAGAGTTATGTACGCAAAAAAGGTAAATGCTTAAACCACAACAGGCTGAAATATGTAGAACAATGTAGTTTACGAGGACGTCAAGTATGGGTGGATGCAGTGATGACTCATGTAATTTTTGTATTTTGGTAGTTTTAAGAGTGCTAGACAACACGCGCTTGTAATGCTGTCTTCCGTGAAATCATCATTGCGCATTATTCAGCGAAGTTCTGCTTGGAGGAATCGCCCATCCTGCTGCTAGAATCACAAACTTAAGAGTATCTGGAAATCAGAGGTATGTGTGATACAGTGCAGAACACAGGTTTGCTTTTCCTTTGATTGCACAGTTTCTGAAGCAGTCTGCACTACCGTGTAAAATTCATGTGCCCTGATATGTATGAACAGTCCTTTCGAATGGATGTTCGTACTTATATAATATGCACAACATATACAAATATGCATCCTCAAAGGGCAAGATTTAGGAAGCTCTGCAGTCCGTCCGCTGGCCATTATGAGAAAACAAAGAGACGGCCTGTTATACTCAGTTTTAATCCATGCAATTATCCTGCAGTACTTTCTATTGCTGCTCTCATAAGTAGCAAAGATGTTTCTCCACAATGTGACCTCCTACCCGGGGTTGTTATTCTTGAGCTCAAATCTACTGTAGATGTTCTTGGTCTTCATTTTGTTGTAGTGGTTGACCAGGTCAAGCTTACTGTGTCCCAGGGTCATCCTAGCATTGTCATTTCGTGTTATCCGATGACCCATGAAAGGCCCGTCTGTGGGTGATATTGGAGGGGGAGGCAGTGTTTGCTTGCTCTCTGGCTCTGTCTGGGAAAGATCTGGCCCTCCAAAGGCCATGCTCTGAGGAGGGGACTTCTCCTTACCCGAGGCTGAGAAGAAATCAGATATTTTGTTGAAGATGGGGTGGGACTGATTTCTGCTGTTCCTGCTGGTGACTTTAACGTCCAGTCTAGGTGGAGACCTAGGGGTACCATGATAGGTTGGTTTGTGATCGTAGATACCTAGACCCTGCAACTTTGACGTGGTTCCTCCAACTGTTGAGTCAGGAGCTGCTGCTTTGTACCACTCCGTCTGGCCTACTCCTGAGACGCCATGGTCCACTACCGGGTTCTGCCCGGGACTGTTTGTTGAGGCCCATGCTCCCTGGTTTGGGGCAGCTCTCCAGTCCGGACCTGGCTGCTTTTTCTCCTGCTCAAACTTGTTGATGTGGGAGGACATCCCAGGGGCCTTCTTGATGCTGGACACACTGCTACTAGACTGACTACTGGAGTTCTCCGAATAATCCCTCTCCCGGGACACCAGCATATCCAGACCCGTGCTGGGTGCCAGATTGGAGAGTGGGTAATAGTGAAATCCCTCCTCCTCCTCCGGGTCGTCAAAGTAACTGATGATCTGGGAGTCAGCGTACAGGCAGCGGAACTCCCGGTCGAAGGTCTCGGAGACCCTCCCAGAAAAGTGCAGCACCATGTTGTTGTGGACCAGCGCTGAAAGCCAGGTGAAGCTGCAGAAGAAACAGCAGGCAGTCAGCGACATCAGCTCATCATACTTTTGGAAAATGTGTATCTTTAAAAGTGTCTGTTAGTGACTGGGTTCCACTCATCATAGACAGGAGCAGGAATGGGACAAAATAGTTGTCACTTGTTCGGCAAACTGACTCGAGGCGGTTCTTAAGGCCTGAATGACTAACTGACCACAAGAAGGTCTTTCAAAATGGAACTTCTTAACATCCAAAACAAGTCCACACAAATGGGACCGCTTTGGATAACATTTAAATACAGAACCAGATTACTGGTTTTGAAACCAGATGCACTTTCACATGAACATGTCACCTTTGCCAACTCCCAGCCTGAGTCAATCCTGAACAGTTACTGATCCACACCTAATACTTACCTGACACTCAAACATGACCCCACTGTGACGCTCTTCTCCTGACTACCATGTCTCCATAACCCTGTGCAACTCTCTGCAAGTACCTGTGCAGTAATTCTTATATTCACCTTCAGGCTCTCTATCTATCCATCTTAAATCACAATATTTATGCGCAACTGCATGTATCCAAGTGTGTCCAACACCACCGGCAGGAAAAATTCCTTGCACGTTACTGTCATGGGTTTGTCTAGTGAAAGTGATTCAGATTAATACACAGATAGGATTTCTGTAGCACACCTGTGAAAAGGCACAGTTAGTGTGGAATTATGTATCAAGTTGGTTAAAATTAAATTATATTGAAAGAGAACAGGATGTGAAAGGATTAAAATGTACTTTTGTAGAATTAATAGTATAAAAATGTAATCTCTAGTTACTGAAACAAGTATATGTTCACTGTCAGTTATAGGCCTACTGATTTGCAAATATATATGTTTGATTTGAGTAAATACATAATACCGATCAACTTAAATTAAATACTAAATATTGAGCATGTTTTTTTAGAATTCATGCAAAAAATCTGACACATTGCATAGGTATTTATAACTAGGCATTGTATTGAATATTGTTTTGTTGACTTTATTAAATTTGTAGCTATTTATTAATGAACTGATTGCAGCTGAAAGAGTTAATTAAGTGTTGTATTGTTTTTTGTGTCTCTCAGAAACAATTTACTGTCACGCCTTCAGTATTTTGCAGATCTGTATTTTCTGTTACCATTTCAGGCTTATATAGAATACGCTCACCCTGGATTAGTTAAATACACTCTTTCGAAACAGCAACAGCTAAAGAATCGGCTCTTTGTTGGACCCTTGAAGTGCCTTCATAGACAGCGCTGTTTGCGCTCACCCACAAGTTAAACCAGCGCTTACTGGGCTCCCTACCCTAAAATAAAACACCCTTCTCAGAACAAACAGCGGACGCAAGCGGCTTCCGCTGACCTGCATGAACTTGGGCACAAGCGGGACGCACAGTTGCTGACAACACAGTTCATTAGACGTCAATGAAAGGAAGCTTCCTACATGTAGCCCGGACTATTTTAGCTACGAGGAGGGAAAACTCCCTGCAGTCTAGGATGCACCTATTTTAGACGACCAACAACATCGAAAGCATATTGCTTAGAAATGCATAAACGGAAGGCATGTTTATATATTTATACACTTTAACATATATGATTCTTTTATATGAGTAATTGTTCACAGTTTAACCTATTTAATATCCAGAAAAAAATAAAACAAAAAAAAAAACAACTAAGTGTTAAGCAGCAAAGTTAACGTGTCATGGAGAGTCACTGTTCTGGGCTGATTCTGGCTGGCCGAGTCTGAATTTCACCAGCACTCAATGTCAACACAAAAGACAGGTGAATGGCAGTAGGTGATACAGAGATGGCTTCAACTTTTAATTTTCCTCCGATTTGGCCCTTGTGTAACAGCACCAAAGCGTAGCGCTTGTAACAAGATGCGCCTACTGTCGTTCCCCAATGACACAACACACACAACAAACGGCTCGATACCTATACGATCCTGCGATGACTTCTTCACAGTCCACGATGAGGAACTTCTCTTGAACTTGCCCAGTAAACTTCTTCCCGGATTTGGTGCAGTATGTCTCTCCACACACACTGCGAATTCGCATGTTCTGGAAGGGAATTACAGCGTTAGGCCTACCAGGGCAGCACTGCTACACGTGCCTTGGCTCTAATATTCAATTAATTTGGGAACTATTCACTTTTCTTAGAAGCCCCTAACCCAACCACTTAACCTAACTTTCCGAATCCCAAAAATCTAAATTAGATTTTAGACTGCATAGCTCTATACAGCCTAACTGCGAGTTTAGTTAATCCATCATTATTACTTAACTTCAACAGTCAGTAATGTGCCTAAATTCATGTTTTTACATTAGCCGTATAATGAAACGAAAGCAGGCATACGGTAAGATGTGAACTGTCGACTTCCAGAGCTTTACACATTTCAATAAAGTAGTGCAGGTTCTTCTCATCCAAGAGAATGTAGACGGGGACTCTGCGTTTCTCGGAAGCCTCCATCAGATCGCAGAACAAATCAACATCCGTGAAAACATCCATCACCAGTGCTATTACCTACACAAAGAAGTTAATAGGCCAAGTCATAAACAGCCTTTCAACTGCTCTACATGCGTGCAAATGTAGAAGGTCAAATATGCCCATACCAGAGTAGGTTCTTTTACATAATTAACGTACAGGTGTATAGCTGAAGATGACAATTAAGGTTCTTTATTTCCTTATATCTCACATACCTTCTTGGCTTTACTTATAACTGAGCGAATGAGGTCTTTGACGTTGTGGGACTTGTCCCGTTGGAAGTAGATCTGCGTTTCCGACGGTCCGTATCGGTCAGGAAGTTTCGGCCAGCCTAGCTCCAGCATCGGCGGCTCTTCGTCCGACATCATGGGGAAATACGTCCCGGAGGTGAGCTCCGACACCGTGTCCCCCTCTCCGATCTCAGAGCCATTTCCGCACACATTACTCGAGAAGCTATTCTTGGCCACGTTTTCGGTAATGAACTTAATTTCCAGAGATGAAAGAAAGTTCAGCTCTCTCTCCTCCGCCAAGACACGCCGGTACTCCTCCTCCCCGGACTCCAGCAAGGCGTCCGTGGCCAGTCTGGCCGCTTCATTGTGGCTCAGCTCCAAGGCCGAACTGTACCTCCATGGGTTCTTTACTTCTTCCAGCCGGTTGGCGAGTTTACCCAGCGCTTTACGCCCGCTGTTCATCGGCCTTAGCACCTCCGAGTTGATCATTTCACCTGGAAAGTAACTATATGCGAACGTTTTGTCTGAATAATGTGAAATAACTTATTAAATATACCCGTAAATCGTTTGTTTCAGATCATCCGGTTAACAACTGTTCCCTGTCATTGTTATGACAGCAGTCCCTGGGGCTCCCGGTATTGTTCGCGTGCCTCTACTCTTTCACCTGCGCCCCGCTGCTGCACTCAATACTCCACCCCCGCCGATGAGATCGGTCTCTCTTTACATTGGTGAAGAGCATGACCGCCTCCCTCGGAAGTATACTGCTTTATAGCCGTGTTTTTACTGGGAGTGCATGTAGTCCACCCCCCCAAAAAAAAAAAAAAAAAATCGGATGGACACATTCCCATACAAACGAAGCAACAACCATATAAAAGTTTACCGAGTGCTTTCGAACTATTAGAAACGTTTTTTTTTTTTAAATATATTTTTTGATACACGTATAAACGTCTCCCATTTCTGCATTCAGTACATTAAGGACAGATAATTGTATTATATTCATTACATAGTCTGTTGTATTTCAGATTTGATCAGTGCATGATTTGGCATAGGGACACAAACCGTTTACGAAATGCCGACTCCAGTCAACAAACTAACACGCCAGTGGCTTTACCGGTGAGTACTTCCCATCAGGTCGCCTAGTCATTTTTGTAAATAATTAAAACAATAGAACCCGATTTTTAAAAAAACGTAAGTTCCAGTAAGGAGCAATAATTGGTCCGTGTTTTCCTACATATTTCACTAATCTCGTAATTCCCCTTGATCCACGTGTGATGAGTTTCAAAGCATACTTTCAAATATTCTATTGCATTGCTTCATGTTTTGATAAAAGGAATAAAAACAAGACTTTAAAAGTGTGGAACTAGATTGTCCTTGAAACATTTGGACCTTGGCTACAGGTGTTCTAAAGCTGCGAAGTCAATGATAGTCTACCTTGTAATAAGACTGTAAAGTTAGATTTCATATGACAACAATAGCTGACTTGTACATTTACCGATCCTTTACTGGATATAGTGTTCATCTACGCATGCTATTTGAAAAGCAAATAAAGCGGCCATGGATGGCAGATTCGCGAGATAGATTTACAAATTACCTCCATGTAAAAATGTCAATACACGCAAATACAGCGAAGGGGAGGTTTGTAAAAGCTGAAACGGAGGTTTCAGAAAGAATGTCCCAGTCAGGATCAGAATTCAACTGGCGTGAAAGGCACGTAAAACTACGGTAAACTAAAAAGACAATGGCTAAAATTGCGATGTGTAACACTAACAACAAAATACGTATGAAATAATGACATGGGAAAGGTACTGTAAGAATCTGATACCATCTACAAAATGTATCATTAATGGACTGTAAGTGTTTCTCGCAGTGGACGTTTAGTAGAAAATGCCACACACAAACATACACAAACACACATTATATATAGAGTGAGTTTGATATTGAGTTTGACACAACTCAATCATTCAAATTTTTATGTGAATGAATATAAAATAAATATTGGGGGGTACACACGCGCCTGTTTCCTTGCCCCTGCATGTATTTATACAGGGACATATGTGTGTGTGTGTGGGTAAACATTATTGCCTCCGAAACGCACTCTGGGTGTTAATTCTCTGTTAAGACTTGAAAATCAGGTTTAACTGGAATTTCGGCAGCATTTCAAGTCAGAGTAAACACTACAACAACCCATGTTTGACGACAATACACATTTGACAGGTATAGATAACAGGGTAGTTAACTATTGGATGGCAAAGGCATTTAATAGCAAGAATAGCTGTTAATAGCTGTTAATTTAAAAAGATTCCTGTGCAAGAATCATATGTTTTGTCCTCAAAAAAGAAAAAAGAGTAAAATACATGTAAAATTACATTTTCACTAAACACGCTGAGCCGGTTTTAATAATGGACTTTAATATTAACATTGGATGTTTGCCTGCATTTACACTGAGCACAGGCAACAGTGCAAAATATGTTTTTTACAAAGGCATCCACATTTCATTTCCATGGACCTAAATAACTAATTTGATAAATGAAAGAGAAAAAATCTCACTGCATTAGATATCCAGCTGTTCAAATAACCAGTGAACAGTGATGTTTGAGAAGATTGAGCCAATACGCACGTGCTTGAATAGTCTGTTGAGTACTGTAGATAAATGACAGACAATCCCTCCAGCAAGGGTAGGTACACGCTGCAGTTTATAATGAAAATGAGAGTCATTCCAGCTTGCCCAGGCAAGTGCAGATACCAGTGTTGGAGAAGCAGAATCAAGAAAAAGAGAAAAGTAATTACCAGTAGTGGAAAAAGAGTGTGTAGGGGAATTTATTTCTTATGTGTTAGTATGTTACCTCTGACGGGCTGTGAATATGAGAAGAGCTGTCCAGACAACAGGTGAGTAGAAAATTTCAAGTGGAGTCAAATTATACAGATCAAACAAAGGATATCCATTCATTCATTTATCCATCCCTTTCCTTTCAGGTGAAACTATTAGTCTACATTTGTATGCAAATGTTCTACAATACTCTCCCTGTGAGAGACTATGGCTCATTGTAGGCCTGACTAACTCTGCAGTTTCTGAAAATGAAGTAGGGTTTCAGCCAACATGTTCTTTCTTGCAATTGATACACATCGAAAGTGCTGCTTCAACACATTCCTACTGATTCTATAAGGCACCCTCAATTAAATATCAAACAGCATTGGAAGGATTGTGATCCTGGGCCAAAATGATGAAATATAGGTTGGGGGGCGAGAGAGGTGAAGGAATAAAGGATTTACAGAGTCCTTTGAAGGAACACGATACAGTTTTCCCCTCAATTACTCATTATTAATTATTGAATAAAACACCTAATGTGTCATTAACAGTAAAATCCCTCCATATTGTAGACATTTACCCTAGTTAGGGTCATAGGGCAGCCTGAAGTCAATCCCAGGCAGTACACGACAGGAGGCTGGGGTGCAGCCTGGGTGGGACGCCAGTCACAGGGTACATGCCGAAGCACGGTGCAATTTCGAGGCTGATTAGTGATTACATTGATAGACAAAAGCCAAATGAAGATGCCTGATGTGAAAGAATTAACTCATATTTCAGAAATCTCACTTCATATATATGAATTAAGTTTTTTTTTTCCAGGATGTCTCACATCTGTTTAATATGCAGGTCATTATCCGGTAATAAACAAAAGAAACATTTTTGGGAGGTGAGCTTTGATGGAACTATCGGTATGCAGAAAAGGAAACCAGTACGATATAAACAACGGCTAAGAGTTTTACACATTAAAGCTCATCTTGGCCTTTGAGAAATTTAATGATTAGGGTTGATGGAACTTTATCAGATTTGAGTTTACCATATGTTCCCCCTATTGAAATCTGCTCCTCGATTCCAAATCCAGGCCTTGTTTTCAGTTTTCCCCGGTAGTTAGTTTAATAATTACTAATTCTGATTGGCCACAGAGGCTTCACACCCAACTCACAGGTAAAGGAAGGCTGGGGATCAGCAGGGCTCGGTCCTTGAGGACAGTGATTCCAATATATATGTTAAACATGACAATTTGTGATACGAATGTCTATATAACAAGCTGCTGGATTTAGGTGTTTGATTGAATGAAATTACTCAAGATTCGCAATAACTATATAAATAATATTCATAGCGTTCACAAAATCATTAGCAAATTTTCTGATACATGTTGCAATCAGAGAACTCTATATACTAATGTGAACAGGTGTCAGACTGAGTTGTTGGGGGTGGTGGGGGGGAGTTGACACATATTTCATGTACACAGAGCAGAGACCTGAATTGAGAGATTTTCCTGAACCCACAGCTCTGGGGGTGTCCAGCCGCGCAGCCACACCATAATTTACAGGAATTTATTTTCTTCCCTCCCTACTCAGGTATCATTTTCTGGTTGTTTTTAATTTCTTTTGTTGTCATAACAGATCTGGAACACTTGTTTATCCGGTTGTCTCTCTTGCCAAAGGAATGTCAGCAAGTGTATGGGATTGTGTTGTCACCATCTCACCCCCCCCCCCCCCTCCAACTCATGACTGTACCAGAGAAGGCAGCCCAAACGGCATCATCGCCTGCGCTTGCGTCACGCCAGCGGTGGGTCTGATCAGCGACAGTGATGAGTCAGCACGCAGAAAGGAGGCGGGGCATGAATGCATGAAAAATATGCTGCCACTTCACTTGGGTGAATCAAAGGGGATGGCTTGTTGGCTTCAGAAAGGCCCGCGCTGGCCAGGAGAACCTGTCTTTGTGTTCACTTGCCAGAGAGCCTCACATGCACCTTCAACGCCATCTCCTTAGCCAAGAAGCTCCAGCAGCATCTCCAATGGAGCCCCAGTGGTATCCCGTAGGACTGGGGGAGGATGGCAGGTGGAAGATTTGCCTGTGACAGCTGAGGAGAACAATCCTCCCCATGCGCTACAGGGGCACCATTGACAGTGTCCTAAATCGCTGTTTTACCGCAATTCATTTCAATACCACAGCGATGCCCCAAGGTACTTGATAAGAGTGTGTGGCAATCTATCACTGCATCATTTATACAAAATAGTGCACAAGGCAAAGAACGAATGGCAGAAGACAACGGAGGAGAGGAACCAGGAACTTCCAAGTAGGGACAAAAAAAAAAAACCCTCTGGAGGCCCAAGGATGACTAGCTGCCCAACCCCACCCCCCTCAGGCATACAAACATAATAGGGAACAGAGAAAATGAGGGAGCTTAAAATAAAAGCAGGGTGTAAACTATGGGGAGCGTTAAGAGTCCATCGGTAAGCAGGTCTGTGTCAGCTGGCAGACTACAGACATATTTTAAAAACAAAGGAACTGCTCTCTCCTCCATTCAGGATATCCTTCTTAAAGGCCCCAGCAATGCGGGGGACCCCTCCCTCCCTCTCCAACCTAACAGATATACTGGAGCATCCATATCCTGAGGCTGATCCTGACTCCCCACCTGCCTGAGACTAGTGATCTGTACAACCTCCCGCACTTATTTTATTGTTTAATGACTCCATTGACCCTGTACTGCTTTTTATGGTATGTTTACTGGATTGCAGTCAGTACTCATCAATTTTCTGGGTTTGAATTTTAACATGTCGCATGTTTCTCACGGCTGCTGAGGAATTCAGCTTGTCTTTACTTGCAGGATGTGCACTCTCAGGCCTTACATTCAGCTCCTTGTCGGGTGCAGTACTGCGATTTGCACGCAAAGTCCATGCACTTACTTCTTACCTCCGTACACCTTCCCGTAGAAGGTATGACAAGGAAGCTCCATTTCCCTTGAGTTTATTACTGGTTTGCCAGTGTTGGTTACCACTCACATGGCATTTTGTTCTGTTGTAGCATCTAAAGAGTTTTGAGTTGTTCTGCAGGGTTGTGGGCTGACATACAATAAGTCATTCAGGGCTGCTCTGCACTGCCCCCTGACAAGTTTGTGGTCATTTGCTTTCCGGTTCTTCTACGCGACAGTTAAACACACTGGAAAAACTCGCCGCTAATGGCAGCCACCCACTACGTACATGGTCAGCACGCCAACGGACAAATTCGTCTTCACGATACGTTTCTCAATGCTTGCCTTCCTACATACCGTGCGTCACATTAGGATTATAAATGACCTTTCCGACGTGTCGTTGTTACGCTAGTTTGGCTATCAGTGGAAATTCCAGTTTCGGAAAAAGTCGAAGAGGAGGTTAAGCAAGAAGCTACCCAGCGGGTTTAAAGTTAATTGTTATAAGATCCAGCAAGACTGTGCATATATACTATAAATTTCATCATTCATCCATCATTCATTATTAAAAAGGAAAACCAGTTACCCAGTACAGGGTTGTGGAGAGGGCTTGGAGCTTATCCCAGGTCACAAATAGTACAAGGGAGGGGTATATGTACACACACACACACCCATGTAAATATATAACACAATACATAAATGGTACATGTATACATTTATGCTTATAATCCGTATGATGTATAAATGTTGAGAGCAAGCAGCATGCGTAATGACATGGATATGATGCTTATCCCATTAAGGTCTCGTCTGTTATACCAGGTAGAGGGGAGTATACCCTGAACTGGAAGATTACATAAAAACACAGTAACCATTAACGCGATTACCCCGTCGTAATGTACCATTACCGTAACGCACGCCACTCGGTGAGTTACTTATAAACGTGCAGTGCGCATTAGATGATTTTAAATAATACAGTCAAACGAGACAGCTGGAGAGTGCAGTCAGTGCATCAGGAGTGGTAACAGGATCACATGAGGAGATTAGCAGAGGTAAGCAAACACCAGGTGATCAGTCCGGCGTTTTAGCTCACATTACGTGCCAGCAGGTAATTTCTCGATTGCTCAAAACAGATAGTAAACCCGCACATGATCCATGACAATTATGACTCCTCTTGATAGCATTACGGTAAGGAAACTTGCTGCAATGAAACCACTTGGATCTTGAAAATTACCGGAACCTGAAGCACTAACTGCAAGCGATAAATGACAACGCTGGAAAGGTGGTTTGATCGGCGGCACTTCCCAGGGCAGCTTTGTTTGAAAACAGTGCGCCCACCTACAAACAGTGGCCTTACTGCACTTTCACCATCTTTACACGTGAACACAGTACACTTGCACCCTGTCCTGACCTTCCTTTTAACGCGCGTCCCTGACATGCCTTGCGGCTGCCTACCTGCTTCCCCATGTGGGGACCACGCACTGCCTCGTGTGGATGGCAGAGGTAGTAACTGTCAGGAACGTGAGGAAAATTCACAAACCACAAATATCTAGCTGTAGAAATTGGCAGATACTTTTATAGGTAAAATAAGTCGATCTGCACAACAGCTAATCAGCAATTCAGGATCTTCGTAATAATAATAATCTTATAGTGAGGGGAAGTACCAATGTGGGAACTACGTGTATTCCGCAGACTTTTAGAATTATTAAAAAGGAAAATCTGTTCCAAAATGAATATGGATGATGTGTTTTAATACACACAAAAAAAGGTTTATTAGTAATGAATTTCTTCACATTGAGTTTATGGAAGACAGCGCCCTCTACTGCGATAATCAGTGCTTTCTTCTTTTAGATGACACGATACAGCTTTCTTCCAAGTCAATAATGGTGTAACATCTGATGGGAAACCACGAATTCCCAGGAAAACCTTATAGCACAACCATTTAGCTTTACAAAACGGAGAGGACACCATAGTCATGTGACATCTATCATGCTAAAAATACAAACAAAATTTAATTTAATTACAAACAATCCTATATTCTGCTTTTTCTTCGGTGTAGAAGTACAGCAATTGAATCAATCCTCAATAACCGCAATCAAACTCAAGAACCCCATTCACAACAATAAGACCTGTATGTACTCAACAACACAAAAATCCTTTCCCAGCCTCCAGAAAATTAAACTTCCAAAATGATCTTTTGGTGCAGTGATTTGCAGAAAACACTGCATTTCATTGCTAGTCATCTGTTCAAGGAGAGAAAGGAGGTAGATTTTTTGAGGGGAGGGCTGGTGCAGGTCTGGTGTTACACAAATGTTGTATGTATCCTGTCTACAGCACCGGAACTGACAGCAAACCGGTGAGCAAGAGAGGGGGGTGCGGGTATTTCAGAGACCCGCATCGTTGTATGTGACAGAAGACACTTTCAGGATGCTCTGCGCGTTCTCCTCCACTAGGGGGCGCCACTTGATTTCCCCGGTTAGCAGCAAGTCCTCCCCATCAAGTGAGTCAAGGAACTGCATCTGTGTGGGAAATGAACACTGAGCCCACACCAGCAACTCTGCAATGACTTATCGAAACACACGTTGCCCATATGCATTTTTCATATTTATCTTTGAATGGCATGAAAATTTGAATAAAAACACAAATAAAAATATTGAGAGCTTCAAATTGTTATATTTTAAATCAAGACTTACCATTTTACTATAAAATTGTTAAAATATTCATTAGTCACTCATTTCCAAATCGCATTTTTATAACCAAACACATTGCTGTTTTGGTTACAGTTCTCAAAGCAGTCAGCAGGGGGCACCTGTACATCCTTCATGGTGACCTCAGCAAATCTAAGGGGTGGAATTATGACAAGGCCCATGTCGCTTCGAAAGCTCCTTCAAATGCGGTCTAGCCATGCGCTCTTTTTTACCGAGTCACGAAGGATCCACCCGTTGGATCCTTCACAGCCCAATATATCCCAAGATTCATTGCACGCACCTATGAAGGACGCAGCCTGCAAAACATACATAGACCGTGTCCTTTGAAGGACGCAGCCCCGGAGTCCGAATCAGAGCATTTCATTAATGTCATTAGTGTAATGACACAGGATACTGGCAGTTTCGGGGACTAGTGTAAGGGATTTCAGTTTTGGGAGTGGGGATAATCTGGCAATAAGGGTGAATTATGTGAGACGCCTCTGGCAAAAATGCTCAGAAGTAATAAACACTTTGTTTCTCTCCGCAGGCCAGTGCTGCCTTCACATATCTGGCGATACTTGGAAATTCTGCAGAAGCAGGAGGACCTTTCATCTGTTTTTGTTCTCTTTCCTGGTTGACATTGTGTTCAAGCTTGTTACTCCACCCAGCTTGTAAATCCTATGAAGCGTGTCATGTCACCCCTGGCCCAACCTGTTAGTCAACCAGGCCCTCGGGAAGCTGCACTCACTGCAGAGGGCACCCCTCCTCCCCGCCCCCACCAGTAAGGTAATCTTCTAATCGTCCAATCAAACTGCTACCTGTCTTCCATTATGAAGTGATGACTTCAAACTTATTTGCTGGTAAATATCCTCCCCCCCAATAAAATGTGACAGAATTTAACCTGAAATCCAGTGACATCCTGCATGTTTTGACTGCGGGGCGGGGGAAGGGGGTTGCTAGAGGCGACCTCTCCGTGGAATGTTCCGGAACACACGGTATAAGTTGCCAGAGCCTGCAGGTGTTTCTGTAAGTGCTGGTGTTTTTTTATCATGCACGTTGTGAAAATACATAAAAAGGGACAGCTTCTGGGGTCTCCACAGGGCAGGGGGGGCATTACCCACTGTCCTGCGTGGGGGGTTCGAGGGCCTGGGGTCCAGGAGGTGGAATGGCGGCTGTGAGAACAAGTGCGGTGCCAGGACAGCACTCCATGGAAGCACCGCCAAAAGCAGTAAGGGGTCCGGTATGGAGGGCCGAAGATGGAGGGAAGCCACCTTCTGCAGAAAAGAGGAAAAAGAGAGGGAGCCGGCAGGGCGCTGACCTGCTTGCGGACGTAGTGCACCATAAGCTCCAGCTGCCGCGGGTCCTCACACTGTTTGTTGAACAAGTTCCTCCAGAGAGCCGCTGCCAGGACCCGGTCACATGACAGGATGCC
>JAODJX010000129.1:5178086-5191333 GCA_026776945.1 Isichthys henryi | reverse complement strand
TACAATCAGCCTCAGCATGTTTTTGGACTGTGGGGGGAAACCGGAGTACCCGGAGGAAACCCCACGACGACATGGGGAGTACATGCAAACTCCACACACATGTGACCCAGGCGGAGACTCGATCCCGGGTCCCAGAGGTGCGAGGCGACAGTGCTAACCACTGCACCACCATGCCGCCCCTATTGTAGAGTATCCACAACTCATTATGAAATCACTGCTGTAATACCAATTCATACTTAAAGGCAGATGGCGGCCTTCCATAGAGTGATAATGGAATGTGCCAAGGTGCTTCACTGGTATATTTGCATAAAGCGGATTGAAAATATCACTATTTATCATTAGAATATATATCAATAAGTCATATAGGTGAACTTTTTTAAAGGGTATGGTGATGTGACAGGGGTTAGTATTGACCTGAATTTACATGGGGTTCATCTTACCCCCATTATTTTACACCGCTGCTCCACATCTTCCCACATGGAGTGCACCAGGTACCTGCAAAGGTACTTCCCTGCTCGACCTTCCTGCCTCATCCGGACGAGACACATCCTGCAGAAGACATGAGCAACACCCAAGAGGACATGACATGTTAAACACCCATCCACACTAGCCAGGGAGCTTCCAAATCACTAAGCACACTTCCAGGTTACTGTCTTCACTTGCAGAACGTAAAGGGGGGTTTCAGAGCCACCAAGCTCACTTCTTACAAATGATTACCCTCAATGGAAACAATAAAGGGTTCTTACAAGCCAACATATTCACTTAAGGCCTTTAAAGGATGCTTCAAAACCCATATGCAAGAGTGCATTAACAAGGGTGCGTCCAATCAACTAAGCATATTTTCAGACCATTGAAGGTGTATCCAATCCAGGGTTCTCACTTGCATAAAGTCAGGAGTGCTTCCAAAGCATTCCATTCACATGCACAACATCAATGGAACTTCCCAATCTTGAGACGTACACTCAAACACCATCAAGGGAGTTTCCAATTCACTGTGCTTAATTAAAGCCATCAAGGGTTGTTCCAAGAGAATATGCAAACTTCTAGATTGTTAAGGGTACATCCAAACCACCATGCTTATAAACACCACCATCAAGCCTCCAATTCAATATACTCACTTGCACACCATCATGGGTGACCCCTAACCACATTTGTCAATTGCAAACAGCTTAGGGTGTGTTCAACCTGCTATACCCACTTCGAGACCCTCAAGAGTACTTAGAGCAAACCATTACTCTCACTTGGTGGTAGTAAAGGATGCTCCCTATACACTCTGGCCACATGGAGAACACTATTACAAGTTGAAGTCAGTCAACAACTACTTCACTTGTACATTGCTAAGAGTGCTTCCAATTCACTATGTTCACACACACATCAGGCAAGCGGTATGCAGCTCAGCAGGCTAGGGACCATATCTGCAAGGGGGCTGCCAAAGTAATTACAGTGCTGTTGGGCAAAGCCCTTAACTCTAACTGCTCTAGAGGTGCTAGGCACTGACATATACATCTCCCTCTGCCATGGAATACAAGGTGGGATGGGCAAAAACTACTTAATTTCTCCTCTGGGGGGATGAATAAATAAGGGATAAATAAATTGCTCAATTCTATTATGCATAATTGCTCAACATCAAGGGTGTATTCTACTCAATACATACATACATACATTTGGGTGCTCCCAAGCCACTATGCTCACCCGCAGACCACCAATGGTTCTCTCAACACAAAATGTTCATTTTCAGTACTGCTTAACTACTCTGCAGATTTGTTTGTTTTTTTTTAAAAAAAGAATTTTACTACTTTTAAAGACTGCTTACCACACATGGAGCTCTGCCACCAAAAACCAGGAGTTGAGTGTGTCCGGCAGTGAGCACTCTAAGGGCAGATGGTGAAACATGAGGAACCCCAGTTATGGACACATTGTCAAACAGTTGCCAAAAGCCACTGGAGTTTATGCTCCACATTCTTCACGAACAATCATAACACATTAAAAAGACACATTAATCTCAGTAATAACAATAAAATGTCAGTAGGCAACTTTAGCCCTAAATCTCTTATTGTGTGGCGTCTTCCCCCTCTTAATAAAGCAACAATTGAAATCCTCTCATATTATACCTTGGTCAGTAACATTTTAATTGTTTACAAACAGCATTCAGTGCATACAGTCATCTGCTCCCTGTACTCTTCCATATTGCATGTGCTTGATTTCCCAAGGAAAACGAACAAAAAGTCACATTTCAAGCATTTTTAATATACAACTGCCATTCATTTCATTATTTTGAGAGGAAAAAAGCAATAATTAAATGTGCAAATTCTGAAGATCAGAAAACATGCGATTACACCATCAAGACCATTATCTAAGAGAGTTAAAAAAAATATAAAAATTATAATCTCATTCAGCTATTAGATCAGACTAGAGATAATACAGGTTGTGAAATACCAAACAAATGTTAATCTACTGCAGGAAACTTACTTTCAAAGAAGTCATCGTATGCGATTCTCTCAACACAACAGGTATACATTCGTAAGGCTGCTATCTTAATTTTCTGAAGGAAAAACAAAAACAAGCATGTGTCTGATGGAAGCCTTGCGCAGTGCCACATGCTAATTAACAGCAGGGCATGGTCATGCGAATGTACAGTTTTTAAGCAAGGCAGCTCAAACGCTCACCCATTTGTTGTATTTGAGAGGTCCTGTAAAGCCCATGGCTTCGATAAGTCTCGTGAAGGTTCCCATCTCTTCTTTGGGGGCCTCTGCGGGTTCTTTTACTGCGAGCAGCTTTGGAGACACCGCGCACGTTTCTCAAAATCTATTTTTAACTCACCAGTCCAAGGGCACATTTCACAGATATGAAAATACTGCCAGCATGTATGTGTCTATTCAAAAAACAAAACACCTGAATGACAGGCATCCAAAGACACGGGAAGGGAGGAAGGCATACACAACACAGACACACATACGAGCATAAATTAAAAGACTAATCAACATCGTGTGTGAGACTGGGGGTTACAGCAGAGGCATGGATACAGCGGGGCCCAACACATACAGGAGCCCTTTAATATGCAAAATCATATGTAAAATTGAAGGGGATGAGGGGGTGGGTGGAGCAAGGTGATATTTTGTCAGGGAGACCAGAATTTCTGGCTACACCCCTGCATGTGACATATTCAGATGCAGGACGTCCAGTGACTTCATAGGTAAATATGTTTTTAAACATAAATTATTAACTGGTGAAGTATAGTTCCAAAAAGGAAAAAACAATGTGTTAAGCCTATATCTACAAGGGTATCTGTACATTTGGCCGATGATGGTAGTTTTCTAACTCTGACTTATTACAGGGCAGGTCGGAAGGCCTCATCAAATACAAGCACAACTGGCTGTAGGCTTCAAACATGCCTAATTTGGTACCCAATGAACAGTGACACCCACATCCTTTAAAGCAACATTCAACACAGCACTTGTTAATTTTTTTATAGCTTAAAAAAGGGACAATTGCAAATGCAAACATTCATGTTATCAGTATTAGTCTGCCTGTCAATCCTTCTCTCCAATAAATTAATACATTGATCTCTGCTAAGGCTGGCCTTTCAAAGGATATATTTTATTTGTTAGCTATATGTGTGTGCAACATTTCAGATTGTGGTGTACAACGTGAGGCGCACCCTCCATCTTCCCAAAATGCCAGACACGTCCACACGGTATAATTAGTATAATTCGCATAATTAAGTCACGTTAAGTATCTTAGGCTGGCAGTGTACCTCTCCGGTGAGGTGAAGCCGCCGATGCTGTACTCGGGATGCACCGGGGCAGGCTGCTGCTGATCTGAGAACAGCTGCTTGCTGCTCTGCAACCTGCGTTTGCGGAGGATTTTTAAAGTTAGAACAGAAGGATGCTGTACGTGCAATGCTCATCTTCTACGCATCTGTCCATAAATTATTAAAAACTGAATATTAACTTTAATGCCAATAGCATGCAATTATTTTCACAATTTTATAAAACCTGCGTATTGTTTAATAAATTACATACTGCATCAGCCCCCTCTCTCGAATGACCCAGGATGATACATTGCAAAATTATCTCATTTACAAACGTCATGTGTGACACAGGACAGGTGCAAACAGATAAGCATCACAGCTGTGAGTGCAACCTATAATATAATGACAAGTTTTCTCCAAAATAATGTACAAATGTACTGTTACAGTTGATGTGTAGATGAAGTTTTGTAACGTGGAGTCTAAACGTGCAGCTATAGATTAACCCGATGTATTAAAACTGCTAACAGTGCTACAAACATACAGAAATGGATTTGCCCTCATTACAACTCGTTTATGCGCAATTTAAAGAACAGTTACAGCTTAACAAACTTATCGATGAGGTCAGACAGCTAACTTAAAGCACACCGCTGTCCAACTCGATTACCTTTACGACAGCGGCTCTTGAGGCTGAAGAACTTATCGTAATGCTTCTTAACGCGGAATGCAAAACTCGCCGATACATGTTTTCTCCTCCAGCTAACGAAATTACTATTTTGACTCTAGTGAAAGACTAGGGGACAAATAAGTGCTGCAGCCCCCTCTACGCGACTATTTCCCACGTTGTATAACTCTAAGCATCGCCCCGCCTCCCGGAGCAAAGTCAAAGGAACATGTGTCACCTTCATATCCGTCCGTGCTGCAAACAACGGGCGTCCGCCTTTTATTCCGCCCGGAGAAAGTAATCTGTGACACACCAGCTTCTCGCGGTGAATGGGTTTTCTGGGATCGGCCTGGTTATGGTGTCAGTTAATGGGATGAGAGGAGTATTTATATGGTCTCAGAAGCGCACACACTAACATCATCTCCTGATATAAGTACAATTCTCTAGACTTGCACACGCTAGATATCAGCCTACGTCAGACATACACTGCCAGGCCAAAAAAGGGCACAGTTTGAATTTAAATAAGCAAGTACTTAAGAGTCAATGATTGGACCATTATTAATGCTCCCCAACGTTATGTAGCAATAAAGTGAAGTCAGCTGAGTATCTGAATCTACTGAATGGCCAGGTTATACCATCAGTGGATTTTTCCTTACCTATAATGGCATGGGAATATTCCAGGATGATAATGCCAAGATCCATCGGGCTTGAATTGTCACAGAGTGGTTCAGGGAACATTAGGAATCATTATCATAGATGATCTGGCCACCTTTGACCTTAACTTCATTGAAAGTCTTTGGGATGCGTCTTGTTATTTTCGCCAGGCAGTGTACATATAGCATTTTGTCTCATTCAGCTTTTTCAGAACCTCAGACGATAACAAGGTAGTGAAAAACCAGTGACTATCTCTGCCCTCTGGGGTTTTTTTATTCAGGTATACCAACATAGCAGGATCCGTACAGTGACCCACATGTTATGGAATAAAACACAAACCGGGTGAGATTGGTTTCTTTAGTCAGAAAAACTAGGTAGCTTGAACAGGTTGCAAGACTGGATGTGTGTCTCCAGTCTCAAATGTTACAGGCTTGATTTCCAGCTGATGGGGAAGCCTGTCCTGGCTATTGGTTGATACACCTTAGCCTCTGCTGTCATTTAACAAATACACAAGGAGCAAGAGGAAACAGTAAATCTACTTGGTCAAACTTAGAAGTCCACACTTCTCATTTCTACTCTTTTTCCCCTCTGCTCTCGGGAATAAAATTTACTCGCAAATCTAAAGCATAAAGTCAGATACAGATAATATGATGTCTATTGTGGAAATATTTTGGCTGTTTAGGGTACACCGGGCATCTTTCCGGTGGGCTGAAGGGTTTGTGGACAGGGGACCCCCCCCCAACATGGCAAAATTCATCATGGGGGACTCTAAAGTTCAGCAAAAATTTTTATCCCAGTCCAGCCCCAGACATGGTATAAATCTTCAGACGTTTTGTTTTGTGAATTTTAGAGTCTGGTTGTATAACATTAAAATGGCTCCTGTATTCAGAGTGACATGTGTGGAGTTTGCACGGATGCCACGTAGAAGCCGCTTCTGTTTTGATGAAAGGAAGTTGGGATGTCATACGCACTAGAGAAGAAGTAATGAGAGTCAGCTGGTCCGGGCAGTGGGGATAGCAAGCGTCATTAGGCCAAGCTGTGCCAGAATAATAATAAAGGAAATGCTCTTTGATGTGGTAGAGCTTTGGCAGGCCATGTTGTCTTTTAGAAAAGGACAGGTCAGGTGGTGTTGAAAAGCAGACAAGCCAATAGGGTGCAGCAGCACCTAATGTAGAACAGAACTACTGCTGGAATCAGCAGCTCTATCGAGATCCAAACCATTTTAAACAGTGTTAAGAAGTTAAGTTAAAAAGTGTTGCATTGTGGAAAATTAATGGTGTTTATTTGTGAGTATAACGGTTTCTATGGCAAAATGCAGTCCATCCATCCATCCATCCATCCATCTTCCAATGTAGGATCTGTGCCAGGTAACATGGGGCACAAAGCAGAGAAACACCCTGAATGTCAGTCTATCGCAAGGCAAACATTCTTAGAGAGACTCTATAGTCCAAATGTCCATATATGGACATATACATGTCCATATATGGACATGCCGATTCATCATAACCACATGTTATTTGAAATGTGGGAGGATGCCAGAGTACCCAGATGAAATCCATTTTTGGGGGGGGGGGTAGAATTCAAACCCCCCCAGTAATGAATAACAAAAAATTATAATGATCACATTCATGTTTAATGTGGCAGCCCTGTGCTGGTTAAGCAGTTATGGAAAATGGATATTTACATTGAAATTTTTGAAATGACACACAACGGCTGTCTGGACAAAGTACATGTCAGTTTGCATTTCCAGTCTCAATTTTAAATCGTAATGATTTCACTGTTTTTTTCCACAGACCCTTCTAACTTAATTTTGTTTATTCAATCAATATTCAGCAAGTTCGGCCATGCACACACACCGACTGTATTTGCTTTGCCGTTCGTAGACTTAACTTAAAAGTCACTACATTTAAAGAATTATTACATCTGGCCATGCTGAAATGTTTCCTGTCCCCGTTATTTGCTGCGCCTTCCAAAACAAACCGGGTCTGCTAAAAGAGAAAAACAGCAAAGCACCTTCCCTGCTGTCCCTAAAAATGATCCATGCCTTCACTGAAATGCACTGAGGCACACGCATCAAAGTGTCTAAGCCACGGTTTAATATATATATACCCGAGGATCATGAATCAGCCATGACTCCAAACAGCACATCCATTTCTTTTTCAGAGCCTCTCGGAAAACTGCCACATTGTTTTATCCAGATCATGAAATCATAAAAGAGCTGAATATTCCCCTCAGTGGAGGTGCTCTGCTGCCGTTGCCCAGCTGTGCCGCTGCTGTGGGCAGAGCTGTCAGTCATACAGATGGCTGAGATAATCTTCGCTCCTTTTTAAACATCTTTTAAAGTGAGTGGCAGTTGCCTTTCAGAGTGGCTGTCATATCTGGCTCTTTGATGGGCAGCATGGTGATTTGGAAGACAACACTGTTGCCTCACAACTCCAGGGTTGGGGGATTTGCATGCACTCACTGTCTGTGTTGATTTCCTCCTGCAGCCTGAAAACATGTGGCCCTGTACCCTGCATTTCCTGGGATCGGCTCCAGGACTTCCTCAACCCTGTGCTGTGGTGTTTCTCAACTCAGTCCTCAGGGACCCCCAGACAGTCCACTTATTTGCTCCGTCCCAGCTCCCAGCCAGTCAAGAACACGGAATACCTGGTGCAGGTATGTTGCATAAGCAATTATAGAGTATTTAGTATTGTAATGCAGCCATTATCTTTGTAAGTGCACTTTAAGAATATTTTATTGCATTTTGGCGTTTAATATTTATACTTGGGCCGGCATGGTGGTGCAGTGGTTAGCACTGTTCCCTCATTGTTATCTCTGGGACTAGGGCTTGAGTATCCACCCACGAAGTATGTCTGCAGTTTGCATGTTGTTCCCGTGCTGCCATGTGCTTTTCTCTGGGTTCCCTCCCACAGTCCAAAAAACATGCTAAGGTGAATTAGAGTTATGGAATTCACAGACTGTGAACGGTCTGCATCCTTCGACGGGCTGGCGTCCTGTCCTAGGTTATTCCACGTAAGCGTCCTTTGATGGGCTGGCGTCCTGTCTTAGGTGATTCCACGTAAGCGTCCTTCGACGGGTTGGTGTCCTGTCCTAGGTTATTCCACGTACTCATCCTTCGATGTGCTGGCGTGCTGTCCTAGGTTATTCCACATGCGGATCCTTCGATGGGCTGCTGCCCTGTTCTAGGTTATTCCACATGCACATCCTTCAACGGCTGGCATCCTGTCCTAGGTTATTCCACGTGGGCATCCTTTGATGGGCTGGTGCCCTGTCCAAGGTGATTCCATGTGAGCATCCTTCGACGGGCTGGTGTCCTGTCCTAGGTTATTCCACGTGAGCATCCTTCGACGGGCTGGTGTCCTGTCCTAGGTTATTCCACATGAGCGTCTTTCGACGGGCTGGTGTCCTGTCCTAGGTTATTCCACGTGGGCATCCTTCAACGGGCTGGTGTCCTGTCCTAGGTTATTCCACATGAGCGTCTTTCGACGGGCTGGCGTCCTGTCCTAGGTTATTCCACGTGCGGATCCTTCGATGGGCTGCTGCCCTGTTCTAGGTTATTCCACGTGCTCATCCTTCTATGTGCTGGCATGCTGTCCTAGGTTATTCCACGTGCGCGTCCTTCAATGGCTGGCGTCCTGTCCTAAGTTATTCCACGTGCGCATCCTTTGACGGGCTGCTGTCTTGTCCTAGGTTATTCCACGTGCGGATCCTTTGATGGGCTGCTGCCCTGTTCTAGGTTATTCCACGTGCGCATCCTTTGACGGGCTGGTGCCCTGTCCTAGGTTTTTCCACGTGGGCATCCTGCGACGGGCTGGTGTCCTGTCCTAAGTTATTCCACGTGCGCATCCTTTGACGGGCTGGTGTCCTGTCCTAAGTTATTCCACGTGCGCATCCTTTGACGGGCTGGTGTCCTGTCCTAGGTTATTCCACGTGGGCATCCTTCTACGGGCTGGTGTCCTGTCCTAGGTTATTCCACATGGGCATCCTTCGACGGGCTTGTGTCCTGTCCTAGGTTATTCCACGTGAGCATCCTTCGACGGGCTGGTGTCCTGTCCTAGGTTATTCCACGTAAGCGTCCTTTGATGGGCTGGTGTCCTGTCTTAGGTGATTCCACGTAAGCGTCCTTCAATGGCTGGCGTCCTGTCCTAGGTGATTGCACGTGAGCGTCCTTCGACGGGCTTGTGTCCTGTCCTAGGTTATTCCACGTGCGCATCCTTCGATGGGCTGCTGTCCTGTCCTAGGTAATTCCACGTGAGCGTCCTTCGACGGGCTGATGTCCTGTCCTAGGTGATTCCATGTGAGCGTCCTTCGACGGGCTTGTGTCCTGTCCAAGGTGATTCCACGTGAGTGTCCTTCGACGGGCTTGTGTCCTGTCCTAGGTGATTCCATGTGAGCGTCCTTCGACGGGCTGATGTCCTGTCCTAGGTTATTCCACATGCGCATCCTTCGATGGGCTGCTGTCCTGTCCTAGGTAATTCCACATGAGCATCCTTCAACGGGCTGGAGTCCTGTCCTTGGTGATTCCATGTGGGCGTCCTTCGACAGGCTGATGTCCTGTCCTAGGTGATTCCACGTGAGCGTCCTTCGACGGGCTTGTGTCCTGTCCTAGGTGATTCCACGTGAGCGTCCTTCAACGGGCTGGTGTCCTGTCCTAGGTGATTCCATGTGAGTGTCCTTCGACGGGCTGGTGTCCTGTCCTAGGTTATTCCATGTGAGCGTCCTTCGATGGGCTGGTGTCCTGTCCTAGGTTTTTCCACATGAGCGTCCTTCGACGGGCTGGTGTCCTGTCCTAGGTTATTCCGTGTGAGCGTCCTTCGATGGGCTGGTGTCCTGTCCTAGGTTATTCCACAGGAGCGTCCTTCGACGGGCTGGTGTCCTGTCCTAGGTTATTCCGTGTGAGCGTCCTTCGACGGGCTGGTGTCCTGTTCTAGGTTATTCCACGTGAGCGTCCGTCGATGGGCTGGAGTCCTGTCCTAGGTTATTCCACGTGCGCGTCCGTCGATGGGCTGGCGTCCTGTCCTATGTTATTCCACGTGCGTGTCCGTCGATGGACTGGCGTCCTGTCCTAGGTTATTCCACGTGCGCGTCCTTCGATGGGCTGGTGCCCTGTGCCAGGTTATTCCACGTGCGTATCCTTCGATGGGCTGGTGTCCTGTCCTAGGTTATTCCACATAAGCGTCCTTTGACGGCTGGTGTCCTGTCCTATGTTTTTCCACATGAGCGTCCTTCGACAGGGTGGCATCCTGTCGTAGGTCATTCCCTGCCACGCTTGTGCTGATTCCGGGAAAAGCCTCAGGGCCCTGCTACCCTGCGTGGGGCAAAGGGGTATGTAGATTGGAAGCATTGATATTTATATTCACTTAAAGACAGATTACATTGACCTTATTAGGTTATGGAGCACAATCTAACTGGGGGCATAACAGGGGAGGATGGGTCTCACAGCAGGAGGGCTGAAGGGGTGAGGCTGGGTGCTTGGTCAAATTTGCCAAGCCGGGGAGAGGGATTTCCCGGTAAATTCTTGTAGGTTTTGTATGATCGTCTGCTATCAGAAGGACCACTTGGTTAAATTTGCCGGCTGGGCGAGGTGGAGGGTGCCCCTTGGTAAATTCTTTAGTGGGCCACCTGCCATGACGGGCCCGGGGATGTATGCCCGTCCGTTCCCCCCCCACTCCTATTTTGCTACTGGGGCAAAAATGCAAAAAGAGGGTGTCCGCTTCAGAGGTCAGAGAAGGTTTTCCCAGAGTCAAAGCATCTGGACCATATGGTTAAGCCCACAAGTCTCACTACAAACAGAACGGCTGTTCCTCCGGACCGGGGCCTCTTTGCCCACTGTTATTTCACCCTGCGCTGCCAGTCCTGAGCTCACCAGCCGTTGCAAGTATGCTAATATGCAAATTAAAAGTCCTCCTAGCTGACAGGTGGCTGGCAATGGCCTGGTATGACATTAATGTTGGATAAGGACCTGATTTCAGTGCTCCCAGGCTATAAAGTAAGCAAGACCACGCATCACTGCATCTACAAATTGTTCAAAGGTACCCAGGCATCATCTGGCTTCCTGTACATGGCCGTCCAAAAATCACAAAATATGTAATGCGCTGCCGCACGAAAGATTGAGAAAAATAATACATAAACCTAACATTATACACACGTAAAAGTCCCGAAAACACTCAGGGCTTTGAAGTGGGGATGTTTTCACAGAGGGGTGCGGGTGAGGTAATGCTTTAGCTGTCTGTAGGTCGCTCTCAGAGGGCTGTTTATAGAAGGTGAGAAATTTCCTCCCTGCTGTTGATTTTCATTTGATTACACAACTCGCTCATTTTTGTGTTTGTATTCGGGGAGAAGCGTGTCACCCCCGTTTTGACGGGCGTCGCGAGAGACAGATAGGCCTTGCCATAAGCGCGTAGCGTGGACATGCATCCTTCCACAGATGGCGACAAGGGTGGGGGGATGATTAGTCTTTATTGCTCTGCATGAAAAAGCCATTTTGCTGACAATCCCAAGGTATATCGCACACGGCGAGCAAAGCCGAAGCGTCTTCCAAAACCTATGGAGGGCATCACACCTGTTCGCTCACCGCTGTGCCAGAAACGACCCCAGGGTGGCGAGGCAGAGGGCCAGACAGCTGCATTGCTCGTGTCTGAGTCCCAAACCTCCAGGGCATTTGACACTGGCACCATCGATCTGCTGGAGTTCCAGCAGGCAGGAATCATTAGTCTTCATCACTGTGCGCGGAACCCCTGGCGACGCATAGAGTGGCGCGATCCAAGGCCCGGTCCAAGGCCCGATGCGGGACTTGAAACAACCTAACGCTAAATGTGCAAAGGATTATTCATTATAGATATTTGATAATTAATACTTGTTATAGATACATCATAATTAATACCTTGCTTTCAGAATTAGCAGTTCATCTCAGTTGAAATCAATGATGTTTAAATAATAACCAGAGTAAAAACATACATATCATCTAAAATTCTTTCACAATCGGGTAACACTTACGGTCCCAACAATAGTGAAAGTGTGTAAGGCACTGCATGTCCAGTCAAACTTTATTGTCTTTTAAAAAAATATGCAGGCACACTGAGAAATGAAATAGGATCCATTACCTTAAAGACAGCTTTACACAGAACATGACGAAGCAAACATGCAAGACAATAATGAAACATATGAATAAAATTTGCTGTAAATAGTGCAGTAACAAAATAACCAAGGCCATGTTCTACATTGATCGTGGCTGCAAAGGGGGTTTGACGGTGTATTGCATGTATAATTCTAAACTGAGATAAACATCTTGCAGTGATGTCATTGTGTCTTTCAAAATGAACAGCTGCACAGTTGTACTTCAATAAGAAATTCAATAAAATGTTAAATCTGTACAGATCATAGTAAGGAAACTCCTGTTAGAAGAAGGTTTGTTCTTCAACTCTCCATGGATGCAATAAGCGTAAACATACGTTTAATCTGGAATTACTTAAAAAAAGTTATTTCGTTGCCTAGTCCTGAAGCAATATAAACACAACCGCAAACCTGATGCGAAAAGAAACTTCGTACAAAAATGAACTGATCAAATATATTCATGTCATTTTGTAGTCTTAGGGGTTAACAATAAATAACCATTCATGTGTTATTTTTACCAATAATGTGAATTTGTTTTATGCCACAGGGGCGTCAGAAGCATTTTGAATGTGGGGGGGGGGCAGACTGGCATAAAACTAATATTTAATGTTAAATGCGGGGGGGTCCAAATGAATAATTATGAAATGTGATTTAATGGGGGCGACACCCATGCTGTAAAGTATTGTATTGTCTGGTTTTACATTTTTTCTTCGAATTTTTACCTTTCATGATATCTACCATAACATTACGCGGAACCACTTTGGAAATCATCCTTAACAACACAGTTAAACAAGGTAACTTTATATTTCTTACACATATGAAACATTTTTGCTAAGGGAGCAAATTGCCTCCAGTTCCCTAAGTCGAAGAACAGAAACATTTTTGTTGTTTTTTGTTGATTTTTTTTTTAATAAAGACTGATTGATGAAGACAACACAGGAAACATCGGATTCCTGGCCTGCTGCTGTTCCTGTGAGAAAGTCCAACGGGAAGCTCTTAGCTATAAGTCTGTCACTGAGTGGTGGTGGGGGGGGTGGGGGGGGGGTTCTGTGATTTGTTCTGTCC
>JAODJX010000129.1:5131633-5161104 GCA_026776945.1 Isichthys henryi | reverse complement strand
GCACGAGGCAGGGAACAACCCAGGATGGGGGGCCAGCCCATCGCAGGGCACACTCACACACCATTCACACCTATGGGAAATTTAGCAACTCCAATTAACCTCAGCATGTTTTTGGACTTTGGGGGGAAACCGGAGTACCCGGAGGAAACCCCACGATGATATGGGGAGAACATGCAAACTACGCACACATATAACCCAGGCGGAGACTCGAACCCGGGTCCCAGAGGTGTGAGGTAACAGTGCTAACCACTGCACCACCATGCCGCGGTTACTGCATTTATTTTGTAAATATTCCAGCCTAATTAAATCTTAAAACGTACCATAACATAAATAGTTTTACATACTATACCCACACTTTATTAAATCATGGTCAAATATCTACAGATTTTAAAGCGGTACCCACAGTATGTAGGCCTATGCCAAGGTAGGATCTTAAACACACATACAATTACAATGTAACATTTTCACAAGACATTGTCTTTTTAAATGTGGTTTAGAAGCATTTAGAGACAAACAGTCCTATTGGAGTGTTTGAATGAATACACAATCAGACCTGGTCATCTTTTGGCTTAAGCACACACAGTCCAGCAACACATTTTCTGGTTTTACACTGCTTGACGACTATCTGTACTTGCAGTTGGGATACATTTTTAAGGGGGAGACTTCTGCATGTCTGACCTCTGAAACACCCCCTTCTTGGAGCTGCATAAGAACGCAGTTGCCAGTAAGACGGCCTCGGAGACGCCCGCCCTGGCCATTGTCTCTCTGAAATGGAGCCATCCACAAACAGGTGTGTACGTTGTGATGTCAACGAGAAATAGCCAGACCCAGGTGCCTGTGAAATGTGGCAGCTGTTGAATTGAAGCCACGTGCCTATGCTGCGAGTGACTGTATCACACAAAAACGTCAAGTCAAATTGTATGGGTTTGAGAATCTGCATCTTTAAAGGGGCTTTTGTGCTTGGGACAGAATGTGCAGAATTGTCTAATCCGAAGGAAACATATAGCATTCCTACATCCCAGCACAAACACTGAATCAGCTCTCACTACAGAAATGTACTGGTATTACCCTCTGTATTTGTTACTTGCATGTGACTGTCCCACTACAGGATCTCAGCCACCTTCCGCTAGAAACTATATAATTGCTAAATTGAATTAGCTTCTATTGAGGCCAACAAAGGTCTTGCTTGTAACTATTTTTTTAATGCTGTTAGCTAAAAAAAAAAAAAAGAACAATTTCGCTAATGTCTGCAACATACAAAGTGTTTTCTAACTGGGGAGTGTTCTCCACAATTCTGTGGAAATATGATTTTTAAAAAAGGATATGATTAAAATCATCTAGACTTAAAATTCCAATATCTGAAAAAAAAATATGCGTCACAAAAACTTAATATGATACGAAAAAAAAATAGTATATGGCAGCGGTCAGAAATATGCTGTGTCAAAGCTGTGAGAACAGGTCATGAACGTTTATACCTCTGTTTTATTCTGAGTTTGCCGGTGTTGAATTTCGATGTTTGTCTCGCACTTTTCAGGTTCCTCCCACTGTGGGAACTGGCGCGTCCTGGCAGTGTGTTATGTATTTCTCTAAGGTCGTCAGGAGGTAGCTCACAGGATCACCCTAGGGGCCATGTGCCATCCGTCTCACGTTATGCTACGTGTATCTAAACTTCACTATATCTGTGTGCACGTTGCTGCAGTCATGTTCAGTAAGAGCGTCGTGAATGACAACCCATACATCGATTATTTTGTGCCTGTGTGCTGATAAAGGACTAGTGTGAAATCTGTTAGCCTGTCTGCCAATATTTAACGTTCGCTTCCGTCTTGTTCATTAATCACAGCATGATGTAAGTCAGTGATTACAAGAAAACCTTCCGCTGAATTTGTATTTTCAAAACGTCACTCACAAATGAATCAGTTTAGAAGATAATACATTCTCATTAACGGTGGATGGTAAGTATGCATTTCATAAACAATCTATTACATTATAAGCATGATTAATGCTTAGGAATATTTAAAGGGGTTAAATCACCACAGTGTTACCATATAGATGTGAGCTGAGAAAACTTATGATGGTCTTGGTATATTTTGCCAGTGCTGATTCATATGACACACAGATGAAAATTTTAGTTATGATGTTAGGAATAATTTGTTTTTGCCACTATGACATAATTTATTTAATCAGCTTCCTCTTCTTATTCTTCTTCTTAATATTATTATTAACAACAACAACAATAACCTATGGCCAGATGCTTACTGATCCGAATCCTCGCTTTTGCTGTTGGACCCTAGAGCAAAGCCCCTAACCCTACAATTGTTAGAAAGACTGTCTGACTCTTATTTGTAAAATAAGTATCTGCTAAATAAATAAAATGTAAATCATACAATTTCATCAGCGACTTTTCTCACATGCATAAAGGTACACTTTCATTTTCTCTCCTAAGCTTATGTGTTTCCAGCTACTCACACATAAGTACCTATCCAGAAAGATTTCCCAAGCAAACATTCATACATCCACATGTTTCCAGATCAACGTTAAATCTGACTAGTATATGAGATGGAATAAAGTGCAAGTGTGTGCGTGCATTAGCAGGAGTGTGTGCCTGTCGGTGTGGCGAGTGAGGGGGAAGTGTTAAGGGCCAGGGGAGAGACGGCCAAACATAACAGGACAAGCTAAGAACATGTTTGCCTAAAGGGCTGATACTGAGCTCTGGGAAAGGACAGGGGTGCAGGGTGCAGGAGACATAAACCCACAGCATGTATTTTTTGCACATTCATTTATGGATACCCTGAATTATGAGCAATGGATTAAATGGTATTTTTCAGACACTGAAATGTTATAGAAAAATTCATATGTTTTATTTTATGCATTTGTGCATTAACCCCATGACTGTGACCAAGATTAGCAGTTAGAAGATGGATGGATGAACAATGAATTTCTGTGTTTAACGCTGACTTTTAATATATTATTTTATTATGCTGTTATTTTACAAACAATATTTCATTGTCACAGATATTTGTGATAGCTAAAAATAGCATTTTCGTAAAAATAACAAGATTTTTATACATAATTTGAATATGATTGTACATTATTTCGGAATTCAAGTTTTGTACATTTGGTCATTCAGCAACACAATCACATATAACAAACCTATTCCTTACGGACTACACTCTGTAACACATGCTCTAAATTTTCTGTTTAATGCTAAGTCTTCAGGTTAAAATAATACTCATCAGACTGTAAAAGTTGAACTTGGGTTTCAGGTCACATGTTATGCAGGAAATGACATCATTGTGTATGTGGGGGTTTAGGTAGTTATTCAGCCACTAACAGGTAAGCATTGTTTAAGATGGCATAACTCTCTGTTTACCAGGGCGGCTTAAGTTCCACATTCAGGCCAAATGAAATAAAATTAAAATAACATATCTGTGTTCTATTTAAATCCCAACACAAGCTCAGGTACGATCAATCTGACAGTTGACATGGTGCCAGTCATTTCCAGTATTTTGCTTTTTGGAAATAAAAATCTCAATTTCTACAGTGTTACAAAAGATCTCAGTTTACTGGAGGAGGCCGGTATTCAGAAGATCCAGTTCGTCAAAGCGAACTTTGACACGAGGCAATATTTCCTCATTTAAAAAAAATAAGCAAACTCAAACCCTTTTCCTCCATCTCTGCGTGTAAAGGTGTTAAGAACTGAAGATGAAGGCAAAGAGGCAAATTATACTATGGCGTATGAAAGTCGAAAACAGCACTTGCAAACTGTAAATGCACAAACTGCATCGACACTGGGTACAGCGCTGGCCAGCTCTCAGCTTGAAACACTGTGAGATCTACTGTGCGCAAGACCAGAAAAAAAAGCACCGAGATTTTAAGCCAAGCGCTAAGAGCCACTCAGCAGGCCAGACACATGAAACATATAAACACTGATGGCGTTTTGCAGGTCATCGCCAACTCTGCATGATGGCTGAACGCTTCATCTACGTTGCCGGCTGCCTTGAGTCGTCTGTTGAAAGAAAACCTCTGCGACAGTTGTCATTCACTCCTGGAAAAAAAAAAAACTGAAGCTGTTACTCATGGACATTTACAACCCAGTCATCCAGACCGCAAGAACTTGCCTTTCGTGACCGCTGAGGACCTCTGAGTTTTCACTGCGAGATTGGCGCCTGTCCAAAGTACACCGTCGGGTGATGTTGGCTTAGCAGCGCCGGTTAAGGCCTCCGGACTGGCCCTGATCGAGATTGAGGTCTTGTTGCATAATTGTGACCTGACAGAGCTAACAGAGGTGTAGCGGTGGATGCGAGAGGTGAAGGGGCACAGCCAGCTGGCACCGAACAAGCCTCATTACCGGCCAGGAGAGCAGCAGTGCTCCGCTGGCAGTGGGGAATGCCACATCATGCGCTGGCTGCCCTTGGCTAAACCGTCGCGGTGCCAGATGCTGCGACGGCCCAACGTTCTCTTAACACCTCCACAAAGACTGCAATAAATGCACAAACTGCATCGACACTGGGTACAGCGCTGGCCAGCTCTCAGCTTGGGTACGGAGAGTGAATGGCAATGGACTGGACGATTGCATCTTGTGCAACATAAGCAATCTGAGTATGGGCTAAGAGCTGAAACACATGGCAGTCCGCACACTCTGAGCCCTGGACATTGTGAATGGAGAGGTTCAGCTCTGGAAAAACATTAAGAGACCAAAGCAACATTTTTAGTTTCGCTCGTTTCTCAGTTTATGGGTGTGCGTCTGTGAAAAATTGATTTTTTTTATGTTGCAAACTGCAGTCTGGTTCTTCTCTGTTTCTCACTGATGAAGGGCTTCTTCCTTGCTTTATGGGTCTTCAGTCCTGCTTCTAGGAGCCTGTTATGAACTTGTCCTAGCCGTGCACTTCACACCACTGAATGTTCCCATTCTTTTTGAAGGTCACTTGAGGTCATCCTCCGATTCATGAGGCACTGTTGGATAAATTGACGGTCGTCTCTGGCATTAGAAAGTTACTTCTGCCCACTCCCTGGCTGGTTTTTGGTTTTTGCCAGTGTCTCCTGCTTCACTCTTTTGTAGAATCTGCTGTTTTACAAACTCTGAGCCTGGAAACAGCCTGCATCACAGTGTAACCTTCTGCCAGCAGAAACGGGATTAAACCAGGATTTAACAATGCTGATTCTTAAAAAAATACGGAGTGGTCTCTTAATTTTTTCGAGCTGCATCCTGTATGCATGATGTGAGGTCATTTACTCTGTTGCCCCTCAAAGTTTATCTGATCAGAAAAAGCATCTTGAGCCTTGACTTGGTGTCAGCAGTTCATGAACCTGGGAGACCAGAGCATGTAAAACACTATCCAGATTCTGGACCCCCCTCTGTATCTCAAGGGTAAAGTCAAGTCATGAAGGGAGATTCCTCATCGTCCAAATGCCCTGAAACAACATAGTGGAGCTCGGTGAACTGCAGCATCTACAGTTACACTCCTAAGAATGAGAAACAACATGGTTATTTCAACTTACGCAGAAAAGAGAAGCACAAGCATGACTCTAGTAGCCCCATTGCCTATGGTTGGTGGAAGCCTGGTAATGAGTGCAGGAAACACAGCTGCTTACAGTAACACAATTATAATGATACCAAACAGAGCACGTAACTCCTTAGGAACTTCTACAGTGAATTATAAGCATTAGCTATTATCGCTTGTATGGAACCATACCATGCTGATGGAGGGGACAGAAGACCAGATGCCAGCAAATTCACAAATAACCATTGTACACAACTGACCATTTCAATGCAATTCAGCATTAAAATATTACTAACCATGGCTAAGAAGTAATTCACCTGCTATAAGAGAGATATTTATAAAACTGTAACACACTGCACTGGAGCATGTAGAACCAGCATATACCTGTTATTGATTTCTCATATACCTGTTATTGATTTCCCAAGGAGGTGTTTAGGGCTGTACAACACTACCCATGAAGCCCAAAATATCTTTACCATGCACCCATCATTACCATGCACCCAGCAAGGCATGTTTCACTGTCTACCAGCTAACTGCCAGCATGTATGATGCATCAAAGCAGGTCAATCCACTCCATTACCGTTGGCCTCTGCTACGTATTTCAGCTTCAGGCCCTTTGACAAATCAGGGCTGCAGGTAAAACTGATCCAATCGCTGATGATCTGAATCAAGGGATTCCGTAACAGGTCTGAACGAGAGCTTTGCATAAAGCACTTTTGTGTCCAAATCATGGCTAAGAATGAAACTGATACATCACGGCAAATAGGAGCGTGTATTTATTCAGCAAGCAGTTAGAGAATAGTCCAGCTCATTATTTACGACTCTGCTGTATAGAGATGACTAATAAGTACAGTTTTTGCAAATCGTGCCGGTTTTTATTACAGAGAAGTCGGCTTCACTGCATGAATGGATAACACATATTGGAAAACTTTGTTGTTTAACAAGGAAACGCGTTGAACCTCTCAGTGATGTGGAAAACGGGCAAGCGGGCCGTGCTTTCTGCAAAGAGTAGCACTCGCATGCTACAGTTTCGAAACAGACAATGGCAGGATTGGCACCATTTCTTTCAGCAGGCGTACAAGCGGTAGGTCCCGGCTGTTGATAATTAGCATCAGCCTGTTAAGATAAGCAGGAAGTCTACTTGCACATTTACTGGCCATTACAACAAACACTATTAAAAAAATGCATATAAATGAGGGACATATTCATGGCCCTGGGGTGGTCGCCAAATGTTACACGGGAGTTCATTTTCAATGACAATTGGACAAGTCTCTGTTTTTCTGCAGGTGTTCATCACATTGTGCACCAACACCGGAAAGCAAAGCGGAGGCAAGGAGACAGGTACTTGGCTGCGGTTTCAGTCCTAGAGAACGACCTCCCCCACCGCCGGCCTTTAGCTCCACACAGATGTGAAGAACAGATTTATTTCAAAAGCTGTAAATCGCCATTAATTCGTCTGGCTATGATGAAACGCCGAACAATTCGGTTGTCATGCGAAGTATGTAAATAAAAAGAAGCAGACGAAAACGTTTGCCAGAAACTAAAAAACGCTGGGAAACCGAAGGCTCCCGCCAAGCTGGGTAGGTGCAGCTCTGGGCTCCTAAAGTTGCCACGCCTGCGTCTTGCTGTGCTACACACTACGCTTCCTTCCTACTCCTTATTAAAAAAAGAACCCATCAAATGGTTTTTATCTCAAGCAAACTCAACGTGCAATGAAATCATCAAAAAAATTAACAAACGATGGCCCCAATCCTCGATGGCCCCAATTTCTATTAACAGCTCGTTAAATATTATTCATAACAGAGACACTGACCATGTGGGATATGTTTAGAACGTTAGCAAAACAAAAGGCTTCTTCAAGAAATAAATAAAGAAGAAATCAGGAGCTCCCGGCATCTTTCAACAACCCTAGTGGGCCAGTTACTTTGGCACAGGGACTTGTGAAAGCAATGGCTGAAATAACAGTGTAACTATTACCCTGCAAAGCAAAAAATATGTAAGTATCTGTGTGAGCAAATAGCTAGTCTGCTCATATTGGATACTGAAGAATTCTGGAATCCGTTTAGCTTAAGTGAAATCAAGGGCTTGTGTTGTCAGGGGTCATGAAGTACATTAAAAATATAAATTCCACATACATGTTTCTTTGGATACTTGCATCGTAACTGTGCGTGCGTGTTGTGTTGCTTTTAGGTGAGTCCTAGGTGACACGAGGAAACCTGCAGAGGGTTTGCAATACAGCTGGGCACAGTGGTGTCACGCTCACTGCCAGACATCGCATCTCGCATTTTTCTGAATGTTGGCTTGCCACAAGATAAAAATTCCTCCAACATCTGTCTAGGAAATTCAAGACTACATTTACACAATGTTAAACACTGGTCAGGGAAGCGAAGCCAGATCTGATAATGAAACCCAACAAGATTTCTAAACTACAGCTGTAACAAACTGTGACCAGATCATCGGGCACTGCTTTAGACGACCTTTGTTCAGTGTAACACTGGGTCCTTTTTTCAGTGCACACATAAGGACACGTTTTATATGCTGCCCCAAAATATGATTTTGAAACTGATATAGAGTAATGGGGCAGCAATTAAGGGTTCTAGTAAATTAGGTTACTCTCGTAGACCCTTTGAATGAGATCTTGCACATGTTCCTTGTTATTTGTAGAAATACAAGACTTGACTTTAATACCATTTGATCCTGTACTACTTGATTCAGTTTGACACATAACAACAATCTAAGACCACTAACGCTGACAATGAAAGAAAATCTTGTAAACAATTCATGCTTCTGCTTAAGCTCTGCGTATTTCAGCAAACAAAAAAAAACTATCTACACAGCAGCACACATAATATGATTTGAGTCCCTTTTTTTAAACTGGTAATGAGTTTAGCCTTAACCATTCCTCAAGTCATCTAAAATGGAAAAATAAATGTTACTCATATATTGTCTTAACAGGCTAAGATACATTTGCAAAAAGCATTAACGTCCATGCATGTGAGAGGTCAACCTGCCCACAAGAACGACCAATTCCACAAATACACGGAAAATAATGGCAGCTATAATTAAATGAATGTGATGACCGCCTCCAATCTGCTACAGGCTGAATGTGTTTCATGATGACGGTGTGAAAATGCAATTTTACCACAACAGTAACTAATCTTATCAAAGACAAACTTGATATAATATGACTGGCATAACACAAATATTTACTCACTATGCAAAAAAAAAACACAATTTAATGAAAAACCACCACAATCAAGCAATTCGAATGTTTCAAATAATGCAAATAGTAGTACAGCATTAGGTCGTATTGAGTACACAAACCATTTTATAATAACATTTTAAAGAGTCAAATTAATGCTGGAAGTTAACTAATGTTTGTTCCATTAATTTCATTTGCAAAGGAATAACACCAAAAATTCAGTGATTTCACATTTTGTTCTTTGTGATTTTTATTGGATGTATAAGGTACTGCATATTAATATCATATGACTTTAGGACATGGTTAGGGTCATACACAAAGGGATTACATAAGATTATGAACATCAGTAGTGTATTTTTTTCATTTTCTTTTCATAATAAGTCATTTATTTAGGTTCTGTCAAGTGTGGATCACGGTTGGAAATTCATTCATATAGACTAATATAATTAACATAATTTAATAGCACACAGAAACTGCAGAAAATTAGAAGATGAAAAGACATAGAAGGGGCCTCTCTTTAATGTAAATACAAGAAATACAAAATGATGTTTTAAAAAACTGAAGAACACCATAGATGATATTCAGAAAGACATGCAATTGGTATCATTTTTCAAGTCATAACAAATAGTGATGGTTTGCTAACGGTATCATTTTTAACCTCTGTGGATTTCCGAGATCAGAATGGACTTGGTCTCCAGATCACACCAGACAATCATATTTCTTTGCTTCCCAAAGTGCCAGTTCTCTGCTCAAGGCGTGTGTGGTACAATATGCTTTCAATGAATTGTCATTTGTTGGTGAAAAGGCAGAAAGGTTCATTAAATTATTCTGGCTAAATCTTATTTAACAGCCTAGTGAAGGGATCCGTCCAGTGCCCTAAACGATAAAATTTGCCAAGATCTCTAATCAGCTGATATGCATCTCACACTGGTCCGATGTGGGGGCAAAATGAAACAATGAAGCAATGGCCTTCGATTGCTACCTGCACCCACACGATTCCACCACCATGTCCTCATACTGTTTGTAGACCACGTTGTTGGACGAGTCAATGTACAGGATGCTGATTGGACTGAGTCGGGTGGGAACACAGCAAGTAGGTGGAGTCGAGTCCGGATCCATGGAGTTCATGAGGGTTTGAATGATGGCATGGTTGGTGGGTTCTAGGTGGGAGCGTATAGGAAAGTCACACACCCCATCGCAATGGAAGGCATCATACTCCAGGGGCGCTATGATCCAGTCGTCCCAACCCATCTCCTTGAAGTTGACATGAAGCTGCTTTCTATTGCACCTTGGCTTGGGGGTTTTCGCCGGCTTCCTGATTCGAGGTGTTGGAGCTCTGCGCATGCGCCTCTGGGTGAAGAGATACTCATAAACGGTTTTGTTGTCATGGCCGGAGCGGGCTTTGATCTCATTGTAGAACAAGTCCCGTTTTTTCGTCCTACTGAACACTAGGAAAAAGGCCTTTTCTTTAGTCTGCCTACCCATGCGGCTGAACCCCAGCGTCCTCGGGTCCACAGCGCGGCCCCGTTCTGTAGCTTCCAACTCAAAGCAAAGCTGGGCCATGTTCCTGAAGTTCTTGAATAGCTTCCAGATGTCAAACACCTCCCATTTTGGTGCATCGTTCTCCTCCATAAGGCGAGACTGCAGCAGGGTCGCTTTCTGCTTACCTGTGGCACAGCTGAAAAGTTTCAGGTTGAAGGCCCCTGCGGAGCGGGCTTTGCGGGGATCCGCCAGCCGCTTCCGGAGAACCCGCAGCTCCGCGCCCAACAAGCCCTCCTTCTCCAGGGAACTGATGTTGAAGTGATACTTCTGTCTTCGCAGCTGAGGGAGGTGTTCATCTGAATAAGTACAGAGAGAATAAACTTTAACTGATTCTAACATTTAATACACACATTACTTCTTGCTGTCGCCATGTGATCCAAGCATTACTACTGCTCTATAAGGTTCCAAATAGCCACCAGGAACATTCGCTATTCGTATTCAGTTCCACTCACTGTTCACAGTGCATGTACTCATTATTTAGTCAATCTACAGATTCACATGCACAACTCTTGATCATATCCTACCCTGCTGTCCATTAAAAGACAGAGTGTCCAATGTACCTGCACCGAAACAGCATTTCAGTCAAGTGTGAACCTCCAGATTTATGGATATATGTCATTATTTTGTGACAAAAAATTATACAAAATTATACTACATCTGTTTTTAAACATCCACTTCAATTCCTTTATTTTTTTGTGTCATGCTTGACTCCGAACAAAAATAAGCTACGCAAAAATTTGGAGGCATAGTTTATATTATAAATAGACCTCTTTGGCTGTGGTTGTTTGGGTTCCTATAAGTTGACATTCTTTGAAATAGAGTAGCTTTGATAGGCATTTCTCTCCAGAAATAAGTCGATGCCTTTGTGATGCTTCCATTAGTTCACCAGAAAGCTACGTTCTGTGATGCTAAAACTCAGGGCTCAACTTGCATGGGGTGGAAATATCTCAGAACGTGGAACCATCAAGGCACATGGGCATCTAACCACCTGATCTCCATACCCTTTAATACTATATATTAGTATATATAATAATTATTATTATTATTATTAAAGCATAGTGAGCAATATTTGATACACTGTGAACCCAGAATATAAGTGGTTAATTCGTTTCAAAAATATTTTTTTTATGAAATGTTTGGAGTCACTGAAAAAAAATGAATGTTTAGAAAATGATTTAAAGAAAGTAAAAAAAACACAAGTTCAGATGTACGCTCCAATTTTCTGGCTTATTGGTTACTTACTGACTTAGTTAAGAGCAGCAAAAGTAATACCAATATTAATGGTAGTGATAATTGTAACAATAACAGGACTAGTCCTCTTTATCTTGTCATCACAGTAAAGAAATTTTGTCAAAGATTGGCACACAATATTTTGAAATCCAGACATTTAACAAAAATAATGATCTTATAAGGGATCAGTAACAACCCTCTGAACCGTGCACAGAAGAGGTCACAGTTAAAATGTGCAAAAGACAAGTTGTATAAATAAAGCAAAAATTAAAAGTACTTTAACTAGTCGAAATGTAAACGTTTAGCAGCGAGAAATATTAAACAAACATTGTTTAAACATTCTTTTAAATAGTTTTACTTGGTAAAGAAAACAATAGATTGAGGCCACCTACTTGTAGTCTCATAGACTGTTTATTTACATTGCAGAAGCCGTACGTCAGCGCCGAGAGCTCAGCGTGGTGACGCACTCAAGAGCAAAACGCTGGGGGCTTTCAGTAATGTTCTTAGTGCGCTAATAATCCGCTGTGCTTTGCGTATAATGGTGGAAGACTTGTGAGGACCTAGATTTCTGACCCCAGCTTTTCACGTCTAACTGCGGTACTTCACCTTGACTTAAAACGAGGAAGTACTGCTTAATAGGAGAGCAATGGGCACCCATTCTGCTAGTCACTGAGCAGCCAATGGTCACTGAAGAGTAGTCCAAAACTATGAAATATCGATTTATTTTATGTAAAGTAGTAAACATTAAGGATTACGTGGGATGGGGCTGTTTAAACGAACGTTGTTTCAATTTATTGTGTTGGACCGACGCAGATGGATTATCACGTTGACATACTTTTAATCAATTCAATAACAACTTTTACAATGTGTCACAATTTCTAGTATGATGAACCTAACATTCGCGAAGAACTTGCCATCTAGAAGTAACTATTATATATAAAGGAAAACCAACACGTATAAAGTCAGTAGCTCACCTACAGAAATAAAAAATATACAATAAAAAAAACTGAAGATGCTAGATAATAAGAGCGGGGGGGGGGGTGCAGAGTTTACCTAATAGGTTCCACAGATTGAACGATCTCATGATTCCTTCTGTTTTAATGCTCATAACTAACTTCATCAATAGAGTAATATAAAGACTAACATGTAGATTACTTTAGAGAAAATGATACACTATTAGTTCCAAGTAAACTGAGCTGGGAAACGACCGGTCTTTCTCTAGTTGGCTACCAACTGACGAAGAACAGATTTCTTAAGGTTTGTATTAATACGTCTTTAAACATTATTTAATATTCTCCTTTGGTAGATGATATGATATACACTAGGCTGATGGTTTGTAAACTATTTTACATCTATTCAGCTAACATTATTTTGCGCCTTGAATAACTGCGAAAGTATTGTATGATCTCTGACTTAAATCCGTCATTATAGTGTCCATGCAATGAACCAACAATATCGATGAACCAGATTTAAACAAACTTCAAATCCAAAAGTTATCACTGGAAATAAAGAAATACCCTGTGATTTTACTTTTATTACTTTAAAATTAAGAATTTAAGCAGGCTACGCAAACGCAGCCCCAACTAAGCTTCCCACAGACACCCGTAAGTTGTCCATAAAGCGTCACGCAGTGCCATTTACAATATATTGCCTAGGATGAACTGTATAAATTTACCTTGTCCTTTGTCTACGAAGCTGGTGATGGTATTAGCCATGCCAGCCTCGTGTAGTACGCTACTGTTCACCTCTCCGGTAGACAGTGACCAGTACAGCGACAGCATATAGTCATGCGGGGTCACCAGTGGGTGCTTTGGAGAGTCTCTGTCCGCGACTTTGGGGCTCTTCTGAGCAAGCGGACCGATGTGTTTCTGTGCAGCAGATGTGAGTTGCCCGGGCCTTGCATGCACACTGGAGGCTTTAACAGCAGTCTTTATATTGTTCCTTCCTACCGGGCTCTTGCCCCCGTGCTCTGTTAACGCCCATGGTTCAGCTGCAGCGCTGGCTCTGCTAGCATCTCTGGGTACCCAGGAGAGCGCAGCTTCTTTCCTTCCCAGACCGTTAGCTATCCGCGCACGACTGGATGCTGCGCTGCCCTGCGCCGAAATCAGCGTGTCGCTTTTGATCAGCGGGGGTCCCGTCCGGATGCGGGTGATCCTCGCTCCATTCGTGGGTTTCCGGGCAGAATAATCCCCCACCATAAACTTATCAGCGCCCCCGGTCCTGAGCTGAGCCCTCTCGATGCCGCCGCCCGTGTAACCCTCCGGTAGGTGCGCCTTCCCGGTATGGCTCAAAGCCGCTGGGATGAAGTCCAGGTATAACAGAGTCCAACACCCCAATAAAAGAGGGAGACGGTTCAGTACTTTCATCCTCTGATCTTCATTTGGATCCCAGCGTGAAAGAAATATTCACAGACTCTTCCAGTTTGAATTACGTAAACATGCACGGGTTTGCACAAGAAAAACTTAGGTCTCGAGTTCAGTTTTCTTTTGTCAATTAAACTGTGTAAACTGTTTTCCCTCGCGTCGCTATTCAGTACCATAGTGATACAAATCGCTTGATTCTGCCTGCGCTTCCCAGTGCGGAGAGAGCAACCCGAGGAAACGGTTTGCATTGAAAAGAGAAACTTAACTTCCCTTATACTGCGGCAATTCTGCTCGATATCTTGTACGACACTTGTTTAAATCCCACTTTTTCCAAGAGGGAAGAATGGCGTAATGCTGCCGCTTAAGATTTTTTTCCTCTAAGTTTTGAACCTCGTCCAGTGAAAATATTTCACATACACAAACCTGCAGGTGCTCAGAAATCTTCACAAACCTGAATTCAAGAATTGAAAACGGAATTCAAAAAAAGTTTAATTGCTCTCTGACGTCATGCGGTCTAAACCAATTTAAGTGCAATATTTCTTTTAAAATCTTAGCTCTCTCCACAACTATGAGTCATGCTCTACATGAAAAATGCACCGGGATCCGCACTTTGCATTATGTCATTTAAAGCAACCATTTGCTAAAGCGCTTTAAGGTTCTTTAAACAAAAAGGTGAAAAGGACAGTCTAAAAGGACTTCCGGATGCTTTTAAACTGTACAGCTAAACCCAAATGAAGCATATACGAAAACAGTTTAATGGGAAGCTGTTATCATTTTATACCCCAGCTAAAACTAAACTAAATGGGATTTATTTTGGTCGCTGGGAAAGTGTAATGAATTAGATTAAATAAACTTTGTTGAAAAGTGACTGGAGTACTGATAACGATGGACATTTTATCGTGTTTTATTTTTTTTTTATCAAAGTGCTTAAGGATTCCTCAGTTTCTTCGATGCTGCCAGACTTTTAAGGATTAAATTAGTTCCACGAACACAAAATGAAAAGCCAGCAGACATTCTTCCACAACGGATAGTAGGCGATGTATATTATAATTACATTGCACCAAACCCATGGGTACGTGGCCACAATACAAAATTAATAAATATTGTACGGTTATATATTGTGATATAATTTAAATATCGCATTTCAGTGTTATCTGTGTACTCGGACTGAAACGGACTTCCATCGCGTCCAGGAGCCAGCTTTGCAGAAGAGGAATGAAGGGGTCTCTCAGAGGTGGTCTACAGAAAACCGCCTTTTCAACACCCGTAGTGGACAAAAATGAATGAATTGAGAGTAAGGGAGGAAACTGAACCAAGGCAATGTATTGCAGATGTTTTTCCATCAACTGATTGGTAAACAGCTAATCCTTAGTCGTGTGAAGCGTCATCTTCCCCGGGGTTGCCAGATTGTTGGGGAATGATACCATATTCTGGGACGTTCTCTTAAAACCCACAGCACACTTAGAAATCTTAGTGAAAGATAAGATTATTCAAATGAAATTTTAAAATTATATGCGAATGCGTCAACTGGTATTTTTAGGAAATCTGGTGGTTTATTCTAAGTTATATAACCGGTGTCCCCACAAAACGCAAGAGCACAAAACTGCAAAACAGCAGTGCCATGTGTTAATATTTTGCATCCACATTTTACTGTGCAATTTCTTTTCCTCCTTCAGCATCCTCAAGAATAACAATTTCCACATTTGGTTTCTCCAAATAGTGAGGTCTGGCAAATCCTCTCTCCTTTTATGCATTTAAATGGGAAACATTAATTTTTCAGGAGGTGAAAAGAGAAGTTATCCATAGTTTTTAACAGAAACATCTGTGGAGTGCATTGAAAAGCTCTGATGAAGGTTAGAACTCAGACTCTCGGACACAATGCTATCCATTGAGGGATGAAAATTTACGTTGTCAGGATGTTACGGCGAGCCGGGAGGAAATGTGCCTTGACCTGTGGTTTACCTCGCATCGTGTAGCTGTACAATACCAAGAACATCTCTTTTGTCGAAATGTACGTATGTGCTTATTTTAAGTTTCACCAGTGAACAGAAACAGGAACCTTCGGTGGCTAACTGCATACGAGGAGAAGGCCTTAGGTTTATTTATCGCTGAAACAAGTAAGATGAAGGCCAAAGAGCCAAAGAACATACCTAACAGCCAGGCCCAGCCTGGCAACCCAGCTCATTGAAGCATTATTAATTGTGTAGAGCCACACGGCTAAAATGTCATTAATCAAAATAGTTCCAAAGGCAAATGCGAATCATAAAATGCCCATGATGCATTGCGGCTGATGACAAACAACACAGTACATGTTTCACAGTGCTAACTACCTGTATTAGCTTAACCTGCTTTGAATATAAATAAGGCAATCAGATTGAACCTTGAATGCCGAGAAGCCTAAAATAACACGTCCGGATAATGCTTTTAATGTTCGTCATGATAACATTAAGGGTTAACGAGGCTACCTACAGTGAGCACAATCGTTACCTCACCCCAAAGGCCGAGCAGCTGCTAATCCAGCATATATCACAGCTGGATGAAGTAAACAGAATTACAAGCGTGTACTCCGAAAAATATTTTAGGAGTCACTTCCCCTAAAGGGTGTAGCATTCTCGTAATTTCCCCTGGATGCCGCTGAACATCTGAGTGCTGTGATACCTACGGGGAAGCATCCTGGAATGGCTGTTGTTCTCCTGAATCTTTGATGCGTGTAGGGAAAAGACTCCGGGTTATTTGCTTATTTCATCGCTTTACTCGGACTGTGCTAGAATGATCCATCCAGGGCATAACCTTCCTTACATCCTGTGCTGCTCAGGATGGGCTCCAGACCTCCATGACCCTGACTGCATAAGTGCTTACTGTAATTGCGTTGATTTTCCCTGAACTTTACTTAGAAGTTGTTAGCATATATAATTTTAATATTTATTTTAATATAACTTGAGTTGGCTATAGTGTGTGTGTGTGTGTATGTGGTGTGATGGACTGGTATCTCATCCAGGGTATCCAGGGCCATCTGCTCTGTGCTTCCTGGGATAGGCACAATTTCAGACACCCAGTATGTGGTGGTGATGTCTGGCACCCCTAGAAGCGTCCCTGCTTTCTGCCCGGTGTTGCGTGAGATAGTCTCCAGGCACAACGTGATCCCTCAACAGAATAAGTGGCTGAAAAATGGATGGATGGATGGGACTCTTCATCTGCTGATTTTAGACATTTTCGATCATTTTTAAAATCAACGGTTGCCTAGTCCATGAAAGCCGCAGTATTACAGCTCCAGCGCACATGCGCCAAATTAAAATGATGCTGCTGGCCGGTATTCCTAACTTTTATTTGCTTTAGGCAGCCTGGAGCACTTTCTGCTTTCATGCGGTGTAATAAGCGAGGGGGAAATCGAGTGACGGCAGGGAATGATTCCGAAATGACGTCATTAACAATCGTCTGAGAGACACGCACCTGCAGCCTCTTCAGCTACCTCCGTCTCTTCTCTTCCTCTTCCGAAGTGGGCTGTTTATGAAAACACAGCCGTGCCAGAAGTAGCTAAACCAACCAGCCGGAGACTGTGGCGTCATATGAGGGGGTCGACAAAGGTTTGTCTGGCCTCAACCGTACAATATGTCTCTCTCAAACAAGAACTATGATACATTATTTCACAACACTGCCAATTATGAAAATAGACATAATTTGGCAGGACATCTTTATAAGGCTCCAACGAATGTCTGCTCCAAAATAAGACTTTTTTCCAAGTAGAGAGATGGAAGTATGCGGACACATGAAGGTTTTTCTCAAGCCCAGGAGAGGTGCATACTATAGAATGTGAGGTCACATTCTGCGGTATAGAATAATTAGGAAAGTGGAAGGTGAGAGGTCGTTTCCTGGGAGACACCTGGGGCCTGACACACGTTAAATAAATCCAGCTTGTTCTTTTTCATCAGCGTGCCAAAAGGAAGACATCGAGGTCAGATAAAATGTGTTTCTGCATATAATGGCCAAGGTCGATACATTTGTACCAGTACCATTGTTTGAGCTGTTGTAAAAAACATCATACCATAGAGGACTGTTATTGACCAGCTAAATGGTACAGTATAGGTTGCCAGCTAGCAACCAAATTCGGTCCAAAAAAAAAAAATTCTGTGAGAATTCAAGAGAAAAGATCCACCATCCATCTCACCATACCAAAAGATCTCTAAACTTGCCATCATACACAATACTTTTCTTTACAAAGTTTTTAATGCTCTTTGCTTTAAACACAGCAATATACACAAGGGTGTAGATTTGGTTTCTACACTGGTATGGAGCAAACCAGCCCGAAACCCCCCTACTCCCCCAAACACACACCTGCAGCTCCCACCTTATTGGCATGGATGTGCCAACCATCCAAACCCACTCAAATCTATACCCTTTAAAGACACACAAATGAGGATAAACAATTGTGCAAGCAAATGTCCTTTGAAAACTGCATATATTTCTAAAAAGGTATGCTTCCGTGGAAAAATAGACTAGGGTTTAAAATGTGAAAACTTTGCTTTTTTTCTAAGGTGATCCTGATGAGAGCTGGTCATATGGATTTCAAAGCCAAATGTCTCCCCAGCAAAGATAACGGGTCTTATATTGCCCTCAAAGAAAGGGGCGTCTATTCCCCCCAGCGCTGCTTTTCCACCTGAACTCCAGGTGTTTGCTTTACGTGCCTGTGGCTTTGGGGGCTCAGACTCCATTCGACTCCAATCTGCGATGGAAATATTTTCTTTTTCTCCAGCGGCTGATGCTTGCCAGTGGTGCTGAGCCCCCCCCTAGTGTTTCCATACTCTTTTTATTAGCTTTCTCCTGCTTAATGCTTTGGGCTCTTTGTTCTGCGCTAAATCAAATTCTTAATATACGAAAGACATGATGCACTCAATTTCCCCTAAAATGAACGCAAACTGTATGTTCTGATTGAGCTAATTTACGGATATTAAGAAGGGCCGCTAATTTAAATGATGCAAAACGCTAATTGAAACAATATCTTTCGACTTCTAAGGATACGATGCGTTTTCATTAAATTTGGCTTTTTGTGTTGCACAAGGTAAGATGCGCGCTTGCGGAATATGGCAGAAAGAGACTTTGTGCTTAGAATCGCGGTAAGGCGATTGCAGAGTAACTGAGCTGAAACACAGGATGTCAGGAGGCTCAGTCGCCATAAAAATCGCCAAGACTCTGAGTCAGCAACATCCCGCCTTTAGTTTCCCGCTGGTCTCGTTTAACCTTGACAGTTAAACTTTGAATTATCTTATTATAAGTGCAGTATTTCTTTCTGGAATAAAATGTGCTCTGTGTGGACTGAATGCTGTGCAATTTATCAACGTGTCTCGGGGAAATTCTGCCGTGCACCTGTAAATCTTTAGTGGGTACAGATCATAATTTTAAAACCAACCCTTAAAGTATACAGACATTTTAGTTAATGAAAATACTACGATGCAGTCAGTAATTTCAGACGTTTCATTTTGATGAACTGCTTTTCAGATAGGCCTGCTGAATGAAAACGTGGGTTTGTATTACATGGCTCCGGATTTCTGCAATTTCGTCTCTTTTTTTATCCATGTGAAATTGCCACGATAAATCAGAATGCACAAGGAAAGCAGGAATCGGGACACTTCCTAAAATTGTTCTAAAAAGATACACACCGCCAGACCTTTGGCGTTAGTGATAGATTGCAGCCAGCGTATGGGTTTATAAGCGATAACCTCGACCTACCTACCAAACATCTCCAGAACGTGCACGTAAGGCAGGTCCGAAGACACCCCGAAACTGCTGGAAGTAAAATCGAGTTCCACAGCTGTGGTCTGGGGATGTATGATGACCCAGAAGCCATCTTGTTACTAATACTGCGTGTTTTAAATGCATTCTTATTACGTCAAGGAGTGCTGCGAGCGCGAGTGAGTTAGGGAATGGAAAACGCTTTAACCTTTAGTCACGGAGAACTGGAAGTCTTGAGATGAGGGCATGGCTTGTTTAATTTGTGACTCAACGGAACCAGAGTTCAGCCTGTCCCTGTTACCTTAATCTATGCCCAGAATATAATGTACTCTGGTGTATTATATATTATACGGTATATTCTTAATGCCTTAAAGAGAAATGTTCATTTTTCTTTACTATTTATTCTGGAATGTGTTTAGCACAGATATGTTTATCAGGGTTTAACGGTTTATGTCATCTATGGACATGCATTTCAGATTCGTTCCTGTTAGCCATTGACCTCAGAGATTAATTCTTCCAGGTGTGAGTAAAGTGCAAAGAGGCTAACGTGAAATCTTGTACAGTCACAGGTCAAATGAACACTTCAGTAAACCACATTTCCTATCATAAAATTGTGGTGGTTCAATGGGTATCTCTGGTGTTTCATGCATCCAGGGTTCGAGGCTCAAGCATCTGTGGAGTTTGCCTGCTCTCCCCAAACCGCAATAAAAAGACATGCAGTTAGGCTATGTGATGGACTGGTGTCTTTTTTAAGGTGTCCCCTGCCTTGTGCTCTGTGTTACCTGGGATTGGCCCCAGGATCATGTGACCTTTTCCTGGAAAAGCCATTGGAAGATGGATGGATGAACAAAAGAGGTCACCTAGAGTTTTTTTTTTTTTTTGGCTGGTTTGGTTGTTTCAATTAGACAGCTGGAAGAATCAAATGCTAACTTGAATCTGAAATCTGAAAGCACTCTCTTAACTATCCTACAAGGATTTTTGCTTCAAATCTCTTGCACTCTTGGCTCACTTCATGGCATTTAGCACCCTACGTGTAAAGAAGTATTTCCTTTGTTTTGATCTAGAGTGGCCCTCCATGCAGCTAGCTTTGATCCCCAACCCGGTTGCTCCCCGTCCTCGAATCCTTACAAACGGTAGCCCTCTGGCTTGACCTTACCTGTTCCCCCGGGATCCCGTCCTCCTCGTCCTCCTCATCGCTCCCTCCTTGCTGCACACAGCCCTTATGTTACACGCCGTACAGGGCTAGCTGGTTTATTTTTGTGAGGATACACTTACTGGCATTACCTGCCAGACACAATATTATGCTGGAAATATACAAGGTATTAACTGTTAGATTTAAGAGAATAAAATAAACTGACGCGCAGGGGACTGGTGTGTATGAACAGTGTGCCGATTGTGCACGCTGTCATTAATGAAGCACATGAATGGAACTCAATCACTAATAATTACTTCCACACCCTTTAATTCAAGGCCGTTTACTTACCTTCATCTATCTTTGCGTTTTTTGTTTCATAAGAACATTCGAGACCATTTTTTTGCCTAAGATCTCAATGACCGGGCTTAGGTGTCAAATGGCGACTGGAAAGTTGCTGATGTATAACTGGAGAAGAGCTTCTGTCACCCCCCCATCCACCAGTCCATACAGCTTTAGTAGTTTGCTTATCAGATGCGTGACATGGGCCTTGCGGTGATAAGGACATGTGAAATCTCATGTGACAGTTTTAACAGGCCCCTCGGATGTGCACAGTTAAGACCTTTGACCACCTCCATCCTTAATCCTATACATACATCTTTAGATACTGAATATGCCAGTGTGGAACCTGAAGACCCAGGCAGAAGACCGGACATGCTGAGAAATGCCATCTGTGCCTGAAATCGAAATGTTCCCTATTTAAATCCAGGCTTCGGCAGTGTGATTTCACTGTTGGGCCCTTGAGCAAGGCCCTAAGCCCCCCCACTCCCCACCAGTTGCTCCTTGGACTGTCTGGCCCTGTTTCCCAATTGTCCGTCACATAGGATAAAGGCATCTGCTAAATTAATGTAAACAAATAAATAAATCTGTAAGGTCGCTAGGAGTCTCTGCCATCTGTTTCCTTTCTACAGTCCAAAAACATGCAGTTTAGGTGAGTTATTCCTTCTATATTTTCCTGTTGTATCTGTGTATGGGCTACAATCCCATCCAGGATATCCTCTGCTTCATGCCCCGTTCTTCCTGGGATTGGTTCCAGGCTTTCGGCAATCCTACATTGGACAGGCAGTTATGGAATTGAACTGGAAAAAAAAAAATACATCAGCAGTTCTTTCCTACGAAAAGTTTGTTGCATGAGCTTGTTGAGATTTTTATTATCAGGACAAACGTTCAGGCTGTCATGTATTTTTTTGATGTTGTTATTTCCCTGTATGTGATCACTGAGATTCCATCCATCTGTATCTGTCATCTAGCAGCTTATCATGGTCTCTGTAAGGGGAAGGGGGGCGGGGTCTTGGCGTTAATTGTAATTACAGGCTGGACATACAATTATATCCCAAGACCTCTGAGGCTGCCGTCCAGATGGAGAATGATGTTCTTGCACCCATCCCAGCCCATCCTGTTTATCCAGTACGATCAGCCATCTCAGTCACTCTGCGTCACCCATATATACTTTATTTAAATGTACAACATACATATTCTCTTATTTATTAAGCAATTAGCCAATCAGGATTATGGTGACGCAAACTCAGGAAACACCTGGAGGCAGGGTACACCTCGTATGGGAAAAACAGTGCAATAGTTAGAGAGCAATATACTGCTTTATCGGTACAAGTTTTTTAATTTTTCTGGTTAACGAGATTTTTTTACTTAACCGTGTTTCGTTCGTAATGTAAATAAATGTAAAACGTTTAAGAAGTCTCACATCAATTACTTAATGGTATACGGACGAACTAAAGTTATGAGGCTTACACGCAGTTAATTAAAACATTGATTTGAGTAAATACAGATACGTATATATATACGTCATATATAAAACACTGATTGGAGCAACAAAAAAAGCAGAATGACCACAAGGTCAGTTCAGGGCGCACTAACCCGCCAGTGCTTATTATGCAAGTACATGCGAAGCACTGCGGGTGTAAAAATGATGTCACTATTCCCATCTCGCTAATAAGTCCGCCTTACTGCGGCCATGCCCAATTTGCATCGTAAAATTAAACCACAATTATACAGCCCATATTACACATAATGCAGACAAATCCTCACCCATCACTATAATTAAAAACATACGTAAAGATTACTATCTCTAATCAGCTATGAAGCTGTTTACTCAAGAACTGGTCTGTATATTCGTCAGTACGCATCTTACGAGGTTTTTGGTAGTGCGGTTAGCTTTAAACCTAACCGAAATGCACCTTCAAATTGCATAAGCGTGGATTGAGCGCAGTGAGTGTCACCACCCTGTCTATTCACACACCCACTGGCCAGTATCCTAAGGCGGTTGTTGTCTAGCATTGCATGGATGGTGGTGGAGCTGACCTCGTACCATGTTCGCACTGTACAATGTTTTTTTGTAATTTTTCCCTAAACAATATATTATAGCAACTACTGTACTGTTTTACATATGATTCACATTGTACAGGTACAGTTCTGTACTCTAGGCATTATTTAAAGTATACGACAGGATGGGAATAGGTATATATACAAAGTAAATAGGCAATTTTATATATGTCTCGAACGTATGCGGTTTTGGAGTTGCGGGACCCTGCGGGGGCACTGCGTACACACTCACACTCACTGCTGCTCCGGGTATTCAGGTGTATTATGCCACCTTCTGGTAAAAATCACGAAGTATTTTAGATTCATAAGCGCTTTAGGATCACCACCAACATTTCTATTGCAAAACTATCACTATTAGTAAATATTGTGTATTGCATACTAGCCTGTCATGTTTTGTTTAATAATTCAATACAACAACCGTGTAGAAAAGTGGCCAAATACACCCTCTTATAAAATTTGAAAGAGAAATGAAGGGGCAGCCAGTTGAAATGTTTAAAAATCTTAAATCAGAGTTAGTGAAAGACGGATTAAAGACTCTTTTTGGCTCCGGTTACAGTTGCTGATTTTTCCACTCTGTCAAACGCAGCGTAACCTGAACTGCCGCGACCGAACAGGTGTGAAATGAACGCGCGGTATCCGGAGGCTGCGCGTCACAAGTGATTCATAAAACACTTATTAACATTCACTTGCCAGTAACAGCAATGGCTGGATAAATCCAAACAGCAAGGGTACCTGATGTGGAAGCCAAGTCAGAGTGTAGCCAGTAGTTAAAGCAAACACAGGCATGATTTTCCAATATGGTTATCCCTGCTGTCCTCCTTTACATAAGTTTGTCGGGGAGGGGCGAGGAGTATTATGATTCTTTTCAAAGTGAAACTCAGTGGAGGGATATATATTATTCGATCGGTTACACTTGATTACTGAAGACTAAACAAAACAGTGCTAAACAATACAAGACCGCGCTATACTAAACAGTACGCAGTGGCCGATAAAATGCAGGTCCCGTGGATATGACTGTCATGGGAAATGCTGATGCTGGAAACGGAATAACTAGAAGAAACTGCTCTTGAATGTCGTAGTCAGTGTTCCGATGCTACGAAACGTCCTACCAGACTGCAGTGGGCCGAGGTGCTTACGGTCCTCAGAGTTATAAATAATAATAATTACAAAGCACTAAGTCTTCTTGTAATATGCTCAGCAATCACAACAGATAACAGCAAATAATCGCTTGAAAATTACATTCTTGATGAATGTGAATAAAAAATATAATTTTTAAAGTGATCCTACGGCGTTTTCAAAAAAAAAAAAAAAAACTAACCGTGAAATGGAAGAAAAAAGAAAGAAGAAATCACATTTCCTTGGATTCGCTAAAATTATTATATCTATTACTCTCAAAACTTATAATTGTTCTATTCAGTTATTACGCAAATATCTTCCTCCAATACATTGCACAAAGGCGCCACCAATGGGAAAGGATAAGAACTGCAGAAATCTGGAAATATGATTATCTGAGCATTTCTCGCGTATGTTAGGATGTGTCGAGTCAACATCTGCTCCTCGTTCAGGGATACACAGGACGGAAAACATTACCTTACAAAGTAGTAGCAGAGAAATGCACTCAAAATGTGAGTTAAACACCAAAAGCATGTCACTATTTATATTCTTCAGTTACACATTCCATTTTCGTAATACTAGGTGGGTACTTTTCGACCAGTACGCTGTCAGAAAAATAGAGCACCAGTTTGTACCTTAGCTTGTCACTGGGGCTGTACCCTCAAGGGTCTGCCAGTTGTACCCTAGCTCTAGGTAATTCTACCTTTTAAGGTACAGAAATGGACTCTGAGGAACATATTTGTACCATGGATGTTCCTCATGGTCAACGTCTATACCTTAAATTACACTAAAAGTTACATTTACCTACAGCTAGGGTACAATTGGCAAACCCTTGAGGGTAGAGCCCCAGTGACAAGGAAAGTTACAAATTGGTGCTCTTCTTCCTGGCAGTGTAACGGGATTAATCATCATAATTATAGCCTTTAACCATGTTTGACTAAAGGATTATCCAAGGAATTCCTGAACTACTAAAGTAATGTGATGCTCATGTCCATTCATATTATTTATGTATTTTCTAGAATAAAACTAAAGTATGGTACATGAATAATAGTCATTTTTGTTTTGATAGAATTATAGGGTGATAATCAGCTATCACTTGGCACATTTTTTAAAGAAATTTGAAGATCGAGTTATACAGTTATCACAGTGGGAAAAGTTTATTTATTGCGCAAATGGGGGCTGCCTGACATGCTTTCGCTTGAACTGAGAGGTCACAGCCTTTTGGATTCCACAGAATAGCGATGTTTCAGTCTGCACATGGACAATCCTAAAATTGGATGATATCACTCCTTCTGAGAACTTCAAACAATCAGATAAGGAAGGAGGCATTGTTAAATATGATTCGTCCCTCAATAAGGAATTCTTGGCCATAAATAAGATTATAGTGGGTAAATGTGTGAAACGATGTAAGAAGTCACATTATTTTGCCTGGCAGCAGAATTGATATGAACTGCACTCTCCAATGTGTCAGAACCTAAATGACACAAACAGCCTCTGGGTGGTGCCACTGACTTGCAAGACCATCCACACATCCATTTCCCAGTACCACTTATCTAGTCTGAAGCCTTTCCTAGGAGGCACAAGGTGTAGCACCAGTAGGAATAGCTACCAGACCATCTAAGTACCACCTTCGGAGACGTCATCCAGCCCTTATCTATTACTACTTACTATTACAGAGTTCTGGTAGGCCATGAATCAGGCAGACTGTACTCTGGACTATGAGAGGAAATCGGAGTACCTGGAGAAAACCTCTGCAAATAGAAGGAGAACATGTAGAATTCACAGAGCCAGAGGGTTGGAAATCAACCTACAATGCTGGAGGCTAAAGCAGGAACCACAGAGCAATACCCACATATGATACTAGTTTTTCATAACTAAAGGTAGCTGGAAGGTATTGTTCTCTGGGAGCAAGCTGTGGAATCATTGACTGTACCTACTAAAATGTTTCATTTCTAACATTTATGTTGCACGTGGGTGCCCTGCGATGGGCTGGCCCCCCATCCTGGGTTGTTCCCTGCCTCGTGCCCATTGGTTCCTGGATAGGCTCCGGACCCCCCGCGACCCAGTAAGGATAAGCGGTTTGGAAAATGGATGGATGGATGTTGCACGTGGTATGCAACACAAGTCCCTTGGGAAGAATATTATATTATCTTGGGCATATTTCTTGAGAATATAATTTAGTTTTTATTTTTATTTTGTTGCAGACCAATGTTGACGTAAGATGCTCTCATTCATTTACGTTACGTCTGGTATTATCATTAAAGTAGACCACCTTGTTAAATTAACATTCATTCAGCAGACACTCCAAAGTAACATATGATTTTGAGAGCGGGCTCAGCCGAGCTCTGAAGCAGCCGCTACACTTCCTAGGCTGACTAAGAATAGCACCTCCATCCAGTTCTTACAGCTTTCTGCAGAAGAACCGTGGAGAGCATCCTAACCCTGCAGCTGCATCACCGTCTGGTACAGGAACTGCAAAACCGCCGACCACAAGTCCCTCCGGCAAATAGCTACGACAGAAGAGAAGATCATAGCACAAATAACCATCCTAATGGACATATACAACAAACTGTGCAGCAACAGAGGCCACTCACAGCTGACCCTTTGCTCGTCTCACACAACCTCTTCTTCCTGAGTCCAAAGCATGTCCCAAAACAAAGAGCGCCATCTAATGGGATCAAAAAATACAGCAAATGGTTCATGGGATGTCGTTTTAGCCAGCATTTACAAATAGGCGTTTGGCTAGCTTTGAGGCTAAGGCAAAACAAGCATGAGCTTTGCAACACCACTGACAATGTGTGGTGTTTTTACAAGAGTGGATAATGCTGAAAGCTTCAGTTTACAGTATTGACAAGTTACTAGCAAATTAGACAGACAAATTATAGCACTTTAGAACTTCTGAAATTCCAACATCATGCATTGAGCTAAAAATTAACCTACCTTACATTCACTATAAAGTAGTAGGTGGTTGTGACAAAGATTAAAAATCAAAATATGACCACACTTCAGACGTAGTTCTCTTATCAGGCTGAAAAATCTCTGTATCTTTAACTGCCTTCCGCCTTTTTTTTTTTTATTGACTCAAATCAAATCCATATTGCAACTGTGCTGCAGTTGCCAGCGTCAGTATGAAGCTAGGAGATTTTCATTTCTAGAAGGTGAAGTTATCGTTTCGTTACCCATGACTCTGTCCTCGCAGACCCCAATTCCCCCCATTTTAAAAACTCATCAAATCTACATGAATCATGCATATGACCTATTTTGGATACAAAAGAGCGAATTTCATTGAAATATATCAAGTTTGCACTCCTAAATCTGGAAAATGGTTATGGGCATAACATTGTAACTCAAGTGTTCCCAAAATCTTGAAAAAATATTACATTTTAACCATAATGGGAAGCAAGTCCCCGGTGCTGTTATTTTTGGGGTTATGGGCTGAAAAGTTTGCGAGCCCATATCCGAACCCACAGAGCCCCCAGTCATAGTGTGCGATAGCACTTGTGTTTAGAATTAGTTTATCAGTGCGCGTTGTTGACACATCACAGCAGACAACAACAAAATGTGCCCTCTGCATTAAACCCGCGTGTGACACCGTGACATAGCAGGGGGCAGCTAATTCAGCACCCGGGGACCAGTGCTTGGGGGCGGTACCCTTCTCAGGGTACTGCAGTGGTACCTTGCTGGTCAGGGTTTCAAACCTGCAATCTTTCAATTACAAGTGCACTTCCCTAACCATTAAGCCACCACTGCCCACATGTTTATGCTCTAAGCTCACAGCGCTTTGTATCTCCATGCCAAAATAACATCACAATCCAGCTGTAGTCGCTGAAAAATATAGTTCCCATTTGGTCACTCCTGAAGGTCAAAGACAATGTGACCATTGTTTGTTTATTTGTAGACAAATTGGATCCTGCGTCATAATGAACAGATCAGCTGAGCGATATCTATGCAAGCGTTACACATAAAAGCATTATGTCAACAGAGGTTCTCGGGCAAAGTTATTCAGGGAGGTCTAGATGTAAAAGAGAACAATGCTGTTTCATAGGGGAAAACCAAATAAATTATATAGTTTCATGTTCATTGTCGTGGGAATAGGAATGAATAAGGCCAATTTCATTATCATAAATAATAAAACAGAACAGTAGTACATTATTTGTCCCATTTTGCCTGTCTCATCTAGCTCTCCATGAAACACACAGACAGGCAAGAGAAAGATTATGGATGACATGAGGCAGTTTCATACTCATCCCAAAAAAGAAAAAAAAATTGACATCATATAAACTACGAACAGCAAAACTCTCTAAAAGTCACCTGAAAATGATGACTTGTGTTAGAAACCTGTTAATAGTCACTGCTTATCTAACAAAATGTCTTCTGGGATGAACTGCTGTCTTTATAGTAGATTGGTACAAGTTAGTTAGCTGCTATGCAAGGAAATCAGACAGATACATGTATCGTAGATCAAAATCTTTAAAACTTACCACTGAACAGCAGGAAGATGTACAGTTTTAGACATCCAGCTTGGACAACAAACTGATGTTATCTGGAATCAACCTCTGACCTTTAACATGGCAGTAACCTTTTTTGCCACATATATCAACTGCCTTCGCAGTACATGTGTCATCACTGATAATAGTGTGTTGCCATTCAGAAAGGGGAAATCAAATCAGTGTATAAATTCCCAGCTGCTTGAATATTACAATACAAAAAGCTGGTGAACTAAGACGAATTTCTTTGACTTTGCTACCTCGGTTTTTCAGTCAGTCGGCTTTTTGTTGATTTTGAGGTTTTTTTTTTTTTGTTCTGTGCTGAATATTACTATCATTTACAAATACAGGCTCACATAGCAGAGAAATATGAGTAGTTAAGACAAAACATACAGTAACATACAATACGTGTTCTTCTATATTTTAGTCTTTAATGAGGAATTCTTCAGAATTAAGCACTGCCATTTAAATATGTCACCATGGACAATTTATTAAACCTACGGTTAAATCTGTGTAACTTACACTTTGGTGAGACTCCTTGAGAAAGTGGCAGTGCCGTATTTATTCATTTATTTAAACGTTCTTACATTTCTTAGTACAGTGGAACCTCGTTACTACGTACCTCGGATACAACGTTTTCACCTTTTCAACGTACAGGTTTCTAATTCCCGTTTTTAGCCTATGTATTATTCCAATGGCAGCCATTGTTTACAGCGTACACCCTTACAGCGTAAACTTCGATACAACATCCAAATTTCTAGAGAAAATACGAAA
>JAODJX010000129.1:5118122-5131533 GCA_026776945.1 Isichthys henryi | reverse complement strand
TTACAACGTTCTATGCTTATAACGTACATGTTTTTGGTATCCCGTCTTGTACGTAGTAACGAGGTTCCACTGTACTTTTCCAATAGCAAGAGAAAATACAATCAAACTGCTGCATATTAAAGTTATAACGTGAAACCCCATAATATTCCTGTTACTTATACAGCTGGCTTTGTTGTTTTGCGGTACAGAACCGAAAGCGTTTTTTCCGGAAGACTACGTCAGTGGACTTTCCATTTGCTATTTCGAAGTCGGGAAATTCTCTTTGCGTTCTAATGAACACGGAACTTAACCTCTCTATTCAACAGGCCTACGGAAATTAAACCAGATATGTGTTACATCATCGATTAATGTTCCCATCTACTGTTCCATGTGTCTGTATCGAAAAACACAGTTATAAAAAAAGCATTTATAAAATGAATAGGATCACTTAATGTTTTATTAATAGTAGTAAATTATTGTTTTAAATGTTAATGTATAGTTTAAAGGTATAACTACATAATCCTATATTTTTTCAGGAGCTTACACTCGTTGTCTAATTTGTATTTTTTAGGTTTTTGTTTCAAAGTTTTCAAAAACCCTCCAAGTAATTAGTAAAATACAATCCATTCATTTTTCATTCATTGCAGGGTCTCAGTATACCTGTAGCAATCCCGAGAATTACAAGGTATAGGGGCACATTCCCGTCCTCTAACTAACCGCCTGCTTTTGGACTGCGGGAAACTCGCGGAAAAACATGGAGACCGTGCGATCCCCTCACACATGCACAGAACGGGGGGGACAAGAGAAGGCACCCTGGGGTCGTGCTATCCACTAGCAAAGCAGCATGCTGAACCTTCGCGATTGCATTTACTTTATTCATAAGGCTGCCTAAACCTTCATTTGTGTTTTCGCTCTCGATACGTCGCTGCACTTATCTCGCAAGCCTTTCTGGTTCAGCATACTTGCGTTACGTGTTCAGGACTTTTTCTTTCTGTGCACTTTTTCCCTCCTCCTGGGGGCGGCTCCAGAGAAATAAAGGATCCAAACACGGTACATTTTCTAGTACAGCACGGTCACGACGTTCGCAGAGTAGAGTATCGCAGCTCTTCACTTTTCCGATCGGTTTATTTGATTTTATCTTTCGACGTTTAGATTTCAGAAGGACCCATTGGAACGAGCCACTGAAAGCTTTTCCTCTTAAATCTCCGGCGAATTATAGCGACAGACATGAAAGTCATCATACTGCTTTTAGTTGCATCTGTGTATGCTGAGTCGGTAAGTAAAACTCCATATTTTTTGTACATAGATTACGCTTAACTGCACTTTCAATTAGATCACTAACTGTATTCGTGTTTAAATGAATTTGAAATTCGATGTAGGTGATTTTATATGTTTTTGTCTTTCGGGCACGTTAAAAATACTATACAAACACATCATCAACGTAGTTTACGGGAATAGATGGACGGTATTCAAAAGACCACCGGGCTGTCGAAATTCTTTGCTGACGACTTGGCACACTAAATAAAACGTGCTTAAACTTTGCCTTTACTTGGAGATTACAAAGGGTATTTGTTGGGGGGAAAAGCAGATGGGTAGCGTGTCTGTATTGTCGCCTGGCAGCTTTGTGATCTGGCCGTACCCCGGTCAACAGGCTGGTTATTTGGGAGGAACATGTCTACCTAAAGACCATCCCGAGGGGGGTCGTCTTTGGGCGGTCTACCTGTCTATTCACAGGTGAGATCCTGTGCTGCCCGACGGCCGTATATCCATATGCCCCCCTCTGTTAGTCTTTCGCTTCTTATTGGGGTGCTTTGTCAGTAGTAAACTTAACATCATGGAAAGCTGAGTATACAGGTAATCGTTTAGCGAAACTAGGATTTGAGGAGTGAACGTGACTTCTCCAAAAAAAAGTAGTTGAATGAACTTTGTTGGCTGACGTCAAACCGTGTCATCGCTGTAAATTTTGCTAGAAGGCGATCTTCCCATTTCCTTTCGTAAAGTCGACGGCATCCTGCTGCGTTGGGTCTTTTCCAACTTTCCCCGTGCATTCCGGGGGAAATGGCCGGGTCCTTTCTGCGGGGGTGGAGTGCGGCTCGTCACCGCGCAGGGATCCGCTGAGTGGCTCTGGCTCGCTACCGAGCTGCGAAAGGGGAGGCTGAGTAAAAAGTCTCGCATTTCAACCCCTCCGACCCGATCCGGTTTCTCAAGTGGTGGGACGCCTTCGAGGAGCACAAATCACGCTCTTGTAAACTACAACTTGGCTCTCGAAATGCTTTGACCCATGTTACAGGAATTTATTTGCTTTCCTGTGGGACGACAATCACTCATAGCATTTCCCCCCCTCATGTTTTTGTCTCTCTTCTCTCTCATCCCAGCTACCAATGGCAGACTTGTGTGTATGTGTTTTTTTTTTTTTTTTTGCACATTGTACATGATCTTTGTCTTGTCCTTCTGACTGCACTGTAGATCACATGCCTGTCTACTTTGTGGAGGTGGGTTCTTTGGGTACTGACCATGTGCAAATGCCATGCTGTTGAAGTCAGAGGGTGGGGGCTGTACCTAGTCGCATTCCCCAGGGACAGATGCAAATTTCATGACTGACACACTTTTCCCCCCCCTTGGTATATGTGCACTTTCCAAATTGTCTCCATGTTGTGGTTTTGCAGCAAAGATGTATCAATGGAACCTTTTAAACTTTGATTCAAATCCCTTGCTTCTGTAAATATTCAAATAGCAAACTTTTTACCGAAGTTGTGTAATTTCACAGTCCAGTTCTTTGTCGCCTAGTAGTGGTCTTTCTGGTCAAACAATGGTACATGATTATATGACTTAAGCTTGGAATGCTGTTTTGCTTTGAGTGGTCTCACGGGCTGTTTACAGCAAAGGACTGTGCCACTCCATACATTCACCTCTTAAGCGCCAATGAACCAAGAAGAGTGTGTTACATTCCTCAAACCAATGTAGAGGTCTCCACTACTTTTTTATTTTTTTTTTCCATTTTCCTCTGGAATTTGACCCCTGCTGACCTTGACTGGCCCTATTGTGGGATTTCACACACTTGGGCAGATTTAAATGGTCAAAGCCCCTTCATTAGTCTCCTTTTAGATAGTGGGCTCCTGGCTGCAAGGACACACACTTTTTTGCTTCTTTTTCAGAGCCCTTTCTCTATGTCCAGCCATTGTGCCATTTCCCTTTAAAGTTAAAATATGTCCAGGCGATCATCTGCCACACTAGGTTGCTCCCTTGCCAATGTGGATGCGTTAGTGTTTCTTGTGATGTGGCCTATTGTGAGATCTTCAAACAGGCCCAGCTTTAACCTTTTCCCAGGATGATCAGTACCTGCCTGTGACATTTTGGTTATAACAGCCTGTGGTAGTGTGAACTCTGGACAAACACGTTAAGTATTTAGTCTGTGGCAAAATATATTCAGAATCATTTTTGTAGATGCCTTTCTTCCATTGAAATCGGCACTGTGTGCCACAGTCGAGGGTTTCCGTCCTTGCATGCATTTGTCTTGTTTGCAGTGTCTATATTTTGTTAAGGTATGAGATCATTTGCACCAGAATATGTGTGTGTGTGTTTTTTTCCCTCTTTTTTTCCCCCTTTTTTATGAGTTCAATGTCGATGAAAAGCTGAGCAGACGAGACGATAAATACTTTCACCAGGACGTAATGATGGTTCCTGCTTTGCTGTCCACTGGGCTATAAAATCCCTTTTGGAGGTTGGAATGTTGGCATTGAGAGTGAGGTTTTGTGCAGAACTTGGGTTAAAAGAGTTAATTTTTTTCAAACCTAACCCCCCCCCCCCCAAATCATTTTTTGTAACTCCTCCAAATCAGTGCTTGGTCTGTCCGTTAGGCGAGAGTGTAGAACAACTTTGAAACTTTTACTGAATGATCTAATGATTGCTTAAAAAAGATTTTTTTTTTCCTTAGGGCAGTTAATGTTGCTCTAAAGTATACAGTTTCCCTCCACGGTTTTTGCTTAATGCAAGTCATTTGATCGAGGCTTTCTGCACGCCAGACACGCCCAAAGTACAAGCTCTGCTCTGTCTTTACCATTGTCATCATATCTGAAAGGGACGTTAAAGTGAAGCACACACTCATTGTATGTAATCATATAAAGATAAAACTGGAATAATGGACCCTTTGTCCTGGCTGGAATGTCAGATGTGACTCCTTTCGCCCGTGTCTCTGTTTTGTTGCTGCCATTCTCACTTAATTCATTTTATTTATTCGTTTGTTTTGGTGAGTAAAACATGTTCTGTGAAATTATCCTCTTCCTGTTGCCCAAGTGACTACTGAGCTGACATTGGTTCAGACATAGTCTGGTTCCTGTGAAAACACGACCAGGTCCCTCATGTATTCCGACGTTAGTGAACATTATTTCTCACTGCGTGGCTGTTGCAATGATGTAGGACGCTTGAGTTTGGTTAAAAATTATTTACCTCTTCTAATCCTTCCATGTGGATGTGTTCTGTTCCTAACTGAACTGTAGAATCGTGGTAGATGTATGGACAGTTACGTCCTACAGCCATACAAGCCAAGGACTGTACTTCAAAGTATGTCATATACTCAGTGAAAAGCTTTAATGAATCTAAACACAGTGCTTTACCGGTCCAGTTCTAGAAGGCTCTCTGGTTCCTGAATACTCTGGATCTTCTTCCAGACCTTCTTACTTAAAGTGCCGTCTACCACTAGAACCTCGTGTTTCTGTCTAGCATTCTGAACTCTTGGAAGTGTAAGACCAAAAATAGTCCAGTGAGAGTGGAAGGAATCTGGGAAGCTCCTGATGAATGTGTGAACGATGGGGCCCTGTGCAGGGTGTAGGCAGACAGCGGGTGGATTGGGGGGGGGGTGTCAGCTGACATGCTGAACAGCACAAATGTGGCTGATTCAAGCAGGGTCCTCGAAGAGCAACAACAAGTTGGCCATAACTGTCAAACACAGGCCTGCGGTCACCTGGGCATTCTTGAATGAAGCCTTTCATTAGCTGGGGTGGGTTTGCATTGTTCTGCATTAGTGAGGCTGTGAGATGGATGCCTGGACCCAGGAGGAGCCAAACTCCTGAACCTGACTTCAAAGAGTTTTTGCTTCTCTGGTGGATGTCGGAGGGTCGTTCTGAGAAGTAAGCATGTTGTGATGAAGGCTTTCTGTAGCTCGCTCTGGCTAGTCATCCGTGATTTTAGCTAGCTGTGAAGCGCTTACGAGTTGCTCCGATAATTAAAAGTACTGTGATGTCACGGTGGAAATACTTCTTTGCTTATTTGTAAACTTTAAAGCTGTTAACTGAAAAATGATTGGAGTCTCTGAAAAGGAAGCAGTCCCGCTGATTCTGGGAGTCATCATTGTGGCATTTTGTATCAGGTTATTTGTAAATACCCCTGGGGAGTTTTGGGGGCTTCAACTGATGTACTGTATAAAAAAAACCACGGGTGTTTTTTGTGCTTGGTGGTGTCCTTGGTTAAGGTTTCTGCAGTCACGTGACGTGTCTTACAGAAAGCGGGAGTCAAAGTGAAATTCACATGAATCATGGCTCTATAGCTTCCCGTGGCCGTATTGTTTCCGCTAAGCTACTTTTCTGAAGACCACATGGTGAGATGCTGACAGGTTTCATTTCTGCGTATAACCAGTGGGGGGAAATCCTGCGGCATTCAATTAAAATGTCACCTGCGTGGGGATTTCGGTGAGCGGTTTTCCCAGATGCAGTTCAGTAAACAAGAAAAAAACAAACGGAGATGGCCTGTGGGAACAGGGTTAGCCCTAAAAATTGAGAACTTTGAATTGCTTTGTATTTTGAAAAACATTTTAAAGTGTGGGCCTTATCTTATTCTTTCAGTGTCCATTTCAAACATTTCGAACTACCAGTCTGCAGTTTGAGGATTTATGTTGGAATGTGTTTTTTTTTTTTTTTTCCCCCCCCATATTATCTTGGGTTGAATGAGGTCTGGTTGGGTAGACGGCTGGGTGTGGGTGTAATTACATAGATCTACAAAGCTTTGTGGATTTACTCTAGGAAATAAACAATGACTGTTTGAGGTCTTAAAATAAGCAATCTAGTTTCGTGCAATTCAAACCCTATTCTGTGTGCAGTTCTAATGGAGTGATTCTGACTTTAGCCTGCAGGAACACATGGTGTGCTGTATCATGTAAAAACGTGTGAAATTTAAAATGTAGTGTAATGTATGTTTTGAAAGGGAGCAAACTGAAAGTATGGGGTTTTCTGTGATGTCTGATAATTGGAAATTTTGACCCATTGAATACCTTGTAGATACCTTAAAGGCTTTTGAGATCAAACCGCCTGAATCAACAAGTGTTTCATATTTGTTATTTTTTTGTGTTTCATATTTAGAGCTCAATATGAGCGTAGTTTCTGACCTCATGTATGCTAGTTTAAAGTCCATGGATATGTTAACGGGGGAATTGGACACACTTCCAGCTTCTAGTATTATGTTCAATCAGAAGTTTTCAGATATTGCAGAATTGGCCACATAATTGATTGTATGAATGTAAATATTCTCATTAGACCATCTGTCACTGATCACTGATTACACTGGGTTATCTAGATGGTGTTGCTGCTCTTGTTAATATTGAAGTCAATGCCTCCCACCCCTTTAAGACTAGTAACCATTACTGAGGTTGTGGATTATATTGTATGTTCTCTAGAATCACAAACAAGTGCACGAGGGCATGACTTGTCGGGACTGGAAGTGTGAATGTTGTCGTTTGCCATCAACAGGTCGTCGTCGCTCAACAGGCTGCGCTTTTGTCGATAGATATTAATGAATGTCCTGCATGCTGTGGCCTGTTCCAGGATTTTCAGAGATTAACAAAGACGGAGATCCCAGTGCTTGGGAGGAGTATTCCAAGGGCCTGTACTACAAAGCAGGGTTATTGGTTTATCGTGGGTAACTTCTCGGATTTAAGGTACCACAGTTTAAATGGACTTCATATTTGTTCACATTTTGCCCAGACTACCTTAAATCCGAGAAGTTACCCCGATTAAGCCAGTAACCCGGCTTCGTAGTACAGGCCTCAGGTGTGGACTATGCAGGCTATTGTTGTTTGTTTAGTTTTATTTTTTAACTAAAGCCTTTTGTTCGAGTGACATGAGCTCAGTGGGCCTAAATGTCTGAACACAGGCTACTTGTTTCCTTGGATTTTTATATCCCATTGCCACTGACAAGCGAAACGGGATTTATTTGAAATTGAAATGGCGGGTGGATACGTACGCGTTTTCCTTAGTGTGAATGTTCTGGCTTTTTGATGTTTAAAGTTCGCTGTGTTTTATGTTTCGGTCGGGGCCACCTGGCTCCTACAACAGAGACGTTCCTGTAGCATGACGATACTGAAGAAAAGAGGCTGTTTAGCCCTGCTAAAGCAGAACAATGAACAGGGCAGGAGTGCTTCCCTAATCAGACGCAGAGCACATATTTGAACAGGCCAGCACCAGGTGTTAACAAGAGCGTGTTTCCTTAGCTTAGCAATCGGGGCTAATCGACCCAGTCGATGATATCGCTGGCCACGTCCCCACTTTAACCCAAACACGTTCTGCATTATTGTGTCCCAGGAATTCCTTATATCTCTTTCCTTTCTTTGTCTCCTGCCCAAATTTGACTGACTGTTTTCAGTTTGTTTGTTTGATTTAATGCCATTCAGAGTATTAATCCCATTGGATAATCTAATTAAACCCTTTTAGCAGTCTGGCTAATTAGATTAGGGATTTATATTTTGTTAATTGGTCTTGTCTTCAGTCACTACAGGATTAGCTTTACTTTATTGGTCAAACTTTGTAATTGTTAGGGACTAACTGTAGTTTTGTTCTGATTGACTTTTAAAATGCAACAATCATCCAATGGTCATGTTGGTGCTGCCCCCTATTTCATTACCTTTATGACAGTCGTCGTCATAGTTGTAGTCTAAATGGTGTGTGGTTTTTCCTTTTTTGTCTTCAGCAGGTGAGGGAGACTGAGACGTGGATTCCCAAGCCGAAACCTGAGGATCTTCAGGAGATGCTAGTCTCATCTGGTGACTCCTCCATTGCCCCAGACTTCATATCTGACCTGGATCTTGATTTTGATATGGATAATGAAGATGATGAGGACTATGGCTTCTCCGGTTCTGGAGATGAAGGTACGTTTAGTTATTCAGCATTTGGTTTTTTTCACAATTAGAATGGAAGCACACCTCCTCTAGACATTTGTTGTTTTTTTTCTAATCTGTTTTATTTTCTCCACAGAAGATCCATGGAGCAGCAGCATCATTCCCACAACTGAGGTATTTCCCTACCTTATCGATCCTTTTTTTTCCCTGTTTTGCATTGACTTGTTAGATATGTTACGAAAAGTTAACATTTCTCAATATTTAAATATAAGAAACGTAAGCCTGAAAACGTACCATTGAGTTAATGCAAGTGACGAATCGTTCCTCAGCCCGACGTGAACGACAACAAGATTCCAGATGAAGACCAGGCGAATAGGCCTAGGGTCCCGGTCAACGACGACGAGCTTGTAAAGAAGAATGAGGTTGCTGTGCTGGCTTCGGCGGACCGGGAGGGCCAAATGCCGAACATACTGATGGCCCATGCAAATGATGATATCTTCAAGAAGACCGAGGTTGTAGCAGGTGAGCCCTCGGGGTGTCAGGGTGTTTTATGAGTGACTTAGTGGTATCTGATGCTATTAAATATCATGCAGTATGTGGCCTCGCTATTTAGTGTTTACTGAAAATTATCTCATGGTTTGTAGTCAGGCTAATGCCATATTAATTGACCGCTTTTCCTTTTCCCCCTTAGCTCTGATTGCTGGCGGCTCAGTCGGATTGGTCATCGCCGGCCTTCTCATTCTGTTGCTCTTCTACCGCTTGAAGAAGAAGGACGAAGGGACCTATGATCTTGGAAAGAGGCCCATTTACAAGAAAGCGCCCACCACTGAGATCTACGCTTAGGGTTGCATGGAGTCGTACGAGACGGTGCCTTCAAAACACAACCTCTCTACTACCTGCCTTCTCTAAATCACCGACAGCCTACTGGTCCAAGAGGGAAAAACTTCAGATCAATCACTGTTTTTCTTTTTTGAAAACTGAAGTTTAAGAATTCACAATCCATAAATAAAGATGAGCGAATGGGACATTTCCCTTTACAAGCTGTGTGGTACAGAAATTTCCGCATTTTTTTTGTCCAGCCTTAATCTGAACTGTCGAGACATAAGTCTTTCTTCTTTTAACACTACATCATCCTTGCATGCAGAGCTTGGCATATCTTTGTTTTCATTTAAATCATGGTGCACCCTCTTATCTGACGCTCAGCCATCTTAATTATATGGAAACTGGTGCTACGGGGGACAGTTGGATGACTCTACTATCTTAGTTGCAGTAAATAAAGTTGAGCCAATCAGACAGTCTAATGTATGGGTTTGGGTTTGAGTTGACTTGACCTAATCCTTCTTTCCCAGAGATCCTGTTCCATTCCAACAGCCAAGCTCATGTTACGGGACAACACCTTTTTATTTTTTTTTTTATTTTAATGATGTCAGGGTATACGTGTCCATTTTGTACTGTTACATTTGTAAATTGACTTTAAATTGTATGGATCATAATGTTTTGACTCCCACTACAATATTTCAAATGAGTTAAAATTCATTGAAAATGTATAGCCATTTGTAAATTAATCTATGCCCGTTTTCCTACTAAATATTTAAATACCAAAATATTATTTTTTAAAGTTCCCAGTGTCATGTTTCTTTCCAGTTAAAGAATCTTTTAACATCAGAAAAGATTTGCTAGAAACTACCAATGCCAGTAATAGTTGCCAATACTAACTACTTTTAAAATGTTTTTATTTTGTGTGTTAGTAGATTTTTATTTTTTTTTTATTTATCTGTCAAATATTGCTTTTTCAGGTTGGGATGGCTTCCCTTTAAGCTGTTTTATGGTGGGTTTTTTTTAATGTACACAAGTTTCCGAAGCAAAACCGCTGCTGTTTCTTATTCATTCAGCAGCGCATTTATTTTTGTAGAAGGAAAGTAAAAGTTCAGGGCTGCTTCGTACTGGAGCCGTGTCACTTGCAAGGAGGAAAAAATTATATATCTGCTGCTTTTAAGTGTTTTTTTTTTTTTGTCTACAGTAGATGTGAATCTCTTCTCTAGAGAAGTCAATGAATCATTGATTTCATATAACAGGTTCTGATCTCTTTAAAGCATTTTATGCTTATTTTCTTCTTATAAATTATTTGAATTTTCTTCATGCTCAGTGGCTGGTGTTTTTATCTGCAAGTGTTAAATGGAATAATCTTAAAATCTGTCTCAAGACCGATTTTTTTTTTTTTTTTAAGTAATTGGTTGTTAGGTATTGTATGGGGGAGTTGGCCTCCCCTTAAGTTTTATTGCCCCCCGTGGGTCACGTTTTATGGTGGACTGCCTATATTGCTAATAAATACCCACAAAGCTCTTGGTGGTGGGGGAGCAGGTGTGAATCCCTAATTGCAAGGGAGCGATCAAAAGGTGCAAAATGTCGTCTGTATAATGCGGATAGTTGTGTCTTTGTTGGGGGCAGCATGATTCAGTCAGTGTGGTCCACAGTACTTACAGAAATCTTATTCCTACGAGTCTCCTGTGCCACTGACGAGCTGGTCAGTCCGTTCTACGCCAATTCTGGCGTGTGATGTATTTCTTTTAATAACTATCGCCGCTGGTCCAGTCTCTCATCCTGCCTGGAGTGGGTTCGGTTTTCCGTTTCTGAATGAATCGAGGCCCTTTGCCAAAATGTGGTTTTGCGGGGGTGGAATAATGTCTTCTGTGAGACAAGCTTTCTGACAAATATGGTAGATTGAAAAAAAAATTCTAAAATAAGACACTGCAGTGATCTGTTGTACTGTAAATGGTCTATAAAAACACCTTGTGCTGTCATGTACTTGTCTGCTCACTGATTGAATTAAAACTTTTATATTTTGTAATTTCATATATACCATTTTATACTGGCATATCTAAGCTTTGCATTGTCTGTGAAGCCACATCGTCGCCTTGGCTGAGAGAAAAAAGGCGTTAATATGAGACGCAGCGTGTCCTGCCTCTCAGTGACCAGCGAGGTAACTTTTGTACATACTGAAATCTTTATTCTGTTCTCTTGTTGATTTTATTAAATAATTGAGGGAAAAATATTCGTAGTGTCCCGAGTGTTCTTTTCACACGGTGCAAGTTCCTGCTTGTAATGGAGGGTAATAGATTTTTTTTTCTAGCACAAGGAAAAGAAGCGTGAAGCTGTTTCTCGGCCAAGCCGAGAGCTGGGGTTGCGTAAGACCTCTCCAACCGCAAGGAGTACGGGAACTTAATGTTGTTTGCTGGTGTCTAGTAAACGTGTCGACGCACGCCTCGAGCTCCCGGGCTTGGTTATTGTACTGTAAATGCGATAAGAAAAGATGTTAGGAAAATAACAGGCAACGGCTAAATTAGCATTAGCATCGTCCCTCCGTCTTTTTGCGGATGACGACGGTGGTGACGTCATTGTCCTGGATCGGCAAGCAAAAGCCTCATTAAGCCTTTAATTCAACACCTAAATGCTTACATTTAAAAAGCATGTAATCGTGTAAAAATTTCTTGTGAGTCTACTAAATATATAATCACTAGCAAGCAGCCTTGCAATTTATGCGCAGTAAATGCTTAGATTGTTTTCATACGTCAAATATAATACGTCTGTGGCTTAACACATCCTTGTTTATTTTTTGTTTTCAGCGCTGGAATGCGTAGTTTTCCTTCTGATGGCCCCGTTACTTATGAATTATGTTGTTTTTTTCCAACCCATAGCCGCCAATTTGCTGTTCATAGAGTTTTGCTGTCTCTGTTTTACTAGCTGTAGATCTTACCGCGTAGTTGGTCCAACAAGTAGTGTACTGGTTAATCATTAACTAGGCAAACAATGGGACGTATTTTTAAAGCAAACCGCATTCTTGTTAATCATTGATATTCGATGGACTTTGCTTCCAGGACAGGAATGCAGTCGTCCTTTCCCTCCAGCGATATATACGTATAATAAAAACGCGCCAAAAGTGTTTGCCGCAGATTAGTTTTGCCAAAATTCCTGAGGTCTGTTTCCATTGCACTTTCACTGGCATTTTAACAATATAACGCAAGCGATTTATAAAGCAGTGAAGCTTGTCTCTGGTGCCACAAAGGCTTTGACCAGTAATGAGACTTTTGAGTTTTTATTTATTAATTAACCCCCCTCCCCCTCCATTTCTACTTGGGAGACCTTCTCTTTTTGCCCCATTCACACTGTTATTCATTTTAACATCCAGCTACCTTTTTTCCCCACGATATTCAGCCACGTAGGCATGAATTAATGCAGACTCTGCTTTACTGTATAGCAGGAAACTGTATAGCAGGTAGGTATGGGGACAAGATCCCAGCTCAGGGCAGAAAACACAAGGGGAGTGAACTGAAGTCAGTGGGTCCCTGAGAAACCACAACCTCTATCCAGAGAGTTCCGGGAAACCCTTGCAAGCACATGGGGGTAACATATAAACTACTCAGACTTACACCTGGTCCTGGGTTCAATCCTCCAACTGTGGTGGTGTGAGGTCTACCTGCTCACCCCCCCCCTTAATGCATAAACCAAATTCCTTACCACCCACAACACAGAGACACATTCTTTTTAATACAATGAAATCCTTTGTATTTGTGAGGGTTTTTTCCCCTCAATTTTTTTTTTATTTTTGTGCTTAGCATGAAGGGATGAGAGGCAATTCTGCTGTGTCATTCTCAAATGTGAACACATGGATGGTTCTGCTAGGACGTGATGGTTTAAAAAAGGGGATGCCCATTGTGTTCAGAATGAAACCTGTCTCTGGGTGATAAAAGGGGAACTGCTCAGGGACCTCTAAAAGTTAGAAGATCTAAATCTGAGGACTGCACTGATTATGAGTAGTGTGACCGTATTTTGGTTTTCAAAAAAAGACACTCGGGGAAGGACGTAAATAGAAGGTGTCAGAGCAATGCAAATATGCAGATATGCAGCATTCCGACTAGAAAGCGAACGTCAACATGAAACAAAAGTGAAATCCCAGGCATTTCAGGAAATTTTTGGTCCCAAAAAAATGCGTTTGTGGGTCCTGAATGTTAAAGTAAATTAAGGCTTAAAAGATGACTGAAGCAAAGTAGTTATTATGTATAGGAATCATACCTTAAAGTGAGGTTACTGATCGCCAATTGGGACAGACGGCTTCAGGGGATGTGGGTGCAGATTTTGAAAGAGGCAAGAGGACATACACACTGACATGGGACTGCAAAGGATTGTGGGTATGCACAGTTGGAACCAGTTTGGGAAGCTGAATTTTCCATCCATCCATCCATTTTCCAAACCGCTCATCCTTAGTGGGTCGCGGGGAGTCCGGAGCCTATCCCGGAAGCAATGGGCACGAGGCAGGGAACAACCCAGGATGGG
>JAODJX010000129.1:5052338-5069191 GCA_026776945.1 Isichthys henryi | reverse complement strand
CGGAGGAAACCCCACGACGACATGGGGAGAACATGCAAACTCCACACACATGTGACCCAGGCGGAGACTCGAACCCGTGTCCCAGAGGTGTGAGGCAACAGTGCTAACCACTGCACCACCATGCTGCCCCTCCATGTCAGACCTGAACCATACTATTCTCACCAACCTGGTTATGCGGTAATTCTATTCTATTCTATTCTATTCTATTCTATTCTATTCTATTCTAAAACAAATTCCGCCATCCCACTGGCATCTCTTCACCTTACAGAAAAGAAGGATGTGAAGTAGCTAGTAGCAAACTGACTACCGCTTCTGGCTTCCCCTTTGCTAGTCATTTTAATGGAATGCATGTATGTTAATGGAAACCACGGATATGGTGATCAGAGGAAAAATATTTGCTTTCTAATTTATCACAAGTCTGTTCTTTTCCCGTATATCCTAACTATCACATTGCCCTGAGCGATCAGCTCTGATACAGTGTGACATTTAGGCAACTGATGGAATCAGAGATACTAATAAAGACATGAACCCCCCGGCAGATGTGGCCTGATGCTGTCTTGTTCAAGGCCATTGAGAGTCGCCTACTGCATTGATGTAACATGGCTTTATGGAATTCACACGTATTCTTCCTGGGTAATTAATACCTGTGAAAGTGAGGATGGCATTACATTAAAGGGCAACAGAGGATGCCTGTATCCCATCAGGTTGTCATTGTATGTTTATGGGATTTACAATCTGGTGGCCAAGAGTCAACACTCAATGCCAACCTCATATATTTCAGTCTCAGTTTCTCATTGCAGACCAGTGGAAAAATATTCCGCCTTCATGAAACGCTGTTGATTCATGTTATTAATAAATTATATATTTTTCTATTTTATTTCACATCAATAAATCAGGCAGTGGGAAAGATTTAATCTGACAGCTGGTCAATTATACAAAGACCTGCCGTCCTTTCGTCTGACGCTTTTCAGACCACACCGAAGTTTTCGTCCGAAAGATTTCAGTAGTGGGAGGCACGCGGTTTCATGCTGCGCTCATTAAACGCTGCGAGAAACTCCCGTTTCATTGACCACCAAGGCTGGGCCAAGGAATGTGCCTCATAAGGTGTAGAATTCAGAAAATTTCCACCAATAAGAATCACTGAGCTGTCATGAAGCAGAAGAAACAAAAAGTATACAAATATTGCAGAGCGGGTCCCTGTATTAGACTTGTTGGCCATTAATTGCCCTCGCAACATGTTGTGGGAAATTCTGCATGCACATTGAAGCCTTTATATCATTTTAATAGACCTTCAGTTTAAAAGATGGTGGTCGCTGGACCAGAATCAGCTGTGGGTGATCAAACATATGGTGAAAACGTGAGTACTGCTACTGTTATTAGACTTCTGAAGGCATTTTTAGGAATAATGATGTTATATTTGACGCTGAGATTTGCAGAGTTATAAATGTTGCCGGCCTCGTTTACATGGCTTCACCTCTGTGTGGTGGACTCAAAAAATGGGGTTTTACCCGGAGGTCATGATGTCACAGGCACAGACACGCTGGCATTTCACACCGTGCCGTGTGAGAACCACTGTCTCCACTGTCGCTCTTTGTCAAGGCCTGAAGATCTCCCGCAAATAAAGACAATTATTTGATATGAACTGCGTAAAAGAGAGATACGGAAGAGACTTCAGGTCTTAATAGGAGTTCGGGTTTGCCTAGTAATATTAATGATGCAAGACAGCCCTTCATTGTTCTGTTGGGGTTGTGGTTATCCAGTAAATTTGCATTTTGTCCACCCATTTCACAGTATCTCACCTTTGCACCAGCATAATATGGGCTATTATAATCTAAACTATTTAAAAAAAAAAAAAAACGCCCAACCTAGCGCTCAGCTACCCTCCCTAAAAGTAATAAGAACCCCACCACTCGAATTTCAAAGGGGAGGGGTCTAAACCTTTAACCCTTTTGACTTAGGTTTTATACCTGCTCATACTTCGAGTTATCGGTCCACTCTAGGCAGAGCAATAGCAAAGAGCAACTTAATCTGACTAACGATAAAATAAAATTCGCTTTTTAATCATTATTATTATTATTATCATTATTATTCACAAGACTTCATCATTTTATGTTTCAGTGCCATAAGGCTGGTGGCCAGTGGACCTTCACCGGACATTTTGCGGAGAATTTAGCGGAGTTTTTGTGCGCGACGTGCCCCATTTACCTGTCCCACTTTAACAGTTGCGGCTCCGCTCTCCCCATTAGTGCGCCCAGGTGAGTAAGCGCGACTCCAGCGGTGTACAGGTCTGTGGGATCCCTGGACACTGGGGGCGTGAATTAAAAAGAAAAGAAAGGGTGGAATAGATAATCATTCATTCATTAAAAAAACGCATTCCGGGTTATTTTTAAGATTTAGACTATTACGATATTAATACAGCTATTCAGTTACCCTACCTAAATTTGATGTAATGAAATTGCGATTAATTTTAGATACATATACATCTGTAATTGTACATAATAATTTTTTTTTTTTTCCTGCATTTATTTGCAAAACGGTCGTTTCCAGTTGCTGTCACACACAGGTGATGCCAATATCAGGGCTCTTTTAGAAAAGTTTAACAACTGATGTCACAATTTTGCAAATAGAATTAAGCTTTTCGAAGTCAATTTTTTTTTACATCTAAGCCGTTTAAATGCTACATAGAAAAACAACCAGATGTAATTTAACTGCAGCTTAACAACCTTCTTTTCCGTCTGCTTTAGATAAAACTCGGAAAATTATAATTTCTAATGCAAATTGGCATGTCAACATTACGCTGTTGTGCGAACAAACTAGTTACTGATGTTTAATAATTGGGGTATTTATATATTATTTATATAATTTTTCATCGAGATCGTTTACTGGAAAACCGAAGGTGCATGGGTAGATGCTTCATTCGTATGAGCAAATGCTCCAGAAGAACTGAAATTAGTAACAGTAACAATATGATGCTGAATTGGTCGCCTGTGTCGTAGCTCTTCACTGCTGCTTCTTAACAAATTGCTTTGTATTAATTCTTACGCGCACGAGTTTGCTTAGTTTGGATTTGATCTGAAAGTGATATATTAGCAAATCTTCCATAGTGATCCTTTGCAGTGGTGACACCAGTTTGCCAACCCAGGCTAATTGTAGTTACATTTTGTGAGTGGCGTTCTTCCTACCTCCTTGCACGTGCTACAGTCTGTAAATTTAGTTTCGTGATCCACCGGCACAAGAACATGAAACGTTTTTGCATAGTAATTGAAAATTAGAAGTTATTTCACAGACTGTTGTGTCTTGATTTGCTTTTCGTGGGAAGGTTCTGAGCAATAAGGTGCCAATAAGCCTTTGTCTAGTATGTAACCAGGTGTTCCTGGGCTGTCTGAAGGTGAATGCAGGGACCTTCAAACAGTAGCAGAGCCAACATCTGCTTTCAATCCGTTAGGATGTTAATCAAAGCCTCCTGTAAGGCTGTCATTCATGCTGCAGCGACTCTAACAGTCTTTTCCTGCCTTCCTAACCTAACTGCGCTCTATGAAACAGCAGAGAATACCTTCACTGTGCATGATTTACCCATGGGAGCACCCAAGGGGCTTGAATATCGTACAAACGTTTAAAGAGGAAGCTTGTGGAAGCATCACGCAGTGTTTGCACTGGACTCGGAGCGCCAAGCCTGGTCAAACCGTCTGTCTGTTTACCTCTCTTCCTGTTTCTCTGTTTCTCTCTGCCGCTACACTGATTTCTGCCCTTTCAGTGGAAACTCCTGATTTCGTTCCTGACCAAGCCGTAGACTCACCGCCGTGTCTGTCCTCTGCCACCCCTTCGTTGTGGTGCTGCATGTCTCAGTTCGACCGTCCAGACTCTTCCCCTAGTCTTGATCTCAAATTCCCCCCTGCATGGTATCTACTTCTCGCCTTCTGCTTCAGATCCCCAGCTGTCTTTGGCATTGATTCCTTCACCTTTCTCCGCACGGTCTTGCCTATACTGTCTGTGACCTAAGGGTGTTTCTGGAGGAGGGAGGTAATGTAAAGGTGTAGTAATTTTCCAGCTACCCCCACGACTCTCCCCCAGCCCGGATGTGTTGGGTATCCAGAGACAGTATGTCCTCAAAGCGGCCGAACCTTTGTTTGCTCTCGCGAATGTCACCTGTTCCCCAGGTGCGCGCTTCTCACGCCGCTTTCATATTGAACAAATAAAGCCTGATACAGGAAGCGAATTAACCGACTAAGGTTCAACTAGACGTCTGGAAAAGAGCACTGATTGGTCAGGCCTCTGACTTTGTCGACCTATCAGTGGCTGGCGAGTACCATATGTTGCAAATAGTTTTTCAATTAACCTCTGCTGAAAAAAATATGCCTTTGTTATGTCTAGAAACTTAAAAGCCTTCAGGGCTTGTGGCTGATAGATGCACCGTGGGTGACTCTCAGCTCGGCCCAGACGAAGCTCTATGATCGACTATAAACATGGAACTTACATACATACTGTACGACTTGCTACTGCAAGGGTAATGCAGTCATTCTGACTGTGATTTAGGGTCCGTAAGGAAGCTACGCTCCAGTAAATTGGCAAATTGAACACATGGAAAGGAGGGGTAAACCTGAACACGTCCTTTTCCTACAGTGTCATGCCTCCAGAAGAGTGGTTTAAGTGTATTTTACTTGAATTGGTGGTGTAAATATTTAGTAGGCCATATATAGTTGCAGATTCTATGACCTGACCAGGATAAGTGGATGGATGGATGGATGGATATATTGCTGTAGAAAAATATGTTCTGGTAAAGAGCTAAATTAGAGTTCAGTATGCGAGCATAAATATATCCTGTTTCAAAAGAATCTCATCAGCAGTTTGAAAAGAATTTGCTAATGGAACAGTGCTTTGTAATTTTCCCCCAAATTTTTTAATTTTCGTGAGGATGAAAGATCTGTTTAATATACGATATATATTGTAATTTAATGAGCCTAAGTGATTATTTCATTGCATATATTTAGCAGATGCCTTTGTCCAAAACTGCATAAGTCAGGATGAGGCGATGGGGTCACTGATAGGGGTTAGGGGCCTCACTCAAGGGCCAAACGGAGACATCGCTCTGCCAGACACAGTATCTGAACCAGTAACCTTCCGATCACCGACTCAGAGCTGCACACGCCTCCATTTAGAGCACTTTATATTTACCTTTCACCTAATATGGCCTGGTAGCTTGCATCCTTTTTAAAAAAAGCATATAATATAACATTTAAGCATATAATACTGGGAAAATCCGGATTTAATCCTAATCCTTTGACTGGGGCTTGGAAATGGTCTTGAAAACTTTACGAAATTCATGAATCGCTATATAGTTGTTCTATTTATTTTATATTACTCCCCTTCCTGGAGTAGCTGCCCCAAAGCGAGAATGAGAGAGAATGTATATGTTTTAACATATTCTTACATATAATGGATATGCTGTGTATACAATAGTAGAGGTTCCAGTCAGGGTTCTCCAGGGAACAGAGCCCTTTCAGTGGTGCGCCTGTGTGGGGAAGAGACACACTGACGCTTTGTGGCGCAACAGAAGAGGTGGTGCTGTGAATCCTGGGCCGGCGGAGGCGAGGGGACCCCTGCAGGAACTGCTGAGTTATGCTCTCCATCTCCACAGTGGACGTGCTGGGGTCCACGGACATGATCCACTGTGTTTCTTGGTCAACCTGCAGAATTCCACAGAAATATACCTTCATAGTTCCTCTGTTCTGTCCAGTGGCCCATGTCATCAAGCGGCCAGTCACTGTAGCAGCCCTTAAAGGCAGCTCAGTGAGAGTGCTCATTCCATCTCTGGGCCTTCTAACGATAATCAATGGAAGCTATGGATAACTGTCATAACATGCAGGCTGGTCACTTGCACTATGGAACAAACTTCTTCATTTATAACATCCTGACTGCACAAAGTGGCACGTATATTTGTTTTCAAAATAAATTGCATGCATTGAAAATTAGTGAATAGCTGAATCAAACTACTTTTTCTGGAACCATTTCAGCTGGTCCTAGCGAGTGTCTGTGATATAAAAAAAGCTCCTCAGAAAATCCTTTGGTCTAATACAATAACAGTATTTCATATTTAAAAAGTGCTTGGCTAACCACTGTTAGTTCATGAGCTCTTTAAGATTTGCCTTCCATCAAGTAAATGCTTTAAAAGCCGGACAGGCCTGCAGGTAGCAATATGCTATATGTTACATGAACTAACATATTCAAGGAACATAGAAGGAACATATCAAGTTCCTTCTCGACATCTGTTAGGGATAATTTTTTATGGAAGACGCAATTCAGGAATGCATGTGTCAGTGGGGATACCTCAGTGAAAGGCTTGTTTCCCTTACAGTGCCGTCTGGAACTCAAAAACATTCACAAGCGGCAAGCTAAGGCTCAAACATGAGTCTGCTATGGATGTGTCTGTCTCTCCTTTGCTTGGTTGCCTCTTCGAAAGCCAGGCCACAAACAGGTTGGTGTCATTCATTTGCATTGTGTAGTCAATTAAAACTTTTATTCAATTGTGACTCACGTAAGGAGCTGTAAGGATGATACGAACGCTTGCTAATAAAACTACAGTGTAAAGATGTGACAGTCTCAAAGTGACGTTTCATGCTATTGTAAATCAACAGATATAGCCCAAAAGTGCAAGTCTGTGGATCTCGTGTTCATCATTGACAGCTCCCGGAGTGTGCGTCCTCATGAATTTGAGACCATGCGCAAGTTCATGATCAACATCATCCAGACTCTAGATGTGGGCCCCAACGCCACACGGGTGGGCGTTGTTCAATACTCCAGCCAAGTCCAGAATGTCTTCTCTCTCAGGACCTTCTCAAGAGTGGAAGACATGGTCAAGAGCATCAACGAAATCATCCCCCTGGCACAGGGCACCATGACGGGTCTGGCCATTCAGTATGCCATGACTGTGGCCTTCTCGGCCATTGAGGGTGCCCGGCCCAATGTCCCTGATGTCGCGGTGATCGTGACGGATGGGAGACCCCAGGATCGTGTGGCTGAGGTGGCTCTGGCAGCCAGACAGAAAGGAATTGAGATTTTCGCCGTGGGCGTGGCCAGGGCAGACATGAGCTCCCTACGTGCCATGGCCTCAACACCTTTGGAGAGCCATGTGTTTCTGGTCGAGTCCTTCGATCTCATCCACCAGTTTGGGAAGCAGTTCCGGGGAGAGCTGTGTGATAAAGGTAGCTTTCTTCTTACATGGAGTAGTGAAGCAGCCTTTTGCTGTAGCAAAAATACCGGGGATGGGTAGAGAAGTTATTCGAGATTCCTCAGTGACGTGGGCTGATACTTGATGTGTCTGCAGAGGTGGACCCCTGTCTGGAGCCAACCCATGGCTGCGAGCAGATTTGTGAGAGTTCATCAGGATCCTACCACTGCAAGTGTTTCCCTGGGTATCGGCTGAATGCTGACGGCAGGACCTGCTCAGGTGACCTACATTCAGTATCGCTGACTCACCTCAGATGTATGTGTTTTCTCATGAATGAGGTCACATGAGATATTCCCTGAGATAATTAGGTCACACCAGACATATAGGCAAGTAGCAAAATTTGACTTGGCTGCTCAATTGGCACAATCTACCGAGGGGGTGTTCAACACCCCCCTCCCCCCACCTGGGAAAACTACTAAAAGGGACCTATCGATAAGGTAGCCCCCCTCTGAAATTTAGTTCTGCCTACAGACCTGGGTCACACATGCGTAAGTTTAGCTGAGATTAGGCTTGGTGCAATATGTCATGTTAAGCCCGTGGCCTGTACTATGAAGTCGGGTTACTGGCTTATCGGATTTAAGGTACCACAGTTTAAATGGACTTCATATTCCTTCACTTACATTTTGCCCAGACCACCTTCTTAGCAATCCGACACGTTACCCCGATAAGCCAGTAACCCCGCTCTGTAGAACAGGCCACAGGTGATTCAAATCATGCCTTTAAGGTTTTTAACTTTTTTGCTTACTTTTTATACTAAATGAAAGATAATAAAAAAAACATGTGTAAATAAATATTTCCATTTCTGAAATCATTGTAAAAACAGATATTACTTAGTTAACCGGCTACCATTAACTTTGCTAGATTGAGGGATTAGTAGAGAAAGTGTTCAGTGTATCTCATTAAAATAAGTCTGGTGGAAAATCATTCTGATATTTGTGTTTTGCATTTGCACCTTGATTTATGGGATATTTGCTGGCAGAAATAGGTGCCTGACCAACAAGTTCAGGTCTAACTTATAGCAATAGTAAATTGGTAATATAATGTTTGGATAAGACTTCGAAAAACAACCACGCTTTACTGACAGGACGACATGTTGTTTTTAAGGCTCACCACCGGCAGCTCTGACATTTTAAAGATCATGGTGAGGCAGGAAGTGATTCTGTGCTGTGTGAAAGTGGAGACTTTCATGTGCACATTAAGCACACGAGCCCCTATTGTCGTTATATTAGCAGTGAGGACATGGTGCGTCTTTAATCTGGTGCCAAAACAGTGCTGGAATGCCATACACCCCAATTAGACCCTGCTTGCTTCAAGTAAAAAAGAACATAACTTTGAATGGAAACAATGTTCCTATTTTTCTATTCTGGGACTAATCTGATCCCGATACCAAACAGAGCCAATGGTATGTCCGATTAACATAATTTTTGAGTAAATTGCTCCAAGTTCTTGACTGTTCATTCCAGAAAAACATTGATAAGAGATTCCAACAACAGCTAAATGTTTTTTGATGGCCATTTTTCCATTCTGTGAGCTGAATTAAAGAGTTCTAAAGTGATTGGAAAAATTTTATGAAAGGGCAGAGGTAGTTATAAGTTTTCTACAAACTGGTGCCAATTGCACAAAAAACTCCTACTATTTGATACTTTCAGTGCACCTCACTGCCAGGATCCACTCTGGTGAAACATTCAGCTAAGTAATGGTCGACATCAATGTTTCCCAATCTAGTCCTTGGGGACTCACAGGGAATTAATATTTTTGAGGAAGCAAAAATGTGGACTGTTTGGTAGGGAGCTCGGAGGGAACAAAACTATAGACTGGCTGTGGATCCTGAGGGCCGGACTGGGAGACACTGGTTTGCCTTCATGGCTTTCAGATCCTGCCTTGATGAGCAGTAGTTTGTACAGACTATCCAGAAATCCTTGAAGAGTTAATGCTGGCCATATTTGGAAAATAAGCCAAACTGGTTCACCTGGACTAGTACATAGTTAGTATCATGCAGAAGTGCTGTAATGCTTTTAAAAAACCTTCCAACACTTTGGCCCCCTAGGAAATGCTTGTATTCTTCCACATGGGAAATTGGCTTAAGTTGGATAAAGTACCTGAAAGTCCAGTGCACACCCGGGCAAAAGCTGTCCTGTGGGATATATCTAGCCAGAAGAGCTGTTTTTACTGGCCTGCGTGATCATAAAAATGGAAGAAAAAAAAAAACGGGTAAAGTTTTATGCTTAAGTATATGAAGATGAACAGATTTATGCCTACAAATCTTTCTTTGAATTAATAATAGCTATATAGTAAAATATAACATGTCTATTATCGTGGCTTTCATGGAACATAGACATAATCTTTTGAAAATGGCCCCCAGTTGACATGGTGAAACTTGGGTTTGGCTTCCCTGCGAAAATAATTCAAGGGCCTGTTTCTACCTGTGGGTCTGTAGAATGGATGCTCCGTTCTGGTCACCAATCATGAAACCTCTTTTACTCCTTATTCTTCATGGTATCATGTGACCTATGGTATGTTAAGATATCAATGTATCTGACAGGAAGTATCTCCTCGAGCTTGTTTGTACCCTGGAGATGTGACCTGTTGTTGCAGGGATACTGACCTGGAAATGACTAAGACTGGGGAGCAGTAAATGCTAAGGGTGAAGACTGTGGTATTTATTATTGTAGAACTGAGACCATGTGTGTTACAGTGGTGGACCTCTGTGCGGAAGGGAAGCACAACTGCGAGCAGATCTGCACCAGCTCCCCTGGTTCCTTCAAATGCAGCTGCAGGACTGGTTACAACCTCAACCGAGACAAACGGACCTGCACAAGTCAGTGGCCACCAGAGAACCGACAGCATTATTACACTCTCACACAAACATTCAATCACCCTTTCATTTCATCGGATTAAGAAAGATCTGTATGTAAAGACTGAACCCTTTCACATTTCAAGAAAATACTAGTCCATTAATTTAATATGGCGGACAAAGAAAAATGTATTTCCCAAATAGATTAGAAATAATATATCCTGAAGAAAGTATGTAATTTCCATCCATCCATCATCTATCCATCCATCCATCCATCCATCTCTCCAGCTCCATTACAACCCCTTACCCTGGTCAGTGTATTTATTACAATGAAATACAACATATCTTTAGTTAAATTAAGCCAAGCTGCCAAATCGACATTTTTAAACGGAGCCAATGTGGGGTTACTTACAGCTTGGAATGTGAGCAAGGTGAGTGATGTGAAATTGGGCAAACTCAGTTTCCAACTCACTGTGGGCCTGGAATCACTTACTCAAGCTTATGTGCCACGGATAAATTTTGATGAGCACCAAAGCCACCATGTCACCTGCCTTTCAAAGTCAATCATTTTACCAACTAATTTTTGCAGATACGTATGACACTACCCAGGAAAACACCTTATTAAAAAATCTGCAAGTAATTATTAAAAATAACATTTGTGTTTACTCTGTTTTGGCAATAGCACACTTACAGTTGTCAGGTGAATCATATATACATTTTGAAATGAATTACCTGTCATGGTATCTTCTGGAATTTACTCCATGAGAGGTTTAAGTTTATAAAGAAGTTAATATACAGTGTGAGCCCCATAGCTGCAGTTTCAAAAACCATGGTTTCAGTTCTTTGCAGAAAAAAAAGAAATTCCAGAAATGAATGGTTCGTAAGTTTCAAACCTTGTGCTAAGCGAGTACAAGCTGTATGCTGGTGAATACCCACAATAGTCTAACATATTTTTTAACAAATTAAAATTCTTCTAACAGGCCATGTACAGGCACATGATACACACAATATTTGTCATTGTAAAATGTGTGACAGTATGTTTTTTCATTGTTACTTCATCCTTTGAGGGATATTCGAAGCATGCTTTTCATTGCTCCGTAATCCCTTGAAACACATTTTGTCATTGCTCTGTCTCTTGAGAATTAGGTTAATATGTCATAATCCCATTCATTTGAGAGAGTACAGTACTGTAAAGTTATTACTGAATTTAATGTGGGATTGTTTTACTGTGCGTAATATATCAATTAAATTTTAACATATGCATGTACACAAAAATCATATTGGATATAGGGTTTGTGGATGATTCATTCTTACCTGGGGTTTTGGGCACCTGTGGTATCTCTTGCAACATATCACCTGTGGATTTGGGGGACTGCAGTGCCTAGGTCCTTCACTGAGTTGTCTATTATTTCCTTCATGGTAAACATTATCTGGTCTTGTGAACAGAAGATTACATGCTCACACACCAAGACAACCAAGTTTTATACTGTCCAGCAGTTATGTGGTTTATGCTTTTTTTATATTGCATTTGATTCTCCGTCCAGAAGACAGGAGGTAGCTATTATGGGTCTCCATTCTATTGTGAAACGTTAGCACTAACAGAAAAACATAAAAATATTGCCGTTCTTACTAAACCCGTCATTTCTACTCAGTGTCTCTTTTCTCTCTTCAGTGATCAACTACTGCTCCTTCGGGAATCACAGCTGTCAACATGAGTGCGTCAGTGTCCTCAGTGGCTTTTTTTGCCGGTGCGATGAAGGATACATACTTCAGGAGAACGGGAAGGACTGTCAGCGTAAGTATTCGATGTGGCAGAGAACAGAACCATCTCGCATCTTTATCAGAGGGAAAGATGGACTTCTGACAGTAAAACTAGGGTGGCATCCGTGCCCACAAAATAATATAAGATACGACATGAGAGCTGTTGTTGGCCTGAGTGTGAAACAGTATATTTTGAGTGCCCTGCCATCTTTATTTGGCTTACATGTTGGTGTGTGAGTCAGACAGCAGGCACCTTCAACCAAACTGAATTGCATGCTGCATGTGGCAAGTGGACACTTTTTCCAAAGTGCTGTGTTTTCTTTTCCTTTCCTCTCAAAAAAAATAAATAATCACGCCTCTGTATCTATATCTAATGTAACTCCTCACAAACATGCCACTGTCTCTGATTCCAGTGAGTATTACCAAGCCCAGTGAGCTGTGCTTAGTGATGGAACACTGGAGTAGTTCTTATACAGTACTTTGTGCAGCTCCGGTGACTTTTATCCCCCATAACATTCTTTCGTGGAGTTATAGAATAAATAAGAGAGAGGCATTCAATAAGTTCACATACGCAGGGCAGAGGAGAAAAATTACAGTGTGTGGATAGTTATTTCCCAAAATTTAGGGTCGGGCTGCTATACCGATTCACATAAGATTTTTATGAAGTGTTACTTTACGATCTGCCTTTCAACCCTCTAAGCAAAGTGCTTCATAATGCTGATACAAACCACAAAATCATTTTGGCAGCGCAAAACAGTTGAAGTATTTTCTATCCATATACGTAACACTTTTGGAAACCCCTTTGTGTTCTATCAACATTTTGTGACTGTGAGGATTTAAATCAGCCCTTGTTGAATGTGATAAACATTTTATTTTGGGTGTGTCCTATTTTTAAATGGAGTCAAGTTTAAAAGACAGAAAATACACATTCACAAGGCCCTTTGGTAGACGAGACCCCAAGCAATTGCCTACCTAAGCTATATGGTAAAGCTATGTTCTGGATCAATTGTATTATGTATATTATTGTATAATGATTGTCTATTATCACATGGTTTGAGGACCGTCTTACACAAGTAAAATGGTGGTGATCACGGGGCACTCATTTCCAAGTCAGTAGCTCATTCTCCAAATCCTCCAGTCTGGCTGTCAGAACCAGGCACACACCTATGTTTGCATTTCTCCTCAGGGGAGAACCTGTGCAATGTTGTGGATCATGGCTGCCAGCACCAGTGTGTTAGCGCCCCGGGCTCTTACTACTGCGTCTGCCCCGAGGGCCAGGTGCTGCAGGATGATGGCAAGACATGCGGCAGTACGTTCACCGTCGCAGCTGAAGGTCACCCTGGTTTATTTGGTAGCCAAGGCTGCAGGGTACAACACAAGGAAAGTTCTAGCAAACATCCACACCACAGTACGACGGATATGAGTCAGAGTCTGATTAAATGAAATCATGTTAAAAAAAAAACGTCACAGAGTTTTTCCACTGTTGGGTGACCAGTAGAAAGTTGCAGTGAGTGTAGAGAAGATGCACAGGATACAAGGTGTGGGAGATCCTGGCCAAGATGAAGCTGCATATGTGACTGTGTATGCATATGCCTTGCAATGAGCTGACATCCCATTTAGAGCGTATCCCTGCCTTATGTCCTATGTTGCCTGGATTTGGCTCTATACTTGATGAGTGGTGGGAAGATGGATGGAAATTTGTAAGTTTACAGTCTGTGACAGACAGACATTTTACTATTTATCCTCTACAGCTTGCAGATCTGCAAATATCGACCTGGTAATGCTCATTGATGGCTCCAAGAGCGTGAGGCCTCAGAACTTCGAGCTCGTCAAGCAGTTCGTGAACCAGGTTGTGGACTCCCTGGATGTGTCGTCCCACGGCACACGGATTGGCCTGGTCCAGTATTCCAGCCGTGTCCGCACTGAGTTCACCCTGAACAGCTTCGGCAATGCCCAGGACATCAAGGACGCGGTGAGGAAGGTGGAGTACATGGAGAAAGGCACCATGACAGGCCTGGCACTGAAACACATGGTGGAGAACAGCTTTTCAGAGGCTGAGGGTGCCCGTGTGGCCAACAAGAACATCCCCAAAGTGGGCCTGGTCTTCACGGACGGCCGCTCCCAAGACGACATCACCGAATGGGCAAAAAATGCAAAGGATGCAGGTAAGTAGGATTAGTTCTGTCACTTACTCTTAGATCAAAGCTGAACTGAAGCTGTGTAACACACATTAAACATTGTCAGGCGATTCTTTTCACAAAAGGCTTTTCTGTTTTAGTTCTGATATTAACATACTTAATTCAAGTAATTGGGGCCTTGATAAGTAATTAATTACCTGATGTATGTGACTACTGAGATAGATTAAAAAATTGCAGATTTTCTGGACATAAACAACCAGATTCAGGTTACAGGGGAAGCCAATGTTCTTTTGAACGTTTTACATAACATTAATAATTTTTTCTTGTATGAGACTATGTAGTATTTTTTAACTAGGTAGATGGATTAGTAAATGGGGTGCAGGTTCTATAGTATATTATCAGTGTGTAGTGAAGAAACTTCTTCGTCCAAAAAGTGAGGGTTATCCTTTTGTTGGCGTCAGGCATCACGATGTACGCTGTAGGCGTTGGGAAGGCGGTCGAGGACGAGCTGCGTGAGATTGCCTCGGAACCCCTCGAGAAGCACTTCTTCTACGCCACCGACTTCTCTGCCATCGGACAGATTGCAGAGAACCTGAAGCTCAACGTCTGCGCAGGTATCGTACCGTGTGCATCTTAACACAGGTATCTACTGCCACCTAGAGGGGCTGGCGAGAAGTCTGTGAAACCTGCGGTAGAGTTTGTTGAACAGAAGGTTATCTGACTTGCTTCGGGAGGGGGGGTTGTGTGATACATGGAGGTGCTCACCCATTGACCTGGATGTCTTCCCTCAGAGGAAAGTCAGGGAGAGATAGAGGTGAAGGATCCATGCACCTGTGAGAGCCAGGTTGAATTCCAGCAGACCACCATGGTTGCTTTGGATCAGCTGACACAAAAACATATCCTTTTGCCTTCTTTTTACAACCAAAATCCAGCATAAACTTACAAGGATTTACACCCTGCTGACCATGTATTCGTCTCATCCGGCATATTTACGTTCGGATAAATTAAGACATACGGCATCAGATAAAATTTCAAAGTGGCTAAAGAAATAATATACACATTTAGCATATGGGTAACATATGGGTTTCGATGCTTTTTCAGAGTCTCCTGGTAGTAGTAAATCTGCCTGACGAAGTTAACAATTTGACATTGTGCAGACAAATTACATCCATTTGGTCCATCACAGTGAATTATAATGCCTATGAGCAAGGGCTACAATAAGTCTTTGTCAACAGACCTGGTGAGAGCCTGTCAGCAAATACCTCAGTACCTACCATTCATCAGAATAAAGCAGGTAAGTAGATCCCTGTGTCATGCCGGAGCCGGGGAACAGACGGGCTCCGAGAAGGCAAATTCCTGCAGTCATTTTTGCGTTAAAGATTCACTTGTTTTCTCCTGCGCCCATTATTAGGGTGAGGCAGTGAGAGGTACAATGGTGCTTCTATTGCAGTGAATTTTCAAAGCCTTCTACTTTTTAGTGTTTGTAAAGGGCTGGCTGAATGCCTACGTAAACTTTACTGTATCAATAAAGTGGCAGTCAGTTATACATGCAGCCAACTTCCATATGGCCTTAGCAACCAGCCCGCAGTAAGTAAGAGCACATCGTTAGTAAAATATTGTGATTTTTGAGATTTTTCGGTGCTGCATTACACACCTACAAAAACAGATTGGAGTCAAAACATTCAGCAACTAAATACAGATTAATGTTCTATCCACCAGCAGCACAATTAAGTGAGTTATTAACTGTATAAATTTATATGTACATAATTAAAATAATAAAAGTTAAAGAGACAACCACGCAACATAATGTGTGAGAGGTATTTTAGTGAAATTTAGACCAATTTATTGTAAATGGAGAAAACACAAGAGAAACATATATTTTTTTGCAATTTTAGAAAATTGTTTGTTTCAGTCCTAGAATTATGCAAACCAATTAGCAGACCAGTTAGATCAGATTTCCTCTCCTCCGATGTTGTTTCTACCTCATTTAGAAGTTTGACAAAATATGTTCTGTTAATTGTTGATATGTTCATCTACAGCTCTATCCATTTCGGTAACTCATTGCCTGCTACAACAGAATGGGAAAGTACAGCAAATAAAACTGAATTATATGGGCAAGCATTAACAAATGTAATAGTTGCATTTAAACATTTAAAATGTATTTAAAAGCTATTAGTATTATTGTAATAATATAACATATATAATGCAACTTTATAAAAAATTGCCCTATTGCTCTATTTATCCAGCGAGATATTAATTTTTAATTTTAATTTTAATTTTCTAAGCTGCTTATGTAGATGAACGCTGAATGGTCTATGACATACAGTATGTTTTGTGTTCATTTCAAGTTACACTCTGTTCCCGTGTGTTTGTTTATGTGGCTGCACCACAGCACGTGAATATTCACGATGTTCCTTAACCACTCTCACTGGCTGTTCTGACGGCCAGACTGGAGGATTTGGAGAATGAGCTACTGACTCGGAAATGAGTGCCCCGTGATCACCACCATTTTTCCAGTCTTGCTTTCTTTTTCTCTCAGTTGAAAGTGTTACTTGTGTAAGACGGTCCTCAAACCATGTGACAATAGACAATCAATATACAATAATATACATAATACAATTGATCCAGCATTTGGTCCTTGTTATATGTGCACTGGTATTACATTGTATACTTGGCAGTGTTTTTTGAATGGTTATTATGTAAATTGTGTAATGTTTGTAAGATCAAGATGGTTTCACCAACTCCAGGCTTTATTTCTGTTTCTGATATGCATTTACCTTTTTTTAAATTATTACATTTTTAATGTTTAATTTCTATCTATCAATTACGGCTGAATAAGAGTTCTGTATATTTCACATTCGCCAACTGTGCTGAAAGAGACAGTGTAATGTTCCTAAATCATTTCTAATAATAAATATCCATCCATCATCTAATT
>JAODJX010000129.1:5006858-5027808 GCA_026776945.1 Isichthys henryi | reverse complement strand
GCCCATTGCTTCCGGGATAGGCTCTGGACCCCCCGCGACCCAGTAAGGATAAGCGGTTTGGAAAATGGATGGATGGAATGGATGTGCTGATAAGTCTTCTAAATAGGCCCTAATTATCAAATGTGTCTTTGTTAATGGAAATTGAAAAGTGGTCTCTAGTGGTCAAATAGTAGAAACATATCAAGTGCGATGCTGTGGGTTTTGTTTAAGTAATAAATACATATACATATATGAATGTATACGTGTTAGGATTTCTAAAATATCACAAATCCCCTCAATATTTCCTTTCAACATTGTGATTGTACTATAATACTTCTGTTCCTGTTGATTCTGTGTCACTGAACTCCACCCCCATAAACCATTAATGAAACTCCGTCGACAATGAGGCGGCACAAAATCACTGCTCACTCCTCCCTCCCAAAAATATTACTCATTTCACACCCTGTTAAAAGCAATAAAGGAATCACATAACCCTACTAAAGAACATTATCAGGGCACATTTCACCTTTCTGTAGTATGCAAAGCAAAATAAATTAACAAGAAACTGCTTTCACCGCATGTCTGGTGTACTGCCTCCTTTGTATATTGCAATAATTTGCATATCACTCCTTGTTCTTTGTACCGGGTTTGGCTGAATGAGTCAGCATTCCACTGCACCAGCCTCACACGGACATAGATACAATAAACATCTTGTATCTCAAAGCAGGAGTGGACATTTGCATGTTCACACTGACAAAACTTCCCCATTATTGTTAGTGAATATTTCTAAAATCTTGCCTTTTTTGAATTTTTAAATAAGGGATTGTAATAAACACATATGCTTCATGTCATTTACGATAATCTTACCTCCAGAGCACAATCTCTGGCTGTCCCTGCATACCATCCTACTTTCTGTGTTTGCCCCCTATACTGACTGAATACTTTTTCCTTGACCTTAGACCCTATGATGTACTGTATCATCTGTTTACCTACCTTAGCAGGGTTTAGAGGAGTATTGTGTGAACAACCTTGTGTGCAGCTCGTTGTGAATGGAGTACAGCTGCAGTTTTTTTTCTTAATATAAAAAAAAGAAACACCATTGGACTTTGCTGGCAATGACTTGGGATTCAGGAAGCAGCAAAACACCTTCCCAAATCCCAGCTCACAAGGTGTCCTTGTCTCCAGACCCTCATTATAATGCCATCTCTGACATCAGCCACAACATCCTAATCAATGACACACAACTGCAGGCCATGCTTTAAAATCCCAGAGTAACCTCAGGTATCTGAACCAGACGAGGTAAGTCAGACACGCACTACATCACTAGGTTTCGTTCAGCTGTAATTCCAAACAGTACTTCTGCGTTTGACTTTTTTTTAGCGATGTAATGCTACAACGGATGTTATTTAAACATTATTAATAGAGATGTTCCGATGGCTACCTGCCAAAATATAATATTCGCAGCAGCTATATTCAGTAACAATCTGGCAGCAGGTATCTCACAATGAAAGCCAAATAATCATGCATTATGGAAATATTTATTCTGACGCAATATATTAATGGCTTATTCCTAGCCATGTTTATTTCTTTGGTATCCAAAACTTGATATGTCGAGTTCTTTAAAGCTTATGTGGGTGTTTTCATTTGAAATATTTTATGATAAAATTTTCATATTAAAAAATGTTTTTTTTTTTTTTGCTTTTTACACTTTTTTGTAGCTCATCTCTTTTTCTTTTACTTTACGTTGTGATTTTCTTATTTTGATATATTACACTTTTTTATGTCACGATTCTATGTGCAGACTGCATGCATGCAAATAATACAATGATATTCGGCTTCACGTTTCCCAAAAAAACTGAAGAAAAAAGAAAAAAAAAAAACACCCAGTTTGAGAAGCCAGGCGTCAGAAGGACACACAGTCGTATTCACAGCATTTATCGCAGAGATCACAGCAAGAAACGGTCTTTTTGTTTGCAGCCCCAAAACATGAATTCGTCTCTCGTCGTACCGAACATGACCGCCGTTGCCCAGGAGCTAGCAGGCTTTCTGAGGGAGAGCTTCCTCGTGGTTTTCACCAAAAATATCGTGGCCGTGCTGGTTTGGATGACGCTGAGTTTGATCAACAGCAGCATGGTGGGGACCTTCCTGAAGCACAGCTTCTTCTACGAGGACCCGCGCTACATCATGTTCATCGCCATGGTAATCAACGACACAGTGCAGCTCACCCTGGTGACGACCCTCTTCGTGATCAGCTACGTGTTCTTCAAGGTCCATGCCTCAGCCTGCTGCGTGCTGGTGATGGTGGCTGTGCTGACCACCCGCTGCACCCCCTTCATCCTGGCTGGAATGGCGGTGGAGCGCTATACGGCCATCTGCTTCCCACTGCACAACCAGCATATCTGCACGGTAGGGCGCACGCTGCTACTCATTGGCGCCATCTTGCTGCTGTCCTGGTCAATGCCCATGACGGACCTCTTCATCACCCTGGCCAAGAAGCCCCTTGGCCTCTTCCACTCCTATGTCTTCTGTGACCATTCGCTGCTTTTCACCGACCCCTCCATCTATTTGAAGAACCTTGCCTTCGACGCAGTCTTCCTCTCATTCACCTTCCTCACGCTCTTCTACACCTACTTTAAGATAATGCTTGTGGCCCGGGCAGCCTCAGGAGACCTGCAGTCTGTAACGAAGGCCAGGAACACAGTGCTTCTCCATGGCCTGCAGCTGATGCTCTGCATGCTTGCATTCGTAGTCCCCTCCATGCAAGGCCTCCTCATCAAGTACTTTCCCAGATACAGCCTGGAGATTCGCTACATCAACTTCCTGCTGGTCTACATCATACCACGCTTCCTCAGCCCCATGATTTATGGATTCAGGGACGAGAAGTTCCGGAAGTATTGGGTCAGTTACATAATGATAAAGAATACAAAAGTCCATCTGACCATCAAATAACATCAGTAGTAATGGATAAATAAGACAAAAATCTGTGCATTATTTTTCACTTGAACTATTTTGTTAATATTTCCTCATTAAAGCACATTTTGCAAACAAAGAAAAAAATGTTAAAGTATTCAAGCTGGAAAAAATATATTCATGTCTTATTTACACACACATACACACACATTTTTCCTGTACAGCGTTGGGATCATGTTTTCCCGTGCGTTTTAGGTATTTTTGAGTTTCAGAATATTTCAAAAGCTGCTATTTACGATCTTTTTATGCATGTCTTTTTCCTTGTAAACATAAATGTGCCAATTTATAGTAACAGCTGTTAACATTTTTTGTGCGTCTTATGTCATATAACATTCTACGCCTAAACATTAGAAACACCAAACCCAGCGGGAACTTCTTTCTTTTATTAGTCACCCAACAGCAGCAGAATATTAAATGCATTTTTTATTGTAATATTTTATCTTGACAGGTTAGTGTTCTGTCTATTTCAGGATCTAGTTTGATTTGTTTAATCATTTCCGTCACCGTCAGATGTGTTTACTGTTGTGAAAAATTAATTTTTTGTATAGTAATGCTGGTATGACTTACTGTGCTTATGCAACGGAAATTATAGCACTTCGCCAATACTACATATGTCAAGTATATACCTAAAGCACAACTTTATACATAAAGCTGAAATCGTGTGCATACAGATCGAGTGAGAAATCCTGGTAAATTACAAAAAACCCGTAGTGATTAGAAATCAGCGTCTGTCACACAGAGCTAAACGGTGCCCCCTGCTGTTGAATTATCCCTCCGCGCTGTTAACGCGCGCTGCATAATCCAGTGCTTTCCCGTGTTAAGATGAATATCAGGAAAAGTAATAAAAGCAAAACTGGGAATGATTATTAAAATATTTACTTTACATTGGTAAATCGGTTTCAGCTAGACGTGTTTCAAATTTCCTTTTTTTCCTGCGTAATATATACATACCCTCTAGTTTAGGGACATCCGTAGCAATGCAGCGTGACTCTGGATTATTTTACACGTTCTTGTGTTACACTTATATCTTGCAGCACCTACGTGTGCACTAATGCTGCCCTGTAATTGATGCTGTACTCAGTACTTACAGCCTTTTAACGTCCCACAGTTAGTCTTGTCATGCACTCTGGAACTGACCAGCTGGTTCATGAATAAAAGCCAGGCGATAGCACACTTAGCTCAACAGCGGTGCGTTTCAGGGCACAAGCACTGCGCACCTCAAACAGCTTCGCAACACACACTCACTCCCGCCCTGTGTTATGTTGCATATCATGTTTTATTACATTTTACATATAATATTGCATAACAAATTTGTAGCATGTTTTTTGTATTTTATATCGACTCTAATTTCATTGAATTATTCAGCAATTAAAATATAAATATCTATATTTTATAAATGAGGCTACTAATTTCACAGAGTAACACGTCCACCGGCGAGCTTAGAAGATTTGTGCATATTCACTCAGTGTGTTTTCTACCACTCCAACCACGCATCGACCAGGGGCCTCCTATTGGCCACAAACAGTCATTACACTAAATATTAAATCCGTTCCATATTTTGGAGATGCTGAAGCAGCGTGTTCTGCTAATACGCAAGCTAGCTGCGATCTTATGAGTTTACGCACTAGGGATCTATTTTGTTTATGAAACATTTGGAGGAGGGCGGGGGCTGAAGTGAATTGGAGCTCCATGGACAACAGATATGCCTCTTTAAACCTAGTTCATTAAAGCTTAATGTTATTAGGCAAGTCTTGGGCGGTATTACAGTAATAAGGCAAACCACAGTATTTAGAAATCCTTACGACAAAATTAGCCGGGACCCCAACCCTCCCCACTTGCTCAGTGAGTTTTATGGTTAAGATTTCAAAATGCCATAATAGTGCTGCTTCTTCAAATACCATTTAATTTGATATTATGTCCAGACAATATGGAAAATGACATATCTCTGACCCTGCTTATACAGCTGCTCGCTGTAACTACTACAACATCTACTCTTCCTCTACTCCTTTGTCGTTGACCGCTGATCTATAAAAGTCCATGCTGTCACCTACTGGAAATATCTAATCGATTATCTTGCACATGCCTGGTCGATGTGCACAATTGCGCAAGGTTTCCGCTAGATATAAAAATCTGGTCTATGTGCACTGACCACAGTAGTTCACAGCCAACCCTGATGACAAAATTTACATCACATTCCATCATACGCAATGAAAAGCACACATGGAAAAGTGAAGTATGAATTGGCCGTTTTCAACTCAGTCGCCAACTGAAATATCTGCATTAACTCACTTCTCTTCAGTTTCTCACAGTATCACCAGGAAGCGTGAATCAATTTCCACTAATGTGAATCGGTTTGCATAAAGCCACACAGAACCTTTAAAGTAATTATTACACGTCCTATGTCCAAGGGCAGCTCTAGGGGGGGGTGGCCAGTAAATTTATTTTATTTTCTATGCAAAACCATAGAAGAGATAAGAGACGGTGCAGCCACTCCCAAAAATATAACTGAACCTACATAGCCATCGCAATCAAAATTTTCCGCAGGTGTCACTACCTATTCCATCTCTGATATATACACACACATATACACTCACTGGCCACTATGTCAGGTACGGTCGGGAGAGATGATTCATGGGGCAGCCTGGTTACAAAAAGTGAGAAGGATAAATCTATTTTGTCAATACCTTGAAGACATAACGGTATAAATTGAAAATAATCCCTGATGATGCTTCATTTTGCCTCTCAATCCCAATACCCATTATTAGCCCCCTCTGAGGGGAGTGCATGGTAGGTAGGAAGAACTCCGGGATTGTCACAACAAAAATAAGCCCTGAGAGAAAGGTCCAGGATGTGTCTTGTCGGGACCCAGGACCATTCTTCTGGGCTGTACCTCTCCCAAGCCAGCAAACACTGCAGCCCATGACCCCTATGATGGACATCCAACAAATAGACCGTATATATGCCTCACCTCCATTGATTATCCTCAGCAGAGGAAGAGTCAGCGCCAGAGAGGACAGGAGATTGACCACATGGAGGAGAGACACAGAGAACGTCAGATGAATTCGCCACATGGTCATCGGTAGCTGGTTGCTGGCTGCAACTTGCCCACTCTGGAACCCCCACCCACCAGCTGAACCTCCGCCCCGACACAGACAACGGAGATTAAAGTCACAGCCTGGGTCCACATCTTGCGCAGTGGGGCCTACCACCTCTTCCACTACATATCTGGGAGACTCGGCTGCCACCGCTCCATAGATGCCCTACCACGGTGAGGCCAGCACTACTCCACTAGCGCCCAGGCTGGAGGAGGCCGCTCAGTTGCTAATGCCTAGTCTCAGTGAGGCCCCCATCACTGCTGCGCCCTGTCGAAGTGAAATGGCTGCTGCTCCGTAGGCATCTGGCCTAGAAGAGGCCTCTTCGCCTGCTCCACCCGCATCCAGCACAGAACAAGTGGACACACTCCTACTCGCTGTCATTGGTGCAGGTGAGGTCTCTGCCACTGCTGCTGATGTGGGCCCCACAGCTCCGCTAGTGTCTACCCCAGGAAATGCTGAAACTCTATCAGCGTCTGGTCCAGTGGCCACCACTGCTCCACTAGCATCAAGTCCAAGTGCGCTGGCTCCAGATCTGATTCCGTCCTGCCTTCTTTGTGATGGCTTTGATGTGTTTTACTCCTCGTGCTCAGCCCACCAACAGAGGCTCTTGCCACACAATCGCCCAGAAGAGCCATTCCACCTAGACAACTTCTGCTTGCCTGCCTATGACCCTGTCAGATGGCAGCCCCTACTTGATCTCAGTCCCTTTGGTGCTTCAGCTGTTGTCCTCTTGCCTTCTCCTGTTCTTGTTTCCCCCCAGTCTATATCCTATTGGGGTCCCTGTGGCTAACCGGTCCCTGTTCCTGTGGTCCCTTCATGTCTTTGTCTTATTGTGGTCTTGGTTGTTTTGGTCATTTCCCCTTTTGTCTTTAGTCTGACCCCAGCCACTGTGTCCCTAGTTGTATTGTGAGGTCATCACACCTGCCCTGTCTTTGGCTATGTCCTGTCTGTAGGCTGCCCATCAATGTCTGATGTCTCGTCCCGTGTTTTGAGTGGTATCCTACCCTGCTCTGTCTCTAAGCCACCTCAGTTCTTGTCAGTTCTCTCTACTTTAGTTGAATCTGGTGTCATTGTTCCTTTTCCCTGGTCTTGTTGCTTCCAAGTTCTGTTTTGTCTTCCTAGGTCCATGACCCTGAAAGCCCATTTGTCTGGTGTCCTACCCCATCCAGTTCATCAAATTCAGCCCTATGTTCTGGCCTTCATGTTCCCATCCCATGGGTCCCCTCCCATGTCAGTCATGCATGTCCAGAGGATGTGCCTTTGGGGTGGGGGAGTACTCTCATATTCAGCCTACTCAGCCTGTCTGATCCCCATATTTTCCCTAGGCATGGCTCCAAATCAGCCAAGCCTATGACCTGTCAGTCTTACCTCTTGTTCCTGCCCTCCTGTTGATCATTCACAGCTGCCTGGTGTTTTCTCTTCATTAGCTTAGTTTATTGGCGTCTCTCTGTCCAGTGATCCTTGTCCAGTCATTGTTTGTTTGTTTGCTTTCTGCCTCATCAAATCCCAGTAAAACGTCCCCACAATGGGCTACCCCTGCACAGCCTGCACTCTGGATCATTCCTTCCGTGCTGGACATGACAGTGTGAGGCTTTTTCCAAGAACCATCAGATTACTTTATTCCCCACTAGTCCACTAATTATTTTTACCTCCAGTATTATTTGTTTGTTATACTACAAATATGTAAAGTCATGTGAAAAAATTAGGACACTCCATTAAATATATAGTTACTGATTAAGAAATATCAACATATCAGTATTAAATCTTCTTTTAAATTATACCTGTAGATGAAGGTGATGAAACTGCAAAAACAAAAAAACAAATTCACCAATTTTAAAAGAAATTAACCAAGATGCTGATTTCCACTGAGGAAAAAACAATAAGTTAGGACACCCTCACATTCACCACTATTTAAAATTCCTACAATTAGATTCTGGTGGCACCACATCAGGTGAAAATGATTAGAATATTATTTCGGAGCTTTTCGGTGGAGCCTGTCTTATTTAATTGGATTGCTCTTGAATGTTGAAATGAGTGCTATCACCATGGTGAGATCCAAAGAGCTGAGGCCTTCAGAAAGAAGCTTGTAGATGCATATGAGTCGGTGAAAGATATAAAAAGATCTCAAGAGAGTTTGGAATCAGCCATTCCACTGCCTGGAAAATATTGAAATGGAGAACATTTCAAACAACTGCTAGCATGGCCATGGCAGGCTGTCCTAGCAAGTTCAGCCCTAAAACAGACTGTAAGATGCCGAAAGAAGTCTCCAAAAATCCTAAAATGTCATCACAGATCATACAGGAAGCTCTTACTACAGTTGGTGTCAAGGTACATGCATCTACCATCAGAAAGAGACGCACAAGATTGATTTACATGGGACCTGTGCAAGGAGGAAACCCTCGCTGTCAAAAAAACATCTGGGCAACACTGAAGTTTGCCAGAGACCCACCTACAGTAGACAAAGACCAGGACATTCGGAACAACGTGCTTTGGACAGATGAATCTGAAACTGAATTATTTGGGTGCAGTAACATGCAGGACATGTTTGCCATAAACCAAAGACAGATTTTGAGCAAAAGAACGTCACACCAACTGTGAATCATGGGGGTGGAAATGTCATGGTTTGGTGCTGTTTGCTGCAGCAGAACCTGACCATCTCACTACATGGGGCTCGCATGGAAGTAATCACTCAATAAAAGAATTACGACTCGAACTACTCCTGATGCCAGCATGTACATCCCCTTGTTCATTATACTTCCAGACTATTTATGCACTTGGGAAACCTCAATAACCTTGATAACTGCAACTGGGTGCCAAGGGCACACCTCCTCACCCCTCTCCTGGAGCCAACCCATCAAAATAAAAGTCCCCCAATAAAATCCAGTCTACAACGTTAAAGCACGCCACTGTACATCCCCTTTCATCGCCGTCATAGAATCCATTATGAATTCCTTATCATATCAGAGGGTGCTTGAGGACAATGTCAAAACATCTGAGCAGAAGTTGAAGCTGAATTTTGGGTGAACCATGCAAATGACAGTGACCCAAAATATTCCAGTAAATCTACCAAGGAATGGCTTACAAGGAACAGAGAGTTCTGGAATGGTCAAGTCAAAGCCCAGATAGGAATCCTATTGAGATGCTGTGGGGTGATTTCAAGCGGAAGTGCATGCAAACATCACACAGCTTAAGGAATTCTGCATTGGAGAGTGGGGAAAACTTCCTGCCAGCCGATGTCAGAGATTGATTGATGGTTACAGGAAACGTCTCACTGAGGTTATTTCAGCCAAAGGGGGAAAATACCAGCTATTAGGGCACAGGGTGTTCTAACTTTTTCCTGAGTAGGAATTGGCATCTTAGTTAATTTCCTTTGTTAAATAAGTGAATTTGTTTCTTGTTTTTGTGTAGATGAATGCAATTACATCACCTTCATCTACAGATATCATTTGAAAGAAGATTTAATAAAGATTTAAATATTCAATGGGGTGTCCTAATGTGTTCACATGACTGTATACATATAGAACACAAAGGATCGTGCAGATAAAAGCTTTCTAATGAACAGTTTATATCTATCCTTTGTGTGGGTTACTTTGATTTAAATGTTCTGGTCCTTGTTGCTACAACAACGGACCAAGCTTTAGCCAAAAATCAAAACACAATCCTATTGTACGGCTCCTGCTCTCTATTTGATTTATTTTATCAGCCCTGTGACTGATACAACTGCATGCTATTAAATTTTTCCCCGTAAATAAAACTTTTCTTTTTACAAATATTGTCCCCAGATGTCTAACTCCTTTTACAGTATTTATGGGGTGCACGACCAAACGTTTTAAGACATGTCAAGAAGCAGTTTTGCTGCAAACGGTGTACTGAAGAGATTAGACCGCTTGAGTAGGCGCTCTTTCTTAACCAAAAATAAATGCCGTATTATATAGCCATTTTAGTTTCGTGGTGTAACTGGCATTTATCGACCCCGCTGTGCGGATCCTCTGCAAGTGCATTTTTAATTGCGTTTTCTATTGATTGTTAGTTCATGGGGGACATATAAGAGCCGCGGGATTAACCACACTAAACACCTGAACTCTAATGAAAGGAAATGAAATTATTTTTTAGGTCCTTCATTAAATGTTCAGTTATTCGTAGTTTTTAATGAGGGGTTCGGTTATCTCATCGCTGTCGAATTCAAACAAGTATAGCTCTTGTACTGAGAGCAGACCTTTTATTGCGATTAAATTAGCGGGCAAAATTCTTTAGTTGTACTAGTGTTTACGAAAAAAAAATACAAGTGATTCTGTACTCCGCAGTATTACTAAATTCCCAGTTCAAACCCAAATATAACCGTACTACTATAAACTGGTGAGAATTTACTGTTTAAAGTATGCAATTATGAATTTTAGACACAAAGCATCCCCCCTATGGTCAGTGGTAGTACGTTTTTTACCTTATGTTTTCAGTTGAATGAATATGAACATAGCCTATGTAAAATAAATATATAGGCCTAACTGAAAAAGCCACCTGCAACTTTATTATTAAACACATAAATCTGAACTGATGGTTTAAAACAGAGGGCGTGTGATTTACCATTTAATATCTCATACGGTTGTTTACTGGTTAAAAAAAAATAAAAACGTAATATTACTGTATATATTTCAGCCAACAATAAAGGTAACAGAATTGTTGCACCGAATTCTTACATTAGGTTTCTTACATTGCATTAAAGGAAAATAAATGACTGCTTCAACATGATAAACTGATAAAGCTTTAAATGGACAATTCTCAACCAACCATGAAGACCTCAGAGTTGTTGTAACTGGAAAAAAGGTCAGAGTTGGGGGCCATGGATGCTCAGGGTCCAGCCTCTCATAATAACACGCTATATGTAGTAACATAGGTTACTTCACTTTCTTTATTAAAAGGATCGCCTGAATAACTGTATAAAGAACGTCAAGTTTCGGGTGAAAGTTCACCAGCTCAGCAAAATTACTAAAATTACTCTTACAGTTTTACTCAACTTGTATCAACGATTAAAAGAGGTTGCGTGGAGGAAGAAACAAAGCGCACCGAATGTTTTATTCTTTTTTATTATTTAAAAACGCTAGGGGGATCATTATGGAAATAGCATCCCCGCGATCTCTTGCGGCAAGTCGCATTAAACATCAACTTATGTAGAGGGAGCGCGGAAACCGGGCGCAGATCAAATTATAGGACGCTGCAGCGGGACGGGGACAGTCAGCTGCGGTAATTCAGGGACACCGGGCTGCTTTGGACCGGTGAACGGATTTATTTCGTGGTTAAAAATAAATATAAAATCAATCGCCACCACTGAGATCAGACTTTCGGATAACAATTGGAGGACGAGTCTGTGATGCCCGACGAGGCAGCCTCAGATCGGATAGACGGGGTCCGTTTTTTGATTTCACACTTTCAGCTGAAGAACGAAGGCGTCTTAGATCTTCGTCTCCAGGTAGGCGACACATGTTACTTGGAGTTATAAATATCGTTATATTTACCTCCGGCGATTGTGCTATTTATATTTGTCCTCATTTGAAACAATTCCTAAGGATATATGAAGTAGTTTAACAACCTGCCCAGTTACTAAGAACACATATTTGTTGTTTTAATCGTGTTTCGCTGGTCCCCCGTTAGTCATGGACGGATCGATCCGTACATGCAGGATTTACGTACCCTGTATTGTAGGACAGTGATTCCAACTGAATAGCCTCATTCTTCTCAATTATTGATAAACTTTTTATGACTTACATGCGGGGCATCCTTGCTGGTTGTTTGGAAATGTAGTGTCGATTTACATTTGAAGTAGATTTGAGGTATATATAGGATATTCTATCTATCTATCTATCTATCTATCTATCTGTCTGTCTGTCTGTCTGTCTGTCTGTCTGTCTGTCTGTCTGTCTGTCTGTCTGAGTTTCACCTTGCATTACTGCTGAATGTCAGTGTGAATATTATGCAGCATATATACACAAGCCAACCTAATTTATATTGATATTTAATATTGATTATGCCTCTGTGGTATTTTCGTAGTATTGTATTGTATGCATTGGGCACTCTTCTTCATTTCGTTTCATAACATTAAACAACGACTCTTGAAGTGCGCACACAATGCAGTATACATGTCTATCTGCAAAGGAAATTAATATTATTTTCTTTATGCATAGCAAGTGCTACATGATCACTGACAAATACAAGTTATTATTGTTAAAGTGCACTATAACTATATGATTGCCTTCGCGTTATGTTCTCTGTTCCTGGGAGTGTGCGTTCCTTACTTTGTTACTTAGCTTCTGTCGCTGAAATGATTGCTGATGTTATGGAACCAGCTGTGTCATTCTCTGAAGTCTTTTGCAAGCTGACCAAGCATAAGTAATTAAGAGTCTATTTTAAGAATTAAGATACCTGTTAAGAATAGAACAAGCTAACAAGAACAAAAGCAACAAAAATTTATACGGATCCAAGGACCGCTGGTGCTTGGACCCCTAATATTACTAATAATACTAATAATACTTCACGTCCTTCAACTGCTTATCTAGTATTGGACTGTAGTATATAGTACTGGACTATACTGTACCCTATAATTATGTAGTACTGGACTATAGGTGGCCTGGAGTCTGTCCCTGGCAAATTAGGGTACAAGCAAGGGAACCCTCTTGCTAGGATGTCATTCAGTCCTAGAGCACATGCACAAACACTCACACATGCAAATCCCTAGTGGGAGGAATTTAGAGATGCCAGTTAAGTGCATGTCTTTGGACTTCGGGAGGAAAGTGTGTCAAGAGGAAACACATGCAATACAAAGCGAACACCCAGCGTGAGCTGGGATTTCCTCACTGTGTGTTTTATATTAATGTACCAGCTTAGTGGATCACATCCAGGGCTATGGGTTGGAATCCTCTCTCCCCGCAGCGTGTGTGTGTGTGTGTGTGTGTGTGTGTGTATGGTTTGGATATACCTTAACCTATGGGGAGCAAATGTCCCCACAATGTAATGAATACCCGTATCTTCTGGTCCCCATAAGGGAAAACTCAATTTTCTAAAAATCCATAACTGCAATGAAAAAACTAAAAATGCAAAAAGTTTTGTATTTTGTTTGGTTACTTATGGTTATAGTTAGGGCTGGGTGGGGGTTAGAGGTTTTCATTGTTAGCATTAGCATTTTTCCTATAGAAATTAATGAGTGGTCCTCACAAACATATGATTACAGGTCGGCATGCATGTGTGTGTGTGTGTGTGTGTGTGTATGTGTGTGTATGGAGCTCGCATGATCTCCTAGTGTCGCTCAGATTCCCACCAGCTGTTGCAGTTTCCTCTCACACTCCAATACACACACGCCTATGTAAGGTGTTCTCTCTAAAGTGTGTGCATGGATGTGTGCATATGTGAGCTTTAATATGGACTGGCACCCTGTCCAGGCTGTTCCACTGCCTCATATCTTGTGCTGCCTGGGAGAGACACCAAGCCCCCTGTGACCTCGTGCAGTGTGGAACATGGCTGCTATGCAAATGTTTTCAAAATACACATTTAAATATTCTTGTGCACATGAGGTGCATTTTTGTGTCCTGCACACTGTAGTTTTATTAGTACCATATGTATAATTTTAAATAATTTTTAAACAGGATAACTAATGTCACACCCTGGAAAATGTCATATGGCGGAAACGCACATTAATTAAAAATATTATATTTAAATATTATTAACCACTATTGAAATGCCATATTTACTAATCATAACAATGTCTAAAATGTTAAACACATGGTAAAACACATGATTTTTTAGTTTATGAGAATTTGTTAAAATTTCACGCGTATGATGACTTTTGGAAGAACGCAGTCCAGTTTTACATTCACGTATGCAATGAAATTATTAAAAATGGTTAGTATTTTATTGAAATCACCATATATATAAATATACAGGAATGTATATAGGCTTCGACCCTTGGCCCCATGCACCTGCACAGATTTCTAAGAACAAATAGAACAATAGAAACTAATCTTAAATTTTTATAAGGTTATACCACTAGACATGAAATATGGAACTAGACTAGCTAGTTTTAAGCAATTTTTAAATATTTTATGGAGATTGCCTTGTGATTGCACCATGACAGTCACTTGAGGTCTTCCTTGTGATGTAATATCCTGTTTGATGTTTTCTGAAAATCACATAAAATGAGAGTTCTTTTTAACCTGGATGTGCCTGCCGCCTGTCATTTGAAGAAATCCCAATTTAGGGACAAAAAGTGGCTGGAAGCTATTCGCATAACTTCACATTGTTGGATTTGGGGACAGTAAAATACCAAAAAAATAACTAACATAACATTTTAATACCTTCAAGGTGGGTTATCATAGTGGAGATAGAGGAGAATAGTACAGTGGATAGTATAGTGTTCACGGTTACAGTGATTAACCGCTTATACGGATCAAAAAGTTTGGGACAGAATCATTCCTGTATAAATATGGTTTAAATAGTTCACTTATTGTACTCAAGCAGTCCTCTTACAGTGTTCATTTTAGGTCTTTTTAAACATGGCAACAAATGGGAAAAAAATGAACTACAGATTTATTTATTTATTTATTTTTTACTTTACTTTACTTTGATCACCCTACTTTGCCTTACGGTAACCCATCTGCTTCTGGCCAGCTACCTAAAAAAGTAATTTTCTCTCCATTACAAATATAGGCTCATCACAGCTTATGATAAATCGCCAAAAAACGAGCCACAAAACTACAATAAGCCCTTTGAGACAATGTAACGTTGTGAAAACAAACTGTATAAATAAAACTGAATTGAATATCATGTACAGTATTGTACTGTAGTATAGCATTTATGAATTATACACATTTCAGTAAGTTAATTTGTACGGTACTGTAATTTCAAAATCCTTATATTCATGTATTAAATATACAAATGTCGATTAGATCGTAATCTGCCTGAGACATAAAGAAGAAAAAATTCAGTTATAATGATCATCCGCTTATACTGATCAATTTTGCCTAGACAGACGTGATCACTATAAGTGGTTTCTACTATATTATCCATGTCATGGATTTCTTAAATTATTCTGAACTAAAATAATGTGTTTGGACCAGGGCTGGACTGGGTCCCCCTTGGTAAAATTTTGCTGACCTAGGGGGTGAGAGGTCCCACTATAATTTTGCTAACCCATGAACCCATCAGTCTACTGGCAAAATGTCTGATATGCCAAATGACCAGTCCAGCCCTGGCTTGGACAAAAAACATTGATGAAATATAGGAACCTCATGAGAAATAAATCGCTCAATTTTCTTACAGCAAATGATAGCATGGTGAACAAGAACCCTCCCATCTGGGTCCTAGACCGTGAGGACCAGCTGGTCCACATCAACGTTGGGGGCCTGAAGCAGAGTCTATCCTCCAGCACGCTGCGAAAATTCCCCGAAACACGCCTGGGCCGCCTGCTGACCTGTGACTCTGAGGAAGCTGTCCTGCAGGTCTGCGACGACTACGATGTGCAGCAGAAAGAATTTTACTTCGACCGCAACCCAAGACTCTTCCCGTACGTGCTCCACTTCTACCACACCGGCAAGCTGCACATCATGGAGGAGCTGTGCGTCTTCTCTTTCTGCCAGGAAATCGAGTACTGGGGCATCAGCGAGTTCTTCCTCGATAGCTGCTGCAGCTACCGCTACCACGATCGTAAGCTGGAGAACCGTCACAAAAGCTGGGATGAGGACAGCGATGCCAGCAGCGTGGACACCTCTGTGGACGAGATATCTGACCTCAACAAGGACATCCAGCTGTTTCAGGATATGCGCTGCGGTAACATGAGGAGGTGTCTTTGGCTCACGCTGGAGAATCCGGGATACTCCATCCCTAGTAAGCTCTTCAGTTTTGTATCCATTACTGTGGTACTCACCTCCATTGCCACCATGTGCATCAACAGCATCCCGGAATATCAGCACTTTGACGAGAATGGAAAGTTAGTAGAAGACCCCACCATGCAGGCCCTGGAGGTCTTCTGCATCTGCTGGTTCACCTTTGAGGTGGTGACACGCATGCTCCTGGCACCCAACAGGAAGAAGTTCTTCCTGCACCCTCTAAACATGATCGACATTGTGTCTGTGTTGCCCATCTACATCACGCTCCTGTTCGACTTGGTGGCCAACAGCGACATGGAGCTTGGAAACGTGGGGAAGGTAGTGCAGGTCTTGCGCCTCATGAGGATATTCCGGGTTCTGAAACTCGCCAGGCATTCCACAGGCCTCAGGTCCCTTGGTGCCACATTGCGGGTGAGCTCAGTCACAACACCTTGATGTTCATTCTCAAGCATCTGTTATATTGAAGTGTATCGCATTCGACCATTGGTCGGTCATAATAGAAAATGAGTCACTTTTGAAAGAGCAGTTGTGGTTGGTGGGGACTGTTGGACAGATTCATTGTGTCATTAATGACGGGATATTTGGGTTGACGAAAAGATGTTTCAGATATCAATTTAGTGCCATTGAACGTATTTGGATTGATTGATGTATGTGTCGTCAGTTTAACTTGAATGATTGCATACGTAGCATGAAATACGTAATATTAATACGAATCAATAACATAAACAATGTTCAAAATATTGAAAATAAAGACACTACACTTGAAGATACACAAGAAACATGTTCAGCTGAGAAGATACCAAACCCGGAATCCCTGATCTTTGACCCAAATGGAACAATCTGGCTCAGTTTATTTTTAACAATGTCCTATCAGGGTCAGCTGGGCTTTCCTAAGTGGGGCTAATATTCTGCTGTTCTGTTTCCTGCTGGCTCTAGGAAATATGAAATGCCTATCAAGAGTACTTACTCAGGCACAAAATAGCTGATTTGTTTTGTCCTGTCTTCTTAATTATACCATAAAGTTCTTGCATTTTTTCTTAATTTTGATGGAAACCATAAAAGGAATTGATATGCTGCCACTAGTGTCACTTTTAAGCATTAGGCCATGTGAAAAATCCCTAAATGAAATTATCCTTCAAGTAATCGTGCTGAAATGTAACAGCACTAACTGGCAATTTCCTATACATGATATGGATATTTATAATAGTAACATTAAAGAGGTAACAAGAACAGCAAATCTGTTGCCTCCTACTGTAATTACTGTAATTATCATCTCATTGTGTTGCACACAATAGTATGACTATACTAATATTATGACTGTGGCTAATCAGACAATAAACCGGGCATTACGGCTCTTGGAAGTGTTTAAAATGCTGCCAACATATGCATTGTTGATGCGGCGCATTAAAGAAAGTGTCTGCAGAAAAATAGCTGTAGTTCAAGGAATGTGCCTAAGCAATTGAGACAAAGGGCAAATGCTTCTCGATAAAATCATCCAGACACTTTTTCATAGATGACTGATCTTTATCCTGCAGATGTCTGCCACATAAGCACGGAGATTTGATCTCTCACTGTAACATGATTAGTGGCAAATGCAGTCGAGCATTAGTACGTGCAGATCTTGGACCGAGTGCCCATCGCCGCGCTCTTCTTTCCTGTACTTTTACTACATGTCATTCACAATGAAAGGAAATAAAAACTCATTAAAGTGTGAGGAACAAGTCATGTATAGTCAGATAAATGTTTCAGGGGTAGGCTCCCAAATGTTCTCCCCTTCCATTAAGGCCCTTTTTTGGTAGCATCTTCTAGAGTAGAAGAATAGTCCAGGAAAGCACTGGTGATTTGCTCAGGGCAGACAGCTGCTAGAACGACCCCATGCTTTCCAGCCTTTCTCCTTCAATTATATCCCTGTCCTGAATGAGGAGCTGGCCTCCATTTTCCGGGATGAACCTGGAATTTATATCCTGCCTCCAGAGGTATTCCTGTCCCCCTCTATCTCTGTAATCTTCTAGTTTAGCCACATTTTTGTTGGATAGCTGCTCTCGAGTTCCATTGCTTCGATGTTGCAGTATGTGTTAAGCTTCACGATTCCAGAATTTATTGTCTTATGTGTAGTAAACAGCAAGTTCCACTATGCTATGAACATTTTACTCTTTATGTCCTAATGATAAACACAAACACAGAACACGAGTCACAAACACATATTATAGTGCAAATGCAGTAACACAATAAGTAGAGTTACAAAAGATTATGTGAGAGAATGTAACATGTAGTGCAGTGCAATCATAATGCAAATACTGCAGATGAGTGGATAAGAGGTACATAGTTTGGAGGTTGTGAGGGGAAATCGGGATCCGTCTGACGGGAGGTTTCACACTCCATGTTTGCTCTGGGTTTTGCAGCACAGTTACCGGGAGGTGGGAATTCTGCTGCTCTACCTGGCCGTGGGCGTGGCGGTCTTCGCAAGCATGGCATATACCGCCGAATATGAGGAAGATGTGGGTATGGACACCATCCCTGCCTGCTGGTGGTGGGGGACAGTCAGCATGACCACGGTGGGCTATGGTGATGTGGTCCCTGTCACCGTGGCCGGCAAACTGGCCGCCTCTGGCTGCATCCTGGGTGGCACGCTGGTGGTGGCACTGCCCATAACGATCATTTTCAACAAGTTCTCCCACTTCTACCGCAAGCAGAAGGCCCTGGAGGCCTCTGTTCGTAACAGCAACAGGAAGAGGTCAGCCACAGCACAGGTGGAGGTGGACGCTGGGTCGGACGGAGACAGCCAGTGTTTGGAAGAGCTGGATGATGATGGAGAAGTGGTGGACAGGCGGGAGGAAGAGGGAGGGGTGGTGAACTACAGCTATGTTGACCATGCGGTTCCTGCTGAAAGGAGATCGCCTGTAGTGAGAAGAAAGGAACTTCTGAAAGCCTGAACTCCTTCTCTGCAGCTCCAAAGAGCCAAAGACACCGTTCAACCACTGAGATAAAACAACCCCAGGATTTCTCTCCATGACAACAGCAGCTGTTATTAATCAATAAGCCAGTGTTTTTCTACGAGGAAGGCTTCTGTCCTTATTGTGTTCTGTAATGCTGAGTTTTGAGATTCGTTATTCCTGTAGATACATTCAAAATTACCACTGGTATAGAGAGTTAATTCCTAAATTTGATGTCCTATATGAAATGCTGTTTTATGAGATGTTCACTTCTGTCACTGTACCCTGCATCCATTGATTCAGAAAAGAATCCAGTTACAACCTTGCGAAGAAGGTCAATGTTATTATACTACAGGACTGAAGTCTCTGGTAACATGCTTTTGTCTTATAAATGTGGCCTAATGATCCCAGTAGGGATCACAGAAGGAGACAGCTGGGGGGGGATTGATGTGTCTCATCAGGACTGGGCCCTGCAGCAGCACAGTGGGTTTCAACTCTATCCTGACCTTCTCAGACAGCTTAGGAGAGCTTCAGCTGCTGCCTGTAAGACAACGCACACGAGTAATTTAAGATTCCCTTGACAGGAGAAGCTGAAATCTGCAATGAGAAAAGTTCGGAAAGAAAAGTTTTGAGCTACTGAAAATTATATCTGTCCTCCTACTAGGGCACATTTAGTAACGCATGTTCTTATATGAACTCTTCTGAAGAATATAAAATATTATTTCATTTTAACAAAACCACCAGCAACATCAAGGTTGCTGTATAAATGACTGACTCTGCCATTTAACCCCAAGCTTTACTCTCACATGGGATGTGCAAAAAAGGGAATTTTTACGTACTTGTACAAATGACACATGAAAGTATCTTTTCTTAACGAAAGAAACAGCTGCAGCCGGATTCCTATCAAATCATTTTATCTCGCTTGAGTGGCGTACCTACGGTTTTCCGGACTTTATCTATGCAACACCGAGTCGAACTGACAGCTTTTCAAATTATCTTCAAATGATATTTATGAATGCATTTAATTATTAAGTATATAATGGTAAGGGGATACATTTATACTTAGTCATGCATTTCTTATATGTGATCGATTGTTCCATTACCCTAGTCGTTAATGTCTGGGCCCCTTCAAGTCTTCCCATTTCTCCCTCCCTTCTTTCTTATTGACATTACCTCATTTTTAATTCTCTCTCATTCCCCGTTCAACTCAAAAAATAGCTCAAGTGGCCTGCTTTGGCGGCCCCCACAGCCAAGTCAGCCTAAGGCCCCCAGAGAAGTTCATCAGTCCTTGTATGTGATCCCATCATTTGATAATTAGTAAAACTGAACAAATTATTATTGAATGTTGGGACTGACTTACCTTAGAGCTCAAAAACTTGAGAAGAATGTACTTGGTGTATCACACTCATGGATTAATTTAAAAAGAAAAAAATGCAATATTCACAAACCGATCACAGCTACTGCATTCTCTACAGTCTATGATGGCATTCAAATCAATGGTGTAACCAGCTTATTCATGAACAGGTCGCCCTGAACTACAAGCAGAGAAATACAGGACGTTGTGAGGATCCAGTGAGAGAGAACCTGAACCCTAGTGAGAAAAGCATCATTTACCTTTTCTTCCTTTCTTTTTTTTATATAGATCTCGCTTCTTAATGTCAAAATGGAGACCTGAAGCACTGTGCTGCTGCTAATTCATGGGTTTTGTAATGCAGACGCCCATAATGCTGTAAAGTTTCCAAGGTGGGAGCATCCTACTGCATGGGGGCACATTAAGCGTAACCCAAGCTGGATTCCTGGAACGGCCGGGGGATTCTTGCCTCTTACCGAAACCAGAACCTTCCCTGTAGAAATTCACCAAGCATTCGGAAGCATCACCACCGGCCTCTTGTAAGCTGAAGCTTAGTTATTTATTTATTTTGCTCTACGCATGAGACATTTTACGCAACTGGCAAAACGTTCATGCAATGATGTCACTGTTGTCCAGACAGGCCAATTGGGGGGCGCCCCCCCCCCCCCCGCGCCGGGGGGCGGCGAGGCAACCGCGAACGGAGGAGCCGGGGCACCGACCACACCACCCAGACGGACAAAGGGAGAAAAAGAG
>JAODJX010000129.1:4921778-4938845 GCA_026776945.1 Isichthys henryi | reverse complement strand
GGCGTGGGTTGAGTTCTAATGATGGTTCTCTGTGATCCATTAGACAGAGGCGTGGGTTGAGTTCTAATGATGGTTCTCTGTGATCCATTAGACAGAGGCGTGGGTTGAGTTCTAATGATGGTTCTTTGTGATCCATTAGACAGAGGCTTGGGTTGAATTCTAATGATGTTCTATGGGATCCATTAGACAGAGGCTTGGGTTGAGTTCTGTAGATTGTTTACTGGGATCTATAGTTGGCTTGTGACAGGTTCAAAAGATGATGTCCTGGCATCTGTTAGATAGTGGCTTCTATTAAGTTCCAAGATTGCATCACTTTCTATGGATGGTTAACCAGAGGCTAGTATCGAGGGCTAAGGATAGTTGACCAGGATTCATTAGACAGAGCCAAATATTGAGATCTAAGGATGGGTTACCTGGATCGGCAAGCTAAAAGACTGAATTGATCTCTGAAGGTTTACAGGGATCTCCTACACAAAGGCCATTACTGAGTCATATTAAGAGTGATGTACTGATGGTTTTACCATCCTTTTTAAATTTGTTAAGCTTTATCAAATGGTTTTACCCATTCATAAGTACAGCCAAACACGCAACTCTGTTTATTCTGAATGCCCATCTCTGATGTTACACAGGACTCTGTACTTACTGCACTGAGTAGGATGATTGATTATGCAATATTTATAGCTAATGTAAGACTTCAAGTTGTTCAATAATTTATCTCATTTTCACAAGTCATTTTTCAAATGCTGCTGCGTAGAGTATAATTGAAGTTAAATGAATTCTTTTTAAAAGGGCACTCTGATCGCAGTTGTCATGGAGAGTAATAAATGACGTACATATGCAAGTAAACAGTTTAACGAAGGTGGTGGGCAGGATTTCTCGCTATCAAGTTTGCTGCTGGGGAATGAGTCTGAATAGACAGAATCATACTTTATCTCTAAAGATATATACAGAAGTCAATGTAGGAGTCCAACGTATCGTAATTCCAGCCATTCCCAGTTCCCAGGTTTACCTTATTTGGTTTACATTCCTAGAAACATCTAAACATTTGGTCATTTTAATAGTAGACGCATCTGAATACTGATGCTGACAAGCGCCGTTCAGCCAGGTTTATGTTGTACCAGGGGTCATCAGGAGGGTGGGGCTTCCGCAGCCCTGACAGCAAGCAGACACCCCCACTACACCCCACTCCCTCTGTCCTTCACCCCCTGTGCAGCCCCTGGCAGAACGTGCTCAAAGTTTACTCTGATCCACCGAACCCAACATCTGAGTAACGGTCTTAACATAGTTTGTTTTATTTTTCTCTTTTTTACTTTAATCTAAATAGCTAATGATTATCTGAAGAATAGGTTTAAAGCTGCTGCATGACATAACTGCTAAATTATATTTAAAACAGCAAGATACATTTTACCTGTGGAACAGGGATCCACAACTCAGATTATAATTAATTATGATTTGTGTTCAGTGCTACATCTTTCTTTCATAGCAGGGGTCTCCAACTCCGGTCCTGCAGAGCTACTATCCAGTATGTTTTCTATCCTACATGGCGTCTGATGAGCCACACCTGTTCCTGGTATTTACCTGAGAACAGGCTCATCAGAAGCCAGGTAGGATTGAAAACTGACTGGACAGTAGGTCTCCAGGACTGGAGTTGGAGACCCCTGCTATGAAAGATATAGCATTGAACACAAATCATAATTAATCCAATGTTTTCTGTTTTAAGTTTTAAAGCCTTTTTGTCACAAATGTCACACTCTGTGTTGTTGGAACATGACATTAAGTCAATGAAACTCCCCACTTCTCCCTGTCATTCTGACTTCCTTGTTATCACTGGGGAAACCCCAGCACTTTTACCACCAGGGATCTCCAAGTGTCACCCAGCGCCTTGTACGACCATCTGCTTTCCGGCAGTTCTGCCACACCCTTTCCCTTCTCCAGATGTTTGCCTGTTGCGCCTTTTGGCAGTCAGCTACACTCATTTGCACCTCTTGTGTGAGGGTGTTAAATAAATCAAAAGCTGTATTTCACCTTGTTCCATCACAAAATGACTACATTAAATGCAGAAACGGATACGTCCAGCATGCCCACCTTTCCTGACACTCAGGTTCTAATGCAGAAGGCATTTTGTTGGCAGTTTTACTTTATTTAAAAACTCCACTAATTTCACTGTGTTCTTTGTTTCTTATATTTCTCTCCAGTCCAAAACTTCTCAGTCAGAACTTTAAGAATCACCTTTAAATATTTATATATTTTTTTCTATTGCTGAAAGCAACATGAAGTGTTTGCTAGGAAGTGTCTGAGCCACGGTGAGTGTTGGAAACTCAATGCCATACATCATAAGTGATGCAGTTTTATGTTATTAATATTCAGTTTGAAAGAGTTTATTCCATCTAATTACCTAAGGGAAAATAACGAGATTTAAGAAGTGAAAAGAATTACCCTAACACTTTTGCGCAAAAATATTATTACAATAGATAAGACATAATTTCCACAAGGAAGCTAAATTTTGTTTATCACAGAACTAATTTAAGAGCAGTGTCAAGAGATATTTTTAGCAAGAGACGATAAAAATGTTCAAAGTTTCAGTAAACATCAACGTTTTAAATAGCTATACTTATTTATTGGCATTCTGCAGCAGTAATAGGCCTACATTGAAGCACTAGAAAAATCCTCTTGTGATTAAATTAATTCTGGAAGAGTGGGCTGAAATGTTTGATGTGTGCTCATTTGATACGACGCGTACAAACCCTCATTTTTCACATCTCGAGGACCCGATTTTACTTCCTTGGGATCATCTCTGTTCTTTCGTATCGGAAAACATAGGAACGTCGCCCCTAGCAGTCTATCCAAATATCTGAGAATCCCCAAGATGATTCCACATCCTCTGCCGTTTTAGATATTGTGGCACCTCGTAGCATAAATTTCACTTCTATACACCATGTCGTCATATTTAAATGCTAGTTGGCTAGTTGTTTAGACGCAAAGCTAGTTGTTGTCTAACGCATCCACTACCTTAATTTTGCATTCTACCAGCTAATGTTGAGCGGAAAATGAGTCATCCTCTTCAAGGATTGCAGATGAATACAAATCTTCATTAGCTGCCAATTCTGTGACCTTGTGAGACGAAACATGATTATAACCGCCTTTCTTTAAATCTGTTAGTCCAAAAACAAAATATTGGATTACAGATATAAAAAAGTAGAGCAATCAGTTTGGAATAAATTTAATTGAAAACTTCAATTCTTATAAATAATAAATAATAATAAATATTAAGTAGACAAATGTTAACATTTTTCCATATATCTATATATCTATATCTATATATGTGTGTGTGTATATATATACACACATTGTGTATACTGTGTAACGTTGCATCTGAGTCATTATACATCAATACATAAATCGTGACCAGATATGACATTTCATGTGGCTTCTGCAATGTTATTTTTGACGCTAAGGATTGGATACTGTTACAAACGGTTCATGCAATTATGGAGCTATTGTGGAATCAGAGAGCCTGGGGTTGACCAAAAAAAAATCTGTGTCTCCAGTTGACATAAGTGCCTCTCCTGGATTCTGCTCAGGTCCTCAGGTCCTTCAGGCCTCTGAAGGAGATTTGCTGATGTTTATTAGAACACCAAGCCCTGGGCTCCCGCTTAGCTGTAATGGCGATGCACATCGCAATGGCGATGTCTCCTTCATCATCAAAGCAAATGTGTGTACGACATGCAGGCATGCACTTCTTTTCGAGACTTTTGGCATATTTACTTAAGTACAGAAAACTGTGAAGTTTATCTGGGCTGTCTGCAAGAGAATTACAAGGAGGTTTCACGGTATCAGCTGAAATGGCTAAAATCCTTAATGGAAATTGGAAATGTGCCTCACTACCCAGCCAGTTTTTTAACACTGACTGTCTCAGAAAAGTCTTGAAATGTGGCGCTCAGCTAATTCTTAAAAACAATCAGCTTAATGATGTTGCCACCCCCCCCATGTAAAGCATGATAGACCTTTCATGGCTTAAAAAAATATGAATGACCATTTCTAGCATAAAGGCCTGAAATCAGAAGTAATTCTAAGCTGTAAGCAGATTCCCAAATGACAATAAAGTGCAGTTATTATCAAAAGGCCTTCCATGTTCAGTCCTGTAGCTGGATTTTATAGCTGATGCAGCTGAACATCTTCTGCAGGATCCATTCGTCGTTTGGATCTGGAGGCCTTGTCAAATCATATCAGTGACAGATGCTGACTGTGCTGATAGGAGATGATCTCTCTGCAGGTATTTGGAGTCAGAACCAAGTTTCTCCCATTCACCACGACCCAGCCAGACGTTGGTGGAGCACGGGGGGGGGTGAAAGGATTACTATATATGCAAATCTCTGCACCACGGATGAGCAAAGACACCATCTTACTGAACCAAAGTACTTTTGAGTGTTTGCACCATCAAAGCCAAAGGTTTCTAAAGAACATCTAAAACATTTCATTCCCGAAGAGATTACATGTTAACCTTACTGCCGTGGGAGCAATTAGTTTATGTCGGATCTTGGAGACCATCCATTAGTCATGGTTCTAGTGAACAGCAGGCTAAGTTTGCGTGCGTTTAACCTTCTGATAGCTTTCTGTGATTTTTCACTTCTGTGTTTTGTATCACGCAGAAACACAATGTAAGGACTCCAAGCCTCTCATGGGAATCTGATCTGAGAGAAGTGTTTCATTTCGGCTGTGTTTTAATATCACTTCAGCTTCGAAGTGCTAAATACTGGTTGATGGTATGTACTCTTTGGAGATCAATGGAACAGTCAACAACTCTGGGGTGGGGGGGATGTGGGGTATTTGTGGGAGGTCTGGGTTTGGTTCCAAAGCTTGCTTTGACGTCTTAGTTACCCGTTTTCAGAGCACATGCCGTAACCATGACAACTGTTGGTCTAAGTCAAGATATTTTTATTCTTAATCTACATTTTTTTTAACACCAATATTGTGATATTGTGGTAAAAGGCTTGATTATTCATAATTTTGCGAATATTTAAAGAATTTTAACCACAGAAAAAAAAGGAGCCCAAATTATATCTAAGAAATATTAAATATAAAATTATTTTTTAAATGCCATGAAAATGGTGGTGTTTATGATAATGCAACACATTTAGCTGTAAAAAGATTTTTTAATTTTTTGCGTATTGCATTGTTGCTGCATAACTGTAATTTGACTGGAATATCTTGCTTTAACAGAGAATTGATATTCTTAGCCCTGATTGACTGCAATGAAGTCCAAGTACTGCCAGGGGATAAAGTCCAATAAGGTCAACAGTGACCCTAGTTAATCCCACCTTTTCCCAAAATCCATTTATACTGTGCTTTTAAGCTTTGGACAGAGATTACCAGTGCCAACCCAAATCTCATCTAATACTGAACATGCATGCAGTACTGCTAAGCTTTTTATGTATTTATTTTACAAAACACTGCACTAAATTATTTTTCAGTTTCAATGGGTACCTGAGTGTTTACTTTAAACTGGCATTTTCTGTCATGGAATTTTGCCTTAGAAACATCGTTTCTAAGACTCATGCAGCTTTTTTGAGGCTGTCATACTAAGATTAGGTTTATAACTTGATTAGTTTAATACGTGTACAAGTTCGGGAAGGTCAACTTCTAACCCTTAATTCTTAGTCTAACCAGTCCGAAAACTTCACTATTCCTCTTGTACAGAAACATACATAAAATATTATGAGCCCACGATTGGATAATGTTGTGATATTATTTTATTACTATCTCAGATTGTGTATTACGGGCATGAGAAATATGGAAATATGATGCAAATTCTGGAAGGGAGGTGGGAGTGCTGGCAAATGGGCCTGTTGATTTATTTCACTATTGTATTCAGAAAGGCTAATATGTAGCAATGGTCCAAAACTCAAAGAGGCCCTTCTTATGTACCACTAGTTACACATCTGTTATTATTGTTATCTTTGAACAATTGTAATCAAAACAGCCCTGTCTGCATGGACTTCCTATGGAGAGGCACTGACGGCACCGTGGCAGGAGGTTTGGGACCCCGGCAGATCTGTGAAATGTGCGTCTCGTGTGTCACACATGTGCTCTCTCTCTCTCTCTCTCTCTCTTTCTCTCTCTCTCTCTCTCTCTCTCTCTCTCTCGCTCTCTGGCAGCCGGCTGGTCTCGGAAGGCAGAGCGCAGAGGGGAAGCTCGCAGAGCGGCGTGTGGCAAAAGAGGAAGCCAAGCGACAAGCAAATGGCTGTCACAGACCCGTGCTGCGTCAGCGGCGAATGGGTGCCGAAGCAGACAGGAAGTGCAAGTGCCACGGAGAGTCACGCTGGCATCGGCAGCACACTTCCATGGCCGCACTGGCTCGATGTGGGACTTAGAGCCGGACTGACGGCATAAAAACAGCCAGGATTTGCACCGCAAATCTCTGTGGGACAGATCTATGTAGGTCATGGATCATGCATGTGCTTTGTTAAGTATAGCATGACTGTTATCTCATGCATGATTATAACCCATTTCACATGTCACACCTACCTATATTTAGCTATTAGTCATCAAAATAGAGAAAATATGTAATATTGTAGGTATTCCATATATAAAATGTACAGTGTGTATGCACATATATAGTTAAATATAGTTTATACATACACACAACAGCATATTCAGTAATTTATATATATATATATCTCTTTGCATTTTCCATGATTGCTTATCCAGTACAGGAGCCTATTATTTGAATATTTGTGTTTCATATATTTATTTTACATTAATAAATGAATGTATTATCTGAAGATTTTTTCTTCCTTATGGCCAGTGATTTTTGTACTGCTACAATTGTACACATACTCATTTACTTTGTGAAAGAAAGGCATACCTTTGCGACAGTATTGTGTCGAAATAACAGATATACTCTAACAAAGAAAAGTGCACATGACCAAACAGGCTTTATGCTCAAATAAAATAAATAAATAAATTTTAAAATATATATTATCTGTTTATTTCTTGCTTCAGGAATTTTTTTTCGTTAATAAGTATTTATCTGATGGCTAAATGAAAGAGGACTATTACCATTAACGAGAAAAGTGGCATGTAGACGAAGGGATGAAATACTGGATGGAGGTGGGGAAGGAAAAGCCTTGATTTTACCTGCATGTCAAATGTAAAGGACGCATATTATTAGCATCGGTATAATTCGGCTTATTAGATCAATAAGACGAAATGCGTCCTTCATTCAGTGACTTGGGGGGGGTGTATCGGTCCACTTCTCTGGACAGTCTTAATCCAACCGTGTTACCTTAATGTCACTCTACGGACCCTGTGGCGGCTCCTCTCTTTGTGTCTAAGCAACGGGGAAGAAAGGGTGAGAGACGGACACTTCTAGCTATGAAGGAGGGAGGAGAGGTTGTAAGGGTCTGAGAGCCCATAGTGCAAGTGGCTCCTGTCAGTTACAGACCACGCCCACGTCTCCCGGGTCGCCCTGTCATTGGTGCTGCCGCCGAATCCCAGCAACAGCTCGCGCTGCCACCTCCCCTTTGTGTCTCCACAAAGGATCCATCCAGTGAATGAACTGAATCAAGCACAAGCTCTAGAGATAGTAGCAACGTCTCTTCACTCCGCCGCCTGCTTGAGAGGAATCCAGGGCTTCCTGACCTCCGCGTACACCATCCAGGAGCGTCTGCTGTCTAGACATCATCTCCGTTAAGCGATCATGCAGCTCTGGAATAACGACCACTAAAAAAAACACGCTTTATTTATCTTCTGGTGTTCTTCATCCTTCTTAGGTTAAAGACGTCTTCTGCCCTGACTGATTTTTGGGAGTAAAATCAAGTTGGAATTTTTTGGGGAAATTTGTAACGGCGGAGCGCGACATCCATCCCGGGCGCGACACGAGGGAAACGTTTCTCCGCTGCGCGTGCTGTGAAAGTCCGCCAAGACGCCGCGTGCCGTGCTCCGCGTGAAAAATGCCCAGGCGCGGTTGGCCAAGGCGGCGCCCGAGCCGGCGCCCACCCCGGGGCTCTACATGGAGCGCTCGCAAAGCCGGATCAGCCTGTCCGCCTCCTTCGAAGCCCTTGCCATCTACTTCCCCTGCATGAACTCTTTCGACGAGGATGATGCCGGTAAGCACGCGTTTCCCGTCTCTTTTCCTAAACCCACGCCTTTGGCTGCCTTCGCCGTGACAGGGATGCTGGGGCGACATCCAGGCGTGAGTTGCTAGATTTTCGTTTGCGGAATATCGAGTAGAAAGGGGTCGAATATTGAGAGAAAACGTGTTGATGCGGTGAGAAAGGTATGGCTTCAAGGGGTGTGGAAAGTGCCAGCTGAAGCCATAGGTAGACTGGTCTGATTTTGGTCCTGCTCAGGAGCCAGCAGTCCTGATGCAAAACAAACCCCATCAACCCTGCCTGTCTGGGTCCACCTCCTGTCTGGAATGGAAAACAGGGGGTGTCAGGAGAAGAACCTATTAGGAAATGATTTGGTCTTTCTCATTTTGCTCTGGGGCACGGGGTGGAGGGTTATTTGAGGCTGGGGGGATTTTAAATCACCATTTCTTCTGTATGATGGACCGCAGAATGGCCCCTCAGCCTTCCCTTCCTTATTCTCTTGTCATCATCTTTAACAGTAATAGCGGATGCTTGGCTTGTGAAGGAGAAGGGTGGCAAATCTCCAAGTCGATTCCCTAAAAAAGCACGACAGGAAGGCTGTGGCTGATCAGTCCACCATGACAGTGCTGCCCATCTAATTTAAAATACTAAGAACTGTTAACTGATTTGGCCTCATGGTACCAAATGATTTATTCTCTTCAATCTCATTACCTGGGGCCACGGATGCAGCTGAGACTCTGACCTATTCTTGCTGTCCACACACACAGAATCATGCAGGCAAAACATGCATGCACATACGCATGAAAGAGTCACACAGAAGCACATGAATCACGGCAAGAAATGTATGCGCAAACACACACAGAAACTTCAACATACACGAGATAGAAACACAGGTGCACAGGCTCACACAAACAGGGATGCGTTTCATGTCTGTTCCACTTTAACCCTATATCTATGTCAGCAGGTGACAATGCTTTGCGCATTCATGCGTACAGTCTGAAGTTTGAGTGTTCAAAGGGCTCTATCTCAAAGTGCCATCCAGCACCATTGAATCTGGAATGACCCCATTTCTCCGCCTTTTTCCATCTGCTGCAGAAGCCTTATGCATAAATCCATACAGTATGGCCTGGTCGACGGGAAACGAAATCTCATCAAAAATGCATGCAAATTTCCTTGATATAATGCTTTACTCTAAAAGAAAAAACTCACTAAATCAAATGTATGGGTTCTTATTTTAATAGTAAGAGCTAAATTATAAACTGATTAAAAATATGGCAGGGAATTTGTTCTGTGCAAAATGTAAAAAATAAATACGTTACAGATGCTAATTATGGCAATACAACAGTGTGTCTCATACACAAATGCGTACATAGGGTTTGAGTGCTGGTGTTAGCATTGTTAGCGACTGTGCTCTTTCTGGCGAGCTCATTATTCTCTGGGAAGACTAGGAAACTGAATAAATATTTAATGCCCCTTGAATGATCTGATGTGATGTGTGATTACCTGCCAGGCTTTTGAGAAAGTAATTTAAAATCTACGGTCAGGTAGCGTGTTGGCAAATTAACTGGAGAGAAAATGGACCCATAAATGTAGACACATTGGAGAGTAAATTAGTTTTCTTTGTTCAGTTTTACATAAAGAAACGATAATAGTAATTATGTTTATGATGATGGCAGAGTGGCTCAATGAATTAAGGGGTTGTGATCGGAAGGTTGCCAGTTCAAATCCCGTGGTTATGATTTCTCCATTTATTCCTTGACCAAGGCCTTTAACACCGAGATGCAATAAGGACTGACTGACCCCACTTTCTCAATTGTATCTTGCTTTGAATAAAAGCATCTGCTACGAAACATGCTACAGGATAATGAAGGTTATGTACAGTGTAGCCTTTTCACCTGAAGGTGTTGGCCTGATGACCTCAGCACAATACTTTGCCTGCCTTGATTCATTAGGTCAATAGAAACTTCAATAGAAATAGAAGCTGGTGATGGCCATGGGGAAACCCTCTGTTGGGGTAATAATTACAAAATCAGTCATAATAAATGCACAGGACTGGGGCTTGACGCCCGATTGAAGCGTCCATTGAATTTTATATAGGAAACCACAGCAGAATAGCAGAAAAACAAGCCATATCCTGTTTCACTAACGAGGAACAGGTGTGGTGAAAAGAGGTGGTGGAACAACGGTCAGATGGTGAGGAGCTGGTGACCTGCTCTGGGGCCTCGAGGATGGGGTGTTTAAAGCCTTCCACTAATCACCATTCTCTGCCTGTCTATGTGTGTACCGATAACTTGTAAATGGCAACTGGAGGTTCTTGGCGTACAATAACGAATTAAAATAAGACGAGTTGTGAATGCATGACCATCGAGGCAGTTTTAAGTCGTAGACTTTCAGGATAACGGAGTGGTTTGCAGTAGGTTTCTGATTTCTGACATGACCAGACACGGAACCTTCCATTTATTGTTTTGGCTTTATGGGAGAATGAATCACAAGATATAGCACCAAGGCAAAATGAAATGGTCACCCACGAAATATGCTCTTAATTCCATTTCTCTCCTCTATTAAGCAGATCATTCTACTAAAATCTAGAAAAGGATGAGAGACATATGGTACGAAGAGTTAGATTTTCAGTGAACCGAAATACAAAATGAGAATATCGAACTACTATTGAGATTCATGTCTCTGACGTGTAATCAGTACCCTTGTTGCAAAGATATTTCCATTTTGACCCTAATTGCTTTGTGCTGATTTTAAGATTTATTCTATAATTAACGGAAGCCACGTGAACCACCACAGAAAATTAAGATTTTAATGCTAAATTTGGTTTAGTTTAACTGGAATCACTAGCTAAAATATATTTTGTTAGCTAAGTTAGTTTATTTCCTGAAAAGAAATATTAAAATATTTCAGGGCAAATTTTGTAAAAATACCATTATTTCTTAGTTGCTGTCAGATAGTCACATAAGAAAGACACCCCTGTTTGTTAATTTAACATGGGAATTTATGTTAAATTAAGGACCCCAGAATGTCTGAAATCTGTGGCTAATTTGTGTTTAATGATACATGTATAGAGATGTAGATTTTTAAATTAGAGCCCCAAAATGTCAGATATCTGTGGTCATTCATTGGCACGTACACGGGAACTCAGTTGTTGAATTACAGGCAACAATAGTGTCATGCCTGATCATTGCATCAGCGTTTGGGCTGAGCACGACATCCATCGGTTGACTTCACACACGGCACTGTGTCATCTTGGTTGCATAAGACTGATGATAAATCAAAAGGGAAGAAATAATGTGCCAGTGATTTTGGTGTGAAACTTCATTTTGGCTGAGACGTAATATACATAAACATGACTGACCAGCCAAAATCTTCAGTATCCCTCAGAGATATAAGCTCCCTAATTACAGTTCCCACAGGTGATTATAGTGTATGGTCTTAAGCCATGTTTTGTTGTCTAATTTTATAATAGATGATTATGTGGGTGTAGTGAATTCAATTATTTTATCATCTTTATATGGAGAAGTTTTCAATCGGTGATTGAATTGTTAATGCATGAGGGCCGTACAGTGTGAGAAAAGATGTTTTGGAAATGATAATTTTTGTGTTTTGTTTGCGGCATGTGATTGTTTTTGTAGTATATGCAGAGAAGGTCTGAATTTCAGTTTATGTCAAGAAACAGTTAATTTATGGGTTCAGGTGCTGGATAATATTTATAAAATGTATCCATCCATTTTCCAACTGCCTTTCCAGTTCAGCGTTCTGGAGTTGATCACAGGCAGCAGAGGGCACATGGCAGGGGAACATCCTGGACAGGATGCCAGTCCATGACAAGGCGCTCACATAAACGTGTGCACACACAGATACACAGACATGCATATATATATATATGTGTGTGTGTGTGTGCGTGTGTACGTATGTCTTACATAACAATCATAACACCCTTAACCCCTACCCAGCCCTAGTCTTAACCATGAGACTTCTGATATTTTTGGGTTTTTCATTGCTTTCATAGATTTTTATAAAATTGGGTTTCCCTCGTGGGGACTGACTTGTCCCCAAAGGTCGAAATGGAAAGTTATTATTATTTTTTTTTTTATCACATAGTGTCTGAAATGTAATATACAGTAAGCACACCCCCCCCCCCCCCCCCCCCCCCCACAAACAAACACCACAGCACAATTAGGGTATACAAAAAAAAAATGGGCCGGCACTGTAAAATAAATGTGAAAAATAAGTAAGGATACAAACACATACACATGTGCACATTTAGGGTATACCTATCCTTATGGGGCCGGCTCTTTCACTTCTATGGGAAAAATGCTGACTATGACAACCTTAACCCCTACCCAGCTCTAACCGTAACCATAAGTAACCAAGCAAAATACAAGAGTTTTTGTATTTTTAGTTTTTTCATTTTTATAAAATAGAGTTTTCCCTTATGGGGACCAGGAAACCGGTCCCCGTAAGAGAAAAAAAAAAAACGGATATTTATCATGTTATGGGGCCCTTGTGTCCCCAAAAGGATAGGTATACCCGCTCACACACACACACACACACACATACACACTGTCATATATAATTACATGTCTTTGGACTGTGGGAGGACAGCAGAGTATCTGGAGGAATCGTATTCGGGACTTGAATTTCAGTGCAGAATTGCACGTAATTTAATTTATTTCCAGAAACCTGGTACTTTCAATGTGGGGAATACTTGCGCACATTTATAGTGATGACTAATAATGTTTAGCCATGTTCTGCACTGGTGTGGAATGTGCACGCTCTCTCCCTCTGTCTACAACCCCACAAGCCCCTGTCACTCTCTGATCTGTTGTCACCTGCTCGATTTGTACCTTGCATGTATGCACATGAACAGCATTACTTTTTATGGTATATTTTGTGACAATGCCTGATTTGTACCACTTCATTTCACATTTTCATAACCCAGTCTTATGAAAGTTACCTCAATTCATATTTCAGTTCAGTGAACAACAGACTGCTGTTGTTAAGTGAAAAGGGATGAAGAGGGGGAATCAGAGTACAGGGAAAGAATAGAGACATTTGATAAGAGGGAGCAACCAAAAGACAGACTAAAAACACTGATGCAGTTCAAAGAGATGAGCTCTTAGAGAGAAGGAGAAAGATGCAACAAATTACAGCAATGTACATAGTTCAGAGAATCCCTTAAATTGAAGGAGAGCAGCAAAATCCCATCTGAAGTAAGAATAGGACAAGGAAGAGGCTCACAAGTAGTACCCCTTCCCCCAAGTGTATAAATCCCCCTTTTGTAAAGCATTTACGGGCAGGTTTGCCCCCTATTTTGAAAAAAGAATTTCAGGCTCTACCTACTCAATATGTTAGGCTCACTTTTGTCAGATGATTTTTCACCTACTCCCTCAATGACTCGCTACTAGTTAAGTGTTTAGCTAAAATCTGACCTTCAGGTACAGGATGCTTGGAGACACTGTCCTACAAATGATCCTCTGAACAGCCAGTTGTCTTCAGAAAGTGGGATGCTTCCAGGTTTCCTTCAGTCACGCTAAACCTAAGTTGATTTATGCTGGTCAGATGTCAGGACATTTAAAATATGCCTTTGTATTTAAAAAGCACTCAATTATTAATTCCTCTAAAGTGCTTGCAATTAGCAAATGTTCCTTCCAGCCATATGTAGGATTGAATGATTAGAAACTAATTTGATAGTGTAATGTACATTTGGATCTGGAAAAAAGTTACGGTTATCCTGAATTCTGTTTGGCATAAAAGCATCTTTCAAACAGTATTTATATAAATATTACTTGAAGGATAGATGTATATGTTTGTATGTGAAGTTGTGTGTGTGTGTGTATGCATAATTCTGGGAATATGAGCTGTCAAATTCTGTCGTTCACCACTTAAACTACACACTCTTTGTTAAGTGCCAATTTTATCTAAATGAAATATTCATCAACCCTTGGAGGTAGCGCTCTGTATGGATATTGACTTAAAGAGGTCACTTTCTTTTTTCCTTTTTTTTTTTTTTGCAAAACTCAGCATTTATTGGCACTTAATTATTCGTAAGTACTATAACGACATGAGGTGTAAAGTTGTGCTACTTCAGCTCACCAGAATAGAAGGTTAGTCCAGGGACACGGCGATGGGAACAGTTATCCTCTTTCCTGGGCTTGGTGGACTCACATATGCTCTGTGAGTGCAGTAGCAGTTCCATGCTTTGGCAGGATTTGACAGCGGCCCAGCAAGCCGTGTGGATGGGTAAATATTTGCACTGGTCTGAGGCTGTATAGTGGGTGGCATCACAAACCAGATGATACTCTATAAACATATGGCTACTTGGCTGAAATTCCTCAGGTGACAGTGGCAGTGGGAGATATATAGTCCCTAACACATGTCCCTTTCCACTTAGGAAACTTTTGCCTGCTGTGGAGTCTGCTGATCCATTAAGGACCAACTAGGACAGTGTATATGGTTCTTGACACATCATTTCAGCTTTTGGCTCAGGTGCTGGAGGAATTCAGTTGATCTGGGACTTTCACTTGCTTGTTTATTCAAGCAGAGGTTCTTGAATGACATTCATAAGTTGTTGTTGGAGGTGTCCATCTGTCAGTTGGTTAATATGTTATGAATGCAGGAATGATGGATGATGGAGCTCCTGGTACATCATTCAATGCCAGGTGGTGCCTGAGAGAATGGCTGTATTTTGGCTCAGCAAGATCCTTGGAAATTGTTGAGGTGGAGCTTATTGGGCTAATGTGAGGCGGTCACACGATATTGTCACTCCTTGGAGACAAGTCAGGAGTCTTAGATTGTTAGCAGGTCTTTGGTTTAATGGGCTAATCCTTTTGCTGGATGCATTGTGCCATTTCTGGCAAGCCAGCTTCACCCCGTATGGTAATATACTTATTCACTGACATGCTTTAAGTCCCAATAAAAATGATTTAGTAGCAATCAGTGAAAATAGAGAAGTTAATAAGTTGCATAGCTATCATCAAAAAAATTGTAACCTATGACCTAAGTTGGATTTCAAATAATGCTTTTTGTTCATATATAAACCCTATAGGTTTCATACAATATAGCATTGTGTATTGAACTATTATGCAATTTGGCATTTTCATTTGAAAATCAAACGCATTAGATTTAGTTTTTGTATTTTGACAGTCTTGGGTGGGGGAGCAGTGTGTCACTTGAATTAACAGGGAGAAACATGACCCTGAAAGTTTTTTTTTCCAGAAAAACTCCTCACTTCTACTACACTGCTGTGTGTGTGAGACTCATGACTGTCATTTTGATTAATGAATTCGGCCAGCATTAATGAATATACTCAGTATTTTTATCTGTACTGTTGGGGGTTCTTAATGAGACCTACTTCTTGCCACTTCCAGACTTGATACACACTTAGCTTAGCAAACTGGTTCAAGATTTCTTTTTCATTAAAACATGCAGTAAGGACTTTTTTGTAAGACCATATTCTATGTAATAGCCAACAATATTTTGCAAGTTTTCTATTAGGTCTCCATGATGTGCGATGTCATTATAAACATTGCATGTCATGCACATATAGTCACATCACTAGGGCTGTGGTCAGTTGGATTGAGGCTAAATTTTGCAATGTTAATGAATGTTCCTTACCAAGATAATGTAGTATATTGTTAAAAAAATCAGTCTTAAGTTGACCGTTGCTGCTTTTGCATGAGCTTTGCATGTGCTTTCCAAGCCACTCATAGTCATTTTTATTCTTGCTGTTAGACACTCATAGACAGTGTGGTGCTTTTGTGAGAAATTAAACCAAAAAGAGTGAGGAAGGAAAAAGCAAACAAGAATTGGTCACCAAAAGACATTCACCTTTTGCTGTATGGAATTGTTTTATATTCTGTGAGGATATTGATCAAAAGCAAGTGATTTATCTGCATTGTTTTATGTCTGTTGGTACGATTCCTGGCAACGCAACCAACTTATCTGACAGACTCTGTTCATAAATAACAAGCTCTATTTAGCTACAGTTTATTTTTGGGAAATTTTTTCAAGATTCAAGATTTTTATTTGTCACATGCACGAAAGTAGTGGTACACCAGCAGTGAAATGAACTTGATGCTACTCTGCAATAAACAAAGTAGAAGGATTGCAAAATACAAATTGCGTAAACTAGCAAAAGTACTCAAATATAGAAATATATAAAAAGTAAAGATAAAAACAATATCAATGGTGTTGATGATTCTCATGGCCTGTGAGTGTAAGATTCTCCTCAGCCTCTCAGTCCTGCCCTTAAGGCTCCGGGGGCGCCTACCTGCGTGCTGCCACTGCAGCAGTTTTCGTCATGGGGGGTGAGTGTCTCTGATGATCTTTCATGCCCAGGTCTTACATTGCTGGATGTAGATGCCCTGCAGGGCGGGCCGTTGTGCCCTGGTGATTTGTTCGGCGCACCATACCAATTTTTTAAAATAAATATTGCAATATTTAAAGTGGAGCTGTTTTATATACAGTATAAGCTAATCTTTATTAGAATAATGCTGTTACATCTTATACTCGAAATCAAAAATATTACATTCAAAGCCATATGTGAGATGAGGTAGGAGATGTAGATGTTGCAGGAAGGGTCACATTTCAGGTGACAAGCTGGTATATCTGTGCCGACTAATAAAATGCAAGGGAATTTTGTTTTGTCTCACCTAGACCTCACTGCTGAATCCCTAACTCTATCGTAGCCCTGCCCTAGACCCAATGTCTGTTTATTTTTTAGTTTTTGTCCTATGTTTTCTGAAACAGCTCTTTCGTGTTAGTTTCTCACCCCTATTTTTATTAAATCTGTGCTCCCTTTTATACCAAAATAAATTGGTTTTGTTCACTATACCACCGAGACTAAATTTTGCACAGATTATACTGTATAGGATTTTATAGTGAAAAACTTCCATCCATCCATCTTCCAAACCGCTTATCCTACTGGGTCGCGGGGGGTCCGGAGCCTATCCCGGAAGCAATGGGC
>JAODJX010000129.1:4901669-4911740 GCA_026776945.1 Isichthys henryi | reverse complement strand
GTGACCCAGGCGGAGACTCGAACCCGGGTCCCGGAGGTGTGAGGCAACAGTGCTAACCACTGCACCACCATGCCGCCCCCATATTTTTATTATTAAAAATAGAAATATTGAAAATAATAACTTGGAAAGTACAGCAGATGGGGAAACTCAGGGGCAGTTTTTCATGGAAATGCATGTGCTGACTTTGCCCACAAACCAAATGGGCGTTATTGCCTGTGATATATTTATATTTGGATATTTAAAGCACTCTGGGGAAGCTATGTGAGGAAAGGCATTTGATAGGTTGGTGAGTTTAAAGTTGTTAATAATGTGTTGTTATATGTGATAGTGTGTGTGTACCCTGTAACGGACAGACATCGTCTAGAGTATACTCTTAACTTGTGCCCTATGCTGTCTTCATGGATGGATGAATGAATAATAATATTTTCAAAGCATTATACATACTGTACTCATAATTTGAGATTCACGGGTTTAATCTAGCCACTTTTAAATAAACTTCAGTGTGTGTCCAGGATGGCATGTAAAACAGGCACAGAGACAGTAGGAAATTCTAAAAATCATATGCTAACATGCCTGTTTTCTTCAGGACATGTGATTTGTGAATGATTTGTCCGCTGTTGGCTGTTTCGCAAGGGCAAGCTAATGTTTTACCAGTTTGCCTGAACGCTTCACTATGTCTTAATCAACAGAGTTTAATAGCACTGGTGTCTCATCAAGATGTTAGTCATTTATGCCTATAATACGGAGTGGCCTTTTCAGCTGAGTTTGATCCGGTCTGATTGATTTAGTTAAAGTGGATGCGGCTGTCACAAGAAGGAAGGGGGCCATCACAGGATACAGTCTGGAAAAACTTCAATAGCAAACATGTTTGTTCTGGCCTCGTAAACAACCGTGAAGTTAAAAATGAATGTTTCCAGGGAAAACATAATAAAATAAGTCACCACGATCATATGCAGTGACATACATTAATCGTGAAAACACTATAAGGGCATCAAAAAATATTAAATGACATGGATAGACACCTCAACTATGGTCCGTTCAGAAACGCCTTTCAATAACTACGCAGTTGATTCTTATTTTTCTGACACTAAATTTCCATTATTTTTCTCTACAAGATCTCTTCTTTTAGATCCATAAGAGTGAGATAGAAAGACAGGGAGAAATAAGGAGTGAGAGATGGAGAGAAAAAGAGAGACATCACACAGCCATTAATCGCCATGGTTCTGAACCCAGACCCCAGCTCCTCCCGTCTGGCTCCTCGCCACAGCGACACTTAATTCCGTTCTATTTAAAATGGCTCTCAAAGATCTCTCACCAAACACCATCCTCCCATCTGTCACATAAACCCAAAAACTGGCACCAAACTGTGCCCTGCAATAGTACAGCTGATGTTTAAATAATACATCAAAAAGAGATCTGTTTAAGCTTTTGGGAAGAACAACATTAAAGTCTTTTTTTTTTGTCTGGAAATTGACATTGTGCATGCAGATAGTGTGACAGTTGGGGTGACACTTAAACATGTTGCTGAAAATGATTAAAAATCAGAAGCAGGAAGCCAAGAGTCAGTTAAAATGATGGATTTATGGCTTACATGTTTTTACAATTTTAGTTTAAAAATGTATGTATCTCGTTTTATTGTTTTTCATTTCAGTTATGTTTTTTAATTGATTTTAATAATCATATGTATCCTTACTTTAGAATATTCCTTAACATTTGGTTGTACTTGCCTTCTTATGCTGTCATTGATGGCTATGCTGATACTGAGAGGCGAGTTTGTTAAGCAGTGTTGGGGGTGAATAGATCTTATGTAATATTCATCCTAATCCATCTTTCCTCCCCCCTGCCTGCAGTCTGAACTACAGTGGCATGTGTCTGGCGTCAGACACCCAGTTCAGTGACTTTCTCGATGGGATGGGTCCAGCCCAGTTTGTGGGCCGTCAGACCCTCGCAACAACATCCATGGGTAAGAACCACCCTCAGCTAAACTACTCTCTCCATTCATCAGGGCCAGCCCTAGGTGTTCTGGTGCTCTAGGTGAGATTGTGTTCAGCACCCCCCCCCCAAAAAAAACAACTATTCTCAATTTAATCATATTAAAAAGGCTTTAGTGGAACATTGTATCTGACTACAATCTAGCTAGCTCATGTCATTTTCACTACAAAAGTAGTGAAATATTAAAAGTACTAAAAATAACTAAAATCATTATTTCAATTGCTCTTTTGCACCCCCAATCAAATGACACCCTAGGCGATCACGTATTTTGCTTATATGCCAGGCTGGCCCTGCCATTTGAGTCTATCTAAATTTTAACCGCAGCATGTAATTACTCAACATGCAATCACATTTCTTCTGTTCTGCGGCATTAGCTGTTCTTGCAGGAAGAAGAAGACAGCTGAATGGATTTGTTGTTGTTTCTCTTGCAGGTGATGTGGAAATAGGCCTGATGGAGCGGAATGGACAGCTAGAGGTGGAAATCATCCAGGCCAGAGGTCTCACCCTGAAGCCGGGGTCCAAAGGTCCCCCAGGTAAACTGATTACTGGGCCAGAGAAACCACTAATGCCAGCCGTTACCTAAACATCCTTACCAAACCCTACAGGAAACTTTCTTCATATTAACAAGCCAATTTTTACCGGTGTGATTCTCCTCTTGGTAGCATTTAGGTCAGAATAAAGAGAAGAACTAGAAATTTCCAGATTCACAAATAATATTTCAAATTAATGTTTTTAATCACAATGAATATGTTAATGTATGAAACTAAATGATCCGTAGCATTGTAATTCAAGACAAATTTTACTTTGAAAGCGTTTCATTCCTATTGATAGATTAGATGTGGAAGAAAAAAGGTGAAATTAGGAAAATTAGCATCGGACAGGAAAGTACCTGTAAAAATTCCTTCAGCACCTCCCCCATCTTATGTTAACACCTTCTTTATGGAAAAAATAATACACTATTAGCCATCAGACTTACTTCAGCTCACATCTTTTTTTGATTTCAGCCGCGTACATAAAAGTTTATCTACTTGAAAATGGCGCCTGTGTTGCCAAAAAGAAGACGAAGTCTGTGAGAAAATCCCTGGATCCACTCTACAACCAGGTGCTGGTCTTCACAGAGGCTCCTCAGGGGAAGGTGGTGCAGGTATGGAGAAGAAAAGTCGCGATTCTGACAGAATACTGTGAGAATGCATATATTCCAAGAACCTTATTCTGTACGTCTAAAAGTTACTGCATTCGTTTTGAATAAAACATCAGCAGACCTTTTACTTTACTAATATTGCTTTCTGACAAATACACTAAAACTGTAGTAATTCTATATATCCAGTGCACTGTCTAGCAACATCACTGGAAACATAAGCGTTAATCATGTGTAGCATGTCTCTTACTTGTTTATGTTTACTTAGTGTTATTGTTTGTAACTCATCGGAAGGTAAACTGTCTTCATGTTTTCCGTCAAGCTCAGCTCCTTTTGGCAAGTGTCCCATGTTGCAGTTTTAAAAGTTCCTCGTTAGATTTCGTTTCAGCATGAAAAGCCCCATACTATTTTCAAAGTGCACACAGGAAGCCTTCCCTCTTAAGAGAAGACAGAATGCTTTTGTTAATAGACAAAACGGGCAGGTGAATAGCTTTCCTAAATATTAGCGTTTTGTTCTAAAGCCTGTTAGCAATTTTGGAAAGAAGTTCAAATCTTGTCACTGAATAATGGGTTTCAACACATCCCTCCTCTCCATTCTGTTGGGAGAACATTCACCTTCTGGGATTTCTAGCACAGGAACTTTCATATGAAGGGCATGTAGTTCATGACCAAGACAAAGCTCAGGCTGTATAAATATATACACTAAATGTGTATATATATACACTAAAAGTAAAATAATTGTATATAAAAAAGCAAAAAGTATTAGCTGGGAAAATACATGTAATCCCAGCAAAGCCAAGTAGACGTAGGCTTGTTCCACAATGGGTCAAGGAGTCAAAATGCTACATAAATTATGCTTCTTTATACAGTTGCAAACAAAGCATTCTATACTTGGAGCCAATTTGATATTTTATCAGGATTAAAAGCATCCATTTTGTTCTGTTGTTTTATTCACTATATGCAGTTGAGCTAGAAATATTTACATGCTGTGTTGTCCCACAGGTTATTGTCTGGGGTAACTACGGACGCATGGATCGCAAGTGTTTCATGGGTGTGGCTCGCATCCTATTGGAAGAGCTGGATTTGTCAAGCATGGTGATTGGCTGGTACAAGCTTTTCCCTACTTCCTCCATGGTCGACCCCACGATGGCCCCTCTGATCCGACACTCATCCCAGCTGTCCCTGGAGAGCACAGTGGGGCCCTGTTGTGACCGCTCCTAATGGCGCTGTGAGCCGGCTTGTCTTTCGTACCCTTGTTTTTCGCACAGCCCTACAGTCCCTGAACCTCGGAGGGCTGCAAGCCCAACTCCTACACTTCGACCATGCAGCCGGGGAAAGGGTTGTGGGCCCCAATCTTGATTCAAAGGGTTATTTTTTTCCCCCGAAGTGGAACATTTTAAACAGTGGAACTGAGCAAATGACTTAATCCTGATTGATTTCCTTGATCTGAACTGTCCTTTTCTTCTCTTGCCCCAAGCCCTCGAGTGCAATCTCCAGTGTCTCCCTGTCTTATACCTCACAGCGTCAGTGGAGGATCTATCTGCCTGACAGATTAGCGTCCGTTAGGCTGCCTGCGTGGTCTCAGACCGGAGACCGGGGCATGTGCAATATTGGAGCCGCCGTTGGTGATAAATAAATCGAGCAGACAAAAAAAAAACACAAGCGAGAGACTAAATATTCATGTCTTGAAAGCAGATAATCACACTATTATTGAGAGTATGCTACTTCAGTCACAGGTCTGGATGTTGCAGTTGTACCACATTATCTGCTGAGATTCTGTGGATGTTTCTGTACAGCTGGGCTCACTTAGGATGTTTATTATTATTATTATCATTATTAATTATTATTATTATTATTATTAATTATTCTTTGACTGTGCCAATTTACCAGCAAGTGTCTTTTTTTGGTGCTTTGTGCCACTGGTCAGTGAATTAAGGTCAATTCTCGGACAGATGAATTGAGATGGTAGTTCGCAACTAATAAATATTACGGCTAGTTTCACGGCATCTGTTGAGACATTTTAGTTCCACTTCGAACCCAATAGATCATTAAAAATACATTTAGTATGGAGAAGAAACCGTGTTAAATGAAACCAAGATTAAATGAAGGGGAGGCAACGGATAGCAGCATGCAGGTTCTTGTGGGCACTTTAATTTTTGACTAAATATACATATATATATATATATTTATTATTCATAAAAACTGAGTGAGCCAAAGTCAATTTCTGTTGTATGAAATTTTACATCCAGCTTGACAAATTCAGAAGTGTTAAAGTCTATTTGCAGAGCTTTGGTAGCGCAGTGAGATTGTAGCATTAGCATTGAGCATGAGAGACTATATAGCTTAATAAAAAATACTAAGAAAGAACTTTTTTTTTTGCTTGAATTAATCATGAAAAACATGGGTTAATGGAGCAAAGATGTAGCAGCTAATTTAAATAATAAATTATAGATGCAGAACTGTGATAAATATTCACAAGATAATGAAAATGCCTATTATATTTTCTAAAAAAAAAAAAAAAAAAAAACGCGTAAATAGCAAAAAATGTGTATAATTGATTATGCGATTTGGAGTAATAACCAGTTGACTGAAATGATGAAAACTTCCAGGGTTATGTTGGACTGACACAGATGTCTGTTTCTTGTGTGAAAACATACATTCACCAGTATTTCCTGTTTGAGTCTGGTCCCAAAAATGAATTGTTGAAAAATGTATCGTCATTGACATAGGAAATGTAATTTAAGATTTTTACATCCTCACTTTACAATCTGTACGAATGTCTAGCAACATATATTATAAGCATATTATGTTCCTGCATGTGAATTTATGAAATCTGACACGGTCATAGTTTTGTACTGAGATAATTGTTATTACATATTTATTACATAAACTATCAGTCCAGTGTTACCAAATCAACCTTTTGTAGTAAGACACAAGATAACATTTTCAAAGTACATTTTGAAAAATGTGTGTTTTGTTCTAATGGGAGATGAAAATTTTATAGAACAAAAGAAAAACTCAAACTCATAGTATATTTTATACTGAACACTTTATATTTACACTAATTTAAAAGCATCTTTTAGTTGTATAGTATAAATTAAAAACAAAAAATATTTTATTTTGAAACAATACTTAGCACTCCCCTCACAACTTTTCTGGGCTCTAGAACCAAGAAAATGATTCATGGAGAAATCAGGACGGCAAAGTGTTTGTACAGAGCCTCTTAAATAAAACGTTAGTCTGGTGATAAATGCTAAAAGCGTTTTGGTCAGCAAATGTGTGACATTAAAGTGATTATTTATATACTGGCAAAATCATTCTGTAATGGCCAACCTACATCTGTGTTAGAAACAACGTTCAGTCCGTTTTACTGGGATGCATCTGCAACAATATCTGGAGCATTAGCATCTTGCAATCAATAAAATTGAAAAAAGTATATTATCAACTAATAGTTACTTTAATAATATTATTACACATATTTGCTTTAAAACAGACAAAAGGATACTGGCATAGGGGTGTTATTACTGAATCACTGGTTATTTTTTCATATTAAAAGTACCACATGAGTCATATGTACTGACCAGCACTAGTGTTAATTTTTTTAAGACGCTTGTCTGCTGGTTATTACTACTGTTAGACTAATTTGCTTTAAGGTTGCCAACTCAGACTCAGTCCAGCTAAAATTTGTCCCTTTGACTGGAAAATACTTTAGCAATTTCTAATGGACGTTTTGAAAAAAAATTGCTTTATACCAATTGATCAAAATGTTAGAGACACTCGTCACACTTAAAAGTTGGTTGTTCTTAATGACTGATAAATCGCATCCCTAATATGTATGGATATGAGTTTGTTTGGGTGTACATATGTATGTGTGTGTGAGTGATTAGCATTCAATGAAAAATTTTGATTGTAATTTTTTAAAGTACTTTTATGAAACTCTGGAATAAAAATGTTGCTACATGAAATATTCTAAAACAGACAAAAAACTGCCTTGCTAAATACAAAAACAAAATTATGGAGTATGTAAATATGTTCTTCTACTGCAATTCCACCATATGCGTCACTAACTAGAGTAATATTTATAAATTCTATACTGCTGCCACATTCCAGGGTTTTGAATTTCCAAATGTTATATTTTCCTTGAAACTATCCCACAAAAACATTTACTTTTATAATTGAAATATTTGCAGGAAAACTCTTAGTGAATTAAACTTAGTGTACTTTTTAACAAAATACACAGCTATATCCTCAAAACTGTCAAACCATTTTTCTTCAAACTTATAAACTGAATTATTCAGTCAGTTTAGACAAAGTATGATTAAAATTGATTATTTCAGCACAATTGTATAACACAGACTCATTGTTCATAAAAAACAAAATGTATGAAATTCTAAATAGGTTTTCAGTGCAGATTAAAACTGAAATTCTGAATTTCATTCTCAAAATATTTTTAGTAAATTAATTTTATATTACCATACCATGTAATATGGGTCTAGTAACAAGATTAATCCTGAAGTGGTAAGACAAATTATTTAGAAAGCCGAATTGTATCTTTTTAAAATTACCTCATTGTCAAGATAACATGGGGAAGACTGTGTTGAATTTGCTTGAGAATCAAATCTCTGAAATCAATTAAAATTCTATTACTGCTCTTAAATTGGGCTTTAACTTTACCAATCTAATAAGCAAACATAATATGTTTATTTTATTAACATATTTTGTTATGATTGATTTGAGTTTAACTAGATATGCTTTTGGTTTTAGTTGGATGTAGCTTTAACTTTTTATATTAGCTACTATTTGTAATTAAATTCAAAACAAGCCCAAAAATATAAGATCTAACACATTTCAGTTTGGACTACAAAGCTGTTAGTCCAGACCTTTTTTATTTTTATGAAATAGAAATCTTGACCTGATGGGTTCCTCATCTCATGTCTGGGTCCAATAGTATATTTACAATAATTGGAAGACTTTCAAATGCATTTCCTGATATTTTAATGATTTTTATTTAATGTTTTATATATTGTAACAACAAGAGATACCACATTGCCACCTATGAAATCTGTCCTGAAATTTCCGTCCTGCAGTCTCTGTGTTTTAATAGGTAATTTAAGTCTTAATTAGAGCCTCATAACAGCCTCATCGTGTGTCCTTGACTAGAAGGCAGGATTGAAAATGAGACCAAATGACGCAGAGTTAGAATGAAGCTAAAACTTAATAGCACTACGTGGTAATAGCCACGGGGGGAGCAAATAGCAGTCACCCAGCTGCTAAACAAAGGAGGTTAGACTGCCTTTAAATATTGTGTCAGTTGTTTTTATAATATATGTAATTTTCATTTACATACAGACATTTCATATTTTTCAGTTTATGGCCAAATTTCGAAACATGATTGGCCGTCTTGGGGGGATTCACAATAAGACCATCATTTAACAGGAGAGAGATTTTTCTTAAAACGAATCCCACTGAAGGAACTGCTGTGGCAAAGAGCAGAAATTACAGTGTAAATAAGGAGCATAGTGTTGTCACTAAAATACTGGCAAAACACATTATTTAACATCCCTCTTAATCTTCATTCTTTTGTTTTCTTATGTGCAATGTTTGGTCATAGTGCTGTTTGGTCTGTCAGGGTTTTAAAGGTTTTGCGACATAAACAAATATGGAAATAAAAGGGCTTTGTTAGATAGGATAATATACATTAGTGTGAACATATCATTAACTCCTGCCTAGGCAGGGACTGGCAAAATGGCATTTCTGCAACGTTGTCTCTGGGATGATTTGAATCATTTTAGGGAGATATGATCTGTTTTTGGGCCAGTTTTATTTAAAAAAAAAAAGATTTATTACATGTAGATCTGAATTAATTAAGAAACTATAGTAATGTTGAATAATGCACAGTTTGATGTTGTTAAACTGTTTCGAATGTTAATTAAAAAAAAGCTGAATCCTTGATTTGGATTTTGTTTTTTTTTTCATCCATTCAAGAACTTGCCTGGGGTCTATGGATAGTTATAAGAGTTCTAAGCTAATGCAGGCACAGTGCAGTTTTACTGTCACTAGAATTCTCTGAGGTTTGACTGTAATGACAGTTTGGTGTTTGATGGTCGCAGGGTCACATAGGAGCTTGACTCTAATAAAGACACATGGTTTGTAGTAAGACACGCTGGGGTGTAATTGTAATAACACAAGGGGGTTTGACTATCACAAGGATATACTATAGCTTGACTTTGAACTCTGGAGTTTGTAATAAGGACACAATGAAGTGTGACTCTGATAAGGACACACGGGGGTTTTCACTGTTAAGCACACACTAAGGTTTGAGCGTAAAAAGCACACACTAGGATTTGACTGTAATAACGACACATTGGAGTTTGTAATAGGTCACACTGTTGTGTGATTGTAATAAGACTTTGGGGTTTGACATAAGCGCATAATAACATTTGACTGGCAATAGGGCTCATTAGGGTTTGACTATGAAAAGGAGACACTGGAGTTTGATTGTCACTAGGACATCCTGGTACTTGAAAGCTCTGGTTCACTCCCACTGACGGTATTAAGCTCATAAGAAAAATTTAATGTTGTTCGGCTTCTCTGGTGGACATGATCATTCACGGGAATAAATCTATACTCAATGCAACACCAAGCCACTGTTAATTTCTCATAAACAAGTGAAGTTATTCAAACAAAAGAGCAACTCTGAGTATTTTATTGCAAAATAATGACACAATATTAAAAGGATATGATTTTAATAAATAGTCAAATATCCTTCTGTAAGAAGTTTCACATGCTTTCATTTTGAAAGAAATTTTAACATCAAGAAATTAACACAAGTCACGACATGACAGTGATTACCCCTTTTTCTTAATGATCCAGGTATATAAGATTCTAACAGGTCTGGATGCTGTTCAACCTAATAGTTACTTTAGCATTAGTTCAAATAC
>JAODJX010000129.1:4879536-4892135 GCA_026776945.1 Isichthys henryi | reverse complement strand
CCCCCCCCCCCCCCCCCCCCCCCCCCCCCCCCCCCCCCCCCCCCCCCCCCCCCCCCCCCCCCCCCCCCCCCAATTAATCTCTACCACCGCTTGGCTGTCAATAAGACAGAGATGTCATGCCTGTGTGTCACCGAGGCCCCTGGAGGTAATGTTGCCGGAGGCTGCTGTGGTGTGTAATTCACAGCTCTCGAAATAACCACCTTTCGCTGTGACTCAGTTGCGGTGACTCACCTAATGACTCCTTAGGCGTCACTGAATCTTTTTTTTTATTGTCACATGGTGAGGACACCTGCTCAAGACGGGCTCATCACTTGTAAGCCTCGGAAATAGTATCGACGCCTTTCGATGTCCGTCTGTAATGGTATGAAATCATGCGTTTTCTCCAACGCTGCCATCATAGCGAAAAGAATCCCAAATTTTTTTTTTCCATGTTTTACATGAAACCAAATTCTGACTGACTGATGCGAGCAGATAACACCCCAAAATATGTCACCTTCTGAGATATCTTGCAAACATTGCAAAAGTTTCTTACTGTATCTTTGAAATGTAGGAAGGATATTAAAAGACAGAAATATAATGAACGGCTATTACAGTACGATCGTATGACATGAAGTCCAGTATATGCCTCATTATATTTTGGCAGAATGAATGAATAGTGGTGTGGAGATCATGATGTCCACGCAGGTCTGTGAACTCCTCACACTGTCTGCTGAGACTTCCATCATGTCACATCGGTGGATCCTGGTTCTGAGTGTTTCATTATGTAGGCAATTCTATCTCCAGCATTACTGGTTGTTACGGCGGGGCATGGGGCAGGCATAAAGAATTTTATGATCCACTTGCTACTCTGTAGCACAAAGGGGTTTATTAAACAAAAACAAAACACACGAGGGAACCAGACAACGCCTGGAACAGAACTAGTAGAAACCAGCAGCGTAAACCATTCTACTTAGGCAATGACAGATTGAGAAGCAGGACAGAGGCAGACACTTAAATATAATGAGTGCAACAATTAACAAGGGGCAAGTGTGGCTATAGAGAACTAAGGGCAACGAGGAACAGGTGAAGACAATCCAATCCAATTAACTAATTATTTAAGGCACAGGACACCAGGTGGAATAAATTACAGAAACAGGAAGTAGGGAACACTGACAAACACTGACAAACACTGAGGGATGCAGCTCAACCGAAAGCTAAGGAGACACGCTAGAGACACGCTAGGGGCTAAGACAGAGGGAGCCATTTGGCCAGCAATATCTGCTGGCCAAATGGGGACTGAACACATAGGACAGAGATGGACGAGCACCAACACTGACAACCGATGTCATAATTCCATCTATGCATTTAAGAGTTGCTGCAAAAAAAAACCCTCAAAGCTGCACTACATGTGCAATCGATAAAAGATCTCAGCCAGACAGCATGTTTTATATTCATACAGTAAGTGCATTTTTTAAAGACGCGGATCCTTTAAGGCCCCAATACTGGGTGAGCGCCATGTGTGTCACCACGACGGAAAAGCCATCGGGTGGCTGCAGATTTATGTGAGTGTCCCCAGCCATATCTCCCATATATTAGCTTTATGGTGCTGGGACAGCAGTCTGGAACCAGGCCTCGAATCAAGAGAGAGAGAGAGAGAGAGAATGTGAACTATATTTAAACGCAGAAAGCAGATCCAGTTGCCATTAACATAAGATTGCCACATCAAATAAACAATATCATATGTAATGCTAAAATAGAGTTTCATGTTCGCATATTCATCATAAAGTAGGCATGTGGAACTGAAAACACCCCGTATGGCTTCAAGGGCTGCTTTTACAACTCTTAGGGGCCGTATTAATCTACAGCTGTGAGTGCCGAAAAATTTACAACGTATATATATGAAAAAAAAACACTGCCAGTTGCAGTTAAATTGCAAAGTACGTTTTAAGTGTTTAAAACGTTAAGTGTTTAGTTAAAACGTTTCACTAAGAAGTGGGATTTCTACATTACGGGAAACAGAAAGGTTATAGCTTTTCAAGGCTGAGATGGTATTGGCTTGGAGGTCTCTTTCATTTATTATTAAACTTTAATGAAACAGACTGTCAGACTGGAAGGGCTAATTAGTGAAAGAATATATATGGGACCTAATTGCCGGATCGCTCTATTAAGGTTCCCTGATGTTTAAAATTCTCCTTTTTACTTATCATAACTGAGTAGCTAGACTAGTGTCGTGATAAGTTACACCAAAGACAATTTCTCACTCTTTAAATGTGCTCATATGTCTTGCGTTTTAGTAATAACATTTATGTAATTGAATATCGTTTAAGCAAAGATGTTTGGATAGCAGTAATGGTATTAAGAGGGAATCTATTAAATATATAAAACATTAAAAAAAAATATATATATATATATACAAAACGTAAGCCTTTAATAAAAAAAATGGCAGGTGTGTTTAATAATGTCTGGACTATGCTTATATGTTTGTCTTGTACATGGCTTTGGACAAAACCATCTGTTAAATATAACAGAAATACTTTAATAATAATACACTATATGTGGTATATAAAAAACAGGTGGACAAACATTAGTGGAGAGGAAGTTGAAGTAAATGACTTGTAAAGAGTGAAAGTTGATAGTTGACACACTGCATGTCTGTTCCCTTTGCATTCACAGAGCATGGGCTTGCATGACTGATGGTTCACTTGTAGTTCACTTGCAGAGAATAAACCAGCCGGATAACTAAACATGCTGACAGCCGAGCCTTTAACATGCTCTCCGTTCCTGATGTGAAAGAAGTTGGTTACCTTTGATAAGCTAAGCTATTTGTTCATGGATTAAGACAGTTACGTCTGTTATGAAACGAAAATCACAGTCGCACAAAACCAAGTAAATGAATGTTGCGTCTGAAAATAACTATTAAGATTTCTTGTTTGTAGCAAATGTGAGTTTGTTAAATTAAACTCTCCTCAGTGGGTTTTAGTGTGTGAAGAAAAAGAAAACTGAAAATATGTAAAAAGTACAGCTTGTGTCAGGGGGCCAATATAGAAAGCATATATATAACAACAGAGGAGTATATAACTGCTTTTGTGTGCTGACTTTAAGTGACAAAGCAGCTGTCAGCTTTTCATAGTTTGGATTTGCAGACAAATTTCCAAGAGCCTTTATACAGTACAGAGATGCTAGAAAAAGCTCCAAATTTATGAGTCATTATGGCCGCAGCAGCAACCCCATTGTTGTGTTTTATATATGTTCTTTGTTATAGAAAATTTGTTTGTTTTGCCATTGTTTCCCTCGTAAAATGTATTGCTCAAATTAATGGTCATGAAAATGCTGTTAAACTTTATTAACAGCCATATCCAGAATGAGAGAATGAGAAAGTTGCCTTCGGTCAGTGTTTAATCATAGCGGCTAATTAAAATTTTCCCCGAATATCGATTCTGTGAAGTGAGCGGGAGATTGAAAATGGATTTCGTATGAGATTGGACCCAGTCCCTAAAACAAGCCAGCACGCTTCTACCTTAAATGAAAAGCGTCACCAGAACAGGTGAGACGTGGCCTGTTAGTTGGCATTCTAACTTGGTGACACAGTGGTTTGGAGTCAGAAGACCTACCAGCGTACTGAAGAGAAGGTTCTGGACTTTTTAGCTCAGCCTCCTGATCTTCCTGTCAGTCAGTCTTTGGACATTAGAATGACAGCTGTAGCTGGACTGTCAGTGTTAATTTCAGAGACACCCTCTCACATCTAAGTCACGACTTCTCAGAATAGGGAAATACGCATGAATTTGCCCACGGTGGTTTTACAGCTGCCCTTAGATAATTGTGATGATTATTTAGTAAAATCGAACAATATTGATGGGGTTTTAAATTGATACCTTTGAAAAATGGTACTTTTACACTAATCAACTCCAGAATACAGGCAGAGGAGAGAGGCAGTGTTCCTTAATTGATATTGGATTTTTCAGTTTAACAGAGGTCAAATACTTTGTCCGATGTTTGCAGTTCTGGAGAAGACACTGACATGACAAAATACACACTTTCTACGTTTCAAATTTGTAGACTTTAGGGTCTTGTTATACTGTAGGTCTGTTCCATTCAGTCCCACCTGTTGACCTTCTGTGTCACTTTGTGAGCTAGTGGTATGTCAAAATACTGCCCTTATATATTTATTGACTGCACTACATGGCACTTGGCCTATTCATATACGGTCCACTCTTCGGTAAAAGACGTGCATATTAAGACAAGCATTTTGGAAAAACCAGGGAGATTTTAGATGAAGATGTACTGTAAGCAGCAAAAACATTAAGCGAGGCCTGCTTCAAATGCTAATGGAAACAGACATGACAGCCTAGATTCCTGTTCCTCTAGAGGAAACCAAAATAGAGCTGAGGGGGTGGGGGAGGGAAGAGAAATCGAGGTCAGAGAAAGATTGCTGTATCCCACGTGACAGACAATATTTTTTGGACATTTTTCTCCAGATATATATATTTTTTTAACAAGGCCAAGAATATATCCCCTTGCCTCTTCTCTCACATGACATAATGACACTTTTGGAAAAGATTATCTTATTAATTTAGCTGGAAATTGTGCAAGGGTACGTTTTACTGTTATGTACGTTTTACTGTTATGTACGTTTTACTGCTATGTACATTTTTCTTTCGTGGTTTTTTTATTTATGTGTTTTTCTTTATAAGTGACACTACATAAAAAAAAAAACAATAATCGACATTCAATTAACGCTGACAGCTCTCTTTTTTTTTATCAATGGCAACTATAAATGCAGTGTCATTATCAGTGAAAACTGTATTAAACATGATTAGGATTCTTCAGAATGTATAAATGTATTTCAGGGTTATATGAGGTGTTGAGTTGTATCTATCACCAGGGGGCGACATAAAACAAAATGACTGGGATTTTTTGTTTCCTTAGCATTTAATCCTTCTAAATGATCATTATTGTTGGGGGGGGGACCCTGGAAAGACCCTGGAAATTCTGAGAGAGATTTTACAAACCTATTATGAATCTAAAAGCATTGGATTTGATTTTTCCACACAAGCTTGCGATGGCTGAGGCTCATTCATTTTACTACCCTGTAGTATCTTTAAGACTGTATTATTAAGCATGGCCTACTTCTTTTTGTATTTTATTGTTTGTTTCCAACTCCAATATTTTGAAATAATGTTTTGCTTCCCCTGCAGTACATTGATTCAGATAGCAAATAGCAAATCACAAATGTATGTGCTGTCAAGGAGTCGACTAGGTATAAATTTAGCTGGGCTGAGCAGCCAATGATGTCCAGGTAAAAGTGTAAGCAATATTGGAGCAAGAGCTACACCGCACCTTCCAAACAAAGCAAGCAAAGGTCTACAGAACCTGGTGACATTCACAGTTGATCCAAGCCTCAGGCTGGGATTTGAATCCAGGATCTACTGTTCACTTGGCAGGCCTGATAGCCAAAGAACCCACAGGAACCCCCTACCAGCGTAACGGCAGGGCAAACTTTACAGTAAGTAACATGTCAGAGTTAACCAGCTTTGTTCAGCTCTGGACTTGGATGGCCACTGGCCACTGGACTGGATCCAGCTGCATGCTACTGGACTGTCTGAATTCCATTCTCTTCCAGAAGGACAGGACAAAACACGTGTCACAATCCCAGTTCTTGTAAAATTCAGGGAGGTATACCTGGGGTTTGCAGCCCCACCTGTTGGTAATTACAACAGGTGGGGCAGTGGTAGCTTAATTGTTAGGGAAACACACTTGTAAATGAAATATTGCAGGTTCAAATCCCCAACCAGCAAGACACCACTGAGGTACCCTGAGCAAGGCACTGCTCCCTGGGTGCTGAATTAGCTGCCCCCTGCTATCTCACATATGGGTTAAATGCAGAGGACACATTTACTTGTGGTGTGTCAAGAATGACAACTGATCAATAAATTCTAAAAAAACAATTCTACCCCCCCCCCCTTGGATCTTGAAGAAGAAGTGCTGGTATAGCCAACCACCAGCAAAAAAAAATACATTACAGTTTAAAATGTGTGTGTCTTGGGGTGGGGGGTAATCTCTCTCATGTTCGTATTCAGTGTTCATTCACTGGCAATAGGTTATTTAATATGATTGTTTATTCAATTTGATAACCTATGAATAAGCATTTATCTCATTAAGGTTTGAATAAGCATTTGTCTCGTTAGGACAGATATAGGACACAGTTCCAGTGCTGACCTCCAATGCCCAGGTCACCTGAAGTGCATGTCTTACATATGTGGGAGGAATGTGTATAGAATGCAGCAGGAGAATGTGCAAGTTCCTCATTCAGAAACAGACTCGAATTCTCATCTGCAACCCTGGAGCTGCCGGCCATGTCGCCGAAAACTGTGTTTAAGTGCAAGCCAGCTATGGCCATAACAAACATTGTTTCTAACATTAATCATTAAAAAAATTATAAACAATGCGAAAGATTCTACATATACTACTCCATGTGTCCGTTTGACTTTTTGTTTGAGGATCTTCTCAATTGGGATCGAGACTTGAATTCAGCCTGCGTGATCTGCAACACGTCTAACCTAATTCTGAAAAAACACGAAACACTAAGACTACGCTGTGTTTATACAGTGACTTTAAGGCCCATTGCAGTCATAGTGGTCCATTCACACATGTAGGGCTACCTCAGTGATCCCAGTGTGCGGCTTGCAATCGTGCTACAATACATCACTTTTCCATGAGTTACTGTTATCCGTGTGCACTAGGCCAGATGTCTGCATAGTCTTGGCTTCATCTTGTGTTACAAAACCTCCTTGACTGCCCCCAGCGCCACATGCTAATGCTGTATACGCACATCCAGCTCAGAATTTTGTCCTCAGGTCCCTCGAGTCCAACGTCTGTCCTCACGTCTCTCCCTCTGTCATCTGTCCACGCGTCTGTTCCATTTGTTTTCCCTACTCATTTATATAACACTTCTATGAAATCACAATGTATTTTTTGGCACTTCTGAAAGTATATTAATTCTTTTTTAACCTGCCCTTTTCCTCTCCAGTCATGTACTCAGAGTTTGCACGCATTCCAGTTACTTATCAACGTACACTGAATCTTTTAAAAGTTTTACACGTGAATTATGTATGCCCCCTGATTTTTACTTCACATTCCAACTAACTTCATGTATTTTTTCATAGTCAGAGTGTTTTGCTGTATTTCCTGCTCTTTATTTGATATTAAATCCTCTTTAGATATTCTGCCATACATTTTCTGCTAGATACCTGAAAGTTTCCCCGGCTGTGTTATAATCATGCTGTTATTTCTTCACCTAACCAACAGAGATGAGCTCCATGGATTCTGCAGCACAGATGTGTGTGCAGTACCAGCCCAGACCCAGACAGTGGGCGTCTGGATTTAGGTCCCCTGTCTGACAGCCTTGAGATTCTGACCAGCCTGCTTATACTGTAGGTGTGTTGCTCCAACCTAGAGAGTGACACACAGGTTGGACAAGTGTGGCACATCATATGACTGTTCAGATTAGTTCATAATTATTCAAATTCATAAACAATTGACAAATTGACCTGGCATGTGTACGTGTGCTCTCTGTGATTATTTCTGTAAAGTACGCATGTAATTTACGTCATTCACAGCCGCATTAAACGATGTTGTCTTCCGGATGGTTGTTATAAAAATAATTATTATACACGATAATCAAAACAACCTTATTACGATGACATTTCCTTGACTAAACTTAATAACCTAGTATTTTTTTTAAATTCCGGAGTTATTTTGCTTATAATCACGTTGACTTATAGCATAATGAAAATTAAGTCCTTCCTTAACGAGATAGCCTTATCAATCGGTAATGAATTTGAAGGCTGCAAAATTACGTCTTCTTCATCAATGGTCCCTTTGTTACCTATGTGCTATCTACTCGGTGTACTTATCTGCTCAGGGGCACAGAAATGGAAGCAAGCAGGGACAATATTGGCTCAAGGGCGATAGGATCGACGTAAGTACTTCCATACGAGTGTTCTCCTCTCTATCGCAGCATGCGGATCTGCTAGGCAGATCTTTGGCACCGCTCGGTATTGTATAACTTCACGGTTTATGGTTTTGAGACCAGAATGGTACATGATAAGACCACATTTAAAATTCAGTCAGAGTTACTAAAGCTAATGATTGCAGCATGGACAACAGGGAAGAATATACTTCAACAGATGCGGTGCTTTTTCTGGGAACCAGCTGGCAAATACAATATTTATACGTTGCAGCCACGAAGCATAAAACATTGTTACTCAAGATTGTTTTAGTAGATACGTGTAAATACAACGATTACGACTTTACACAGGCTATTCGCTTGGTGAAAATCACTGTCAACTCGACAAAGACCAGCCCTGAAGTCAAAGGATAATTAACTTTAAATCAAAGGCCATATCAATATTTGAAGAATTTGTTAAATGTACGCATTTTCTTCTGGAAGAGACCCTGCTGGATCTTCACTATGTTTTCAGCAGGGAATGACTCTTGTTCTTGTATTTTACTTGGCTTACCCTACAGAATTCCATGTGAGTTTGAGAAAAATATTTGGGAGCAGTTGAGAGTTGCATTTAAAGATAATAAATAAAACGTTTAATGCCCTGTTCTTTTGTAATTATCTTCTTCTGCTACCCAAATCCTAATACGATTATAGGTAGCTCCACTTTGGTTGTTACACACAGTGATTTGAATGTAGACTCTTGCCCATATTTTAAAGATCGCTGGTTAATTAACAATGAATGAAGCTTGTTTTACTTTCCAGACACAACAAACAAGTGATTTGGATTCGCTTCATCTCATTTAACACACCATGCATATGTGCCGTATGCTGTCAACGGCAAACATCAGAAACTCCTTGAGCACATTCAACGCGCCTCATCCGTCGTATCAGCCTCTGGGTTTATTTTGATCACTTTCCAAAATGCTTTGGCTCCTGTTCTTTAATTCCTCAGACCTTACAAGGCAACCGCAGGCATCCAAATAATATTCGACTGCTGTTCTGTCATGTTTGAGCTCAACTCTACATTTCTAATAAGAAGGATAGCATAAATACATAAGATTTATTCTTAGAAAACACTATAAAACACAACTCAAGGAATTTTTACATTATAAGATTGCATTTATCTGATTATCTGATCAGTTACATACTTGGTCATTTGACATCCTTGATTGTATAACAAAGATAAAAGTAAGTTATTGTTTCAGTATTATAAAGTGCATAAAAGTTATCATGTAATAGTGTCTTCCCAAGAATAGGTAAGTAATACAGACCTAATCAGGCCTAAATTCACATGTTTGGAGGATTCATCATCACACAGTAACAATTACCATAATTAAGAACATACACCATTGTCTGAATTACCATAAAAAAAGAATCATCTTCAAAGTGGAAAGGTTGAAATTCGACACACTCAAAAGCACACAGTCCAGTTATAAGCAATATTAGAAAAAATCCAAAATCTGCTGAAATTATGTAACTGAAATTATTACGTACATTGGAATTAAAGACTGTTTTAAAAAAAAAGCCTTACTACATAATTTTACTATTCAGTATAAAACTTTATGCAGTGTGTTGAGTCGCAACATGGCATTAAAAAAATAAAAGAATATAAATTACTAATATGTTGACAGATCATCGCACTTGGACATAAACGCCATATACTTACAATGTGTCACACAGAAAAACACAATGGTAACGTATGAAAGGAAACTTTCTTGATATGCATATATTATACAAGAAGTAAATTTATATAAAAAAAAAAACTTTTGGTCACATAGTGCTCATGCAGTCTATTTGTAAAAACACATGGCTTGATGTGGAGGGGAAGGTGATGGGGTGGGGGTTGCGTTATGGCGCCATAAAATTGCCGCAGAGCCATGGCCAAAGGATGAAATTATCATGCAACCAGCACTGAGCCTCTCACAGCACCGTTGTCATCAGAAAATATCGCTGCTCTGTCACTTTATACAGATCTCCATGGCTACAGACAATTCACAAAGCACTGTCCACATATCTCGATTGCTGTGAAAAGCGCTGACTAGATTTTCCCTTGTTTGGTTATGGAGTGAAATGTCTTGTTCATCTCAAAGACACAGTTTGATTACCGGTTGAAGACCTGTTAAAAGAGAGTCTAAGACGTGGTCTCACTGGATTTTTGTGGATTTATTTTTGGGGGGGGGGGGGTAGTGTACTCTAACCCCAGGGTGCTGTCCTCAGTTCAGTTTTCCACCATAAATTCCAGGCACCAGGCGGTTCATCGGCTGCCCGCCTCAGAAGTCTGACGGGCGGATCATCATGGTGGTTGAGCGCAGGGAGTAGCTGGGGCCTCGGAAGTGATGCCACTTGATGCCGTTGAGCTTGCGGATGTTGTGCCCCACTGTGTAGTACATGCCATTGAGGTTTGAAAGGCCGCAAGCATCGAACCACCAGCCTGAAAGGGGAACACGACAGCTAAACGGACAAGGTTCGGCACACAAATCCCGTGTGGATTTCTCACTAGGTCATAATTAAAACAGTCCGACAAACAGCTTATATACTTTTATCAGCTGCATTCCTGGGTGATTTTTTTTTTTTTGTTCTACAGCATATATAGTAATACCATGAAGTTACAAGTCAGTTTGTCTGAAATGAGTCGGCTTGTGTCAGATTTTACATGATGGGAAATGTGGGCCAGTTTAGCAATGGATCACACATCCTACTATAGAGCAGAAGATTCTAGGTTCAACTTCTGGCAGGCTTGAGTCTCTTCCTGTTGGGAGGAGGGAATGGTTCAGTGTATTAGGACCCTATGCTTGTAACTGGAAGGTTGCTGTTTCAAATCCCATGGTCATCAGACTGATTTTAGTGTTGGACCCCTGACCCCCTGTCCTTAACCCCTTAAGTGCTCCAGAGACTGTCTAACTCCACCTTTTCAAATGTACGTCTCTTTGGATAAGAGTGACTGCTAAATAAATGTAAATATCTTCAAAGCACAGAGATAAAAGCAGGCGTCATCTGAGGTAATTCTGTCCGAGGTTTGGCACCTGAACCTTGGAGTCTCGAGAAGAGCATGTGAGTTGTTTCAATGTCCCTTCTTGGTCTATTTTCGGTGGTGTTGGGATCCAGTTACCCTTCGCCGTCACTAACCTCTCCGTTTTTTTTTTTTACTACACTCACGCCTGCTGAGTGTGAGTGTAACTCGTGCTTTTATTTTCAAAGCGTTTCACGGGTCAGCGAGGGGAATGCAGTATACGCAGGGCGGAAAGGCGTGACGAGCCGTTCTTTGGTCTTTCACTATCCTTTCACTCAAACCCTGTTTATTTTGGATCAAATATGTCAGCCACCTATTTCAGAAGCGTTTTCAGCTCGTTTGCGGTTCTTCAAACTGCTATTTGTACCGAAATTATTTTCAAAAGACAATGTATAGTTATTTCATGGTCAAGTAAATGTTCGGAGTATCAGACATTCAAAGTAAATAGTTGTACGCTGAGAAATGTTTGATCGTCTCGATGTACTTCCGCAATGAAGTTTTATGATTGAAGTCTTGCTACTTAAAACTTCTGTTATTTTATCTTTATCTGCCTAATCTGATCTCTTAGAGAAAAACAGCTTTTTTGAAACTTACTTTTGGTGTCAATTATCACTTTCATCCTACGACTGGAGCTACATTCAAGAGCTAAGCTTTTACTCAAGAAAAATATGACATTTGCATCTGGCATCAGAACAGCTGGAAAGAGAGAGTCATCACTTTCGCTGCTGTTCTTTTTCCACTTGTTTTGAGCTCAGGTTTATCTTCCCTGTTTATCGCGGGAAGCAGGGGCACAGGGTGTGACTTCCTTGGTTACAGCTGACGGCTATTGGTCACATTGCGAGTCACGTGGTACAGGAACATTGCATCTTTCCATGCACCTGACAAATCCTCTCCCCAGTAGAAGAGTACAAAATTATGTCTGTTGCTATGGAGCCTCCTGGCTGTAATTGTAGTATAACACCTTCAGCTTTCTGTTTTCACACCAATATTTCTATTTTGCTTAACGCTGACCAGAGGGGACAACGTAACCTAGCTGAAATGTCAAATCGCAATGGGATGTAAGTTTCAACAGTGTTCTTGATAAAGGTGGCCATGGCATATACTGTCAAGGTCTTAAGCAGTGCTTTCGGATTTTGGTATCAGATAAGGTAACCTACATTTGGTGGCTTTACACTAGTTGATACCATATTGAAGAACATATTTATTAACTTAAAGGATATATTTGTCAAAATTTCATATACAAAAAATAATAAAGGAAAAATTCCTTTCATACCGTATGCCTATATTCTGTATGTGTAGGATGTTCATAAATCAAAACTAAATATTTTAAAAGGTGATTTGCTTGTGTTCCCCTGGGATCAATAAAGTATATCTTATCTTAATAATAAAAGTTAACCAACAGGGAAAATCAGTGGTAGCTAACATGACATTGAACGGCTGCTGCAGCGAATTTCATTCCCTCAGCTTGAAAGTTAATCAAACTTCATGTCACTGAAAATTACAAAAATATGTTAGTCTTAAATGGGGCGGCATGATGGTGCAGTGGTTAGCACTGTTGCCTCACACCTCTGGGACCCGGGTTCGAGTCTCCGCCTGGGTCACATG
>JAODJX010000129.1:4828751-4844951 GCA_026776945.1 Isichthys henryi | reverse complement strand
TACCCGGAGGAAACCCCACAACGACATGGGGAGAACATGCAAACTCCACACACATGTGACCCAGGCGGAGACTTGAAGGTATACAACATGGTAAACACAAATTGCTCTTCCTCTTCGTCAGCTGAGCCTGCAGCTTACATCTTTGGAAAATAGATATTAACTGCAACCTCTCAGTATCAGTAATAGTACCTTAGATGGGGAACCCAGGACAGTGCAGCAAAAATGTGACCTAATGGAATTGAAGTCCATGATTTATATAAGCAGGCTGTTGCCTGTTTAATTGAACTTCGCTGCTATTGATAGGAAAGCCTGCCAAGAGTTACCGGTCACAGGGATTTACAGCTCTTAAAGCAAATATTATTGTTGCCCATGTGTCATCTGTTTGGCCCTACGTAGATGCTATCCATCAAATGGTGGCTGCTTATTGTTCTAAATTTCATTTCGGGGGTGAGAATAAGATTTCTGTCACCTAGCAGCATTGGTGTTCTCACCCTTTTGACCTCTAATTCAAACTTTGTTCTAACTATTGTGGAACATTCTGTATTATTCACGGTCACATTATTGTTAAACTGCTACAACATCAGAATACATCGAGTTTATAAATGTGTTACACTGGATCCTTAAAGGAACATCTTCATGCTTACAGTCGTTCAAGCATAACTGGGCTAAACCGTGCATACATTTCAGTGCTCAGACCGCGCAAATGTATCGGCACGGAATAAACTGGCTCCGCTTCGCCCCCCTGTGGTCGGGTTTCTATTGGCAATGCAGGTAATAAACACGACCTTGAACTTCTGCTGTTCCATTATCCCGATAACATCCATAACCACAACATTTTTAAATTACAAAATTAATGTGGCATAACAAAATCTGAGAATAAGGTTAATAATTGTTTACTTTTGAAAGCACTCTTTTATTTCTTGTACTCTGGCACCCACAGTTATCTACAGTATTAAATGTAGCCTTTGAGCAGAACTGCAGCCATTTACAGTAGGTTGAAAAAAATGTGACCAAATATATTTTTATGAATATGGAAATCCCAAGGTCAGGCATATGGAAGGCTTGCTCTAGTCATGATTTGTCCCATGGTATATTGTAATGGACGACTTGACACACTGACACGATTTGGGAATCTGAGACTTTACTGCATGTTCTGCCAATTCCAGTCAATATGGACCAATTACTAAGAGCTTTTCCGGTCAAAAATCAAGCACAGAGCATGAGTATAACTGGTTCTTCGGTGCTCCATTTCTGCAGAGAATACACACGATCACACTGTATCTATCAAATCGGTTTACGTCACCACGAAGACCAAGAGGCAATAAACTGGGGAAGCAAGGAGCAAGCAGAAGGTTGATTTCAGGTTAGATTTCAGGTTGATGAGAGGCCATTGACTCTGTGCTGATGTAGCGTCTTTTCTTCCAGATGGTGAACCACGAGGTTCCCCAGCAAGGTTCTCCTTGTGGGCTGACCAGAGAGTGCAAGACAGCACGAGATGGACCCATAGATTCAGCACATAAAGAGCATATGAAAGTGACAATGGGGAATCTGGCACTTTTACAACTGATAGGCTAAAAACACTATGAAAGTTTAGCAGAAACACAACAGTAGTAAACAAAGGAATCCAGAAAATAATTAATGTTGTGAAACCCACGTCCTCCCTGCAATTCTCTCACACCCTCAGTCTAGTTCATCTGAGTTTAATTTTGGGCTTCAGTATAACAGGATCCTACTGGTTCTTTGTATAGGATGTTTCACAAGAGACATCCAAGCTGGCCAGATCAGCAAAGTTAAGTTGGGCACCGTGACCCTGGCTTCTGCAGAAACTAGGAAACACTGTGCAAGCACTGAGATCTTTTTTATATGGACCGAAACCTTGCACGAGAGAAACCTTGCTAAGCCAGTTGACTGGTTCTTATTCTGGTCGATCCACTGTTGATCCACTTCGTGTGCTACACTTGCTGAGTGCTAAATTGATAAGACTTGTGCTGACAAAATTCTAAAATCTTATTTTGGGACTCATTGATACAATGTCTGCACTAATAAAAAGGTTAAGAAAACCTTACTGGTAAGTATTTTCCTTTATTGTTGAATCAGTAATACTAGTGAGTTGTTTTGATTAATGCACAATGACTTAATAACTCCTGCTCCCTGAATCTCTTGACCTACCAGTTACCATGGCCAATTTGAATACTCAGTAGCGTTGTTTTGTCTGATCAGAGCTAATGAATCAGATCAAATTAAAGGAACCTTTTTTTTTGCATTTTTATCATGACAGACACATATATAAACACACAAAGATCAAAAATATACAAATTCGGCAATATACAAACACGAACATTTTGTAACTTACACAAACTGATTTTGAAGGTTGTATGTAGGACAGGAGGTAAGAAGCGTTGGAAAATCGATTTGTTCTATACAACCACTTCTCTCATAGCTTCAGCTCCCCAGTGAGAGAGCCATACTAATAAACTGCAATTTAATAAATCTTAAATGTCTTAGTATATACACAGATGTCTATAATTAAAGGGTTGTAGTTAATTAGAGTGATTGTGTTTTGATGGTGTTGCTCAATTTACTATTCCCCTATCTTTTCACAATAGTGTTCTACTTCCCAGACTGGAAGCCAATAGGAACCCTGAGAGCATAATCTCCAGGGAAATAGCAGGCTATCCTATTCCTGACAGAAAATCTGTTTCTGTTTAATTCTGCTCCCTGGGTGTTGAAATGTTTTTTTGCATCACAAGTAGTCTTTCCAGTTTGTACAAAGGATTTTATACACCAAAGATTTAAAGGAGGGGGTTCTGTTTTAAGTTTTTAGTTCAGTATCTTGTTGAATTACGGCTAATGAATACATGGTTATATTAAAAGAAATTCTTGCTTGCCATAATTTTCCCCATAGGGGTTTGGGCTACATTATTTTTTATGTAATAGTTCTGATAGAATATATAAATCATAATCACTGATGACTCACATAAACAAAACAGAAATCGGCGGTACTATACAAAAATAAATTATCCGCTATCGCGAATGGACAAAAAGCAACTTGTGGTGTTTGATGTTAAAGGGTCAAATGTTTTCATTTTTTTTTTAAATTCACTCTGTCTGACAGATGCAGACTGGCGTTTTGATGGAGGATTTGATAGAATAGCAATGAAATATCATGTTAAGTGGAACCGGGTGAACATCAATTTGGAACATCTAAGAGTGAAGACCAAGACAAGGGTTACGAGAGATAGAGGAGTAGTGCATGACCACCTACTGTACCCTGTGATAAAGCAAGCGGGTCATTCATGTTCAGTAAAAAGAGGCTTTGTCGGTCAGTACATGGAGATTAGCCGCCCTGTGATAAAATTAACACTTTATCTTTAATGATGAAGCAAACAGATTAGTCTTTGAGTGCTAATCTCATTCAAGGTTTCCCTAAATTCAATTATGCTTCATCCTGATATTTCAGAATTGCAGATCCCATCACCATACTGTTCATATGTAAAAACAGCAGTCATAAAAAATGTTATATTGCTTTAAGGAAATGTTTTACGTTTTATTCAATAATTATCATCAGTATCATCTTATGCGTCAAAGTTGGTTTCAGACAATGTATTTAGACACATGGTTGATTTTATACATATTTTTGTTAACCTCTGTTTTTTGTGTTTATACATGTATATCCATTATATACTGACATCATTTTACATTTAATTGATTTAGCAGACACTTTTATCCAAAGTGACATACAATTGAGGAAGCAGGGTTATCCAGTTCCTGGGGCAACAGCGGTTAAGGACCTTGCTCAGGAGCCCGATGGTGACAGCACTTTGCCAGCTCGCATTTCAGCTGGTGACCTTCAGGCAAAGTCCTAACCCACTGAGCCACACCCCCCCTTAAACGGCTCTGTGAGTAAAAACTTGTAGATGCCATTTTCAAATCCAAATATGCGCTATTTAAATGCCGAGGTTTATCAGAGAGTAGGCTTATCTCTAACATGACTCTTGCTGCACACTCTATGTTCGAAGTTGGTCAGTTCTACAGGCCCATTTGCAGATAGTGGCTTTGCCTGGGGGGGGGCTTGGGACCTCAGCGCTGAGATATGCATAGTTAACATAAATATGTATAGAGGAAATAGTGAGAGTGAGGAATAACTGTGGGCCAATGGCCAGAATCCACTTTTGCCTGCGGTCACCAGCTCAGCTTCCGAACTCTACTTGAGGGAATCCCTTTCGTGGCAGATATATGTCAACACCCCCATCCGTCAGTCCGTCCCATTTCTTAAAGTGGTTTTGTCTAATGAGTCCCTTAGCCCTCACACTTGCACCCTGGGGTCTGCGGTACTATGTGGTATCAAATAGTCCATCTAGCGTTACATCTAGCACAGGGCTGTATCTTGGGTGGAAATTTCGCTACAAATTCAGGAGCAAGAAGCAAACCTTCTACGGGACACGTGCCTGTTTAAATGGTATTACGGAGAATCTGCTGCATTTAATTTTCCTATGGGGAGGTAAATGAATTGCTTACACCTTTTTTCCCCTACTGTCCACACCATGTCAAACGATTAGCTGTCTTTCAGTCGTTTTCATAGCTTATGATTGGGGTCAGAATGACCCCTGCTTTCACTATTGCTTCGCAGTTCCAGAATTTAGGGTTAAAACTCCAGCCCAGCTCAGTGCATGTGGAGTTCATATGTTCTGAAGACGAAGCGTAAATGAGTCGAGACGTGTAGTTAAACATGCTGTTCTTATGTGTACCACACCATAAATGGGGCCAAAGGTACTTGCCCCACGCAATAAACAGGGATTTCTCTGCAACAAACGCTTATGAAAGCTCCCAGCTAGTGGATGATACAGGGTTATACTATATCAGGGGTAGGGCCCTGATCCTGGAGCGCCGTTCCCAGCAGGGTTTCCATTCTACCTGGTCTCTGATAGATCACGCCTGATCTCAGGCAGACAATAGGTCTTCAGGTAGGATAGAAAACCTGCTGGAAACCGGCACTGCAGGATCAGGTTTGCCTGCCCCTGTACTATATTGTAGTTCTATCTATTATTATATGAATTTTTTTATTGGCAGATATTATAAACCGGGGGGCAGTAAGATACTCATGGGAGTTTTACCTACACAAAAATCTGAGGACAGAACTAAAAATCCAGAGAGAAAACCAATCAGATTGTAGAGGAGGTGGGTCCAAGCAAGTAGAGGAGGCGGGACTAACCAATCAGATGTCTAGATCCTGCATCCTCTAGTTGCTTGGACCCACCTCCTCTACAGTCTAATTGGTTATCTCTCTAAACAAATCGTTTTTCTTTTTACCCTCAGAACATTTTTGCGTGAGTGAAATTCCCACGAGCCAGTATGACAGCATCACACCTTCAGGGTGGTGGGTGTGATTTCCATCCTCATTCGTTCAATGTCACTTTGGAGACACCAGTATACTGCATCTCTTTGGACTATGGGAATAAACCAGAACCTTGCATAAGTGAAAGGGGAACTTGTAGTCTCCACACGCATAGGACATGGTATGTTAAATGGGTTACATTGGAAACACAAGATGTGGGAGGTTTCTTCCAGAATCCTGTGAATTGAGACAGAACAAAGACAGGTAACTGAGGTGAACTCACTGAGTTTCACCTGTTCCTTTTTCCCCATCTCTAAATAAGATCAAGTTTAATCAGCCCCTCCCCCCCCTTACCTCTACCCAGGTAATGCTCCTGAGAGCCTGACACCCAAACACATTTCGTTCTCTCTGCTCATTTTTCTTAAACTCATCTCCCGTCTCTACTATTATTTCATACTCATGTCTCATGATTCTGTGTCATACACAGTCAAGATTTATTTGAAATAATCTTGATGTGTTCATAAAAAAACTTTAGAAACACATTTTTGTTCTTGTATCAGAATTTATGCTATCGCGCCCAGCCCTAGGATTTTGGAAGCTATTCAGTATTGCAAAAGGGCAGGCATGTAATTCCTAAATTGCAGAAAATCATGAGAATTCTTACCAAAAGTTTAACATGGCACAGAAAGCAGTTAACGCATCATTTTAGTGCTAAGTAAACAGAACTGGTGCCGAGAGTCATGGGTGGGGCGTGAAACAATTAACAAGCCCTTGCTACAGGACCAAGTACCACTACGCAGACATAGCTATGGGTAGACGCTGTGGTCTTTATGGTCGTCACACGGTTGAGGCTGAGAAACCCCACAACAGGCACCAGCCGGCATAAGCCAGAAGCGCAGACTTTTCCGAGTCAACAGATCTACTGTTTGGCATTTTTTTTTGTGGGAAGGATTGCGTAAGACTGTCCGAGTCCTGGGTCACCAATGATAGTGGACGGACTTCGAGTGCGTATTCGCCACAGGCTTCTGTTAATTCGGCGTTTAGCTGTTTAGTTAAGCTACTTTATCTACATGCAGGTACTTGATTACAAATCACCACTAACATCTTACACCAGCAATCAGAGTGTTATTATTAAGACCCATGGCTCCTCTTAAGGAAAATTACTACGGCTTTCAAAACGGCTCAGGAATGTTGCCACATGGCTTCTGGCTCCAGTGTCCTGCCTTGTACAAACTCCTATCTTATCTGTGTTTTCCTTACGCGATTAGAGACTATTTCTATAACATCGGCCTGCACTTACAAACAGATTTACCACTGCCTTTGTTTCACTTGGAGTGTGCTGCATTTACTTTGAAAGTGAAACTTTGGCCAGCCAAGAGTTGCTGATTTCGAAGCTAAATTGAAGTCTCTCCCAAGATATACAGTTACAGGCGAAAGGGCCACAGGATGATGCTGATCAGGTCGTATCGTTCATCTCCTGACAGGATCTTTCAAATAGGTATCATGTTACAACAATCAACCAGAATAACCAAAACATGCAGACACAAACGCAGAAGACAGAGTACTGCTAGTTTCCTCAGCATGAGCTGACTGGTAATGCATTGTCTGTTTCAGGCAGTCGTATAGTAGTTTGATTATAGCTGAAGTATATGGGTTGCACTACAACCAAGCGGTACCAGAAACCAAGTGGTACCGAAAAGGGAGTCGGTAGGTTCTTCTCAGGATATGTTTGAGAATGGCAATGTTGCTCAAAGTGGCTTTTAGACTGCATTTACTGTATATGAAATCCATGCTATTGTAAATGGGGACATCACCAATTGTCAGTTATAGAGCTTATTTAGGGGGAGTGAACCACCCTATTTTTTCCTTGGCCCCCCTGAGAAATATGTTTTCTAAATCCATTTAGCTGTTTTATTCTTACTCATTTTGTTCAAATTTTACCTTTGTCCATACTGAGCCCTCCCAAGGGCCAGATGATAGAATTCCCACTGCTCTACTCTCCTTTCCATGTGTAAGGAGACAGTATGTCGTCTGGCATTGGCAATCCTTACGTTCGGAACAGAGAGTCATCATTCCCATTTCTCAAAGACTGCAAACATACATCGCCTTGTCACCCAGTCCCGTCATCTCCCTTGGCTATAGTCTCGTTCCTGGGTAGCGTCAGCACGTGCAATTTTCAGCATCCCATCTGCATCCCTGAGACATCATGTATTTGGAGTAGTGCTCTGGAACAGTAACAGATGCAAAACGTCAAAATTAATTCTCGATGTAATGAAAAGCAACCCTGAACAGGCTGCGTGGGCTAATTAAAATATAGACCCCACCTCATGGCCCAAAGACCATGATTCCCTCATGGAGACACTATGACGTTATGTGGGGGTGAAGCTGGATGTATGCGAACAACTGCGGGCAGACCTCCACTGAGAAAGCTGGGGGTCAAAGGGCATGCAGACCGGGGACAGGAAGTCACTACAGTCAGCATTCGGAGAAAAGGAGAACAGCGCAGGGAAAGCCGTCCCTTCCACAGCCTCTTGGGAAATTCAAGAATGTCTTCTATGACCTTGGCACAGGGAGCAGAATACATTCATGAGGCCTTTCGTTCTCAGTGTAAGGCTGTCCGCAGGTTGAAATAGCAACCAACAGGCATGTGGAGAGCACCGTCGATGTAAGGTTTCGATGGAATTGAGAATTTCAGTTATGATAAGAGATGTTTTTTTCACTAATTGTCATGCAATGTTCGTATCTCACATAAGGTTGCATTTAATATATAACGCTAGTCTTGTGAATGAAGATACACTGCTTTTATGTTTTCATGTCTAAATGGTTATCTCACATAAACTGATACTAATACTCATGGTATTCGCATAATGTTTATATTGCACTCTGATTACATTGCACAGTGTTTACTTTTTTGTCACAATCGGACTGGTATTTTTCTCTTATTGTAAGTGACTTCATTTGTATTTGTGATCTGTTGCGTGTTTACCGGTGACCAGAAGGACATGCAGAATTTACTTGCAATAAAATTAATATCAGACAATACATGTTGAATAAACTTAGTTACCCTCTTACACGACTAATATCCTTTTTAAAGTATTGATTTTGCTGCCTAGACTAAACAATAGCCTTGATTCTGACTGTCTGACTTCAGTGTTCTTTGGTAACTGCTTTCCCTGCTTGTCCTTCAGCCGCATAAAATCTCTCCTGCCTTTATTTTGAACTGAGCGAAGCAAGGAGAGTCACAGCGATGTGATGAAAGTGGCAGGGGCAGCCTCCAATTTGCATAAATCAGAGTAGAGGTCTCATCGTCACGGCGAGTGTTCCACGTGTCCTTAGGTAGCAGGCCCCGCAGTGAAGATGTCAGTTACGGTGAGGCCATTATTATGGAAATAAACACTTCAGCATTGAATAAGATATAATGACGTAGCAGAGACAGTCTGGATTAGAAGCTGCTGGTTCCTTCTATTATGCAAAAGAATTACCCATAATCCCTTCCAGCAATACTGTGCTACCGTTTGCTAAAACCTGACCTTCTGTGGCAAAAGGTAATTTTGTGGTGTCACTGGTATGTGTCTCTCCTAATATTAAAATCATGACCTCACTGTGATATGCAAGGCGACATCGTGCAGAGGTTCTTCATAATCATGGCTCGGGGGCCCTTGAAGAGAAGCCTGGAGTGCATCGCGTCTTCACGACATGAGAGGTGTGAAGTAGCCTAACCTTCAGTTGTAGGAACAGAGTGTTCTCTGTCTTATTCATTTGTGGATTGCACTTTGGTGGCCCTGTTCGCCAGATGTCCTGTTGTAACATTAGAACATGCTGTCCTAATTTTGATATAAAATCAACAGAGATTTGCATCAAGCTCGCCAATCTGGACAGGAAGCCAGAGGTGTGGAGGATGAATATGATGAATGAGGAATGATTTCAAAGTCCAAAACGTGGAAAAATTCAGGTACAACCATAATATATTGCCCAGTCTAGCTTATATGACAGCACAGTATCACAAATGGGCAGTTATCATAGGTTGGGCTGGGCTTTGGGGTTAGTTTCACAGGAATTTACAGAGTAGTTAAGAGCAGGGGAATATGGTCATTAGGTTAGGGATATGTTCCTTCAATAGGACTAAGGGATGAGAAGAAGTCGACCTTATTGGCACAGAAGCCAAGCGTAATTTCTGTTTTCTTTTTAGCTAATGAGATCGCTGATTGCATGATAACGATCGTTATCTGTGAATCTAAAGAGGAAAGAAAGTATGGCAAAGCTTAAGAGAGTTAAATTAGTTGGATGTGTTAGTTAGATGTTTGATTAGTTAGACGTGTTCTTTTTGACAGCTATACGAGTGTAGATAAAGTATACATCTATCCTTGTGCTACATCTTGTCCAGTGCATAGTCACAAGGATCTTCCTGACAGCATTAGATACACAGATGTTTGTGTGTTTATATGTGGAACAGCAGTGTCCTGAAGAAATGACTGAAGCTCACAGGCAAGTATTTTTGCATCAAAATTCCATCGTGTGCTTATTTCTCACTAAAAAAAATATATTCCCCCTTCATAATTGATGAAGCTTACGTATATGTTCATGCATTGCATTTCTTATTGAGATAAGAAAATAAAAGCTCCATGTCTAAAACAATGTATCTGTTATGTACTTATTTTGGGGGAATTGTGGTTTGCAACAGCCATTTTGTAAGCATTTAAAGACACATGAGCATTTAATAACCAATCCCCTTAAAAACGGAATAATTATACGTATTATGCCCTGTTCTGTTTACCTCATAGTACAGAACTGAATTAACTTATATCATGCTTTGACAATGCAATTATTTCTCAAATGGTCATGATTATGTACCTGTTAGTTAATTTAGTTCCATTTGGGGGGTTTTCCAGGATTGATGAGGGTCATTTTTCCCCGGACACAAATGGCTACAATTTGAAACAGCAGTTATATGGATGTTATAAAGATATTAGTTGTACAAATACCTAATTCCTCCCAAAGCTTCAAAATGAGAGCCGTAAACCCCATTAGCATGGGTTGCTAAAGTTTTTGCCTAATCATACCAAAAGGACAGTGAAAGTACAAAAGAAAAACTAGTCACACAGCAATGAAAAGTCGAACATTAAGACTCGAAGAATTTCAAGAAATGATTTTGGGAAGAGCATCATTTCTAGTGCAACAAAATACACATTCCTAAAGAGAATAAACATTATGCCATAAAAATACAGTTATTAACCACTGGGACAAATAAGTAAATACATGGATAAGTACAGCAGCTCTCAAGCTACTTGGCAGAATCCAGACATACGTCATATTATGCCTTTTCAGAAATCCCAAATGTATGCAGCTGTAATGCAGTGTCCATTCAGCTAATTTCATGGGCAAAAATACAATTAGCTTGACTGAATTGGATGTTGCCTCAGCTGTGTAAATACGAGCTTTTTCAGCAGACCAGTAACTATTATTCACTTTTTCTAACTAAGCTGACGCAATAGTTTTTACTCAGTTACCCCATATACACACTGAGCTGATTTAGCACCAGGCTCAAGGGTTCAACAGCAGCATCCCCTGGGACTTCAGTTTCATCAGTTCATGCTCTTAACCGGGGCAAAGCGACGGCTCAGTAGGCAACACAGTTGTCTCACACCTTCAGGGTTGGGAATTGAAATCTCGGTGTATGTGTGAAGTTTGCATTTTCTGTCCCTCTGGACTTTCTTCCACAGTCCAAAGATATACATTTTGGCTAACTGGTACCTGTGACTTGCCCATAGTGTGTGTGTGTGTGTGTGTGTGTGTGTGTGCTCTGTGATGGACTGGCATCCCATCCCCCTAATACATGCTGTAGGACCTCCCAGTGACCCAGAGCAGGATAAATGGTTGGAAGGACGTCCATAACCACTGCCTTACTTGCAAATTCACAGCAAGGACATTTCTATTTGTTGCATCACATTCTAGCAGTTTGTCTTACACAAACTCTTCAGCCCTGCCTCAGCTATATATGTCAGTCAGTCACTTCAGCAGATGTATTGGCTAAGACATAAATTAACAGTGACAAAAACAACAAACAGCCTGTTTGATGTTGAGTAAGTTATGTATTTTAGTCAAAGACACACTAGATAGGTTTGCCAAGCTAAAGGAAAATATCTATCATGTTTGAAACCAGGTTTGATGAAGTACTTCTCGCAGGAAATATGTTTAGCTACAAACGATAAATTAAGCATTCATCATTAAACAAAGCATTCATTACTGGTCGATTGTATTAATCAAGGTTACCTTGTACACATTGAAGCAAGTTTAAAAGGCGAAGTCATACTTCTTATTTCACTTTTTTAGACTAATGCAGATTACATTAAGATATCACTCAAGGATGAGGTATGCGTTTAATGCAGGGAAGCACAGAGATCATCAGTCAAAGCAACCGTCTGTTATTTCCCCACCCAAATTAAACTGTGTATCACCCCTGTATCCATTATCTCCTTCTGTAACCTGTTACTAATGTGTCAGCTGACAGTCCAAACCCTGCCTTCACCCAGGTACAAATGGCTCCTGCTTCAGCCCAGCCTGATCACCCCCTGACAGCACACCTCCTTTTCACAGACCTGCCGCTGGACGCTTTCCATTCCTTCATTCCTTCACCCACCGCCGTTTCATCATTCGAGATCAGCGCTGTCTGGGATAATTCTGCCTGTTATCGTCTTTCACTTTTCGTACCTCGTCGTTTCCAAGAACCGCTCAGAATCACATGATTACAAGCCGCGCTTACAAAGGCAGGTCTCTCTGGTTTAACATTTCATCACTACACCAGTAATGAAACACAACTTCAAAATATTTGGAGGTAAAAAGAAAAAAAAAAATTGGCATAGGGTATACCTACAGAATGTTGTGTACTTTTCATTCCTGTTTAAATTTCATCACAGCGTTCTAACCTTTATTTGCATTTTAAAGCAGAATAACTATAGCAAACCATTACTTATGTTAAATAAGATCTACCATATCCAGTACTGCAATTATTCCTATAGGCTCAGATATGGAGATATAAACAAAGACTTTCTAGTCAAATTCATTTAAATTTGCTGGTGATAACCCTCTTTTTTATGGATTACGGCCAGAGCAAACACATTCTTCAGCTGAACAACGAGAATCTGACCAGAATCTGGTCAAAATGCGATGTGCTCTTTGTGACGTACGAACCAAACACCAAAAGTTTCAGACCATTTCAAAAATGTTTCCATTATCTGCAGTTTTGATTGTTTATTCCTTGTGTGTCTAAACAAATGTAATAGTGACTAATCATTTTTACTGTGAGTAAATAGTAATCTGGACCCAGTTAGAAGATGTGCTTTTCTTCAAATGATTCAGGAAACTAATATGGATGTAGAAGTTGCTGTAATGATATGCAACCTAAACACCATCACACCACCATGGTAATTATGCAGATGAAAACATGAGGGTAATTAGTGAAAGTTACTGAGCAGGTTCAATGGGCTTTGGCAGTTTCTGTGGGATCGCAGAACACTTTGCGTTTCTGAGATAACATTATGACTTGCACAAACTCGGTAGTCTGGCATCTACCAGGGCTGCACACAGAGGCCATCGCTCGCTTGATATTTAGGGAAGAGAGCTGAGCCAGCAGAAAAATCCTTCAAGTAGGGAACAATGTAAGCCAAAATGGCAGTCTCTTGCCCTTTACTATACCACCAAGATACCTCAAATCTAAAAATAACTATTAACGCAATTACTTTTATTACTGATATGTTTCTCTAAACGTTTTAATAAATAATACTTAGTGTTTAATGTGATGAGGACTAAGCACTGAAAAAAAAAAATCCGACTATTGCGTCACCTTTTCCCAAGACTCTGATAAATTCATTATCACTTTTGATCAACCCGCATCTTGTAGGGGAGGCGACGAATTACCAACCGCCGATTACCTGCCCTTTTTGGAAACATGTACCTGAAGCGAGGAGAACATGACATACAGCTAGAGGAAAAACATAAAAATGCCCCGCATCTTTGGTTACTGGTACCCTGTGCTTCTGTGGAGTAAAATATCCCAGAATCCCACCGTGTTTTATTTGTTCATATAATAACGGACTGCCAGCCCTTCGAAAAAGTGAAATAAACAGTTCAGGAGTTTAGCAGGTCTGTGACAGTTACATTTATGTTGCTCTGAAGCCAGCCGAAGTTATAAGCTTCTAAGTTAACTTTCATAAATTCAGATGTTACAAGTTAACTGAAAATATTCAAATGATCTGAAACTATAACCGCTCTGATATTCAATGTTTTCTCACTCTATCATCTTTGGCAGAGCTTTCGCTGTTAAAACAGCTTTCGATGCGAAGTTGTTAAAAACGTGTAAATCACCGGGAACAGTACGTCCAAACTGTCGCGCCTATATACCGGAACGTGTAAGTTTTATAGCCGTTGCCGACAGCAAATCTTTACATAAACGTGTGAAATGTGTCATGCGTGCACGCAAACACAGCGTGCCCACACGTCTTGCAACGCTTTCTGAAAATAGATTTCACTCCTACCATGCAGTGTGAGGTATGGCTGCCACACAGTGGCCAGAATGATGCTGAACACCAAGCAGAAGGCTTCTGGAAACATGCATGAAATATTATTTGAATTTAAGTATTCTGCATAAGTTCACCAAAGTTCATGAGGGATGTTTTGTAAGTAAAGTGTTTTACTGAGAAGTTGTTAAAATAAATATCATTTACAAAACTAATAATCCAGTGAATCAATCACCAATGACGTTTGGGTCAACACATTTTGAAAACCTTACCACCATTCATCTTTTTAAAGCATGATATAGTCAATATTTTTAACACATTCATCCTCTACACCCTAACAAACAATACGATATTCTGATTTCAGCTATTTCCCTTGTTGTAATTGCTATATTTTTCACCATTGTTTGTTTTTCATAGGCATATGAATGTCTTAGAAGGTTTTATTAAGCTCTGTCCTTTTATAACATCCTCTAAACAGACTATAAATGCTAAATAAATGTTAATGTAGGATAAATCCATTTATTCTGAGAAAAATGACGGGACTTTGGAGTAAATGTTCCGTCTGTGGCCATCTGTTTGCCTTCTCTTCTCAGCCGGGGAGTCCTCGGCTCCTGAAGGAGTTATTATCCTCTGGAGAAAGGAGAAACAGCCACTAAGCAAACTGGATTATTACCACACACCTGTGTACATCCCTCTTTATGCCCTGCGGAAAGGAGGGCCGTTTTGGTGAAACGACCACAGTCTGGTAGGTAATGATGGCTGGAACGATACTGAAATATCGATTTCGGTGTTCTGCGAATTCAACATTCTGAGAATCCATTCTAACTGTAACATATAGATTTTTAAATGTAAATGTTTACATTATTGGGAGCCAGAAATCTATTCGTCATCCCTCCCGTCACTTGGTCAGGGTTGGGCCCAAATATCAGAATCATAATCGCCGATACCAGCCTTGATATTGTTATCCAGCAGAACACAGCTGTCTAACATCTCACACTTCCCTTCTCCTGAACCACCCACCCATCGTTTCCATATCTTGTCTCTGGTCTCTACATGGTATAGCATCATCTATTGGCTAAAGTAAGTATCACAATAGACCACAGGCATTGAATGAGTTCGAGAAGAAATTCAGTGATGTCAGCCATTCCTATAGATACACTGACCTATTCCTGTGGTTTTCCCTGGTCACAGCAGTAAGATGTCACTCCTAGCCTTTTTTCTAATGTGATATATATTTTTTTGTCAGTAGTCACTGTCTCTATTAAATTTTATATGCATTCCATCACGAGACTGTCCTTGATCTGGACCAGTTACAGAAGCACGTGGCACGGAGATTTGGCTGTGGATGGGCTTTCCTTTGTACGGGTGATGCGGATGGGATCAGCATGACACAAAAGCTGGCGAAAATTAAGTAGCCAGTTCAACAGGAGGGTAAAGACAGATACAGGAAACAGAGAAATGACAGAAATCAGAGCTGTGGCATCAAAGCCGTTGTCTAGGTTACCAAAGGCAGAAACAAACAGAAGGTTCGGTTGTATGGATGGTAACCAAAGACAAGTTTATTGAATTAACCTGGATAACCACTGTCACCTGACTCCTCTCCCCCCCCCCCATTAAATTAATGTATACACTTACCGCACTTAAGCTCATGGTATTCGTTTCATCTTTTGTGTCTCACAAAGGAAAAGTTCTCTCCCTGATATTTGCCCTTCCAGGATTTTTATTAATTTTTTAGTAACTATTTATCCAATCCCAGTTGCTGTGGCAACATGCTCGGGGGTGGGGGGGGGGCAAACGCATAGAATATTCGAGACTATTCTGACTCATTTAGGGGGGGCTCCCTAGCCAGGACAGCCAAGGGCCCCCAGCGAAGTTAATTCGTTAATGTGATGCCTATCCTGAGAAACATGGAGCGCAATTCAGGTCAAGACATTACGGCACATTAAATTATCTATGTAGCAGATGGTTGTACCACTTACTTGCATGCTATATAAAACAAGGTTTGAAAATTGCACAGGGCAATGGGCCCTCTGGGAGTGGGGACGTCCACGTGTTTGCCAGTAATTCATCACCTGCGCAGTCAACATCGCATTTTTGTGATAATAAAATTTCTGCAGACCACATCTGGAGTGAGCTTTTCGTATTTGCATATTCCACATAGCGGGTTATTGCATCATCTGAGGTATGCGAGGATTTCTAACTTGTGCAGTCCAACACAAACATGCACCTCCTCCTGGAATCAGATACCTACTGATTTTCCATTGACACATGCAGGTCAAGGGGCGGCATGGTGGTGCAGTGGTTAGCACTGTCGCCTCACACCTCTGGGACCCGGGTTCGAATCCCCACCTG
>JAODJX010000129.1:4803848-4817423 GCA_026776945.1 Isichthys henryi | reverse complement strand
CCCCCCCCCCCCCCCCCCCCCCCCCCCCCCCAAAAGCCCCATTTGATTGCAATCATTATCTTTATGAGTGAAACCCCTTTCAGCAATAATCTGTTCTGAATATTGCAATTAACAGTCACCCAAGGGAATAACTTTCGGTTGAGCGTTTTTGGGGGGGGGGGATCTCCACCCTTTTAAGGGGGTCCAGGGGGTTATATTGGCTGGTTTTGATTATGAGGGGGGTTATAACCCCCATCTCCCCCATAATTTACACCCATACAGTCACTATGTGGTCATGTTCACTTATCTACTGTCTTTCAAATGTCAGCCACTCTCTAACTTGCCATTGACAAAATAAAATAGGCCTAACAATTATTATCTAGTCCAGGAAATCAGTTTTTCAGTCTTGCATCTACCCAGTGTTACTCCTATTTTGACTTTGTCCCATGGAACATTAAATGAAATTCTAGAGAACAAAATCGCTGTGTCCATTGGTTGTATGCATCAGAAAAGCATAATTTACTCCATGCTCTACATTTCATAAAATATTTTAACCTGCTTCATGTTCAAGACTGCAGCTTGCTGTCCGTCTGAAGGCTTGAAAGACCACCCAAAGCTAGCTGGCTACAGAACATTCACGGCACAGACAAAATAGTTCAATGTCATCATGACCCACCAAATAAATAAGGCCATCTGTTGATGTCTTATGCTATGACTTACAATGTAAAAAAACATTAATAAAAATGTTCTATCCGATGTCATGAGGTTCACTTCAACAATTACATAAAAAGACTGCTGAACACATAGTCTAACTTTTACTCAGACTGTAGTTTAATAACAGAAAATCATAGAAGCCGCTACTTAAACCATAATAATAACACTGGCTGAGTTTTGTTAAAATGGGACACTTTCTGAAAATTTGCTTTCTGGAAAAATCATCTTAATGTCTTCAATCCCAACTTGATATCATCCTATAAATACATTAATGGCCCTTGAACACTATAGAGAAGGGAAAATAAAATATCATTAAACACATATTTTAACTGCAAAGTTTAACTTTCCCATTTTCCCAGGTGTGCCATTTTCAAAATACTCACCCTATAAGGAACCCATCCTGTTTCAGATTAACATTAACCATCAGTAACAATTAGTTCACTTACCTATTATTTTAAACTATTGAAGATAATCATCTGGCTATTTAACTGAATAGGGATTAAACAATTTCGGTTAATAATGTGTTTTTAAAGTAACTTCGTAAACTTTATTTAACTTAGCAAATTTCGTGTTGGCTTCATAGCCAGTTAAGCTAAGAATTAATTTTTCCATGATTGAAAAGATCAGTTACATATGTGTGTTAATGACAATCAGTTCGCATATGTGGAGTTTCACAGTAGCGAGAGAGAAAAAAAATCACAAACCACATGGAGTTTCAAACAGACGTAGCCTACTAGTCTGAGCAGTAAGTAGCCAGATAAATACAGAAATACTTTAATCGGTTAATGCCACTGCAAGCCGTCAATGCCTGACTTCTGAAAAATAGAAAATTACCTTGGAAGAAATTTCTTTTCAGTGAGTTTTTCTTAATAGCATTAAGGGATTAATATTGTTATTATTTCAAAATTCTCTGGTTCCAAAATTTACGGGATTATGTGATACTCGACTGGTTTCCTATTATACCTATAGAATAAATGATGAATGAACGGCAGTCTGCGGCAAACGGGCAAATGGGAGTAAGGCTCTTCTGAAAGAAGATGACTTTTGTTTGCTCTAATACGAGGTTTAGTGCTTCCCTGAAGTGAAAAGATAACACTTACTTGTTTATGGCATCCATTCTAGACGAGTAAATTACCAACAACAATTACTCGCCGAGGCCCATAGTGGGGGGTCTCAATTCACATGCTAAAACTTCGCAACTACGATATTCTAATTAATGACGTAGAAAATCCCGTTGGTTTTAAGAACTAGATGTTGTGAAAGCCTTCTGTTTTATTACAGCTGGAGCGGCTATAAAGTACTCGTCTTATTTTATACCTGGTTAAGATAAGCGTTTGTCGTCCTTATATTGATCGGCATGTCTTCCACTGCCGTTCAGCCGGTGGAGAGGAAGACTCCGTTTACCATTGAACGAATTTTGGGATTAGACCTAAAGGAACAAAGTACTGTACCTGTAAAGCCGCATAGACCATGGATAGGTAGGCGGAAACGTTTTACTCACGTCCTTTCTTTTCATTACAACGTCAACGGGTTTTAAGATGTTTGCTGTGTATCTGAAAATGAAGCGTTTTTTTTAATGGCATGGTCTTCGGTGCTTATAATATGGATACTGTGTTTTTTAGATGCATGCAACAATTTGGTCGGATCCGAATTGCAGTTTACACAGGAGACGAAATGCAAACAAGATTCATGCGATCGACTCGCTTCAGATTCATACAAGAGAACCTTGAACTGGTATATCGGCCGCAGACCCCGAACCGCATTTACCGGTGCACAGGTAAGGACTTATAGATGTTCTGTAGATTTTGCTTTTTTGACAGAAATACAACCTGGGGTTTATTGGCGAGTGAGGGTAACTTTTATGTTTCTCCCCAGATTGAGATCCTGGAAAGCATATTTCAAGTCAATTCCTACCCTGGCATAGATTTGAGAGAGGAGCTGGCCACGAGACTGGAACTAGAGGAGGACAGGATCCAGGTAAATGGCTAAATCTCTGTTTTGGATTAGCAGCATTATTTAGAGTCCCATTAAACATTTGGTTATACTGGATATTCATATAACACTTAAGGCATATGCATAACCCCTGGAATGGAATGTGTGTGAGGAGGGAGGGAGGGAGGGAGAGAGAGAGAATTGTGTTTTCATAATTTCATGAGGATATACGGTATATTTCAATTTTTTGTGGTTCCTTGAAACTTAAAGGACGTTTCTGCCTCCTTTCTCAGATCTGGTTTCAGAACCGGCGGGCAAAGCTGAAGCGATCCCACAGGGAATCCCAGTTCCTGATGGTGAAAAGAGCCTTCTCCGATCTCCACGGCTAGGCAGGACACTAGTGTTGCAGTGTTTCCTCACAGACTCAATATCAGAGATGCACATTCACATACAGTCCTCTCTGACATCCAGCTAGTCGCTGCTGGCCCCAGAATTCCACTCTCTTTGTACAGTCTTAACCAGGGGTCTCTAACATCAGTCCTGCAGAAAACCAGCCCTGTACAGATTAGTTCTTTGACTGTTCCACCACACCTGATACAACTTCTCTGCTAATTACCACCCATTTCTTGAGTTAAAGCAGGTGTGTTAAATGAGGGGAAACCCAAAAATGTGCGGGGTTGGGACTCTGGTTTGAATGTTTGTGTGTATATACAGATGTATTCCTTTTTATTTGAAAATGTCTCTGTATTATATGAATGCCTAAATTGTTTCAGCATGTTTGTAGATAAGCCAACAATTATAGTAAGTTGAAAGAATCTCTGGTCTTAGTTTACCTGAAGTGGTTTTCTGTTCCTCTTTATGGTGGGAGGGGTCAGGAATCAGTCAGCATGTACTGGAGCTAAACACACAAGCAGGTAGACCAGTCTATTGTCATCTATAGTGTGGGTTTTACTGGTCAGTGCTTTAATTGGTCTCCATGACTCCAATACTGGGATAAGTCCCACTCAGGTCTTGCTTATTGTGAAACAAATGCCTCCCTTACAAAAGTAATTTGTCTTAATGCTACAGTTACAGCAACTTAATGCAGGAGACAAAGCATTGGTAGAAATAAGTAGTTAATTTAATTTACAACCGTATTCAAGGCTTATTCAAAACCATTTAGGGATTTAGATAATCTTCTTATATGTAAATTAATCCAATGCACAAATAGTATCTTGAGTAAATGAAAATAAACGATTTGTTTTTAAAGGTGCTTTAAGACTGAATATTAAGCAAAATCAATAGTCCCGTTTCATAAAATCTGACTTCACACGACGTACTGTCGTGTCAAAGCAGACTTTGATGACTGTATTTTACTGGAGGAAATGGCCAGTAGTTTCTTTTTAATAGCGGAGTTTTATCAGTAAGATCTCATTAATAATTAGCAATAGTATTAAGGCATCTATATGTAAAGAATGGGCTTAACGAATGAATAATTCTCTTTGTATTGTATATAATTATAAATATGTATCAGTACTACGTAAATATGAATTATGTCTGTGAGTACGTTATCAATGAAAAGCATGCAGCGATCGCTTTTCCTTATCTAGTGGTCTAAAAATCCCTCAAAACAACTGGAGTTGAGCATTAGCATTTCACCTCGATTTACCATACTGACTATCTTAGTTGCTATGTCTGCAGTGAAAGATGGGAGATAAATGACATTATTCCGTGTATAATTAGAAGCTTCTTTTTTCATTTTTCATAAGAAAGGAAACAGTGCCCTCTAATGTTTTAATATGCGGATATACATGGGTTTTCATCGCATGTCAAATGTACCTTCCTAAACCACACAAGATAGAGGAACCATGTAGTCTTACTGCATTATTTCAATCACCAAGCTTTATAACACTTTCTGTAAACCAACTCGTACATCAGTCATTTTTTTTCTTAAAAATTATGTTAATGCGGTAGAATTCATTTTTCCACTTTTGTAGTGGGAGTTGCACATGGTGAACATATACAGCCATTTTAGACTTACTTAGAGCTGACGTGACAACATGAACAGACGTGACTTATAATTATGACATGATTTGAAAGTAGTGTATTAACAGAACCATTGTACGCCATTTATTTTCAGTTTTGGGAGGATTATTTGGTTACCCATAGCCCCATCTGGTGGTCTCCTCAAGTCGGGCAAAAAGGCATATTTGTGGGAACCAAACGTTGGGAGATGGTGGGTTGATTTACATGCTTTACCTGGCCAGTTTCATGGTGTTCCATATTGTAATAACCTGTTTTCTGGAACCCTTAAGGAGCTCAACCCAGACCAATTCAATTTTGTTCCAGTTGTGTTCCTGTCACTCAAGGGCCATTGGAATCATCCTAACCCCCCTCCTCACAGACATGCAAAGACATTACAATGACGAGTCTGCTTTATTTGTGTATTCTTTTACACAAAAGTAAAAATAAAGGATTTACATTAGTTAAATTGTCTTTGTTGATATTATTAATTTTGAATTTGTGTTAATGCAGTTCTTCATGTCAGGGGAGGGTGAGTAGGTAGGCTCCTTGGAGTATTTTTGCCTAGGGTCATAGAAGACACTAATTTTTGTGACAGCTGAATGCACATAAATAATATCTGAGAAGTATAGTTCATGTAATTCTAACAGAGGAATCAAATAATCAAATAAAGTTAGTACAGGCCGATTCAGTGGAGCGAAACGCGGCACCATTTCAGTGGTGTCACATAACTCTCCGGGGGTCTCCAGATAACAGTGCATTAGGATTTGAGGTTTTCTTTCCCTTGTCGAGATGTATGTTTTCATTTTACCTTTTTATGCGGCATTTGGTAGATATTCTTTACGAAAGTTTAAATGTTCGGTATTATCCAATTTCATATGATTCCGTGATTAAAATCTTCTAAGTGTTTTCTGATGGAACTTAACAAATACCCCAGGATATAAGTCCTTTAGTTATAACTAAAAGGTATTTATAAATTGAATATATTATGCAAAAAAATATGAATATCAACAAATGAATAATGATAGGTGAATACTAATAGGTGGTGCAATACATTTTGCATAAAACCACATACTCTGTCGTTAAATAATGTGATGTTGAAAGAAGTCCTGGTCATCTTTTCTTTACGTCTTTGTGTTTGAGTTAAATTCTTAATTTTCTTAAAGGGTATTTTACGTAAAATTTATTGTATGGAACCTGGAAGAATTTTTTTTTTTCTGGGGTCGAAGTAAGTTTTGTTTTCATGCTTTCCTTTGAGAAGCCCGGTATAGCAGATTATATATTTATTTTTGCGATTCATTTGTGAATAAATTACATAGCTGCCTCTTTCTCCTTGCAATACTACACATTAATATAGCTTTTAGAAGCTTAAGCTTAGCCTTAAGCAATTCTCAGTCCCCAATAAATGCCACAAATGAGTTTGCCCAGTAATGTTTCACTGGGTCAACCGTACTACCAGAAAATCTATAAAGAAGAGAAATGCGCCGATTAAGTTAAAATTATTGTTGTTTGTCATAACTTGTGTTCTTAAAAATGTGTACAGAAAGACTATCTTGTCCAGCCTTGATTTTAATTTCGCATTTACTTTTGCAGATGCATGGTACAGACAAATATATCGAGCAACAGCACAGACATGTACAAGTAAATGGATCTTCTGTAATGGAGAATACTCCAATAGTAAATGTAGCTATTGTCATGAACGGAGCGGAGTGATCACCTTGAGGAATTCACAATAACAGGCAGATTTTCTGTGGACGCTAATCCCGATTTCCCCAGCAGTCAGCTCCCCATTGTCTGTGGCTGTCAGAAGGACCTGATCTGCTCTCCAGACTCAACCCCGACTTTGGGGACCTCCAGTCAGTCCACATTTTTGCTCCCTCCTTGCTCCCTGCCAGACAGTCCTACCTGCAGCTGTCTGGAGGTCCGCAAGGACCAGGTTGAGAGATACTGCCCTATAGCCATGAGTTAAGCATCACAATCTTTGGGGGTCTTAAATGTAACGATTGACTGCCCCCTCATTCTCTATGTAGAGGAGATGGGCACTTTGTAGCAGAAGGGGTGAACTTGTAGACATGTAAGTGGGTGTTGCTAGAATGTACCTTAATCTCGGGGTGGACATGCGTTGAATTACCCTCTCATCTTTGCTGGACCAGACTCCAAGTGAATTCATGTTTTCTCATGCGTTCACTCCTGCTTTACCTTATTAAGGGGCATTACAGGCTAAGAGCAATAGTTGTAATAGAATCCATTCATGATTAGTGTATAGAAAATCTTTCCAGTAGGATTGTCTTAATAGCATTAAGGGATTAGTTAAAAAACATTTATTAAACTTTCTTCTAAACTAAAGCCCAGCTAAATGGGATTATGTAATACATCACCGATTTCTCATTGTGCTGATGTCTGCACTGCATAGAATGAAAGTATTTATATTCTGGGCCAAATGGGAGGGGATCGTTTACAGAATGTTTTCAGTGGCTTCTGTGCTCCTGCAAGATAAGAGAGAATCCACAAGTCAGTCTGGCACAGTACAGGTAAGTGGAACTGAGTTAATATAATGCATTTAATTGCCAAGCTAATAGTTTCTTACAAACTATTTCATGCATTTGCATAACATAATATTTCAGATGAAGTCATTAAATTCAAGGACCTCCTCAAATAGACCCATTTTAGGATTGGAACTGCATTGTATTCTTGTAATTTCTTTTAACTGTCCTGTTTTTTTTTCTTGCTGCATTTAAATATTTTATTAATGATACTCTAATCTGTTTTTCCCTTTTAGTTTTTTTAATTTAAACTTTTATTACTTTTATCTTGTATGGCCGTTTTTTCCTTTATTATATAATAATTTTGCATTACCTTTTTGCAATATGTCAGCCGTGTCTCTAATCACTTATTCTGTTCGCCTGTTTGTTTTTATTTGGTGTTTCTTGACTTTTATGCTATATGTAAATCAATTTGAGCTTCACTTCATGTAAGATAGGTGTAGCCGATTTCACTCTGCGTCGTGTAATTTTAGTTGAGCACCAATGACGGGACGACACCAACAGATAACTCAAACAGATGTATTTCTGCACAGAAAACAAATACAGACACAGATCTGTATCCCTCCTTTCTGTACCTCTCGCCGTCATGGCACATTTCAAAAAGAGTATTATATTACATACCTGCACAGAAAACAAATACAGACACAGATCTGTATCCCTCCTTTCTGTACCTATGTAACAACATATCTAACATTAGTGGAACCCCAAACACCTGGTCACATACACATAATTAATTAACTTTTGAAGATGGAATATCGCGCGCAGACCATACACACCTCTCGCCGTCATGGCACATTTCAAAAAGAGGGTGAAATAGGGGTTCCGCTCCACTAAATCAGGGGCGCGGACTATCCCACAACAATCGGAGGGGAATTTTTACAAAAACTTCCAAAAATAATTCCCAATAAACATTAATTAGGCGACATAAGAAAACACATACGTCTTCCACTTAGCCAAAATAACAACAAAACATGTTCTTATGCAAAAACAAATAATCAAACAGGTAAATAAACAACCAAAATCTCCCCCCCCCCCCCTTTACTGTAATCCCCAATGATCCACTCTGCCGGCCAGGTAAGTGTGGTGTGATCCACAAGGACAGAATCCCATAATTAATCATAAAAAAAATAATAATGAAATACAAACCTTAACGTACATTTTAAACAGTTTTCAATACAAATCTAGTGTAACCAAAATAGCCTGGTACATATAGACAGACTGCAGCTCCATGTTAAACTACGACAGAAAAATAGGGGCTGCTTGGGCTGAATCTTGTTTTACTTTTTTATTCACACATATGCCCATAAATACGTTTTTATCGCAGGTCTATTTTAGCAGCGAATGTGAGTGAAACGCTCGCGCTTACTTTGTATACTGGTTCCGCTCTGTGGACCGGATGCATAGACAGGGTGCTTTCTGTTGAGATGTTGAATCACTGACGTTGTGCTACTGTGGTAAACTAATTCGGTTTTTACAATGGACACATTGTACAGTATTTTCGCTTTTCTTTTGTTTGAAATGGACCCAAACTTTAGACATTTTTCGTATTTTTCTCTGACTTTCCTCACTATTTTCCCTGTCTTCCTCCGTCGCGTCATCAAATCAAACCTGCTACACGTAATGCAGAATAAGCACACTCTGCGACAGTAATAATCCTCCGAGTGAAACACGCTGATCACTAAGAAGTACATAATCGTACCGATTACACAAAGCATCGAAGCAAAGAATTTGCATCGAGGATCTTTTGTAATCGAGTTATTCGATGAATCGTTGCAGCCCTAATTTGTTGTAAAAATCAGGTATTTATCCTGCAGTTTTATATAGTGAAGAAGTTTCACCTTCTTTGCTTGAGCAATTTCCGAAATACACGCCGTGTGGTAAAATCCCGCTATGGAAGACTGTGATCACTTATCTAACGTGTGTCATATCCATCACTGTGGACTTTACAAATTAGCACAAAATGAATAACATTTAACTTAAAATTGAATTTGAGTTACATAAATCTGTTAAGTGCGAAGCATTAAAGACGAAATATAAAGTATTCATTATATAGTTTATACGTGACAAAAAATAGTTTTAACGAATAATTACATTTTATAACCGAAATAAATATGTGAAAATATATTACTTCTACCTTTAATCCACAAACGAGGCGGAATTCGCTTGAAGTTTAACTACAAGAAACGCAGCAAAATATAGGTGCAGCCTCGCGAAGCCGCAAGTCCATATTTGACATCGGAGAAATTCTTTGAAAAAGACTTTATGGTCGTAACTACGGAAGTACTTCCGGTTCATAATTCTTGCTTGTCAGATGAGCAAGGACTTTCGGCAGAGTGCGAAACTCCCGCTACATTGACAACTGTGCCGGTAAACCACGTCCTGGTCACTAACTGTAGGAAGATTCTGCCTCACGGTAAGGCGTATATGGGGAATGGGTTCGTTGCTGTGACTGCTAATTTAGCTAGTTAGTTTCGCATTTTGCCGGGAGTCCTTTAGTTACGGAAAACATGCTTATATGTAGGCACTTGAGAATTCCCCGATCAGCGGCGGCCATTTTCTCCATGGTCACCTGTGTGCGGTATATCGCAGACTCACTTTGAGCTAGCATAAAAATACGGCATTTTCATTGACTTGCAGGTGATATTCCTGGGGAATTCTGTGATATGACGTAGGAAAAACCCCATATTCTAGCCTCATTTTTGAAATTTTCATGTTTGTCAGAGTTTCACGAAGTTACGACGTTTTCCGCATTTTGTTCGATTTGGACCCCTTTGAATATACCCAACTGGACTTCAGGATACATTAAAAAGTATGTAGGATGTTACAATATGTTGTTATTTAACATTCTGCGAAGTTTTGTGTCAGTCTGAAGTGAAGAACTTGTGATTTGATAAGCCGGTTTGCGGGATGTGCATGACGCCGTTTTGTTCTAGCCATTACCCGATAGTGGAAAGTTTGTCCCAAAAGTCACCAAAATAAAGTACTCTAACTGTGTAAAAATGTGGAATTTGAAGTTCATTCAGTTTTTTAAACATCTATAGATTTTCTGAAAGGAACTGTCATGATCGGCTGTTAATGAGGGTTAGGGTTAGATCACAGACTTTTTTTTATTGTCTTGACTCATTATCCATCAAGACAAAAGAGACATTAATTGCAACTTCAGTTTCGATTATCTTGGGGCTCGGTAGGTCACTTTTTACAAATCATCATTTTGTTCGGGAGCTTCACCTCTATCTTGTGGAAGCATTGAAATTATCATTGCAAGTATTTGAAAAAAATGTCCCAGTGCCTATTATATGTTTGCAGAAGTGAGTAGAGTAGTCAAATTCTGTACTCGAGTAAAATGAATGTTACTTCAATATTATAACAACTGAAGTTGTCGTAAAAGTACTCAACAATCTCTCTACTTTAGTGAGAGTAAAAGAGCATCTAGAAAAAGACTACTGGAGTAGCGAGTTGGTTTACAAAATTAGAATTATTTATACAACATATACAGTTGCGGGATTTTCCAGTAAACAGCACTGACAATTAAAGAACCAAATCTAAAATTAAAAATATGCTTTCCAAATTAAAAAAAAAAATCATATGTGCAAATAAAAGACCATATGGTGTGTTTGATTAGTCAGAACTCGGATGAAAATGTCACGAAAAACGCCACTCCCTCTCGGAAACACGTCTCTTTTATGACGTAGATGTCGGAATTCCTGGTGTGCTCGTTTGTTGTGTTTGATTATCTCTCGGAACTCGGAAATTGCTAGTTGAGTGACATCACGTCTGACAATCTCCCGTTCGTGCTACACATCGCGGAACAAACATCCCAGCAAACAAACGGTTTTGGTTAGGCGAACGTTCGCTGAGCGGTGCGGAAATGTTCCCAAGATCACTTAAGCGAACATTCCACTAACGTAATTCAGGAAAGTTTTCTTAATGTTCCCTTGAACGTTCATTTTTGAGAAACTGAGATCTCCTTGACCTTTTAAGATCTCCTTGACCTTTAAAGACAGAAATGATTTTTGTAAGTATTTTATTGTAAATATTTGTGCAAAGACCCACACAACATTTAAAGTAGGTTTGCATGATAAGGTTTACATTTTTACATATTTACATATATTAGATAAGTATATGAATCAATAAAGAATTACTTGTTAAAATGTGCGTGTGTGCACGCTAAACATTTACCTTCAGAAATGCTGTCTCATATTTTTTCTCCATCAAGTGGGTGAAATGGGTTCTGGGTGTGAGTGTATTCTGGGTTGAACTGGTAAATAATTTCTTGAAGCCCTTCACCATCAACCACAGAGAGAGGTCTCATGTCTATTATCAACATTTTTAGTATTGACGCACTAGAGCGTGGTGTATTGGTGCTCTCTATTGGAAAGTGATAGTATTGCACAGGTAGAAAGGAAGGAAAATGTCTCGCTCTGTTTAAAAATTATCAACAGTCAAATTCGTCGGCGACTATTTTTATTGTTGATTTTTGTCTACAATGTCGAATAATCATTGCACCCCTAATGGTGAGAGAGGGCATCTGGCAAGGACATCAAATCTAGGTGAACAACCATGTTTAAGCCTTATAGAGCAGTTTGCAGTATTGTAGAGGGTTTTTAAGGCACTACAGAAGTAGTCACCTAATCCGAATTTCCTGAATGAATGATAAAGAAAATTGTACTCTACACTGTCAAAGGCTTTGCAGAAATCTAGAGAAAAAATAAAACTCTTCAGAAATGAAGTGTGAGTAATCAATAAGGTCAAAACCAGCCTAATATTGTCAGAGATATGCCTGTTGGGCATGAACTCCAATTGGGCCTCATCGATAGCTGATGCTAGTATGACTGTAATTCTTTTGGCAAAGATGAGGGCCAGTATTTTGTAATCGTTGTTTAGCAAACAAATAGGGCACCAGTTATCAATCAGAAGTACATCTTTATGAGGTTTTGGAATGAGTGTTAATAAACCCTGAGTCATATTCCACTGACTGACAAGCGACACAGGAATGTCGAACAAAATTTTGTCTTTCCGATGGGAAGTGACGTTTTTCGTGATGTTTCTATCCGAGTTCCGACTCGGAGAGAGAGAATCGAATGCAGCGATATACCTTTTTTGATACTCAAAAAGAAAACACGGGAAAACCACATAATGGATAATCATTGTGGAGGTTTCATTGGCTGACAGCCTGTGCGGATATGAACTACATGTGGAAGACGGGGCTAGCAGGCGGAAGATGGATGTGACTCTTCTCAGTGTAGAGAATAATAAACAGTCAAGGAAAACTGTCCTTAGCCATAAGTACCATTACAGTGTCAGAATGGTAAGTGGTTCTTTGTATAAATAAATGTGGGTTTCATTAGTCATTTTTCTCTTGACGATCTTAGATTTTAGAACCAACGTCTTTCTGAAGAAAATTTTAATATGTTGCCCAAAGTTAGGAATATTCCGTTATTTGTATTGCCTGCTTACATATATATACACTCTAATTGATTAGAATTTCCTGTTCTGTTTAAATACAAAATACCGTGCTGGGTAAAAAAAAATCGGTTAGCCTTGCATGTATGCGAGTTTTATTTTATTGACAGTAGTGGTTGTATTTTGTGTAGCATCATCTGAATTTGTTACTATAATTGCTGTTGCTAAATGAAGAAAATCGTTCCCTACCACATGTCAAAGGATGAAAGTGGACTGCAAGATGCATTTGCGCTGCAGTTTAATGCTCTTATACTGTTGTCCAATGAAATCGATCTCTAGTGTGGTTTCAATGTAAGTCAGCTGTAGTCAGCTGTTTTCCCCCAAAAAGTTACCTGATTAAGTGTACCTCGTCCCTACCTACCTCTGCATATTTAATATTCTATTGCACATTACAGGTGAGAATGTAAATTTGGAAGATGGAAAAGGCTTCGGGCATGAGTTTGTCAGATGAGGTAAGATAATTGGGGAAGAACTGGCAGCTAAATCCGAGGACAGCCTGTTATATCTGACATAGCCAGTGGGTGCAGTGGCTTTTCAGTGTTGTTGTGCCTTCTCTGTAAAGCATGAAGGAGCCTGATGGAGAGCCCTATCCCCATGCAGGAGGATTATGCAGATATCTGGGCCTATTTCTCCAAGGCTGAATGGGTTGGGCTGCAGAGATGTGAGAAGGTGCACTACAGGAACATGAAGAGGAACCACCAGGCCATGTTGGATATGGGTAGGCTTTGGGCTCCGGGATTAGAGTTGGATGAGTTCCAAGACTGCAATGAGAGCCTTTATTAGTCCCACAGGTGGGAAATTTGCATAGTCCGCAACTGTGTTTTGTCTAGGGCTGAATTCCACCACCCCAATGTTCATGAGAAGCCGCCGATCCAGTGGGGTGATGGCGGAGAGGTTGGGCGGCGACAAATGCAGCAATTCAGAGGAGTGGACGTCTCACCTT
>JAODJX010000129.1:4782302-4798470 GCA_026776945.1 Isichthys henryi | reverse complement strand
CCTGGGTTGTTCCCTGCCTCGTGTCCATTGCTTCCGGGATAGGCTCCAGACCCCCCGCGACCCAGTAGGATAAGCGGTTTGGAAAATGGATGGATGGAGTTGGTCAGCGGTACTATATCATACAGGGAGGCACTGGCTTGAATCTTCTCCCACACAGGAGCACTGTGTCTCTAAGCCTACCTCTTAAAAACTGATTTTTTTCCTGGGAGCACCTGGTAAAACAACCCCACTCATGAGCTGAGGCACCCAAAAGCACCACAGCCTTTGACAGTGCAGAATTCCCACCGATGCCTCAGGCTAAATGTGTTGCACCCTTACATTACGAATTCCTAGTCCCTTAGATGCAAAAATCCAACATACATTTTAATTACAGTGTAAATGGCACTGGAAATACCAGGCGAAGTAACTTAGTTGACATAATTAAGAACAGTGGTTTACTGGGGGAAAAAACACCCTCAGGAATCCAGCCTTTGAAATCTACAAGAACATATTAATACACAGAACCACGAGAGCAAAGAATGTAGTTATTATATGAATTTGTTTAGGTTATGGGGAAATGCGAACTAATCATTCTTCAGATACTTTACAAGTACCAGTTAGAAAATGCATCAATGTACATGTTACAGACCTGCTTTATAATTTATAAAATGTGGCAATTTATTATTACTGGTGACCTCGAAAGTGTTAAATCTGTAATAAAGCTGATTCGGTTTTTCTGGCCTAGGTTTGAAAAGCCAATAAAATACCTACAAGCAGATTATACGGTGAGAGTAAAATAGTTCCCTGTTTCATTTCGCTACCAGCTGAATGAAAGCACCCATTAATATCCAAGTTTCTAAGCTTCTAGTCTATAACCGTATCATCTTTTCGCATAGCTGCCCAGCGGGCTACAGACCGTAACTCTACACTGGCTCTGACCCGCATGGCATTGACTGAAGGAACAGAGGCTCTTCCAAGCTTTGTTTTAAGTACTGGGCGTTTCCAGAAAGGGAAAAACCTGAGAGCGTGACATGCGCGGTCTCCTGCAACCTGGAGGGTTTCTTTGCAATAAATAAAACAAAATCAAAGTTTACAGCTCCAGAAGAACAATTAGTACCATGCAAATTAGACGCAAAATAGTTAAAAAAATAAAAATAAAAAAAAAGAATATATAGATAGATCTTGGTTTTAATATTTCAAGAACAGAGGAAGGACTTAGGAGGTCAGCCACAGCGGCACCTCGCGGCCATAACGCACACACGGGATAACAGTATTAGTCAAAGCGAGCGGGGTCTCACACTGGATTAGCCCGTCTTCATGGACGGAGGAGGGATGGCTCCGCCGGGGAAGCTAGTCTCTTTACTCACAACTTTGTTTGTAATTCAACTTTTGAGCCTATATATAGCAACGCTGGCTAGTACCTCAAAAAAATGGAACACAGACAAATGCAACCTAAAGGTAAAGCAATGATCAGTGCCTTTTTCATGCGTGACTTCGGCGAAAAACTAAGTGCGTGTTCGCGTTGGTCGTCTCGTATTGCGGCGGTGTGAAACATTTGTTTGGAATGGTGTAATGCTTTTCCCCCCAAAGTGTTTCATCAGGTTTAGGACTTGTTGAAACTGTGGCAAAGTTAATCGGGGCAGGTGGGAACCTAATAATTGTTACAGGGTATTTAAAGTATTTTGGATTTAATCCTTTACTTTAGCTGATGTCTTTTAACTTGCTGATCGAGTGGTTAATATACCTGTTGTTAATTACTGCCCACGGGACACTGCTGCTAAACAGAACTCGAGCATCTGATTCTTTTACTCCTGGCTGTATTGTCTTTGGGAAAGAAATGTACATTTGAGCTGCATCTCTATGGGAATTTCATTACATGCATGCAGCAGAGCATGCTTTGGGTAGGAGACCCTTGTTTTGTTGGGGATTAGGCTCCGATTAATGTATGGAAAAAGTCATTCAGCGGGATCTATTGTGTGGACGATTTGCTTGACCTGACCCGGCTTGTTGGGTTCCGCTGGGAACCCGCAGGTCTTTTGTCATATTATGTCCATTGAGGGTCACTCCGGGAAACCTCGTTTAAGTTAACGACGAGTCCAGGATTTCCCAGTTTTAGTTGCAAATCACATAACAATAAAAATAATATTTGATGTCAAATGGCCAGTTGTGATTGTTTATTGGAATATAAATTAGCAGCACTTTTCGCTTTTAGAGACTACATTTATTCAGATATTACTTATCCGTGTCAGGCGTTTTCCTCTTCATTTTGAAGAAAACGTCCCCCTTTATCTAGAACAAACGTGCCTTTCAAAATATTTGTCATAATGTATTTAGTGGGGGGGATTGCCACATTCGGGGAGATTTTTTTCTCGTGCCCCGTTAGTTTGTGAATGTGAATGACGGGCTATTTAGTGAGTGATTGCCCCGTAATACATTGTCTGTCCGGGGAGAGGGCCGCCTTTGAAGTGATTTCCCATAGGAAGCGAGGGGACTGTTTGCTCTATTAAAATGCTTCGGTATTTCCTCTCCGAAACCACAGGCCACTTCCCCCCTCCCCCCCGGCCACTTCAAACGCGGCCGGACGCTGGGCTTTCAGTCCGTCGGTCGCTAAAAGAAACACTTCAACATCACAGGTGCCACGTCCATTCTTTAAACGCCACCAAATGCATTAAATAATACAGCCCTGTCGTACCGTGTCTAACCACAGCCCCCCACCTGAAATTCTTTATTCTCAGCCCCATCTGTTTCCATTAGTCTTGTTTGTTGTTTGTTCGTCTTCACACTTATTTTGACTAGTGACGATTTTATGTGGGTTTTTTTTTTTGCTTCTGTATTATGAACTTTATTAGTAGTTTGTCCATTTACTTAACTCTCCAAAACCAATTTTGTTTGTTTGTTTTTTTTGTAATTTGTATTCTGGTACGGTGTGGCGTTGCCGAAAAAGTGCACTGGAAGGACTTTGGATCTCACCCAATAATAATGATAACAGACAAACATGTGTAAATGAGTCTTATGTGAGGTTTATGAAGTGTCATGCTCAGCTCCTAGTTCTTTGCTAATAGGCCTTTCCGTAAGTAAGACTTGGAGCCGTCGCCCGGTCCTTGTGAGTGAATCGCGGACTTGTGTACACTTACATTTAGTGATTTTGACAATGACTCGCCACAGCCACGCTGTGGTAAAAGGCAGTTGTAGATTTCTTCTCTTTCGGATATTGCTTTTCCATCTCGGCTGTCCACGAGAGGTCTGGTACATTGTGGTCTGTTTTATATTTGCCTCCAAGACCAATTTGAAGGCCGTGGAAATTCACCCATGTTTGCTTTTGTCGAAACTTTACAACCGCGTAAAAGTGGCGACCTCCTGCAGTGCTGAATCCTTTCACAGATACTCCAGTGATGCCTCTTGGCCATAAGGTGGACAGTTGGGACCGGTGAATAGCAGAAAAACATACCTACATGTTGGCTGCTTGTATAAGACGAACATCTTGATCAGCACGATCTATGGCTGATATACACTTTTACGTAGTACTTTTATTCTCCAGCTGCTTCTGTTAAAGGGTTCCTGCACGTTTCTGTATATTTTTGAAATTCTCTGTATACAAGGTACTTTTCGTATTCGTAAATAGCTTAAATGTCGCATTTTTAAAAATGGTTCACCTCAAATCAGATCCTTGTTCGTCTAAAGATCTAACTTCAACACAGTGAGCTGGAAACCACAGGCCTGCAGAATCGGGTTTAATTCTAACGCGAAATGCTAACTTAGCCATCTGCTCATACCTTCCCCTTGGGGTGTCCATTTTGAGCAACTTTATTCTCTGTGGTTCATATGAGACTGTTTTGCCTTTTGTCTTTTTTAAGGAAAGGAAGCCATTTTCTGTATGTCAGATTGTTTGCTCAACAGTAGAATTTGTTTGCGTCATTAGTAGCTACAGAAAAAGGGCGGCATTTGTTGTTATAGAATAAAAATCTCTCTGGTCACCAGGGTGAGTGCCTGGGGGTCTAAATGTAATCAAAACACAGGCCAGACCACTAATCAAGAATTACTACCCCTTTTTGATTAGGCTTCCTCTCAGCTAGTACCAAATTACCAAGAAGTCCTCATTACCAGTTTTAAGTTGTGGGGAAAATTAGTGGAAGCAATTAAAGTTTTAGTTTAACCCGAGCTAGGAAATCCATCACCTGATACATTTGTGACATTTAAAATGGCATGAAATCCTGGTTTTTATTCTATGTCAGTTCAACTACAGAGCCAGTTACGGTGAAGTTAAGTGCTGTTTTTTTTCCAGGCTAGACATTCTGTCTTTGCAAGCTTGCTTTGTTTATTGTAAATATGGATTGTGTACGCAAGCAATAATATGTCTTTTTTATATATATTTTCATTCAGAGAAACGGTACACTCCCTGACAACGGATTCAGTCAAAAGCAGGTTTTGAAAAATTCTTTGTGACTTGAATGTATTTGCAGTATAGTGTGTGAGATAATCCGTGGTCTCTGGGATGAAAATGTATGAAATGTTTTATAGACGTTTTAGATGTATACAAACACAGGCTGAGCCAGGCCTTTTATTGGGAGGGTGGGGGTGTTCTTTTTTTTTTTTTTTTTAACAAAAAAAAAAACCTACAAGTCCAGACATGAGTGTGCTGTGGGGGCACCTTTGTCAGTTGCTGTGATCCGAATCATTCATTCGAAGGAGCCTCTACATTTTCTCTCTCGTGTACTCTCTCCCCCCCATCTTTATAACATCTGGCTGCTGATGAATGATGTTTTTTTGGGGTGGGGGTGGGGGGTTATTCTGGTGGGGTTCCATTTCATAGCATTCGCCATACAGGAAAAAGGAAGGAGGACTCAGATTTGGGGGTTGCGGAGGTGGGCGGATGGCTGCCAAGTAATTTCTGTGGCGTCCTGAGGGAGCATTGAAAACCACCCAACCAGCCCGGACCTTTGGAGGACGTTTTGTGCACTTCTGTGGGAAAATCCCTGGTTGGCTGGCGCTGAATTGGGCCGGAGTGCCGCGTGTCCCTGCTGAATACGGCGCCCCTGGTCTTTAAGACGCACCCCCCCCTTTTGACTGATGCTGGGAAATAAAAGCAGTCTGTTGCTGTCCAGCGAAGGTGCGTTAAAGGTAAACTTAAAAATGTGCCTATCGATCATCTCCGTGCGCCTTTTGAAGGGGTATTAAGAGGTCAGCGAGTTCTGCTAAATTTTGGAAAGTAAATTGTGGAATGTAAATCTTCAGAAATTTAGGTCTGTACACAAAAACAACTTGCCTTGATTATAGCTGAGGTCCTTTTAAAAGAGTTTTGACGTTGCTCTCTTTAAAACCGGCGAGCGGCTGATTCACTCTTACCTTTTGCACAAGTTGCCATGGTGACCACTTTTGAAAGGGGACCGTTTCCGTTTTGCGTTGCCGGGACGTTGCGCTGATAACATGGGGGCCAGATGCTGACCGGCACATTTAGTCCCTGCGGGAAATTCCTGTATCCAACAGATTGAAGTCATTACAATCACTTAGGCGATCCTTCCTCTTTGTCTAATCAAGGAGTCCCATCCCAGAGAGGCCCCTGGCGAAAAATCAGGTTTCATTTACAGAACACGGATACAGAGTGACCCCCCCCCCACCCCACCCCCTGCTTTATCGGGAACCAATCACAGTAAGCCATTCAAAATCCACGGGTATGTTTGGAACATCCCTATTGCCCCCTTTTTTTGTATCCTGTCTTCATGTCAAGTTCTTGACCTTCTCATGTGAGCTAGTTTCATTTAGCAGACGCCCCAGCAAATACTTGCGATTACAATTAAATCGGCAGAAAGCACAGCATTAAGAGAAGAGTAGTATTAGGCTAATAGAGGTATTCTTGGTAGAGAGGGGGCTAAAGAAGTTGCTCATTGCAGCACATATGAGAAACTACAGTAACCGTGGATGAGTGTCTGTGTAAATAAATAAATGTAACGTACAATTGTGAATGCAGGGTCAGCCATTCCCTTGGGATTAGGGGCCTTACTCAAGGACCCAATGATAAAATCCCTCTGCTAACCACGGGATTTGAACTGGCGACCTTCTGATCCCAGGCACAGAGTCCTAACCCACTGAGCTGCACATGTCCCTGTTGTGACCGGGGGCTGTGGTTGTTGCATTATTCCTCCCCACGTCCGCCTCCACCATGGGAGATTTCCGTGACTGCCAGCCCTCCAGCTGTTCCTTCAGCTGGAGTGGCAGCGTGAAGTATGCTGGGCGGCCTTTGTGTAGTCGGAGGGGGGCTTTTGTCAGATCGGGGGTCTTTGTGTTCGTTTTGTCGTCATTCTGCTATGAAAGCTTGCAGGTCATTAGAATGTCCTGCATCCAGGAAAAGGGGCCAGGAATCAGTCAACTTTTTTATTTTTTATTCTTTTTCCCCCCATCTGCACTGTGTGTATTTACAGGTTTTGTCATTTTATGGGGGCTAATGCTGTGAAAATACCCTTCAAGAACATTTTAATAACTAGCAGTTAGACCTACTTCCCACTAAACAAGGTCCCCTTTAAGCACATTGGTATAGTTTCTTAGACACTGAAAGTGATCAAACTCTCTTGAGTTTATTTTTGGTGGGGTGTACAAGGAATAATTATTGGTGTTAAACTGGGAGTCAATGGGATGTCTCTAAGTTTCTGGAAATAGGTTTAGGCGGTATTACAGTATACCGTCAACTATGAGAAAATTTGTCATTTGGCAAAAATTTTATCCCCACCAAAGAATTTTATTTCGTGCATTGAACAACAGGCCAGAATAGGGTTGCCTTTGAAAATACAGTCCAAAAAATAAGTGCTGCAGTGTAAAAATTAGATGGTGTAGGTTAGGCTTGTTTAATGTGGAGTGGAAATCTCGTTTGCATGCAACTTTAAGCCCAGGCCAGTAGCACATTCTTGCAGCATGAAATACAATACTTCAGATTCCAGGGACCTTTTTCCCTGCTCATGAAGAAACGCATTGTTCCCTAATGTCATCTGGCGGATCACTCCTCCGCTAAACCTGGCTTGGCAGTGACCAGACAGGATGTCTAAAAGTCCTCCGCAACGCTTGGATGGAGCACCCCAGGGCCAGTGGGATATGGTACCTCGGCGAGACCGTGATCACCTCAGCTTCACTGCAGGTGTGCAGTTCTGCTTTTTTTTTTTTTTAATTATTTAAAATGTGTGTGTGTGTGTGTGTGTGTATACCCCCCCCCCCCCAGTGGTGATCGCCTGGGTTACGGTGATGAGGCATGTGTGTTTGCATTTAATCGAGAAGCGATGCGTATCGTGGGTCAAGCTGCCAAGCCACGTCCGGTCAGCAGATTCCCCCTCTGCCCTTAAGAAATACCCCAAGACCCATCTGTCCCAGCACCACCCTTGCTAGCTTGGTTCCATTCCCTTAATGCACTTCCTGATGATTGGCTCCTTGATGACATCGCTTTGGACAGAAGCCTCTGGGGGTTGTGGGAGGCTTAGTGGGTTAGGATGCAGTGCCTGTGATTAGAAGAACTCTGGTTTAAATGCCAGGGTCATCAGAGTGATCCCGCTGTTGGACCCTCGGGGAAGACCCCCCACCCCAATTTGCCCCAGGGATGGCCTAACCCTGCTTTCAGTTGTCTGCTAACTGAATCGTAATTGTAAACAAATGTTTCTCAAGCCTGATGAATTCATAGTGTGAGCAGAAGCTGTGACAATGACAATGCAGTAATGTGACTAACGGCTCTGTAGTTCCCCATTTGTCACATGGCAGGTGCCCTGCAGTTGTATACTGTAGCAAGTATGAGCCATTACCAAATATTGACTAATTCTGAATCACGACAGATCAAACTTGGCTGGGAATCTCTCTTGCACTGATTGTGTATCCACAGGGCAGCAAGGTATATTTGGAATAATATTTGCATGCCCATGCTGATGACTTCCTCAGCCCGAATTCCTGAGTGAGGCCGCGGGCAAACTACAAATGCGTCTTCACCGTGCAGGGATCCTGGAATCTTTGAATGTGCCCGGAAGTCTGCTGTCTTCCCGTGAAATGTTGATGAAGTTCCTGCATGTCAGTCTCCACTAATGCAGCTTCCAGATACATACCAGCACATAAATCCTTTTCCAGTAGGACAGAACAGGGCCCACTGTCAATTCCTGCCTCTTCTTTACATTATGGAGCATAGTCTTAAAACATTTAGTTTCAGTTATTGACTAGTCAATGCTGCTTTTTCAGCAACCTGCTGAAACGCTTCTGGATCGATACAGATGCTCCCTGGGTTACGATGCTCCATTTTTTCAATGTTTGGTCTTTACGATGGGTATGATAATTCAGTGAATTACATGAAACATTCAACACTATTATAAAATTTGCCCAACTGTAGGCTAATGTTAGCCTTCTAAGCGTGTTGGCTAGGCCATGAGGTTCATTAGGTTATGACTGCGGTATTAAAAGCATTTTCACGAAACAAATAGGCTTTTGCTGTTTTTAATTTATTGCTTTACATCTCCTTACAAAATCCTTAAGTGCTTCAGGGCTCCTGGGAAGGACGCTGCATAAACAAAACTAAATTCAAATAACTTCTTTTGCCACATCTCCACAGATTTAATTTTGCAGGGTACTGCATGGCTGTTAACCATCTCATGACAACATGCAGGTCAACTGTACAAATGCTCAAATCCATTTAACATGGATTTTCGGAGCTGTATCCAATTGTGTGTGTTTTTTTTTTAGGAGGGGTGGGTGAGATGACTCTCGGTCTGGTGCTGGGAAACTCATTACTCACAGGGATATCCAGGGGAGAGGAACCCCTGCCTGATAAGTCCATGTGTTCTGCTACACTTGGCGGTGACTCTCCGAAGCGCGATTTGTGATTTGTGTCCTGTTGAGCATCCTCCGAGTCAATTTGGGTATTTTTTTTTTTGCTGCATATGGTAGCGTTTCAGAACAGTCGATGAGTATAATGACAACTGCCATATATCAGGGGGGGAAAAAACGAAAAACAAAACTGCAATCCCATTTGCCCTGCACAGATGAACAGCTGCCTGAACTGATCAGGCATTTCCCTCGCAACTTAAGATGTGCCTGGGTTTTTTTTTTTTCTTCTTTCCAGCATACCCCGAATTGTTCCCAATTGTGAGGCACTGGAAGCATGCATACTGGAATTAAACGCAGCAACACTGGCATTTATCGTCAAGATGTGTTGACCTAGGCTTTTGTAGTGATACTTGTTGTGTTCGATATTCATCAGACACACCCAAAAGGAAACGCATCAGCCAACAGCTAAACACGTTTTCAATCATTCCGTGCTGTCAGCCACTAACTACTTCTGCGTTCTTGCTTTTGCTGTAGGAAGGTTTGGGTTGGTAGGTTGGATTTTGTTCCACGGGCTTAAATACTTCGAATTTTTGCTTATTTATTGTTATGGGAAACTGCTTTTGTGATGCTTTTAAATGACAAGACATTTAGATTAAGTTTTTGCAGCTTTCGGGGGATTTTTTGTGGGCTTTTAGAATTAGATGAGAATTTTTATGTAGGTCTGTTGATGCTTGTCTAATCACAAGCTGTTAGGCCTCTGATTATATGTCTGAGGAGCTACGACCACGGTTTACGTACAAGGAGCCGTCTAGCTGTCTGTTTAGCTATCAAAGTTCCTTTCAGATATTGTTTGAAATCATACCTAGATATCAGAATGTTGGCCATTGCATTTATGTTGGTTAGTCTGGCACTGTCATGTGATCATCGTGGGTTGCCTGGTGTCCAACAGTTAAACAAGCAAGAGTAACGTAAAAATTAGTGACGCAATGCCGCATAAAACGCGTTTTCTCCAATTTTGAGTACTTTTCAGTGTGGGGGAAAAAATCTTGGCCTGTTGGTTCTCCAGTTAAGTGGCAATGTCTGACTTAGCATTCATTCTTTTGCACCAAAAAATCTAGTAATGCCGTAATGCTTCCTCCTCAAGTCCCGCAAGTGAGCTTTCTGAAAGGCTTCAGGGTTCATGCCCCTCTCTCCCGACCCCCAAGAATAAATATTATAAATAAAGAAATGAGTAGCAGGACGTGATGATTAATTAGCATCGCTGAACCTTGATAAAAGATACAAAGCTGATTGTCCAAGGGGGAAGAAAAGGCTCCTCATGGGGGATGTGAAATTGGAGACATGTGTTGGGTAATGAGAAACGCATGTGGGATGATTCTGGACCTCGGTCAAGGTCCAACAGGCTCAGCCGCTTTTCGGAAAGGTGCTCATTTCCTCTTGCATTGGCCACTTGGGCCCACAAACACAGGCGCTCGCCTTGGTTTTCGGATTTCTACAACTAATCTGTCCCATTGCATGGAAAAGGCAAAGCAGTTGTAGGCTGATTTTAGCTGTCCAGGGAAGGGGGGTTGGGGGGGTGTCATCATTTTGGCAAACGCAATGACAGTCGGGTGGTTTGATTTGGTTAAAAAATACGTAAACAATACATTTAATTCTGCGAGTCAACTCGCACTCTGAAGGTGCTGTGTTTGGAAGTTCGACCCGAGAGCGGTTTGGACGAAGTGTGTTGCCAGGGACGACAGATGTGTGAGTCGCTGCGCCAGTTTGTGGTCTCCTAGCCAGTGACAGATGTGTTAGCGTCAGTGTGGCGCTGGACGTTACATTTTCTGTTTCCTGTCTGCTGCGCTTATGGGGCTGATACTGGTGTTGGCCCCCGTGGACCTGAACACGAGTAACATATTTAGAAACGTTAAGAAGGTGGAGATTTGGTGAATGTTTGAAGGGCTGGTATAGGGGTAAGATGGAGTTGGAGAGGTGAGCTGGCAGGTCTGGTACCAGTGGTCCCCATGGCACTGACATTTCTTGACATTCACTAACCCTCCCTAATGGAAGTTTGCATAGAGCCCATGCGTATAATTCCTCACAGTACTAATGTTGTGCTCCTCCATTATCTGTAGATGTCTAAGGAATATAACCAAGTATTTGCCTTGTCTCCGAATACAAAGGTGTGTTTTTGGTGTAGTTTTTAACAATGAGCAGACGTATATTTGTAATAGTCACAAATCAAAGGTATTTCCACTATGGGATGGAATACTGAAAATCAAACTGGTGGTGCTTCTGTACCTCTCACTGCTCTATGATCTCCATCAATGATTGCTAGCACAGCTAGACCTGCCTGTCTGAAATGTGAGCACACTCACCTCCACGTGTGTGGACCAGTTTCCCCAACCGAGGTGTCAACTATAACATGCAATGCAATCTCACCATTTCTTCTTGCCATTCAAAATCCCAAATAATCCACCCATAGTGGAAATACCTTTACTCATTCCCTGAATTATTTGTATATTTGTAATAGTCACTTAAATAGACCAAAAATTAGTCTTGGCATCCATATTAATTAAACAGTAGTTATTTTATTTATATATAATTTTTATAATTATTTTTTACAGAAACAATTGCAATTAAGCAATATTAAGCAAACTCTAGGGTCTTAGAATACTTTTTAAATACCTTTTACTTCTTCAATTGTGTGATAATGCTGACTATTTTAACATATTATCCTTTTTTAACCTTATCTGCCTCAAATAACAAGCAAAATTCAGTTCTTCTTAAAACTACCCGTTGCTGTGGTTCAGCTTTTTTGAGTCTTGAGACTACCAGGTTTCCCGGGTTACCTCTCAAAAAGCTTTAACTCATTCTGTCAGGTATTTAGTTTTCATGGTATTTTTATTTATGTATTTTACTATGCAGTGGAAAACACTTTGGGTCAACTCCCAAATGTGCTGCACAAATAAATTGATCTAACTTGACTAAACGACACAGCTAGCAGTGGATACCTTGAATGGTATGTCCTGCAAGCCACAAAGCCTTGGAGAGAATTCCGTCGGCATGTACTTAAGGTTCCCTAGGCTCAAGACGTCCTTCCATAAGTCTTGGTACTTTCATGATGCCCTTCTTTACGTTTCTTGGAGCTCATCAGTGGAAGCTCTATGCTTGTCACAGGTACTTGGAGAAACCCAAAGGAGGCCTTACTGGGAATAGGGGGGAGGGTGGCAGATTGTACATAAGCCCCACAAATGTTACTGGCTAATTAAACTAGCTTACCCCTCAGGCAGCTAGATTAGACTTCAAGTCTCATGCCCACCCCCCAGCCTTTCCCCTTGCCTGGTCTGTTCTTTCTGTCCCATGCTGGACCCAGCTGTAACTCTGCACCCCCTCAACCAAATCACTAAGCAAAAGGTTAGAAAATAAATGACAGCGTACGCACATTGCATTTACTTTTGTTGGAGAACTTTCCAGAAGGCTTTTTCCCCCCCCCTCCCCTCTTTTTTTTTTTTTTTTTTTGAAGTTCAAGGGGTGAGGGTACTGGGGGAGTTGGGAGATCAAACAAATAGTCGTCCCCCCCGACCAGTTTGTTTGTAGTTGTCTCCATATGGGTTACAGCTAATAGGGTATTAAAGACAACCATCTCCACTTGTAACATTGCTGGCAGTGGCCTCATTAAATGAATTTCACGTGTGAGTTTGGATGCCAGAAAGAAGGGGCTGTGGGAGTGGGGGGGGGGGTGTGTGAGATCTAAATCCAGATACCTTTGAATTCTTTTGAAAGCAACAAATAGATCTTCGCAAAAACCATGTAACAAAGTGTTTCATTTTTTATGGGGTTGGTTAGTATACAGTGGTATTGTTTACTTGCAACTAAAGAATTAGCATAGGTGAGGAAAAGCAGTTTTGTGTGTTGCTCAACCATGAATTTGAAAGGTTGGGAGGTGCCCTGGGGTTTGAGAGTCTGCAAGCTATCTTTGTGATTATATAATTATTGTTATTATTCAGGGAAGCTATAGAACACCTGGTTGAAGGTTAGTCCGGTTCCTGCTGGAGGAGGAACGCTCAGATCAGTCTTCGCCTGCTGCCGAACTTTGTCGAGACATGTCCGTGTTTATTATCCAGGCCCCTGTTTCCGTTTAGATATCCTTTGCTCCTTGGTTTGGCTCTGGCGCACCATGGAGGCTGGTGTTCTTTGTGTTTGGAGAACGAAGGAAGCAAGCGACTGATTTAAAAAAATTTTTTTTTAAAGCCACCATCTGTGTTTCACCCCCATTCACTTGATATCTCATGTAGATCATAGCAACAGCTTCCAAAACAATCCATCTTCCAACCGCTTATCTTAGTCAGGGTCACGGGACCGGGGGGGGGGGGGTCTGGAACCTATCTCAAATAGTATAAGACACAAGGCTGGGTTGCACCTTGGGTGGGATGTCACTCTTCCTAAATAATGAGAGGTGAACATATGGTTTGATAACGGGCAGTATCATACGTAACATTGAGTATATTTTGAGTGGTTCAAATGTGACTGAGTTATTGATGTGGAAGGTATTATTCTGTACTGATGGATAGGCAGACAAGGAGACAAGTTGACTGTCTATCATAAGCCCATGAAGTCTGATGCCCAAGCGTGTACTTTCCCACCCTTGGTCTTCCAGTGGGGGGTTAGGGTAGGACTGGAATCCATAAAGTCTTTTATATACATGTGGTGTGATTATCATCCCTGTGAATGACCTGAAGCTGACCTTCTGTTTTTACCTCCGAGGCAACCGACATGAGATCCAGCTCATTTATGGGTTTATGGGCCCTGCTCCACCCACTTTCCGGACTTTCAAGGTTCTACTCTTTCTATTTTTTTATTGGGGGCTCGAGGATCTGAAGTGGCTTGTGGGTAATACACCCCACCGATAATTCAGAGAGGACACGGACTTCCTGCAAAGTCCTCTCGTCTCTCTAGTGGATTGACTCTACATAGAAATGTAGAGGAGCTGTGATGTGAATGGGCCATTTAGGACGCTTCATGGGCAGACAACGATGCGGGTCTGTTGGGAGGTGTTGGGCTGGGTCTCCGGCTCACGCCACACAGGTGTGAGGTCATGGTCGGCAACATGGTCCTGCTGATTGGTTGCAGGTGTAGAGGGGAGCCCACTTCAGATGGTCCGGCCTGGTGGTGGCCTACTGCGATCTCGCTTTTAAAGGCTCCAGGAACTCGAGCTAGCACCTCATTTTGTGGGTAAATTAGGTAGCTGCCCTGTTTTCATTGAGCTGGTAAACATTACCCATTCAATAGAGAGTTTCATAATGGTTCTGCTTAGCCTAAAGGGATTCACCCCCCCCCCCACAAACCTTAAGCTTTCAGTTTAACTGCATACTGAGTTTAACTTGCACTTTAACTGCAAGTGAGCTTGACTACTTTGTTTATATTTCTTTATTTAGTGAAACAGTGTCTTGGTCTCTAAATGCATTTGCCGAATGGGGAATGCCATCCCACAAAGTAAAATGTGTGAAAAGCACCCTGGAATGGGTGCTTCCTCCTGATATAGCGGTCGGGCCTTGGTTGATTTTGATCTGGTACGAAGTGTGTTTTGAGGTGGGTAGGTAAAGCGGTGTTATCTGTCTATGTTCAAGAGAAGCGGGAAGGTAGGTGTCTTCTTGTTCTGTTTGAAGGCATGGGGAAAGATGCCAGGGAATTCGATGGCTTTCCGTTGTAATCAGGCAGGTCGTGAGTGTCATGGTGGTTGGTTTCTGCTCTTGGAATGTATTGTGAAGTTGGTCGTTTGGGTTTTATTTGGCAGGCAACCTTTTCCATTTGAATTGTGAAGCATCTCTTGGTGCAAACATGGTTCAGACAATTATATTTATGAAAATGCACCTTTTACACAAGCCACTGGTCTTTTCAAGCTTTTTGACAGCTTGGCTCGTTGTCCCCCCCCCCGTTTTGGGACTGGTGCAGAGTCCTCCTCTGGGGAGTGGGCCGTCCCATCACCTCTGACCTGCCCCCGTGTTGTTCTGTTATTCCTTCTTAATATCCTAACACCGAAGTTTGTTTTTCCTGCAGTTATTCTGGAGTAACCAGCTTGCAAAATAACCAACGTTTTTCTCTCTTCCTCTCCACCCTCCCTCTCTTTCTAGGGTCTCCCGTCAAATTCCGAGGACAGCAGCCGAAAGCCTGCGGTCACGTTCCGTACTGACAGTAAGCCTTCCCTAGCTTATAAGCCGACCCTGTTTGTATCCCTTTTGTATCAGGTATTTTATGAATGAGCAGTGTCACTCATGAGGGTTATAATAATCAATACCACTCAATGTCATGCTAAATTCCAGTGTCCCTCCCCCCCCCATGCCACCCCTGCAGATTTTACCAGAAGTCAGATTTTTTTGCGGATGCTAATCACGGTTTCTCCCAGCAGCCAGCTCCCCATTGTCTGTGCCTGTCAGGGGTACCCGACCTGCTCTATAGGCCTTGATTTAGCATCACAAAGCGGTGTAACGACTGACTACCCCTCATCCTCCCCGTGGAGGAGACGAGCACTCTATAGCAGAAGGGCCTCTAGCTCGTTGCCTAGAATGTTCCGGAATCTTGCGGTGACCCTCCCTCCTTGTGCCTGCCAGACTGCACGGTGAACTGGGGCCTGGTGGGGAAGCACGCAATCCACGAGGTGAACAACGTCACCTTCAGCCACCTCTCCTGTGACAGCCAGGCAGCCGTGGTGGTTCACTGGACCCCCAGTCCCCTCGGTATGATCGGGTTATTAATCTTTCATCACCTAGGAAATAATTGTTTTGGTAGTTATTTACTGTGTTATAACGATTCATGTTAAGCACTGTGTTCAAGGGTACAACGGAAGGGTCAATTTTCGGGAACCTCCGTTTGTCCTTAATCACTTTTTATACAGCTAGATGTTGTGCTCATACAGGATATATGCTGTTGTCAGAGGTCCCACAGGGGGGCTCTTCTGGGTTCCTGGTTCTTGTTCTTGAGCTACTCTGCCCCCTGCTGGCCCTCTCAGGGACTCTTTGACAATGCGGTGGTCTTCAGAGTTTAGAATTTTTTTTATTTAAACGCACGAGTGCCCATTGGTCTTGGGGGGGGGGGGGGTGAAGCGAAGTGGACAAAAACCACCCAGTTTTCAAAGGAACCGTCGAGCCCATCATGATCAAAGGTCCTGGCGCCCTGTGACCTGTTAGGTGACTCTTCCCGCCCAAACGGTGGTCCCAGGCAGAGACAGGGACCTCAGCCCCACAGCGCCACCTAGAGCCCTTGTCAGAGTGCATGGTGGGTGCAAGGGAAGGGCTCACTCACTCACTCTCTCATGGCGCGGCACGCCGGGGGGCGGGCCGGGGGTGGGGCCGGGGAGGGGGGGGCGGGGGCGCGGGGGGGGTGGGGGGGGGGGGGGGGGGGGGGGGGGGGGGGGGGGGGGGGGGGG
>JAODJX010000129.1:4740720-4756452 GCA_026776945.1 Isichthys henryi | reverse complement strand
TCTACTGCTTCATCTTGCTTTTTATCAACACCCCATGCTTTTTTACTTATCTTTCTTTTTGTCTTCTTAAAATTTTACAGCATGCAATGTTTCTGACAGGATTGCACCCCCCCCCCACCCACTCCCTGCTCGGTGCCACCTTCTGGCTTCCTGAACGCCATCCCTGGGTCCTTCTAACTTCACATCACTCCTTCGAAATGGAACGTTTATATTTAGCAATGTTCGCCGTCTCCCCGCCTCGTGTACATTCCATTTCCGAGCTGTTTGTAAAACCGGAGAAATGTAGCATCATCACTCATATTCCAGAAATTCCTACCAGGAGAAATAGCATTTAAAAAAATAAAAGCCTTCCGAATGTTTTTTTCCCCAAAACATTTCCTCTCAAAATTCATTCTTTGCCATTGGATTTACTGTTGAAAAATAAAAACGTTAAAGGAACATAACTGAAAGTTAAATTTGTCCAGGAATGATTGTAGTTTACCGGGAATCTTTTCCTTTGAGGTGAAATTGTGCTTGTGTTGCATTTATGGATGTAGACTCTTGAGACCAATGGGACAGAAGAGTGACCTGCCATTGGCAGACTGGTCAGCCCCTTGCCTCTGAAACCCCACTGCCTGTCTGCAGCCGCCTAGTCAGACATCGCTCACTTCTCAGCTTTTGTCCAGCTTCTGCGAGTGACACTGTGACAAGAAGAAGCTGGGGACAGAAAATGTGTTTGCTGTTTGCTTTGGACTTGGGACCGTTGCCGCACTCTGTTCCAATTCCACAGTTCAGCTTGCTTTACCCTGTATAGACATTCATTGAGGTTCCCTAATATCTAACGACATCAAACGGAGTCTAGTGCTCCTAAAAGCAGACAGAGAAAAGCAGGATGTGGTCCAGCAGTTAGGAGTCGATGCCCCTGATCAGAAGGTCGCCAGTTCTAATCTCTGGGCTGTAGTTGGGACTTTCAGCACGGCCGTGTTTAATCTCAGTTTCCATAGTAGGTAGCAATTTGGAAATGGATTTATGAACTGAAGGTTGCTGGTTCTGCTCCCAGGAGTGGTCCTCCTACAGTACTGTACAGAAAAGTACTTAAGTTTCATCCATCTTCTTTAACTGCTTGTCCAGTACAGGGTTGTGTTTAGGTTGGAGCGTATCCCAGGATGCATTGGTCTGGGGACACCCTGGATGGGATGCTGGCCCATCACTGTGCTAAACTCTGATCTCCCTCTAAGGACAATTAAGAATCACCCTACATTTAGATTGCAGGGAGGAACCAGAGTAGCTGAAAGAAACCCATGCAAACACAAAGAGAACTTGCAGACACATACAGAGCCCAGGGAGGGAAGTGAACCCGAAACTCTGGGGGCGTTAAGTCACAGCGCTACCTACTGAGCCGTCTGATACAGCAATTGCTCTGGAAAAAAATCACATTGTATATGTGAAACATATGTACTGCAAAACTGTGAAGGACGTGAAGAAGAGAAGCTCATTCTTCTACCAGACACTTTTTATTAGCTGTGTAAGCATGCTGAGCAGAAATGTTCAGGTGTCCGGGGGCACCGAAGAGAAGAGCGACAATCCTGAAGCATTTTCTTTAAACACACCCCCTTGTGGCCGTTTGCTAATGTGCATGAGAGCCTGAGAAGGAGAGATGTTTATTTTCCATAAAGTGCAGAAACCTTTTCAAAAAAAGGGGTGTATCGTTCCAGCAATTTATTCCAGCAGCCCCCACCCTTCTGGAGAAAAGCAGTTGGAGCATCTGATATATTGGTAAGAGGTTGCATCTACAGGGGTTAGAGCTGTAACATTAGGGGGACTGGCTACTGCAGCCTTCCCAGGTCCTTATCTGCCGCTGTTGTTGCACCAGCTCATTTGGGAACAGCATACAAAACACTTCCTTCAGCTGATTGTGAACCCCTACAAAAAAAATAAAGAGCTTCGGCTTCAGGCAGCCATTGGCGATAGCGTGTTCTGCTATATTGTTGTCGTGGTTTTGTTTTGCTTTGCCTGATTTAGATCCTTGCGGTGACTTTGTTTGCCGCTGGTTTACGTTGGCAACAGACTCTGATTGTATCAAGGCTCTATTGTACAAGTACGTCTCAGGGCAAGTGCCCAGATCTTGGAGTCGCTCTTGACTTTATTTTTCAAGGCTAAATTGTGTGACAGATTCAAATGATCACGTGTTGGAGTCTGTCGTGTCAACTCAACTTATCTTGGGTTTGAAGTTTTTTTGTTGCTTGCAGTTATTTTGTTGTTGTTTGGGATGATGAAATGATTGGTGTGGGGGGGGGGGGAGAGTCCTGAGGAGGAAGTAGAGTGCAAGGTAGCAGCTGTTAAATGGTTTAACGTGGATGTTTTTCAATGGGATAAATTAGCAGTGGCTGGTGCTACGTTCCAATATTGCCATTAACAGTGAGGTCTGTGCTGGTCTCCGGCCAGCACGTCATGTTTTGTGGGAGTGCTAGGTTTATAAGGTAGACTGCCACAGAGAAATGAAGGACAATGACTCATTACTGATCAGATTCCCATAATGCTCTTTGTTTAACTAAGTCCCGATTCTTATTTTTCTTTCCTTTTTTTAACAATATGTGGAGAGGCAGCCAAGTCCAAATGGAAACCAAGGAATGTCTTTGTAAGGGATGCTGTATCTCCCCAGAGTTTTCAAAAATGATAAGCACTCAAAGCATGTGTTATCTGAAATTGTTCTGCCCCGACTAGAGAATTGTTGTCATGGAATAAAAAGGGTATAAAAATAGCTGTTCTATGGGCCTAGAGAGATCCTGGTATCGTCTTCATGCAATGCTGAATGTGACATTTGTGCAGCTGGTATCAACTATCATGGCCTCTGATGTGCAGACGGAGTACAGATGCGAGAGTCCGGCAGAATGGGAGGACCAAACGTTCAATGATATCACTGTAACATGTAGGGCTGTCATTAGGCAGAGATAAGCTAGAATTTGATGACCCAACTGGGATCCCATAACTTTTATGATGCAAACGATTGGATCTTGGAACTGTGGAAAACCGTGATTCCTCTCCACCCCCACGAAGCCAACATGAGTGATTATTTTACCAGTTATGAAGCTGATTTATTGCCTGACCAACAGAAAAGTCTGTACAAGCAGCCACTTCCTTAAAAACGGACTCTACAGCAAAGACTATTTCCATGTATCAGCTCACAGACCAGGCTGTGCTGTGACCTGCCGGGGTGTGGTCTTCACCCTACATTGTTCTTCGCATGATGGTCATGAAGCAAGCTGAGCGTGACCCTTACCGGCCTCTGGCGATTGATCATAGCAGCTGGATCAACCCACAGTCGATTAATAAATCATTAGGAACATTAAAGGGTGCAGTTTTTAAAGTGTGGGGGCATGAACCTATCCCCACACTGCACCGTGGCTACTACAGCCTATCCCCACACTGCACCGTGGCTACTACAGCCTATCCCCACACTGCACTGTGGCTACTACAGCCTATCCCCACACTGCACTGTGGCTACTACAGCCTATCCCCACACTTCACCGTGGCTACTACAGCATATCCCCACACTGCACTGTGGCTACTACAGCCTATCCCCACACTGCACCGTGGCTACTACAGCCTATCCCCACACTGCACTGTGGCTACTTCAGCCTATCCCCACACAGCAACATGGCTACTACAGCCTATCCTCACACTGCACCGTGGCTACTACAGCCTATCCCCACACTGCACCATTGCTACTACAGCCTATCCCCACACTGCACCGTTGTTACTACAGCCTATCCGCACATTGTCTCCAAACTTTGGAACTCTCTTCCCTCTCACATCCATCAACAGGACTCTATAACACAATTTATTTAAAAACTGTTGTTAAAACTCTCCTTAGCCTGATTGATTCACTCTGAGTCCATCCACCCGAAAGCGCATGACTTACTGCTTTGTCATGTCTGGTTTTATTCGTGTTATAGTTTTGTTTTTATTCTTTATGGGATGGACCAGGAGTGTCCCGAAAGGTGCCTTGAATTATTATTATTATTGTTATTAATTATTATTATTAATTATTATTATTGCGTTTTTGAGTGGTGCAGTCATTGCAGTGTTGATGCTCTGGGTGTGTGGTCCCCGAGTGATTTTTAAAACATCATAGTTAAGAGAGAGATATAAAACTCCCCAGTATCGCTGATATATTCATAATCATGCGCCGGACGCTAGGGGGGTGCTTACATGCCGAATCCCTCCACTGCTGTAATAAGTCCTCACTCACTGAACACTTATTCATGCAGTTATCTAATCAGCCAATCACCGTGCATAAATTAATGCAGATAAAGGCCAGGCGCTTCAGTTAATGTTGATATCAAACACCAGAATGGGGAAGAAAATGTGATCTCGGTGATTTTGTCCAGGGCACGACTGCCAGACAGGCTGCTTTGAGTATTTCTGTAACTGCTGATCTCCAGGAAGTTTCCCGCGCAACAGTCGCTAGTTTACAGAGTACGGTGTGAGTGACATACAGGTACAGCATCCTGTTACTGGTATTTCTGCAGACAGAAACAGCTCGTTGATGACAGAGATCAAGAGGAGAACAGCCAGACTCACAGAAAGGCTACAGTAACTCGGATAATCACTGAGTACAACTGCATGTCCGCTTCCTGTCCTATCAGCCTAAAACAGAAAGCTGAAGCTTCAACGGGATGGGAAAAACATAGCCTGCTCTGTTGAATCTCGATTTCTGCTGAAGCTCACAGAATCTGGTGATAGCTGCATGAATCCATAGACTCAACCTGCCTTGTGTCAACAATCCAGACTCTTGGTGTAGATGTAATAGTGTGGAGAAGGTGTTCATATATTGGCATATTAATCCCAATTGATCATCCCTTCAGTGCCACTGACTATTTGAGTATTATTGCTGGCCATGGGCATCTCTTCATGACCACTATTTACCCATCTTCTTATGGCTACTTCATGTGCCATGTCATGCCGCAAAAACCATCTGGTCAATTGGTTTCATGAACATGACACCGATTTCAATGTTCTTCGGCGACCATCCCGGTCACCAGACCTGAACGCAATAGAACACATTGGGGATGTGGTAGAACGAGAGATGTGTAGCATGAATGTGCAGCTGACAAGTCTGTAAAAATTGCATGTCACCATCGACCGGAATCTTGAAGGAATGTTTCCAACATCTTGCGATATCCATACCATAAACAGCTGAGGCTGTTTCGAGACCAAAGGGAGGCCCAACTCAGTATTGAAAGTGTATATCAACAAAATATTTGTTGCAAGTATAGAGGTGACATTTGAGTTTTGTTTCAGAATAACCTTTAAAAAATCCCTTTCTAAATTAGTTGGCTGTTACTATGGCTTTTCTGTTGTGTTGTCTGCATGGAACCTCTGTCTCCCTGGAAACCAACTTGTGTAGGTGTTTGGAAAAATGATCTGTTTTCATCTACGCTGCCTACCTGCATGGTTTTCGGCGATGTGACTTCGAAGTGCATTAAGATACTGTATCTGACATGGGCAGTCACCTTGGCTCCAGGAAAAGTCTGTAATTTCGGATGCGCAGATAATTTTGTTAGAGAAGAAACCTTCCAGACGCTTGTGTTGAACAAAATTTTTAAATGTTCTAACTGCACTATAAACTGTTTTTGCAGTTAGGGAAAGATAGCGATGCTAGGTCACCCACAGGGACGGCTACAGTATTTGGACTCTATTCAGTATTTTTCTTGGAGCACACTTTTGATAAGGTTCCTTCAAAGTTTTCGACCTTCAATCTTCCCTGTCTTCTGTGGTGATTATACGATACAGCTGTCTGTTAGAGGGGCTCGGTCATCTCCTGCTATCGTGGGATTTATTTTAAGGCTGGCAAAAGCCAAATAATCAGTCACGAAACTGATGTATTCTTAGGGTCTTTAAATGCTTAATTGGCTTTAACATAATATATGCTATACTGGGGGGAAAAATGTAACCAAGGTTAATAGTGTAACTTTGATTAAGAAAAACACGAATATGAAAACAGTGAGGATCATGGGAAATGGGGAGAACCACCTTTTGCATGTAAAACCCGATTGTCCATAATGATTTGTTCTACCTACTGCTCGCTCTCTCTCTCTCTCTATGATTAATATTGGTCTGTCTCTTTCATTGTGGCCCAAGCAAATTGTGTCCCTTCCCTAGCTGATACCCAATATCCCTGATAAGAATGACTTTGCTTTCCACAAATAAATGTGCCCTTTGTTGTCCCTCCCTAAATGGTTCTGTTTATAACCCAAAATGCTATCACAATGACATACGACAGCAGGAAAAAGGGAATACAAATGAAAAAATATTGTACCAATAGAAATTAAAAAATGAATTTAGTTGCTTTGTATAACAAAAAGTGATACTGTCCAAACTGGACCATCATGTGGGGAATTCTGGGAAACAAACGAGATGGAAGCGTTTGTAATTTAATGGGGCTGATTTGGGATCTCTTGGTTGGGTCATGTCCTTCACTGTGGATCACAACCCTGCTTGATATTTTAGCAGTGAACCGTGCAGAGCAAGCCGGTTCAATGGCAGTCCCCAGGAAGGGCTTCCATTAGACCTCAGGTCCAGTGTTCCCATTTGGCTTTAAAAATGAGGCGTTCCGGGGCCAGGTTCGCCTCGCATTTATATCCAGGAAATAACTGAAGGAAGTCGCACAGTTTCCAGGAAGTGTGATTCACAGGGGGCTTCCTCACTTCCTGGCCTCCGAAGCAAAAAATATCTTGCGTACTCCTACACATTTAACAATTGTGTTTTCGCAAAGGAGCAGCGCTGGTCATACACGCCTGGATTTTTAATTCTTCACGGCGTCAAGTTTGCATGCCTGTTGTCGTTATTGTACCTAGAGGCTACGATATCAGTTAAACATTTGACTGAACGGTAGTAAATGTTACAAATCAGACAAATCCTACAGGTACACAAATAATAGGCATAACAATGTTGCTTCTGGAAACAGAAATTCCCCTCAGGGACCGTCAACCTGTCCGTACTTAGACAACTGTGACTATAGTAAAAACACTAATTAGGCTACGTTTTTAAGTAGCGATTAGCAGAAACCGTAGAAACTCCAAACTTCTGAATATGTCTTAAGTTCCTCGTTCTGAAATTTGGTCAGCTTGGAAACCTATGCTATGAGATGCTGTGTGAAGGTTTCAGACCTGTGCTAATGCTTCTACTGTGTGTGTGTGTGTCTGTGTGTGTGTGTCTGTGTGTGTGTGTGTCTTAGTCTACAAAAAAACAAGGCTGTCTGAGACAGTGGCCCCTCAGCTATAACATAGCCAGGGTTCAGTTTCCCGTCTCACATCCTCCTGTAGAGACGTACCACACACCCGTCCTGAAACTCCCATACAGCTCACTCTGCGCAGTCCTGGCGCACTCTCTCTCTCTCTCTCTCTCTCTCTCTCTTTGTCTCTCTCTCCTTCCCTCTCTGTCTCACTGTCTCTCTGGTTCCTGGGCTTGACCCTCCAGGCTGGATTTGGACTTGGTTTGTGAAGCTAAGCAGGTGTTTTTTCGTCTTCACTGTCCCAATGGTTGGCTGCTGCCTCTTCATACAACACAGGGTGAGTGAGGTCGTGATCCAGCCTCCTCCCACCCTCTGTCATTCGTGCGGAGGGCCGAGGTGTCAGAGATGCGAGGGGGTCGCGCACTCCGCTCCGGTGTGCTTCTGTTTTGGGCTCGCTGGCTTGTGTTGGACAAAAGGCGTCATGTTTCTCTAGGGTTCTTGGTGGCAGCGAAGCTCTTATCGAAATCGATATGTGTAGCATCCAGTACGTCTGACAGTTATTCTGAAACATTCTGCTGGTGCAGGAAAGCCAACGAGACCATTGTAGCTATGACGGTCAAGATAATCGGGTTTATTTGGGTATAACAGATTTGAAAACTGATTGCAGTAGCGTCATTTATATAAAACTATTTACTAATTAGTTTATCCTGTTGTATAGCAAGAAATGGCTTGTGGCTTCTGTATGTATTTATTTTACAGTTTGGTTAAGTCAGTTATTTAATCACAGCAGCAAATCTATATATATATATATGTTGATATACAAATAGATGTCTGAGAGGTGCTGACCCAGGTCGTTGCATGAGAATTAGGGGAGGGATTTTCTGCTGTTGCTGCCGCTTCCTGCCATCACATGGGTGCAAATTAATGTCCCAATAAGCAAAAGCAGTACAGCTGTGCTTTCTTCTGTAATCTCTGTCCCTGGCCTCAGCCAGGTCTCTGCCCAGTGGCAACGACATTAGCGGAAGAGCGATAAGGGATCTCTGACTGGGGGCCTCCCAGCCTACATCTTCCGCCCTCAGCTGACATGTTGCACTCGCGCAGAGGCGCGCAGCATCTGCTGCGTCGGCCGATCTTGCTGCTGCTCGCTGGATGGCCTTTCTGCACATACCGACAACGATTGCGGTCTGACTCACTAGGTAACCGTCGCCGGGTTTCACTTTGCGTGGAGCCCGTGTTGCGTGGCCGTGTCGTACTGCCGGAGAACGTGTGCGCTACAGGATGCTGAGGGCTCGGGTCATGCTAGTAAGGCTGTAAGTGGTTCTGTTCCAAATGTACACAGCTTTGGTGTGATAGGAAGCGGATGCTACATTTCCTAGTCATTTAAGACAGGTGGAGTCGACCGAAGAACAAGAAAACTCATAGCTGAATGCTACGGAATACCAGGAATAGTTTAAATGTGCTGTGGGAACAATCGTAATTAAAATATCTGCTGAGTGACCTTAAGTCTCATGTAACAGAAACTACCGAATTATTTACATTTGCAGTATGTGTCCAGGGCCCCCCTAGTGGCGGGACAGGCTGGTGTATGGGCCACCTGCAAGCCAAGTGTCTCCAGTGAGCTGAAATTTTCGGGTCCCGGCATTGAGAATTTCAAAGCATAGCTCTCTGCCGCAGCGCCATAGCAGTGGATCTTACTAGAATGTGATGGTCACAGCTGCAGCTTCTGCATGACAGAATTAGCAATAGGCTCAAAACAGCAGGAAAAATCAGGAGAAAAATGGCAGAACAGGCATGTTAGTGATAAGAATGTTAACAGTGAATCAGAATAAACAGCTGACTGTATAACAGGTTCTAACACTGATCTGCCGATCAGGGCAGGGATTCCCTTCACTGCAAGTCAGAAACAGGTGTTAATTCCCAGAAAGCTACAGTGATGTTTACCAGCTGTAGGGTTAAAATTCCAGCATTAGAATTAGAATCAAAGGAATATATTTGGGTTTAACACTGGTAGCGACCAAATAAGACTCAAACCCTCCTCCCCCCTAAACATACAGTACTTCCACAATATTGGTAGGGGCACATCCCCACCATCTATTCCCAAACCTACACCCTTGTTTAGAATTACCAGTAACTGTCTTGAAAGTATGCAGAACATGGATTTCGTGATTGACCTGCACATGATAGAAGTGGGCCTCATCTCATCTGCCTATCTTCTGCTCTGAAGGCAGGCCTTCCTTTGAAGGAGGTGCTGGTGTGAATCTCTAATGTTAGGGAATGGAGCTACTGTCTCCTTATCAAACACACTCTCAGTCTCAGTATCGGAAGGTTAACTGTATTTATCAAACAATATCAAAAAATACCAAAAAAAAGAAACAGTTGTGAACAACCAATAGCCACGGAAAATTCCTTCATGTTTTTAGTTCCGTTTATCTCTGAAATTTTCATTTTCTGCACGGTAACTGTTAAAAATTGAGGGAGTACTGTCCCTTTTACTGCCAGTGAATAATTACTGTTTTTTAAAATACCACCTTTTTCTTGTGCTGTTATGTAAACTTATTATTTAAAAGCATTCCAAGAAAATAAGCAGGTTCATTCAGGCCTCTTTTCACACTATCTGGGGACAGTAAAGGAAACGATGCCATTACAGATTGACAACTGAGTTTATGTCATTAGAGACTGTTGTTCTGATGCCTCTTGCAATATGCCTCCTGAGATGTGTCAGTTCCAATGGGTCCTAGCAGCCGTGGTGTCTCAAGACAGGAATGAGCTCTTCTCGGCCCCCATCATTAAGCCCGGTCTCCATTTTTACATTTCAGAAGAAGCGGAAACAGAGGAAGAGAGATGCCGACTCCCTCAGCCTGTGCAGCCTGGACATCAATGTGAGTAGAAACTGCCAACTTACCCACTCCGCTCCTTATAGCTGCCCTCCTGTCTGCCTGTTTCAACCAGCCCGCAATTCAAGGCTGCCCGAACTAAAGCCTGTTTCATTTACATTTTATTTTTTAAGTGTTTCCATTTGCTTCGTTTTTCAATAGATTTGGACTAAGGTTGATATAAAAATGTTTATTTTATAAACGCTTTTGTGTCTTTTTGATGTTCTCCCAAGGTGTTATTGATTGGTGCTGAAGGTAAACTTCTTCTATTATGCAAGGAAAAATATTTGGCCCCTTTGCCCTACCTGACAGATGACATTGTGAAATGGATTCTTTCTCAGAACAGATTATTATGTGGTTGTTGAAACAAAATAATGGCAAGGTCATGTGACCATCACAGCAATTCCTAACCCAGATGAATGTGCTTAAAAAAATTAAAATAATATTACCACTGTTGAATAACATTTCTCCTACTGAACCATACGCTTTGACGGTTTGAAGTCTATGGAGAGTTTTAAATTTAAGACTTTGTTGTAAGAGTAATGTCGCTAAGTGTAATATTTAAGACTGTACACCTTTGTGTGTGAATTTTCGTAGCCAGAAAGCTCGCCTCCTTCCAGGCGACGGAACATACTGTACTTGATCTGAAGCCAAGTCCTCCCTCCTCACCGGGGACAGTGTCTGCAGAACTTCTTGCATTGTTTTTAAGACTGTACCTAGTGACTCTGGATAAAAGCAGAAACACATCCCCCTTCAAGGTGTTTTAACCCTTTGTTATCCTCTGGGGCACCAAGTAGAAGCTTTATACTCAGTGTGTTGTTTGCCCAGCATCACCACGTATGGGTGTGATCCTACGTATGGGAATGATGTGTGGTGCCTGGTCACTCTCTTCGTTGAGGCACTCCACCTAAATATACGTTTCCATGCACATTGCCTTTGTCCCAATGAGCATATTTATGCCAGTCCATGGTGTGATGTGTCTTGTCTCTAATGCTCTGTGTCTTAGACGTGATATATTTTTAGACCTGACATGTTTAGATACGTCTTCTGCAAGTGTTCGTCTGTTAGGCTTGTTTATCTCCTTGCACGGCATTCGTTTAGACCTGGTTCTGCGTTAGAATATTCAGATCTCACAGGCATCCACACGATTTAAAGATGTACAAAGGCCTTGAAGTCACGTATATGTGAACATTTGTGGGCGTATGTGGAAGTTTACTTTGGAGGTGCGCGCATGTATGATTGACCGGAAGGGACGCACAGGAGAGGGACATTTCTCCAGTCTACTAATTTGTCAAATGTGGGCTTATGGATAATACAGAGGTGACTTACATAATCATTCAGCTTTCAAGAAACCCTTTGCATTTGATAGTACGAGTTAAATAACAGTCAATAAGAGCTGACAGAAATTAATCTGTCATTAGGAGTTTTAACAATATGAGATTTTTTTTTCTGATTTTGCCTGATAATGACTAAATGCGGGAAATTCTTCCAGCGATGAAGAAATGTGCCTTTGTGAGATGGTAGTCATGGGTGTGTTACTGTACATTAATGTCTGATTTATTTATAATTTCTTTAGCTGCGTTGTGATGCAGACAGTTTGTTTGCGCTGCAAATGGGTTACCTGCCAGCAGGCCGATCTTAGCAAGTTTGGATTAGCGGAAATCCTTTGTTCTCCCTCAAATAGCAGGCCTGTTTTTGCAGGGAAGTATTTGATTCTGAACTATTTAGCGTTTTTTTTTTTTTTGGTTTTTTTTTTAAACTGAGGAAGGTCCTTAGATCCTGCTTGGAGGTCAAACAGGTCACATAGAATCCGGTGCCTCCAAAAGACTACAGCTCTCTGTGTCATGATAGCCATACTGCTTTTCATCTATTTTGAATTTCAACACAATACAGAATTGAATCCAATACAGCCAGTTCTTGACTGATTTAAGTAATCTGTTGCACAAACCCTTATGCAAGTCAAATTTTTACATAAATCCGATTCACACTCCCGTCTTATAACACAAAAACACATAAGCCAAAAATATGTTAGCAATACCTACTAAAGAACACATATTAAATACATGAAAAGATCAAGTATAAATTTACTTACAGACGTACCTGTCCAGATTTACTTACGTCGGTTTTTAAGTCGAGAGCTGCCTGTAAATTTCATTGTTGGGAATATTCTTGGTTATTGTTCAGTGTCTTTGTTGTCGCAAAGAAGCGCTTCAACATAATTTAAAGCCTAAAGGTCTTCACAACGATTCCCAGTGTTGACCAAGCAGAAATTTCATCTCGTAGATATCTCTATCCTGTAAACCATGATAGGAAGCAGGTAATGGCACAGAATGACACAGTAGTTGTTTATTTAATTGAACCATAACATTGTAAATCTGTTCGCAGCTTGCAAACATTACAGTGTGTGCAATAGACAGAACACTGTTGGTCAAAAAGGGAAAGACAATTCATCACCTTTGGCAGATCAGAGAAAAGCTGGCATAGACATGAAGCAACCTGTGTCATTGCTGATCTAGTTCTGAAGTCCATGTCTAATTCTAAATTATTATGCTGGTCAATGCTGAGCTAAACAGCTAAAAGATGATTATCATCTCTTTTGTTAGGCTTTGTTTATTTAAGAGTGACTTGTTTTGTTGGTTGTACCAGCATTAATCATTATTTGTGACTAAGAGGCCAATAAATCTTTGAAATGTACATAATCATAAACCACTGGTGGATGAGGGAACCCTTTACTGTAAACTACCAAAAACATGCAGAAGCTGTTAGGTCATACGCACTAGTTGACCAAAGAGGACCGGGAATAGACAAAGCAGGCTCTAATATTCCAATTTTTTCATAATGTTTAGGTTTAGCGTGCAGAAATTCTGCTCTGGACTTTCAGAAGCCAAGATAGACCATTTTTTGGGAGTGGGCAGAATTGTGGGAGAGCGAACATGATCATTTTTGGGTGGAGTTTATTTTTTTTACGCAAGTTACATCTGGCAATGCCTGCCCAAAAGCAGAGCGTGCTTTTTACAATCTGCTGATTTGCAGGTTGCTGATTACTGTTCTCCACCACACCTTGCTTTTTATGTAGTAGAACTCGGCAACCTAAAGGCTATTAAACGTGGCCTTGGAAATCAGCTGGATGCCACTGTGACTCCCATGTACTTGCTGAGCTGGTTGTTTTATCCAAACTATCTGGAAAAAGGTGGATATTTTTACCAGTAGCCATCAAGGCCCCCCGTCTGAAAGGAACATCAGCCCAGCAAAGTCTAGTTTATAGTCTATGTCATGCAGTCTATGTCCTGATCGTTACGATTATGGAATCAGTTTAAAGTAATTTCGAGTACCTTATGGCACATGCAGCACATTTCGGTAGCGTTTTTCAAATGTGAAATACAGTCATGTACCACATAATACTTAATCAATGACAGACCACATATACAGTAGTGGTCCCATGAGATTATACTGTAATGGAGCTATCAAATTTCTACTGTCTAGGGACTTCATAGCACAATGCGTTACTCATGTGTTTGTGGTGACACTGGCATATGCAGACCTACTGTGCTGCCCGTGATATACAAGTATACAGTTATGTACAGGACATAATATTTGATAATGGTAATAAGCAATTCTATTACTGGTTAATGTATAGACTATGCCAAGAGTACACTCCATCCATCCATCCATTTTCCAAACCGCTTATCCTACTGGGTCGCGGGGGGTCCGGAGCCTATCCCGGAAGCAATGGGCGAGTGCACTCTTTCTATTTATTATAAAAGTTTACTGTAGTCTAGGTTGGTATAAGTACACTCTGTGATATTCACACAATGACGAAAATGCCTAACCGTAACGTGAAAATATCCCCAGTCTAGCTATAGCTACTCTGCTATAGTAGGATTTACACACTGCAGAGTTTTTTGCTAAGAAGACGACACACGCTTGTGTAATCATGTACATTCGTCTGTTTGCCGTCGCTCTGCTCAGGCCGGACTTGTCCTCCTGTAGCTTTTCGTCCCCACGGTCACCTTATCATGTCCCGCCATGCGTCCCACAGGCAGGCGAGCGGCGAGACCGACTGTCAGTTCACCATCTGGAACGATGCCTGGCCTTTTCCGAGAAGAACTGATTCTCTTACCCCCCCTCCCCAAGTGAGGAGCGGTATAGGAGGGGCTGGCAAATCCCCAGGAGATGCTCAAGTTTTCCGGCTGTTTTGGCTTTTGTGTGCGGTCTGCGTGCCGGACGGGAAGCCAAAGGGACACCTGGTCAAGTCCGACTCCCTACCCAGCTGGGGAGGTCTGAGCTGTAATTGGAGGTTATGGGTCTTGCTCAAGGGCCCAATGGCAGAATCAATCTACTAGACATGGGGTTTGAACCTTCTGATCACAGTTCTAACCTACAGAGCCACATAAGGCCCCCCGATAATATCACACCTCCTCCATCTCCATCTAATGTGAGGCATCTGTTCAGCCCTGCCTACCTCAGACCCCCATCCGGCACTGGCTAATCCAAGCCTCGCTAGTCGAACCCGGGGACGTCTCATAATGCAGCAGGGCTGTACTGCGGCATTTTTGGCCAGTGGAGTACCCAAAAATGTGGGAAAAGAAACAGATGAGACATTTAAAGGGAGAATTATTCCGACAGCCTGGACGTGATCCATTTCACTGCTTCTATTTAAATCGACAGAATTTACATTTTATTTTCTGGTAAACAACTTTGAGATAATTTTTCTTGACGCACGGTGGTGTTAAAATGTCTTCCCTTCTGGTGATTTCGATTAACATTAAACATTTACTGAATTTTCCTTCCCTTTTTATAACTGTTAATATATTTGATAGGATATAAAGTTAATAGAAAACAAATCATTTCTTTTGTCTGTGTTTTGTTATACAGCAACGAATACAACCATATTCCAGTTGCTTTTTTTAGTATTAGGGATAATCTAAATATATCACAATAAAAAACACACATTGTTGCATGATCAATTTAGTATTATTTTGCCGCAGTTATGTTTCCAGGTATGTAGGTCAAAGGTTAGTCAAAGTTTATTTTTTCCTTTGTCTGAAAGGCTTAAAATGTGCTATCCTGTCCAAGTGGGAAGCCTTAAATTAGACCTCAGAAAGTATGTTGTAAATAAATTATATAAATAAGTTTGGCCTAGGTCTCATCTTTTGGGTAGCGTCATGCTCATGCAGCATTATAAACAATGTGCTTTCATCTTGAAACTGCTCTGGGTTTGAAGTCTTCACAAAGTGGATTATTTCTCATGCGCTGCCACCGTTTCGACGGTGGAGGTTCTGAGGTGGATCTTTTTTTTAGGGTTTATCTGAGATTTATGGTTTTCGAGGGGGGCGTTGCCAAGTTAGAGACGTGCCCCGGCGTGCTGCCCATGCGTGTGAGTGACTGGGCGGGGCCAGGCCGCGGAACGGGCAGCCAGGTGTCCCGCTTGACCCCAGGTCGGCTGGGGGAGCTGTCTGCACTGCTTTCTTCACGCGCTGGTGGAGGAGTGTAAATTGCATGGTATGAGGGCCTGTGTCAGTCAGTGCCAGGGAGGGGGGGGGGGGGGGGTTGCCAGGGTTAGGGGGGGGGTGTGTTTGCAGGCGGTGGTTGGCAAAATGCCCCCCCCCACCCCCAGGGGACAACAAACCCAGCAAGGTATAA
>JAODJX010000129.1:4719912-4734578 GCA_026776945.1 Isichthys henryi | reverse complement strand
TGCGATGGGCTGGCCCCCCATCCTGGGTTGTTCCTTGCCTCGTGCCCATTGCTTCCAGGATAGGCTCCGGACCCCCCGCGACCCAGTAGTAGGATAAGCGGTTTGGAAAATGAATGAATGAATGTGTTTGCATGGATTATATGGATTGTTTATGAACAAGGCTGTAATGTTTTCGAACATATAAAATGTAAAACGGTTTAAGGATTATCTGTGTTTGCTGAAACGTGTTAGTTCAGTTGTCGCATGTTTATATTATTAGGATTTTGACGCTGATGATGCCTGGACTTTCAGGAGGTGCTCAGTACAGGTATTATGTGAGGGATTAGCCCAAGGTGGATAAACTATCGCTTTAATAAACTAGTGCAAACAATTGCAAGTCTGACTACATTTGTAATTTGTCAGGAGAGTTACTGTCAGGATGAGATCACCTGGACAACAATGCAGTGTTGCTATCTGACAGCTGTATATTGGGGGCTCTGAGGAAACCTGGTTTACGTTACTGGACTCCAGGACAGATCAGGATCACAAAAGGGAGCAGATAATGGGAAGGTGATATGGCTGATTCTCAAAAGAAGAAAAGCCAGGAGGCATCTTACAAAGCGTTTGATTATCACTCAATAGGTTTTCGTTACACTCTGCCAGGCTACATGTGTGTTGCTTTAATGTGCATTGCCCAGGGAAACGCTCATGAAAGCCAATTTGAAATGTGGGGCTCGTGGCAGCAGTACAAGACGCTAGTTTTTACGGCTGCACCATGCATGCAACTTGGGAGCATAAAACCCTGGGAGCCCTTAACCCAGAACCAGGTCACATGGCAAATTGCCCGTCTGCCCATGTGGCAGGTTCACTACGGAGTCCCAAAGCAGGAGGTGCGGGTTGCCAGGTTGTGAAGGACTCCGATAGGTTACGTTGTGGGAGCTGTGCCTTTAAGCAGTTAACCTGAACGCTGGCTTGAATTGTTTACATCGCACGTTGACCTAATGATGGTGATGCCTATTATTATGTTTACATTATATCCTGTAAGTATAAGACGTTCAAGGAAGTGCTTTTCCTGAATATCAGACCTTTTTGTATTATCTTCAGTTATATCCTGAGCTTCTTCTCTCTAAGTTTAATGTTTCAGCCCCCACCCCCCTCCAGCAGATGTTGGAGCCACAGGTCTTCTCTCTTTTAAGATCTCACCGGTGGGTAAAGTATCGGCTCTGCTATGACAAAGGGGAGAGCGGCATGCGTTCTGTGTTACTCACACTGAGATCTGAGACTACCTGAAAGGCTCCTATGCAGAGGTGGGAGTTTGGGAACACACGTGGGCACACTTTGGTCGTTAATGTGGGGAGACGTACTGCTCCGCACTGGAAATCTGAGGCAGTCGGCTGGGCGCACAGAGAAAGCCCCGGCTCGTTATCCAACACCGGTATCGCGGAGATGGGAGTGACGCACGCATGGAATGTACTAGCTAACATTCCAAAAAACAAGGCTGTCTAAATGTGTCGCGTTAATGTGACAGTCTCAGCCGAAACCTTAACAGGCTTTGATCTGTATCCAAAGGCGCGTCAGGGAAACAGTCAGATGTTATATCTGTGGGCATCTCATGCCTTTGAGTTAGAAAAATGTTGTGTCTCTGCCTTGGTGTGGCCAAGTTGGCCAGTCGCAAACTGATGCGTTCCTCTGCTTCATGTTTAGTCAGATAATATTAATATTTATTTGACCCGTGTTGGTGTCCTAGGCAACTTGAAAGTTTTCGGAAATCACGAGCCAGACGCATGAAAAATACTGGCACTGTAAATTCCAAATGTCAACAACGAATAAGGGTCAGAATGAAGATTTAAGGCTTCTAAAAATAACGTATTAAAGTCTGCTGTAGGAGCGATGTGGTTCATCGCCAATCCGGACTTGTCCTTTAGCACTAGATGCATTTCCTGCCTTGAGCTCATCTCTTTCACTTGATCAGTTGCTGTCTTCTAAGAACCTCATTCCGACACACATCCTTGTCCTTTTAATTGTCCGTTTCTGGTTTCCTACTACATGTGTTGTTTTCTCTTTGTTCTGTCTGTATCTTTCTACTTTACTTTCTTACAACAAAGGAACTAAAATTCCCCTCGGCATCTATCCATCCATATATCAGTCCGTCTGTCTGTCTGTCTGTCATGGTTGAAGGTAAAAAGATCATCTCTTTCTGGGGCATCTAAAATAGCAAGACACTTTTTTTTTTTTCTTCGAACAGGGCTTTGTGTTTACATTCGACACAGTGTTAAAATAATCTTAAAATGGCAGCTGAACATAACCCTACTTATAATGAGAAGAAACGCAAGACTTCAAAGTGATGCAATGGTGACGGATGTGAACCATCTTTCAGTCTATGGCACGGACGTGTTTTCGGTTAGAGCTCCGCGTCTGCTCCATCTCCAGGCAACTGGGTGTACGAATAACACAAGGCATCCCCCCAAAAAGCACCTTTAATTTTAATCCTTGTGTAATTTTAGATTAGATATGGGAGGAAAAGAAGGAAACGTAGGACTAAGGCTAGACAAATACACAACGTGTCAAGTAATTTGTACATCCAAAAAAAAGAATAAATCTGTATTACATTGGCTGGTTTCAGAATATATCAGAGGTTCCTCATCTACTATAGCCAGAACCAGATGTGTTTTTGATTCCTATTCCTTCTCGTGTTACCCAACACTGTTTTCTTGCATGTTGCTTGTTCCTTGATAAGTATCATATTTGGAGTCCGTATTTGTGTGTGTATATTTACAACATTGCAATCTCCATTCGAGTGCCTTTGAGGTTCTCCTTCACCTTTATATTACATCACAGCAAGCTATCAGGAAGGACCCCACATGTTCATGTGCGAACAAGTTCACCACACAGAGTAATTTTTGGTTTTAAAATTGAAAACTGAAGTCACTGTCTCGTTAGCTAGGGGAAGCGGCAACCAGCTGTTTGTGTCTTTCGGTCTCGATTTCCTCTGAAGATCAATCAGGCAGCTGTTGGAGTATCTGCTTGATTCAGAAAACCGCTCAGGTGTCTGTACTGCTAACAGAAACATTAACGAATCTTAAATCTGTCAGCACCACAAAGGCCAGTGGGATCAACAGGTTGGATACAAGCATCAGAAAATGTAGTCTGTGAACCAAAGCACTATGTCAATTCTCACAGTGAAGTTACTCACTAAGAACTTTTTTTAAAAACGGGCCTGTTGGCTAAATCTTTCCCTGGCTATGACCTCTGGTCTTAGCATTAGCCAGGGCCATCAACTCATTTGTACAAACCTGCTCTTAAGAGTCAAACAAGTAAATACTTTTGGTTGGCCTTTATTCTTTTAATATGGAATCCTTCACTGCTACAGTCCATCTGTGCTGCATGAGTTTTCACCCAGCCAGCATCCCTCTGGATTATTTTAGCCCCCAGACAATCCACTCATGCACACAGCTCCCTTGCTCTCACTCCCACTAAATGTCTGCATAGTTCCATATCTCCTGACACTCATCAAACATAAAATTTGCATGACGGATTAATTACCGCTATAGTCACCCAGCAAAAGTCCTTACATTGATTAAATGGAGAGATTTAGGGTTGGAGCCGGGGTGGGTGTGGGGGGGGGGGGGGGTACCAGTCATGGTTTTTAACAATTAAGACCGAGGCATCTGTAGGAAAAGCTCTCAGCACATTCCCTCGCCCACCCGAAATTGATTGACTGCTGCCTCAGTCTGAATAGTCCTGAATTTGTAATGTCATGGAGTGGAAACACAAGCTGGTCCAAAGATGACTCTTATTTTAGGATTGCTCTGTTTATATAAAGGACACAACTGGATCAGCAGAATGTATGAGGCGTAAGACTCGCCAGTTATATCTTGTTAGACGAGTGGAAAATCGTTTGCTTGTGTCCATGATGTTGCACGATGTCCATTACGTTGATGATGTAACTAACTCGCACGTTTATTTGGGGTACTGTTATGTTTTGTTTTAGCTAGGGCTACATCCGTGATATTAATATGGGATTTCTGTGGTGGTACACGAGCACTAACATTAATAATATGACTGGGCCTGGTATCTGGTTCTTCAACTTAAACAATGGAGAAAGATAAGGAAAAGAGTGGTTTTGTTTTCACTGCTACGTGGGGTTTAATTTGCCACCAGTCGTGGTGTTTATAGAAGTTTTGTGCTTAATGTGCAACTGCAGACCGTCACTTCATCTCTGTGTTTACTGCATGATACCAAGATGTGGCGGAGAGTAACCATAATTAGCAACGGTCATATTTAGCGCGTTCATATTCCGTTCTTTCCTTTTAGACTATTCTTAAAGCTGTGACCCATTTTGATCATTTAATATTCCAAATGGGCGGCACGCTGAGCATGTGGACTGTTACCTCACACCTTTGGGCTGGGAGTTCAAATGCAACGCGCTGTGTGTTGGGTGGTTTGCGCATTCCCCTAGTGGAGCGCAAGTTGTCTTCTGTAGTCTCAAGAGAGGTAGACAGGCATCTCTAAATTTTCCCTAGTGTAGTGTGTGACTGACCAGGATCACCAGTTAGAAGATGGGTGGATGGAACATACCAGATGCTGGAACTGCAGGATTATGTGTTTGGTGCGCGTCTCTCAGGACGTCGGTGGCCGGATTTTTCATGAACCGAGTGAGTAGAGGATACAGGTCCTGAAATTCTGAATACTTCCCTTAATACAACAGTCATCTTGAAGGCTGGTACTATAGATTTTGTGAGTTGGGATGAACTGCAGACATCGATGCCATTAGCTTAGCAGAACATAGACACAGATCATGTCACTCGTCATGCTTTGAGCTGGAACAAGAGTTTTTGACCTCTTTGTTTAGTACAGGGTTCCAGAATCCTCTCATCTATCTCATTGAGGTCATGGGGGGAGGGACGGGGTACATTTGATGTCCTTTTCTGCTCTGGAATGGTAGAAGACCCGTTGGTCCTCCTGTAAGTTTTTCTGCTTTGAAGCACTGCTGGCTTGCTGCCCGGGTATAAGTGACACACTAGCAGGACTGTACTGTAGTAGCATCGTTGTGGCTATTTAAGACATTGCTCATTAATACTGTTTGGTTGCCCTTCTGTCTGCTTCAGGAGCCCAGTAACAAGCGGACCAAACCCCTGTCACGGGTCACGTCACTGGCCAACCTCATCCCCCCGGTTAAGTCGGCTCCACTGAAGCGGATTGGACAGACCATCCAGGTACTTTTTTTTCCCCAACTGCAGGAGACCACTGTTAGGGCTGCATGATATCACATCGCCATGTGATCACGATTGACGATGTTGGATACGCAATAATCACCAGGGCTTTAGATGACGGGTGAAACATTTGTCTGAACTCTGGCTTTTCGGAACTGTACGGAGGTTTAGTCGCACCCACAATTTGTTAAGCAGAACGGTAGTGTGCTTAAAATATTAATGAGAGGCGTATTATGACACCCAAAAGTCAGTGATCTGTATAAATTCGGCGTATCCCTGCGTCTGTTAAGCGTGGTTTGCGGAGCACGTCGCATGCTACTGTCTTGGTAAATCATGGATGCAATAAGCAGTGAAGTGGAGGCGAAGAAAGGGACAGATCAGCAGCCACAACATGGTTTAAAAGGGGAGATATTGCGATTTAAACAAGGTGAAAAAATGATGTTGGTGTGGCAGTACTTTTTGCATTTTAAAGTCTGGCAAGTTTATTAAACATAAAGATACTCCAGATTTATTCAGATTATATTCATTTTTTGGTGTCGCAATACGCCTCTCATTAATATTTTAGGCGCCACTACTGATCTGTTTATAATACTGTAGGCATAAATAATTATCTGTACAGCACTGAAAAACAATTGTTTCGCCCATTATCTAAAGCCCTAGTGATTATTACTTGTGCACCATTTAATCATGAGGTGATACTGTGCAGCCCATCCCGCTATATTATAGAAAACCCATCAATGTTTAGCATATTCTGAAGAACAAGCACTACTAATATACCACATGCTATATTACAGGCATGGCTGATTGGTGATTATCAGGGGTTGTCCAATGGCTTAACGGTTGATGGAAGCAGATTGTGAATTGGCTTGATGCAACGTACTTGATTCCTGGTTTTACATGGCGATTGCGTGGCTGTTGCATGGGGTCCAAATCTAAAATGAACAAAGAGAAGAAAATGCTCCTTTTCCTTGACTGGCCAGATATTCATTAAGATGGAGACGGCATACCACGTTATGAAATCTGCTTGACACACATTATACTTTTTTATGAAGATCGTAATCGTGGTTTAAAGCCCTTGCACATTCGTGCAATTTGTCAAGCAGTTAGAAGGTTACAATAGGCTGTGTTAAGGGCACGAAACTCGCCACCAATTAGGCAGTAAATCTAGCTCTGTGACAGCAAAGAGAACCTATGGCCGACTTGAGTCGGTACTCAGCTGCTGTCATACTGTGAGAATTTGCACAGCGCCTGATGGCCGTGAGAAACTGTTTGATTCCGAGGAGAGTCAGACTGAAGCACCATCCCTTCGAGGAGACTAGACTGCCTTGGTAGATGCACATATTGTGCAGTCACCCCTCTGATTAGTCCATGACTAAAGGTCTGTCTCCATGTGTAATCCCTCTTTCTCCCAGTGCATGCTGGTGTTTCATCTGTCCTGATTTTTTTAATCATCTGTGGTCAGTGCTGGTTAACAGACCGGAAAATTTCTACAATGTGTCCTCTCTGCTTTCTTCCCATTGGTTTGTCCCGTCCGGTTCCAGATGTATATGTGCAGTCTGACACTTCCTTTTCAAACCACCCACTCCTCCTTCATGCATATGTCCCCCCTCCCCACTCTGCACTCCCTGATACTGAAACTCTCTCGCCCCCCCCCCCACCCCACTAGCGCTCCATCAGCTTCCGCGGAGACAGCCGCCCTGAGATCATGGCCCCATGGCCGCGGGGCCGGCACGGGGCCCCCGCCGTCACAAAGCGTCGGGACAGCAAGCTGTGGAGCGAGACGTTCGATGTGCGAGTGGACCAGATGCTCTCCTCCAAGGAGATCAAGCGACAGGAGGTGAGATCAAGAAGAAATCACTGTTCCTCTGAGCTGTACAGTGCCATTTCACACTGCAGTCATGCTGTGCTTAAGGATGTGAATTTATAACCCTGAGGTCACTGACTCAAGTCAGTCCCATTTCAGTTCTGTTTATTTATTTTAGCACCTTTCCCAAAGTACAACACAACAAATGAAAGAATGGTACTTACTGACACACCACGGATTGGTATGAAAGGTGACGGTAGCATAAATAGACAATGATCAAGTACCAGAACAAAATGGAGGAGCGAAAATCACATTCCCATGTCTGTTGGAGGGGAAAAAACTGGCTACTCCCTCCCCTAAGACAGAATTTTTGTATAGTTCTGTATTCTGCCTGTGGGCCATCGTACTGTCTATAGGTCAGTTCTCTTCAGACATCTGCAGGCCAGTCATTGGTCCTCTGCTGAGCATCAGCTCTACCTGTGTCCTACTCCATCTATGGCATGAACTCAGGTGGTCTTAAAGGTTCTGCCGTAGGACCCCTTGAGCAGGATACTTCACTTGACATGTGACCTGCATGCAAGCCTATGTCTAGCCGGATTTATCTGAAGGCAAGGGGAATAATTCCAGATGCTTAATGACATTCTCCGCAGTGCTCAAAGGTATAAATATAGCAACACTTGGTGAGGCCATTCCCCGTCATGGATACATGACTCAAATAAAATAAAACACGAGAGAGATAGAGGCGTAGGGGCCAGAGTATCACTGGTGCTAAACCAAAGGCTACGGTAGTGTCACAAGAAATGTTGCTGTAAAACATATGCTGACTGTGTGGTTTGAGTTTCGACGGGGTGGGGAGGGGGCTGACTTACGGAGAGGACAGGCTTAGGAAGCGGAGAAAAGGTTTTAGACACATTAAAGTCTGTTATGTCAACAAAGACATACAAATGATTCTGTGGCCCCAAGCTGGAATGAAGAGGATTAGTATGTGGTGCTGTGCTGCGGAAAATCAGCGTGGCCTGTTTTGAAATATCCTTGCTGCTGCTTCCTCGGGTTTCCTCTCTGGGCTCAGACTTCAAAGTGTGGGGGAGGGGGTGGCCTGATGAGGAAAATGGGTTTCGTGGGGGTCAAGGGCCCCTCTCTCTTTTTCCTACATCTGCCACAGCCTGTTTTGATGTCTCAACATTTCGGTTACTTTTACTAGGACGTTCTTCTCCTTCAAGACTTAACAGGGAATTTTAACACTGTTATCCTCCAGCTGTGATGGTAATGTTAGTTATACATGATTACATTTATTTTGATTTAGCAGATGCTTTTGTCCAAAGCAACGTCCAGGTTGAATCACGTGGCACATTAACGACATACATGCTGTCATGGAGTTGACTAGGCATTAGTGCAGCTAGGTTGAGCTTCCTTGGTTTCTGTAACGTCATTACGGGTCTAGCATTGAATTTTCTCATTCTACATGTAAGAAGTAGGTAAGTTGCAAGTTCCTCATTCAAGAGAAAGTCAAACAGGACTCTTATATGATTGTAGGGTTAATACCAAAAGAAATGATTACTTCTGGTTAGGACCGATAAGCTGAAACGCAGACATTGCCCTTAACCTCACTGCCCATGTCCCTTCCACAGGCCATCTTCGAGCTTTCCCAGGGTGAACAGGACCTAATCGAGGATCTGAAGCTAGCGAAGAAGGTGAGACCTGTTTTTCAAATTAGTATCACTTTCCGCCGTTTCACGGAACATCAAGGGAAGCTGAGTTATCCCACCCAAGAGAGTAATGGCTCTCATCTTGCTCTGATGGAATCGCACACAAGAGAGGGAAGAGGAGGGGTTCGGTGGGGGTGGGATGGCAGTAAAGGTCTGCGTAACAAAATATGCTTGCTTCAGAGAGCTCCTCACACTTTTATATGACCCTAGATGTCTCCCTGGCCCTCACTGGCCATCTCACTTGGCTAGCATTGGGTAGAAACCAATAAATATGTCCTTTGTTTATCTGCGGCGTTCACTCCTGAGTGAAGATACCTACATCATCTGTGGACAGTGTTTGAGTTAGTTGGCTGCCTTTTTTAGCTTTAATGGGCGAGGTTAATATTGGCCAGAACGAGATGGATGCGATCTGCTTTAACCTTGCGTTTTCTGTATAAACAGCCTATGCTGGCTCACAGATGAAGTCCAATTAAACATGATGGAGGATTGAGGTTGTCCATGTTGCACAGTCAAGTGTGTTTTAATAACTTTTATAGCTGCTGAATCAGCTAATGCTAGCCCCGTCACCGTGGAACCTAAAATGACAAATATTCCCTGACTTTTTTCTCCTCCTAATTCCACGAATACAATGTTCTCTGAACCATTCCAGCAGGGAGCTCATTACCCAGATTTCAATGTAATTTCATTAAAAGCCTTATGGAGAGAGCTGAATGTACGGACATGACCCCCAACATCAATGCATGGTGGTTTTGTACAGCTTACTTTGTGTTTTTTACTCCTCCTCGTAGGCCTACCATGACCCCATGCTTAAGCTTTCCATCATGACGGAGGAGGAGCTCAACCAGATCTTCGGCACGCTGGACTCGCTGATCCCACTGCATGAAGGTAACTGCTCGAAATGAGCCCGTGGATATGATCCTCGTTCTGCATGGTCATGGTGCCAAGGACCCCTGACCGCCGTACCACCTATCCCTCCTCAGACCTCCTCAGTCGGCTAAGGGAGGCCAGAAAACCAGACGGGTCCACGGAGCATGTGGGACAGATCCTGGTCAATTGGGTAAGATCAACTCATCCTCTTGTTTGATGTTCCCCATCAATCTTGAAATTTGAAGGTTGAAAGATGGCAGTTCAGCTGTGAAACGGGTGCTTAATTTTTAGTCAGGGCCACTCCAGGGAAGGAAAACAGTCCGTTTGTTTCCAGAGACCAGACTCCCTCCAAAACCACGTAAGAAACCTTTAAATGTGGCTCTTCTGGGTCACCTAGTGTTACTCACTAGTAGACTTGAATCTTAATGTGTCACCTTATACAAGTTGCTGAGCTCCTTGCTCAGGGTCTAATCCCATGGTGTGGAGGTGTGGGATTCTGTTGACTTGGTATGGGAGGCAACATGGCATCTTTGAAGGACCCACCCCCTGCCCCCCCTACACCCCCCTCGGTACTCGTTAGGGTAGTGTGGCTTTCTGGAAAGTCTAAAGTTAGCATTAAAAGGAATGTGGCGGACAGATAGTAGGTCATGTATGACTGAGCTCTTGCCACCAGAGTGGGGGGGGGGAGGGGCGTCCAACTTGCTAATCAGTTCTGACAGGTGGGTCGAATGTCTTGTGTGGATCAGGGGCCTCAATTTCACTGGCATGCTCCCGCGCTCTGTCTGTTATCGGGGTGTCTGAGGCACGTGGGAGGCGACGCGCTAAGCTCTGCCAGCCCCCCTGCCGGGCCTCCTGCGCCTTCGGATGTGCTGAAGGAAAAGGCTTCCTCCTTATTGCTTTGTTTTGTTTATTTTAGCCTTCTTGTGAGTGATTAATGCCAGAATCCTATAAAAGCATTATGGGAGTAAAGTCAAGAAGCGTGTTTAGCACTGAAAGCTTTTTCTGTTTTCGAATGTTTTGGTTGGCAGCGAGCATGTAAACAGTCTGCTTGGCCAGCAGCACGCTTTAGCTCAGGTAGCAAGAAGTCTTAAAAAGTCTATCCTCTATTTCTCGAAATGATCTTTGTTAATGGGGGGAAAAATTAACACTTGCAATTTGAATTAGTAAAAAAAAAAAGTTGCATTTTCGTGCAGAAAGGGTAGTTTTTATTATTGGAGAAAAATATCATTTTCATTTGCTGGGTTTTGCTGTTCATCCTTGGAATCTCTCCTCGTTCATATTTATGAACATAGCTGGGGTTGGGATCTCTTTAATCAGCAGTGGGACATTTTTAGCAGAGATCAGTGAAGTCCAATGATGACTTAGTTTTGAAAAGTGTTCTGGAGAAACATGTGGAGGAAGCAGATGGAAGCTGAAGGGTGCTGTTTGCTGATGGAGGCCAGAACAAACCAGAAGTCATTGGAGATGAATCATATGCTTGAAAGCTGTGAATAGATCCAAGTTCCCCACAACAATTCTGAAACCTGGTTACCCAGTCCCCAAAGAGGGACATCCATGATTTTGGGAAAGCTGTGTTTCATCTTGCTGGATTCTGGTTGCCTGTTACAAAGGGAGGGCTACCATATTTGCTCTTTGCACAGCTGTTCTGCAGTGGCTGCACTGGACAGCCAAATAACAAACACTCCCTTAGTGTTGAGGTTCTCGCATGATTCATCAATTGGCGAATCAAAGAGTAGGGTAGCTGACCTGGGACGTGCATCACAAAGCCAGATTTCTTGCTTAGCAGGATAATTGTAGCTTACATTTAACCCAGACTAGCTTAAATCCGGCAAGTTATCTGGTTAAACAAGAACCACTTTGTGGTACAGGTTCCTGGGAAGGCTGTACCTGGGATAAGATTAGCTGGGGTTGCATAGGTGTAAACTGGAGAGGTTTTCCTAGTAAGTCCGCAATCAAGTTTAAAGCAGAGGACTTGCAGGAACCCGAAATTCCTGGAAATCTTATCTTGGAATAAACAAGCGTCCACAGATTCTGTATTATTAGTGCAAAACACAAGCACTTAGGATGGCAAAGGCGACAGTTATGTGGAACATTTGGTCTTCTATCTGCCTTTGAATCCACAGTACATAAGGAAGATGTTTTATTAAATTGTTCTTTTGCGGAGCCGCCCCCCCCCCCCCCGCTTCTGTTCTCCCTGAGTAATAAATTCATGATCTGCCTGCTGTGGACCTTAAAGGCGAGGACTAACAGTTCATCTTCTACATTATTAATAGCTCCAGTATAGATAATAATTAGAAATATAATCAAAAGCATTACGGGTGCCTTAAGGCAGAAGAAATCTGTCCTCTCTTTCTCCCATAATTTGAGTTTCTTAATAGCAGATGTTTAAACATTGGGATGGTCTTCTTCCCCCGTCGTACTACCCCACTTCAGTGTCTAGACGCGTCTAGTTCCACTGATGTCTTTCACATTTTGACTCGGTTCATACGCCCCGAACTTTTCCCCATCCGGTGACCTCCCCTTCTCCCCACCCATTGCACTGCAGATACTTATATGGTTGATGCTGCCTGTCGCCAAGACAGAGGCAGCCACAATGCAGAGGGTGCTCTTTGTGTCAGCCTTTATGAACCAAGTACAATAACCTGAAGTGGCACGCACAGAAGAAAGCAGCTGTCGCTCAGGTTTTGATCTAAAGCTGTTGATCTATCTGCTCCCTCCAAGGCTTAAATAGTTTAACCTACCTAAAGTTCTGAAGTTCCCAGTAAGCAGCTGTCAAATATACTCGGGCAGGAGTTTTGAGTCATGAAGTTTGTCTTGTTAAGTTAAATCCCCCCGAGCTCCATTCTTGAAATCACTGCTTACAAAGGCACTTCTCCTCTTTTCTTCCCTCCATCCCAGCTGCCCTGCCTGGACTCGTACAACAGCTACTGCAGCAATCAGGTGGCAGCCAAGGCACTGCTGGACCACAAGAAGCAAGACCGCCGGGTCCACGACTTCCTGCAGCGCTGCCTGGAGTCGCCCTTCAGCCGCAAGCTGGACCTCTGGAACTTCTTGGACATCCCACGCAGCAGGCTGGTCAAGTACCCATTGCTACTGCGTGAGATAGTCAAGCATACGCCCAACGATCACCCCGACCACCAGCTGCTGGATGAGGCGGTAAGTGGCCCTGGGAAACCAGAGCGGTAGGCAGGGTTATCAGTTCAGTCCACGGACCTCTGGCTTGTGCAAGCTGCTCGGTTGAATCTTCCGTTTGTTAAAAATGGATGTAAAAATTCAGGAAATGGAGCCATGCTGGCATTTTGCCAGCGGGTGCGGTAGTATTCATCTGTGAGCAGAGGCCTCTAAGGGAGGCTGTGCAGGCTACGTCCAAGTGTGGTTGGGCTGAAATGGCCATGTTTGGGACAGGCCATAGCCCTGCCCTCGCATCAGCTTCCAGGACTGATATCTCTTTGGAATCAGTCTGATTATGGTAGTTTTAGGTTTCCACATGGACCGTAGGAGCCTACATCACCACAAACACCAGTAAACACCAGTGTAATAGAAATCGGAGCAACCATTCTGGCGTGAAAGGAGCACCTCTTTTTTTTTTCCCAAACATCATGCTGGATCTTGCATTCTTTCCTCTCAGATTAACATGATCCAGGGGATCGTGGCTGAGATCAACGCACAGACTGGCGAGTCGGAGTGTCGCTACTACAAAGAGCGCCTGATGTACCTCGAGGACAGCCAGAGGCACGTGCTGATCAACGAATCCCGGGTGCTCAGTTGCCACGGAGAGCTGAAGAACAACCGGGGGGCGGTGAGTGTCCGTTCAAAACAACCCTGTACTTTACTGTTCCCTGAAGCTAATGGAGAAGACATGTACTGTAGGGTAATATGCACAGTTAATCTGGCATTTGCTTTGTGATTGCTGTAAAGGGGGAAAGCATGTTGCACATCTTAAGTTAGCCTGTAAACCACCGTTGCAGTCCTTGGTGGTGATGTGTACTCCCAGCATGCAGACCGCCCTATGCGCACCAGGCGAAAGCCAAAAACCCGGCATCCTTCAGTCATGACAGAAACATCTGGCATTTCTCATTTAGCTTCTCTGATTCCGACTCTGGTCCTTCAGATTTACTGCTCTCTACATACTTCTGGCGCGTGCCTCCTGTTGACTGTTTTGAACAGGGTGGATTACAATACGTCTCCCTCCTCCTCTCCAATAAAAAAAATTTTGGTGGGGTGCTCCACACTATGACCCATCCTGTACACATGTACACCATTCCCACTCCCCCCACGGGTTCATTTTGGTGTATTTTGAAACAAGAACTGTAAAACCTCAGTGTGTCTTGGAAGTTTCAGCTACACGAAAGGGGTAGTTCAACTTTAGTCACCTATGAAAGTAGTACTTTTGAGGCTCTTGACACATTTCCCTTTCCACGTAAAGTCAGATAATACTGGTGACATCTCTGCCAAGTGTCTTTTAAAGCAATCTTCCTGTAAATGAGATTCTGGTTGCGGCTATTCTAGGTGACAGTGTCATGCAAAGCCATACCCTAATGAGTTTGATGTTATAGTGCAGTGTTTCCCAGTCCAGTCCTCAGGGACCCGCAGTCCATGTTTTTGCTCCTGTAGGGAGCTGGGAGGGAGCAGAAACAGGCTGTTTGTGGGTCCCAGGGGACCGGCTGTGGAAACACTGTTATGGTGGCATCCTCGAGGTCGCAGGAATCAAGAGCTTGTGTAACTGCCTAGGTGTATGAGGGAGTTCATTAGTTCTTGTATGTTCATGTGTTTGGGAATCCTTATTTACTCATATGATGAGGAGTCGTGCTTTGAATCGGTCATCAGCTTCAACTGGCAGGTCTCCGTGGCTCAACTTGCGGAGTTACGCAATGCGGGGGCACTGCCCTGTCAACGCATGTCTTTAATTACGGGAACTCGCTTGACAGAAGGCGAAAGGTCTCTAATTACACATCACAGCAGAGTGACCACTGGAAATGGTTTATGTTACTATTTCATACATCAGGACGATAATTTACAGGAAATTTTTCAAAGCGACACAACGCTTTACTGACATCAGTACCATCACCACCCCCGTACCCCCCCCCCCCCCATTGG
>JAODJX010000129.1:4686836-4716089 GCA_026776945.1 Isichthys henryi | reverse complement strand
CTGCGATGGACTGGCCCCCCATCCTGGGTTGTTCCCTGCCTCGTGCCCATTGCCTCCGGGATAGGCTCCAGACCCCCGCGACCCAGTAGGAACAGCGGTTTGGAAAATGGATGGATGGATGGATGGAGGAATGCATCCATTTGTTCTAACCCTTTGACACACTGGCATATTTTTATGCATCTTGAGTTAAATGAATTGAGAGTCGCTACCTTCACTGTTAATGGGAGGCAGCGTGTGACTCACTGGGCTATGGCTCTGTGCAGGTCACCAGTTTTATCCTGGCCTTGACACGGTTGCCGCTCCTTAACTGAAGCCCTTAATCCTCAGCTCCCAGGGGGTTGCAACCAGTAGCTGCCCTTCACAGCCAGCTTGTTCTTACCTACAGAAAGCAAGCTGAGGGATCGATAAAAATATCAATTAAGTACAGCAGACACTTCTATCCAAAGCAATATACAAATGGTTCATAGAACATCAATTCTGCCATCACTGCTCCAAACACTTCATGAGCCATTTGCTGTATTTTCTAACCCCACGCGATGGTGCTCTCTGTTCAACAACAAGCAATGAAAGAGCACCATCTAGTGGAGTCAGAAATTATAGCAAATGGTTCATGGAGCATTGTTTTCACTATCAGTACTCGCAACTCTCAGCAATCGACAAGTTGTAAGAATGACACGTTGGCTTAAAGCGGTTAATAAGCAATCCCAGAGGAGACTCAAAGGAGTTGTTTATGATGTACTTTATTAATGTATCATTATTTCTTCTTTAAAATACATACAGTTGGCATGTTCTCCCGTGTCATCATGTGGTTTCCTTTGGGTACTCTAGTTTCCCCTCACAGTCTAATTGGAATTACCAAATTACCCATGGATGTGCATATGTGAGTGAATGGGGTATGAGTATGCCCTGCGATGGGTTGGCGCCCCTCTGCCTTGCGCCCATAGACTCCGACGACCCTGACCAGGATAAGTGGATGGATAATTACTGGTATCACTTTTAATTATTTTCGTTTGGCGTAAGTTACTGAGTTTTGGAGATTTCGCATTACCCTAACCATATTTTCCCCTCTAAATATATGTGTTTTATTATGCAATTTTAGTGGACGTGAGATTTTTCCAAGAATGCATTAGTTGCGTAGTAGTTGGACTGACTGTACTTATTGTACATTTCAGTACTACTCTGTTTCTCATTTCCTCGCTATATCGAGCCCCTGAAAACTGTCGCACCTTGCTTTTAAAATGTAGGTTATCTTCTTATCACAACTTCACTATTTCTTTGGTCCCATCCTGCTAACCTAACAGTGTCCTTGGCACCCCTCCCTCCTCCAATGTCCCGACGGCACCCCCGAGGCAAAGCATTTGTTTTTGTGTGGAAGTCGGCATCCTCTCAAAACCTGCCCCCCCCATCCCCATCGAGTAACTGTTCTGTGTCTGCACTGTAGAGGGCGTGAGTACTTCAAGGGTCACTACTGCCTGAATCGGCGCCACCTCAGAAGTCGGCGCCCAATGCAGTCGCTTATGTTATCTATAATGTTTAATTTAATATGGCAATTAATTCAATACTGCATACTGCCTCAGTACCGAGGTCATTAACGTTGTATTTTACTGTAAATTTGTACTGCAGCTACCTTGGCTGGGTGTCTCTTGTAAAAGACATTTTAATCTCAATGGCACTTCCTGGCAAAATAAAGGTAAATAATAAAAATAATTTAACGTTTTCCATTTGGTGAAACCTTCACATACAGTGGCCTACCAGGACCATTAGCAACCTATTGTAACATGTATATTAATTATAAATCAGATACTGCCCTCTAGTGAGGATATGTTGTATTTGTCGCACAACAGTTTAAGATATACCAGCTTCAGTAGGTGGCCACACAAAACATAAAGAATATACCTAATGTAAGACAACCAACAGGATATGGAAAACGTCTTGGCAAATGTAAACGATGTGTGCGTTTTAAGAAGCTTTCTTATTCCTGGTTGAATTTTGGGTATAATTTATGCGGATATTCTTGAGAAAAACGTTAGTTCTGGTTCTTGACACAGATGAAAATTTATGTGGGAGTGGGCGAGAGGCAAATCCCAATGAATATTAAGAGGGCGAAAGGTGTGTGCAGTGATTTTTTCTGGTGGGGGTGGGGGGTATTGAAACGAGGGAGCCAGCCCACATCACGTTCGCTTTTTAGATGAGTTCTAAGGACGTCCATAGGAGGATAGGACGACCATGTAACTATGAAAAATAAAGAAGTCCTCCAAAAACAATTTATTATGACGGCTTGCAAGAATACACACATATATATATATATATATATATACATACACACACACACACACACTATATTGCCAAAAGTATTGGGACACCCCCCTCCAAATCATTGAATTCAGGGGTTCCGATCACTTCAATAGCCACAGGTGTATAAAATCAAGCACCTAGGCATGCAGACTGCTTCTACAAACATTTGCGAAAGAATGAGTTCAAGCATTGTACCATGATAGGATGCTACCTGTGCAATGAGTTCATTCGTTCATTCACGCATGCTGAGACGCACAGTGTGCAGAAGTCACCAACTGTCTGCAGAGTCAATAGCTACAGACCTCCAGACTTCACATGGCCTTCAGATTAGCTCAAGAACAGTGTGTACAAAACTTCATGCATTGGGTTTCCATGGCCGAGCAGCTGCATCCAAGCTTTACATCACCAACTGTAATGCAAAGCGTCGGATGCAGTGGTGTAAAGCACGTCGCCACTGGACTCAAGAGCAGTAGAAACGTGTTCTCTGGAGTGACACATCACGCTTCTCTGTCTGGCAATCCAATGGACGAGTCTGGGTTTGGCGGATGCCAGGAGAACGGTACAGCCTGCTGCAAAAGCATAGGCCAACTCCACATCAAATCATATGTATTAAGAATAGGATGTCAATAAAGTTCACGTGTGTGTAAAGACAGGTGTCCCAATACTTTTGGCAATATAGTGTGTGTGGGTGTGAAATATATATATGATTTGCAGTAGGTCTATTTCTTTACTTATTAATGTTCCATGAGCTGTCCAGAGGACAGTTATAGGAAATCCTTTCACGGCACACAAGGGGCAGCCAGACGATGTTCCCTGAACAACTTTTTGTGGACGTCCTTAGGAAGATCGTAATACTATGCAACTGAAGAAATCTTTCAAAAAACAATTTATTATAACAGCTTTCAGGAATAGCATATAAAATTATTTTAAAAATAACTGCTGCGTGGCCAGATTTGTTTATAAGAACTTCTCTTGCAGTCAGCATTCAAATTCACTGTCCCCGCAGTTTTACGTTACTTGTCCTTCTTACCATGGAGAGGCCGTTTCACTGCAGGAGCCCTAATTCACTTATACTGGAGACGCCGTTTCACTGCAGAAACTGTAATTCGCTTACTGGCGTTCAAAGCATTTGTCAGTGTTTAGACGGGACAGGTAAGACGCGAAACTTTTGTATGCAAAATGTTAAGAAATTTCTCTTAGTATCTTAGTAACACGTATAAAGTGATGATATGATGGGTTAAACCATATTTAACTAGAATCATATATTATTTTTAATATGCTTGATACTCGTGCAATTGGCATAGAGGAGTCAGTAGAGTCAGCCAGTCCCTGGAACAATTTGGGTTAAGGGTCTTGATCAAATTCCATGTATATTATTTTATGGTTTGATGTCTTTATTTTGAAATGTAGAGAATAGTATAAATAAACCTTTCTATGGGTAGGTGTGTCCAAACTTTTGCCTGGTACTATATATCCAAATATATCTTTGACATATATGTGAAATATATTTTAGCCATACCGTATATTAAAATACTTTAAAAATTGGCCACACTACATATATTTATGTATAAGGCAAATATTTGGAAATATGTGTTCATGTCAGGATCACGCCCTTTCCTTTCCAGTGTGATCTGTGTTGCTAGTCACCCCTGGCCTAGTGTTTAAGTCATTTGTGATTTGTGAATTGACCAATACCTGCTTCTTGTTGCCCCTAGGTTTTAGTGTTGTCCTCTTGTGTTTGTTCTGTTTACTAGGATGCTCCATGGCTTAATGAGCTGAGCAGACAGCTATGTATCCAGGTTCCCCTTCTTGTTGTGAGTTTGAGGCTGATTTGAGGCCAAACTCAACCATGATTAATAGCCTCACTTTGCTCCCTCTTGGGTTAATCCTTTGGTGGTGTTTTTCTGCGTTTCACTGTTTATAGCAATGTTTAGTTACACTTGTTGTCTAGGCTGCCTTTGGTCCCTGAATGCTCACACCTGTTCCTGAATGTTTTTAGTCTCTAGTCATTGTGTGTGTGTAGCTGTTGATGTCCTGTGTTTGTTGCTACTTTGCTACGGTTGTCCATGTATTGCTCCTTTTCGTTATTTACCTATTTTGTTTTTAACCCCTTGTGGTCCTTTCGTTCCATTTTTGTGATCCATAGTGTGGATCATCTGTCCTTTATCTGTCCAATGTAACTATTTGCACTCAGGTGTATATAGTAGGCAGATGATATCTGCACCCAGGTGTCTGTAGCCTATAATGATTCATTATTCTTACTCTCTGCTTTTTCTGATGGCCACTGGGTAGTTTGTGTCCCAACCAGGGACCAAAGGTAATTAGCTGTGCTTCGCAGAGGATGTGAGCTCCTCCCACCAGTGTGATCTTCTGCACTCCTTGTGTTGTGCAGCGACCAAGTAGCTTTCAAAGGTTCCTGTTGAATCTGTTCTTGATAGTGCCTGGAGCTCCAGTCACTACTGGCACCACTCTTGTCTCTGTGCCACACATCCTGCTAATCGTGATCTCTGGATCTTAGTATTTATGCAGTTTTTCAGCATATCTGAGCAGGATGTTGTCAGCTGGGATTGTTACATCAATCAGCAGGCATTGCTTCTCCTCTTTGAAGTCGGTCACTAAATACGGATGATTTTCTGAAATTGTTCGATTGGGCAGTACTGCCGTATTCCACATGGCAGCTGTGTCACTGATGCTGACATCTGTATAATTTTTTGACGCACTTGTCCATCTAGCCCACCGCAGATCAACCAACACAGATAGCTGACCGCCTCGCGTTGCCTCATGTACTTCATGGATGCCATTGTTTTGCAGCCAGACACAACATGGCTGATGTTTGTTGCACATTCTTCACTTGCTGCCGACATGTTGCTTCAACATGTTCAGTTGGTGCTGCCGGGTGTTGAGTGCCTGGTCTTGTTTTGCGATGATCAGGTTTTCATTCATGGGTCATGCCCAGGCTCAGCAATGGCACCGTTAAATGTAACTTTATTGTTATTATTAATGCTTAGTACTAATTTTTGTTACTCCGCTGGGATTCATGTATCTGATAGACCTGCAATGTTTTTTCGCTTTTTAAAACAAAAACATTCGAACAGATTTGGAATTTCTCACTTATAAACAATATAGACAAATGTTTAATATTAAAATTTGAGGGGCAAAGATTGTATGCGCTAACCAGTGTTACACTGGAATGATGTAATGGGTCTAACTGTGTAGCAGAAACCGGGGTACCCAACAATGGCACAGGGAGCTACATTGAAACCTTGTTGGAGACTCGAACCCTGGTTCCACAAGTGTGAGGCAACAGCCCAAAGCGCTGAACAACCATGATGCTGCTCTTTACTGTTAATTATACTTCTGAATGCACAATGAAACATGCTTAGGAAACAGCCAGAAGCACAAGTGACAGATAACACTGCATTGTGTGCAACTGCTAGAGGATACCAGCAGCCCTATGGAGAGGGAAAGTCACCAGTACACACATCAAAACCCATTGGAGGGGTGGGGGTACAAAATTACAAACAGACCACAGTAGGGGAATACTGCATTTGGCACTTCACAAGAACGAGACACACTTACATTCACTGACTGACATAACCAATTGGCTTTGTTAGGTGTAGTCAGGTTGGAACTTATCTCTTGAAGCCTGGCTTTGTTAAACCAGCTTCATGGTATGGGCCCCTGGATGCCAAGCAATCAAACAGTACAGTTAACGCTGAAGCATCAGTTCACCTAAACTGTATTTACTATTTGATCATGGGACTTAAGGGAGAAAATGTGACAAATCACAGCACAGAGATTGCCTGTGGTGCAGGGGCTGCTGTTTCCAAACCAATGAAACCATTTAATGCCACCTGCAGCAAATTAAACCAGCTTGATTTGTGTACAGTTGGCCCACTACTTTCAGATCAGGCCCCACTATTAAATGCCTGAATTTCCCGAGTTACTTATTAGTGACAGGTAACACTATTCTAATAAAAAACTGTAATAAAAGAAATGTTGACATCGGCCTATGAAACATATAATGTTCACGTCTGATCAGAGATTTACACGAACAACAACACAGCAACTCGCAACTATAGAGCAACCATTCCACTGCTCTAACACACAATATGGGCGTCGCACAGACAACGTAACGTGGTTGAGCACAGCTGCTGCATCTATCAGCAGTTTTGCAATCCAGTGCCACTGGGCAGATGCTCATGTAATTTTGTCTTATGAGACAAGTTCTAACCTGAGAAAATTGTGGAGAGTCTGCATACCATACTTGTATGCATTTATTTTTCGCAGATATACTGTAGGCCTGCTACATTGGTACCACACAGAGGAGGTGGCTGGACCATCTGAGTAGGTGGTTGTACCACTTTATCATCTCCAGAACTGTCAGATGTGTCAGATTCATGCATGGTAGTTTAACTTAATCCTCACTGATTTGTCCATAGTTTCTTCTTCATTGTTTCTCTCCAGGTGTCTCTTTTAGACATTATCTAAATATAGCAGACACCTTTAAAACACATCCTCGGAAATGAATGACAAAAAAACAGGGGTCTAGTTACAGATATGATCGTTGACAATGGATAACCATGATTGATAAGATGAATAACGCATCTTGGGCATTTAAGGGTTAAATAGACCACTGTTTCACTCTCCTTCACCTTTCCAAAATATGATTTCTTATGTAAATGCTGTAACGGTTAATTTATCTTGTAGTACTGAATTATTTAAAATGCCTGAATGGTTTTAATAAAGCGTGTCTCCGTTATACCGGCTCACAAGCGCTGATGGCATTTTTTTTTTATATATATATAATAATAATAAAGCTTAATAGTGTAAGTAATTGTAAGGAGCGTACCTGTCTCTCGTTTCCTGTATTTTCTGCACCGATTGTCCTATTTTCCAGCGCAACTCTGTGACTTTTTTGTTCGTATGCGTGTGGGCTGCCTTACCCCCACCTGTAAGCCCGCAGGGCTGATGCCATCCCACACGCAGTAGGCTATACAGTATATATATACAGTAACACCACAGTAGAAAAAGAATCTGGGCATCGATCTGCGTCGCAACCTGCAGCCTCTTTTCACATATATTATATAAATAGCCAAGTAGGCTACTTAACACTACCTGGGAACGTTACCTGACCACCCTCATGCTAAAGCAGGCGCATTATGTCAACCCAGAAATTGGGCCGAAGTTGCTGTTACCTCGTAAGAGCTCTTTTAACCCCGTGCTGCCAAATAAAACTGTCTATCACAATGTTTGAGGTAGTTTGCGCTCCGAGACGTTACCGTGGTGATCCTTCTGTCCTCGGGTTTTAAGATTGAGATGCCAAGCGACGCTACGTGCCTATGAAATATTTATTGACTTTATGAAAAGTGGAGTATGTTTTTATATAATAAGCAGCATCTACTGATGTTAATTTACATAAGATGTTGAACTGGACTTGCACTGATGCGATGGCATTCACAGGGGAAAAGAGGATGTTTCTGTTATTTATGACACAATAAAAATGCGTTTATTGACTGGTTCAAATTATTGTTATGAATATGTGTTACACAGGCCTATTACAGGGGTGCCAACTTGAGTCGGCTGGCTGGCGTAACAAGTCTGCACTCGCATTTACATGTATGCAACAGTTTGATTAACCTTGTAATAGTCTGCAGGGTTTGTGAACTACCCCAACCATTTCGAGGTAGCTGGTCTTTCGTTTATAATGGAATAATATAGATGTAAGATTGCTTGCGTGAGTGTGAGTCAGAAAACCTGAGTGTCACGCCAGATGCGTGAGAGCTGACATCCCTGCAATCATTTTAAATGAGACAAGAGGATAAGAGAGAAGCATGCGTGACATAATGAATCACATCAGATGACAGTTTTTGGTAACTTGTGAATTCGAAGACATGCGGATGTTTCCTGCCAGACACTCCGCCTCCGCTTTCCTTCGCCGTATCTCGCTTCACTATGCTCGTCAGCATGTTTGTGTGTTTTGTCCTTCTGAAGTCGGCACATACAAGTCCCCGGGGCGTGATAATGTCGAGGCTACTTTAATGAGCGCCACAGGGAGCGGCAGATGTTATTTCATTATTTATGTGGGTGCACGAGCCTCGCAGGCTCTAATCAGACCCACAACACACTGATGTCGGGGTGATGACAGTTAGTCTTCATACATGTGCGGGTGAAGCAAACATTTCATATATGTTTGTATGCGCAGTGATGGAAAACTAATCATTGGTGTGAAACTGTTCATATATATGTATTTACTAAAGTTACCGATTCGTATAACTAAAATCTAACACTTAAAGCCGCAATGTTTTAATACCCCAGTAAATTTAATTTTTTTATTTGAATTGTAGCATTTAAAATAATGTGTATGATGCGCACGTGAAAAGCAATTATGGTCTTTTTAATTTAAATAAATCACGCTCGTTCTGAGGCTCCCAGTACTGATAGCCTAATTGGACTTGATAATTGTTCTTGAAATTAGAATAGTGTTAAAAGCTGCTCTTCCACAATTTCTCTATTATGCGTGAAGAGTACGGTCCATATTTTACTGTTAGTTTTTGAATTATTTCATCTTTTAGTATTTTATGTTAAGTCCACAAAACCCAGACATGGGAAAATAGCAAAACAAAGCTTCAATTCAAGCACTCAGATCTTTCCAAGCAAAGAGGCTTCTTTTCTTCCAACAGAATAATTATTTTTAGAGTTTTGACAGGAATCTCTGGTGTTTCAAAATAGCAGTCGTTTGTAAGACAAGCTGTTTCGTGTATAAAAAAAAAAAAAAACACGAGCGCTTTTGATAAGGTGAACAGGAGAGGAGAACTGATCAGAGGGAACATCTGCGAAAAAAGTTTCTTAGAGGGTGATTGAAGAGGATGAACCTGTTGTGATGGTGAGCCAGTGAGCTTTTACTACAATAAGACAGCATTTCAAATGGAATGCAATATCCCAACAAATATACAGCACACGACTTCATTCACAATCAGATAGTATTGGACGGGGAACGTATATGAACAAGGCCAGTTCTGCTGTTATGGTGTATACGATCTCGTATAAGAATATAGGATGGATAGAGGTTGCCTCGGCAGCTGAACCATAGCTGTTTGCAAAACGCTCACCTGGGGCAGTTATGCTGAAAACATCCCTAACGTTTCTGATGCAACTCAAGGTAACTAAGCCCTAGCGCTGTACACACTAGTCACTTATCCCAGGAGACAGTCCCTCGCTTTGGCTTTCCAGCCTCCTCAAGAGAGTCTGTCGCCTCGTGTTGACAAAGGATCTCTGTTTCAAACCCCGCTGTTCTTCTCCTCACCTTCGTTAATTCATTGTGAGGAAACATGGTGCTTAAACAAGACACCCTAACGTATGTATTTAGGGGTAAAGCTTCATACTTGTCATTTCCTCTGAAAGCCTTCCATTCCAGGTGAAGGACACAATGAGTGAAAAAGTAAATTTCATATAGAATTGAATATCGTTTAGTGTCATTCTACATATACAAGGAAAATGTGCGCTTTCTCCAAGCGTGCTATACAGAAATATATAATATAGATATGCGGTATATAGCTGAATAGTGAAGCAAAGTGAATGTGTTGGATATATTCACTAAACACGATCGACTGAATCACAGCTAATCACAATATGCCGCCAATAATACGGCACAAATCAAATTTAGAAGATAGAGAAGGATATCAATCATCCAGTTTTATTTTGCAAAGAGTACACGTTTACTGGCATTAAGACACTCCTTTCTGTTAAAAAAAGGCAGATTCCTGGCAGTAATTCAATTTCCTTAAATATTACGGAATAGTTGTTGACGTGGGTGTAATTCTCATAAATATTTAGCGCCTAGACTGAAAATTATAATACAATGCAAAACTAAATGAATAGGCTCTACATTATCAATGTCTCGTTTGTCAAAGCATTGTATCAAGTTCCTCGATCGTTTGCAGACAGTTATACATTTTTTAGTTTTGTCCATTTTAGTCAATCGAAAAGTAGTCTACTCAGTGTAGCCTACTAACCCTCCCCTTATCATTTCATAATGATTTCTGAATTTTCTAAAATGTTCTTAATAGTATTGGATTAAAATGACTCCTACGTCGAAATTATAGGCATATTTTAATTAGAAACCCTCAGCAGCGACGTTTCAGGCGGAGGCGGACGGCGACTGAAGCGGTACCGCGAACAGCCTCCGGGAGGCGCAGCGGCACCGCGCTGCACAAGAGCGAGATTATAAATACAACGTCTTTCCGTCGGACGGCGGTGTGAGTCGGAGGGGGAGGAAGCTGGAATACGTCAGAGAAGCAGAATGGCGGAGGCAGGCTGAGAGAAGACGGTCAGGAAAGCAGCGGCTAGGCATAAACAGCGGCCGCGGAGAAAAATAAAAAAGCGCGGATTCGGCGAGCGGCTCGTCCGTCGTTCACAGAACCGCCACTGAACGTCGATAATGGAAAAAGCAGAAGGCAAAGGCGGCGAGGCAGCCGCCAGGGCGGACGCCTCCGCCGAAAGTTGTGATGTGCCGAGGCATTTGTTGCCAGTCGCGGTTTCGTCCAGCCAAGATGGCGAACAAGCCGCGAGCGAAGCGCTGGCGCCGGAGCTGGAGCCCACCGGCCGGCGGAGGAACACCGTGTCCCCAGCGGCACTGCAGAGACCGGCGGACGAGGCGCCGCGGCTTCACTTCCAGATCCCGCGGAAGAATAAAGAAAGGAAAGGTCGGCCATTCTCGTTTAATAGCCTGCCCGTGTCCCCGAAAGGGGGCTCTCCTGCTCTCATTGCTCGGCCGATGCATGTTTGCGGGAAGCCGCGGTGCCTGGATGGAGATTGGAGCATCTGCAGCCTCTCTGGGTGCTTTATTAGAGCCTCACCGGGGTGATGTGCCTGAGTGGTTAGCTTTCACGCCAGGGGTGAGTTATGTAGCTGAAGAGATGCGCCGGATCCGAGGAGACCCCCACGTGAGGACGATGGTACCTTTTTATCCCAGCACCGGCTCGACCTTATCGGTGGTCCATGAGGTGTCTCATCCTACCTCTTACGATTCTCCCTTTCTCCGTCACACCTGGCCACCCTCCCCAACACTTGCGCACTGATGGTTTCCCCTTAACTTACTTGCTCCGTATGCTGCCTTGTCATAAGATATCAAACCCTGGATGGATGGCCACACCCATCTGAGTACCCAGCAATACTTTCCATTCATTTGCAGCGTTTGGTCACCCTTTGCCTGTCCTGGGAAGTGGAGTGAGCTTCAGAAATAACTTTGCTCTCTTGATTTCACTCATTTATCAAAAATGCATTATTTCAGTAAATGTGGCCAGTTACTAAGTGTCTCTCTGTTCTGACTCCCTCTTGAATGTTGCGTGTTCTCTTTTATAAGCACGTTAAGCAGTACCCAGAGCCCCCTTAATTACCCCTGTAGTCTCCCTGTAGATGCATTTATTTTGAAAGTGACAGAAGACCAGGCCTTTTCACAATCTGCATAGATGAAAGCACAGATGGTCGTTTTCTTTTAAAGGAAGTCCCTGTCTTCAGAAGGTTTTTCAGAAATGTGTGCTTATGTCCTGACCTGTGGTGTTCAGGCGTGCCGGAGCACCTGGCTTTCTGACATGCAGACCAGACGGTCCGTCATCCTCAATAACATATTTAACTCTGATGTACTTTGACAACCGGTAAATAAGGCCTTGATGATTGATTTTCAAGCTGATCACATTGTCCTCAGACTGAACATGCATTTGCCTTAGTAGCAAACTTTAATATGCTGTTTTTGATATTGCGGCACTACCGGCAATGATTATAAATGCTAATGTTGTGATTAAATGTCAAAATACTTACAGGGCCGTGTTTATGAAAGACCATCACTCCTTCCTAAGCAAGAACAATCTAAGTAATCTGCTGTGTCAATGCTGACTTAAATGTGCCAGTGTTTTTTTCCGAACTTTGACACACTCTGTACAGGTGATTTTGGATGTCGTACAGGAGTGTCCGGTGTAACTCGTCGTCCTGGAACGGTATTAGTTACTATGGCAATAGCATCCCGGTTTCTGGCGGGAGAAGTTGGTAGGCTAGGCACACAAGGGAGTGATTGCATTACGTGACTGGGTTTGCCAGTTCTGTTTTTTTGCCCGGAATGGGCTGAGCCTGATATGTTGAATGCAAATGTCTTGTTATTATTGGTGCTATTTCAACAGTGTTTTAATTTCCCCATGCTTGAGAATGGGATGATATGTGGGGAGAAGGAGTGTCACATACCGTCCTGCCGTGGTTTCCTATGGTGCCTGTCTGGTAATGAGTCTGGAGCCTTGAAAAGCACCCTAAAGCTGATCATTTTAGTCATTAGGGTGTGGTGGTACAGTTCTTGAATAAAACAATGAAATCAATAGTCAAGAAAAGTTTTCCACCATAATGATGTAGTTCCCAGACTGTTAGTTTGTCACATATATTTTTATTCCCTGTGGATTTAATTGCTTTCAAAATGAAATGACTGATGATGTGATTGGAACACCTGGGGATTTTTTGGCGATATAAATTGCTTAAATTAGCTAGTGTGTAGCAGAGATCAGCATAGCAGCGTGCCGTGTTCTCTGAGATATAAGCATAAAGGCGCCATTGTTGAGAGGGCCTGACAGCTGTTGTCAGTTACTGGGGAGAATTTGGTGTTTTTGCTGTGGTTCCTTGAATTTAATAAATCCAATGAATTTCCTTTAAGCAGCAGTTCACTTTCTATGGCTTGTTGGATGAGTTGTTTAGAACTGCGTGACTTTTGATTTTACTTCTTTAACGAACCTCTTGTAGCATTGAGAAAGAGGAGAGCTTTTTGCCCTTCTACCTTGTTTGACTGTCAAGCTCATAGGCTTACTGTAATCGACATTGTTTCCTTTTGATGCCACAGCCTGTTGTCTGGACAAGATAAGACTTTGGACGCTGCAGGACCTGTCATGGCTGCAGTTTTCCTTCTGTGTTTTTTTTTGTCTGTTTGAGAAAGAGGGAGGGACTTTGTCGCTGAATTTAATTTTTTACAAAGATGTTTGCTCAGAGATTTATTTTTTGGACTATGTCTAGTGACTAATCTTTCAAAGAATCAAAGTTTGCCCCTGCGGCAGAACAATTAGGTTTCAGATGCTTTTCTATGGATTATTTTCACTTTAGCGCTGATGATGGAATGTCAGAGAATGCACTAGTGCAAATCCTTGTTTCTACCATGTTTGCCACGTTAACTTTTTGGTCAAGACTGCAGCAACAGTATTCCCTGACTTCACATTGTTTGCATTTTTTTGAACTTCTACAAAAGGCGTAGAAACATATCACCATCAGTCAAGTCTGCCTTTTTTGTTGGCATTTTAGGGATGCAGTTGGTCTGTTTACTGTTTTGCATGTAGCCGTCTGCCCACATCTCCTTAAAAATCCATAAGTATGTGTTAGATTGATCGTCTGCACTAATGGCCTGTTAGTGCTTGAATTTATAAAAGCGCTAAGTGGTGGAGCTGCGTATCATAACGGGCAGGATTAAAACTATGAAACAGACAAATGTCTAGATCAGGGAAACCTTATCCACGAAGAGCCAGTGTGTATGCAAGCTTTTGGGGTAACCTTTAGGTCAGCTGTTCAAACTCAGGTGTCAGGACTCTTCAGCCAATCAGCCCACCAATTAGTAATATAATTAGAGAGTTACAGCAAAAACCTGCATACCCAACGGCTCTTCCTGGGTAAGATTGGCCACCCCTGGTTTCGATGGTTATGATGCGACTGACTCGGCTCTGGATTCCCCCCCTCCCCTTGTGCGCCTTGCTGCCTTGTTTTCCTGCATGGTGTCAATGCTGCAGACTGACCCCATTCTGCTATCCTGCAGCCCTGTTTCAGCACATTGCCACCGGGTCCCGTGAGTTCGAAGACCTCGTGAAGATTCTCTCTTCCTGTTACCGGGACACCACCTCGACTGGGACCTTCTCCTACACCAAGGCCCGGCTTGTTCACAGCGAGTTGCTGGAGAAGGATGTAAGAAGAATTTCGTAAAATCTTGTTGTTGTTTTTTTTACCCCAATATTTGTAGCGTATCCCTTTCCTTCTGCCTTTTTGGATTGTTTCACTTCTGTAAATAAGTTACAGCTTGAGAGCCTCTCGTGATTTATGTGTTGTGATGTTGAGGTTTGAGGGTGGCAATATGTTTTCTTCTCAATCTGCAGTTCATTGAGAAGAGGAGAGAGCTCAAGCAGGATGGGCGAACGGACAAGGAGCTGTCAGAATCTTATTGCTTCCTTCTGCCAGATCTGGCCAAGGTGGGTTGACCCATCAGAGTGACTCACGGGTGTGTTCTGGGAGCTGGTGAGAATCCCTCATGCAAAAATAATAATGCACATCCGGCAAGTTGAAGTCCTTTGTCCCTCATCCCTGCCAAGGGTGCACCGATACTTTAGACAACCAATCTTGAATGCACACCATTGAGAGGAGATCCTCCCTATCTTATACACTTGCTGCTTGTTTCATCCACGGTCTTGTCCTTAATCTCTTTCCCTTCATGGTTTTGATTACCGGCGAGTTCTGTCTGTACATTCCCTTTTCTGATAGATTTATTTCTATTTTGATTGATTCTTGAGCCTCTTCTAATCAGAACATTAGAGAGTTCAAGGATGTTATTACCAATGTTTTTTTCTGGACACCTACCAAACTACTTAATACATTGGCTATTCACTTTTATAATAAGGATACATGTGTAAGAGCAATGTCTCAGGTCTTTTAGCCAAGCTCTTCAATTCATTTTGTCTCTTATAGGGGAGTTTGCTGTTTGTGGGCCTAGTATTTGCATGCTCTATTGGTGCTTTTCCACTGGTGTACAGGAACCGAGCCGTACCGCGAAGAGAGACCAGTTCCAGCTCGGCTACAGCTTGCCTTGGTTTTCCACCTCAGAAGGGTCTAATCAGTAAAGGCGTTGCTGGATTTGGAGAACAACAGTAACATTAAATCGAAGAGATGCTTATTTACTCTTCGCACGGTGTACATCACAATTTTTTATGTGCTAATTTCCTCTAGCACATTTCAGAAAATCATTGTCATGTTAGTATCAAGCACTAGTAGAGTTAGCATTCATGTGTGTTAATTTGCATTATGGATCTATTCCGTTCAGGCTCTGAGTTATAGGAATGCATCGGTATATCGCCATGTGCGATACCACTAATAATGAATATGTAGAATATATGCTTCTTTCCTTCAGATAGTCGAAGCGCAGAGCACTGGGTGCATTTCGATGTTTCAGATGTTGGTGACGCACCCAGCTTGGTTTAGTCATGCTTTCGGTCCTGCTAGTAAGCGGGGCCATGTCTGAGCAGTTACGGCTCTGGTACAGCTTGCATAATTTGCAATGGAGAACCATCATTTCTCAGTACAATTTGGGGCCTGGTTTGGGTCCTGGTGGCAGTAGAAAAGCTCCACATGACTTCTTTTCTATATAATCATCCTTTTGTTCTTTCTAGATTTATTGTGTGCTCATTAAAGAAAGAAACTGGCCTTGATAAAGTACAGATGATGCTCTTTTTGAACCCATTCCTTAATTTCCCAAGTTTGGGTATCCAGTTTTGCTAACGCACCAAGGTCCTTCAGTTGACCAGAGGATGAGCCAGCCACCCACCCACACACCTAATCCCTCCAATCGTATAATTATATTTATAACACAAGAACTGTTGCATCTAGCAGCTTTAAGCCGGTAAGATTTTCCCACATCTGTCATTTTGAATATTTTTCTAATCATTTTATGGAGTAACTTACTTCCTTCTCTCAGACTTCAGCATTAAAGGTGTTTTTGTTGTTGCTGGTGACACCTAGCGTCTTATAATTAACCTCAGTGCCATCGCCAATGTATAAACAACGGTGGGGATGTGGGATTTCCAAGGGTTGTTACTGACTCACACCTGAGGTTGGATCCTTTTGGTGGAAAAACTGCATCTTAATAGCTTAGACTAAAGAATTATTAAACAGGCAGGAGGAGATTCTCTAAATGCTACATTAGTTTTATTCACTTTGCATGCATGCTAAGATTTCTCATACAGTGGCCTAATACTGTTATAAGTGGTTACAGATTATGTGCATTTTTTGTGACACGTCACACAGCCAATATGTTTTACACTGATTGGTCAAGATTAATTTTGCACATAGTCGACAACTTTTAAAGATTTTTTTGTTTAAACTCATGTACCAGTAGCACCCCCAACCACTTCAGTACTTTCCAAAGGTCGCTGTACACTTCCGATAACCTCTTGACTTTCTGACTCCACTAACTCTTTTGCTGTGCTTCCCAACTTTTCAAATAACCGAGTTTTTTGCATCACGCCTGCCTCAGACCTGGGATTTTGTCTTTAAGGTTGATCTTGACTTTCTGTTGACCTGCTTTTGCTCTCTTTTCCAAACCCCAGTTAGCACACTGGGCAGCCTATATAGCATATCTGGTGATATCAGCGGATGTGAAATATACTTACATAAGCACCCTTATATATGTCATTAAATTATACACGTGTATCTATATGTATGCATGTATGTATATGTGGTGTACATATATGTATATTTTATTAGTTCATGAATGAATTACACAGTTATGTCACATTCCTGCCTTCCTGTGTGCATGGGTTTCCTCCTGTAATTCCAAACCATGTGATTCAGGTGAACTGGCCCTCAGTTGTGTTGCTTTGTTTGCTTCCATCTGTGTGGGAAAACAGCCTCACGCCCCACCCCTTTGGCTCTGTAGCATCGTTACATCCACTGAATATGTATCTGAGCATGGGGGAAGTGTGAAGCGCTGTTGTGTGCTCGGGTTTGTACCAGAGCAGGATGAGATATAAGGTGTTAAATCTGCTTTCTAACCCGTGTTCTCTATCCTCCGCTTTCAGCTGCACTCCATCTGCGAGAAGGGCCTTACGGTGGGACACAGCCGGATCAGCATCCTGGGGAACCCCGCCATGGGTAATGCTAATGCTTTAGCTGCGTAGCACTGTGCTTCTCTACACCAGCTGGGGGGGGTAGTGTGCCGGCCCGGGCCTTCGCCTCTACTTGAAAGCCATCCTGTCCATGAGTGAGCAATCGCTTGCCTGTCACTATTAGTGGGTTTGTGAAAATAGTGTATAGGTTCCCATTATTTTTGCTTTTGATAGTTTTCTTGGAGCGTTTCCGTTTATTGTGTTAAAGCATATGGAAGCAGGGCCTCATGTGAGGCATAAAAAGTGTCTGATAATTTGTTACAGAGATATCGTGTTATGATTATAGGATATATCTGACTAGCTAGCCGAAACTGGCTGCCGTGGCGATAAGACTGTCCCTTTTGTTCAGCTTGTGGGAGTGCGGTGTCTTGCTTATCCACTCTGTAAGTACTGTACTGTGGGGCTCGTCCTGGTGAACGTCCATGCATCTTTTTCTCCCCTTTCCATGCCCATCGTGGGACTCATTCAGTCAGCATCTATGAGATGTTTATGCTAATGTTAGTGTTATTAAAAAAATTTAGTCTGTATTCCTAGGCTGAAATACTGGCCATATTGGATCTGGCAGCTGAAGACTTCAGACCGACTTACTATAGTTTCATGATAGTTCAGTCATGTTGAAGGTTAATACACAGTATAGCTGATGCTCATTTGCACATATGTTTGCATTAACTTACTGTCATTCTCGCTTATTTTTTGTTTTTGGTTTTTTTTTTTTGTTACCGGAGTTCACCTTTGAGACCTTTCCCCCTTTCCCCCATCCATATAAATACACCCTAATGATTTGTTGTCTCTCTAAAGCCTCTTTTTACTATAATCACTGCCACTGCTGTTGTCATTCGGCCAGCGTCTGTGGCAGAACCTGTCCTGGCTGTAACCATAACCCTGCTGTGTTGTGCACCTCTGTTCCTATCTTTGTAGGAGTTTATCTCTCCAAGTACTCAGACTTGTTGCAGATGAACCCTTTCGACCCCGGTGCCTCTGGAGAAATTATTATTTTTAAAGTTATGAAGGTACCTATCAGTGTCAACGTGCATGTCTGTTGTTCATTTTTATAGCCGTAACTGAGATGGGTTTGACTCTGTGTCTTTTAGAGACATTTAAGGAAAAACGGCTTTTTTATTGAAGCACATTTTGTTTTCCTTCAGGGAAAGGTAAAGAGCATATATGAGAATATATCGAAGAATGTTTTGGACCCCACCCCCAAGTTCGACTGTCATGTTTCTAAGAACGCTGCCAAGGTCACCTCCCTGCGGTCGTACCGGGCGTTTGAGTTGACGCAGGTACGTAGGGGGGCGGCGCGCGCTCAGGAAAGGCCGAGGCATGCAGGTGACGGCCAGGGAGTTAACGTCTGGCCACCCTTTATCCTCGTTTGGCTGCCGGAGAAGCTGCTCATGCTGAAATCACCCCCCCATCTCTCTGTCCCTGCCCTCACCCGACAGCAATACTTCTACGAGTACTCCTTTGATGAAATCAAGTCGCGCCCCAGACATGTGTGTCCATACGCCGTGGTGTCCTTCCTCTACAAGGGCAAAGAGGGCACGCCCCCCCCTAAACCCACGGCCCCCATCAGGTGTCTCCTTTATTTGTTTGCTTGCTTGCTCGTTTTAAAAAGCCTCGGATTTTACCCAGGACCCCAGTGTGTCTAACGGTCTGTCTTTGCTCCTCAGGTCAATCAGTGGCGTCTCTGACGGACCGAAAGGTACAGATTTAATGTTTGCCTTTTTTTTTTTTTTTATGGGCTTTTACCGTATTCTGCTACAAAGTGCCCATGGATTTATTGCTGTATGCGGCAGGCAAGTGCAGCTATACGGTGTGGAGCGGCCAGCTACTAAACGGCGGCAAAACTGTCCACCACGTCTGCCTCCAGTCCCACATGTGCCCCTTCCTTCCATTTAAGCTGTAAGTCTCTTCCACCGATATGCATCGTCCCAGACCCCAGGGTGTTTTTCAATATGCGTACTTGACCGTATTTGCGTTCTTCCATACCCGTTTTAAGTCATCTTCCTTCGCTGAAGGCCAAGTCCAGTACTCAAGAACAGGAGTACCGAGGACGGTAAAAATCCCCGGATGCTGTTCTTTCCCCGCCTCATATAATTAGGGTGTCTCGGTTGCGTCCTTGCCAAATGATGCCGATCCCATGATTCATTGCGGCCCAAGTTGAATCTTGGGAGGGAATTTCTTTGGTTTTGCCAAGACCACAAATACGATCCTTGCATTCTAGCTATTGAGAAACACTTCTGGTGCTTCAGTAGTAGAAATTTTGGCTGTTTTCAATACTGTTTTCTTCTCCTACAAAAGCTTTGTTTAGCAAGATTCCGGTCCATCAAGTGCGTGTGTCTGGTGAGAAGTTGTTATAAATCTGTTGCTCACCTATGCTGAAGTATTTTCCTGTGTCTGGTGTTGCCGGAACAGTCCGGAAAAGCTCGAGATCGGCCCGGTGATGGACCTCGACCAGGTGAAGCGGAAGATTCCAGCAATTCTCTTCTCACTGGACACTTACTGCGGGGTGCGAGAAGGTGAGGCTGGTGCCTTGAACCACCTTTGTGGGGGGGTCTTCATGGTTGTTTTGTGAATAAAGCCAGATGGGTAATCTCCGCCCCCCATTTCCCGTGTTTCAGTGTTGAAGAGCGGGATGTACTGCAGCCTGTTCGAAGTGGTGGATAGAGGCAAACCTGGATCGGGCCTGTCAGGTCTCCTCCAGAAGCTGGAAAGGGAGAGAATGGTGATTTGTCCACTCTTGAATAAGAACTCCACTATCAGGAATTAAACATTCGCCTGCAGGGGTGTATACAGAGACGGGGCTTCAGGGGCACTGAAAGCTGATTGGCCCCCCTTCCCTGTCACTTACAGATTCAAAACAAGATCATTGGCTAACAAGGTTGACCTCTATATGAATTATGGCCCCTAAAGCTGGCTTTCACTCCTCAGGTTCTCGTCAACCCCTTGTTGGATAGGGGCTTCCTCTTCCTGCTATCTTCTGCACAGATGGTCAGTTCCATCGGTAGGTCAGTCGTCCTCCACCGCGAGACCTCGTCCCCACCCGCCCCCCCGTTAGGGTTATCACCCAAACCTAGCTCTGTGTGCTCTCCCCACAGACCGGCGAGCCGACCGCACGAGGTCTCTGCAGGCCCTCTTCGTCTTTCAAGAGCCCCGGGGGGTCGCCAAGTTCCGTGAGTGTCCGCTTTTCTCGTTCAGAGATGTATGCAGGGGAACTGGTCCTCATAGCCGTTTCCCTCCCCCAGAGTCAAAACGGCCCACAGCCCAGGACACACTGGTTTCTGGCCAGAAGGAACCCGTCATGCCCCAGCTGAACACCTTCGTCCCCGCCCTTCATTACGCCCTGATGAAGGTGCGCTTGAACCCGCCCCCGGACCTCGCTGCCGGAGTGCAGCGCCAGGCCCGTGATTACCTGAGCGGCTGTAGCGGGGGGAAGGTGCGCCTCTATTACATGACGGAGTACCAGCAGAACCTGGACGGGGTGAACAAGTTGCGGCCAGTGCTGTGGCGAGGGCACAACCGCGAGCGCTGCCTGCGGGCCTACCTGTATGGGCCGTCCTTTTACCTGCTGCCCGTGAAGCAGGCCAAGGAGATGATGGAGAGTGGCCGCTGCCTGCCCGAGTACAGCCCTGTGTCTGACTGGGAGGGCTCCGACGGGCAGCCCAGCGACGGCAAGCAGGCACCAGTGGCGACTCACTCCAATGGCGCCCACGGGCCGCAGGCCACCAGCGCCGACAACGACCCCGAGAAGATGAAGGAGCTGCTCCGACTCATCCAGATGTGCAAGAGGAACTTTGAGGGGGACGGCCGGCTAGCGGCCGAGGGCCGTGATGCGCCTGAGGAGGGCGTCTGGGATTCCCGTGCCCCCAAGAGGAAGCTGGAGCAGGAGGCCACCGACAGTGCCGTCAAGTACTTGAGGGCTGACTTCCTGGACAATGGGGAGCACAGCAGAGGTGAGGAGATTCATGTGACCTGTCTCTGTCGCTGTTTGTCTCTCTCTCTCTCTCTCTCGTTCAGTGTTTGTGTCTTTCTTTCACTCTCGCTCTTTTGTTCTCTGCCTGTCTGTCTGTCTGTTTCAATTTGTGTGTCTGTGAATTTGCAATTCCTGATTTTTTTTTTGTACCTTCTATACATCCTTGAGCGAGTCATCAGAATATACACTTGAAACAGTTTCATTTTTAACGTGAAAATCTTTGAGACCCACACCGGGAATCGTGGTTGAGGGTGGGGGGGGGGAGGATTGTGGGACACCGTGTCAGCTCGTGAAACTCACGGTTGCCCTTAACTGGCCGCAGTGATGAACAGTATGGGGGTCCGTGATGCGTACCTGAAGAAGGATGAGCCTGTGGATGCGGCGGGGGCAGCGGGGAGCAGAGGAGGACCAGCTGGGGACGGTGGCAGGGAGGCCCTCGAGTATGACTTGCTGACCCGGCTTGGACTGCCTGCCCAGCACCATGCTGATCTTCAGAACCAAGCGACTGTCAAGGGGGAACTGGATGGGCAGGTAACTGGGGTCCCAGTATGAGCTTTTTCAGTTTTGTATGTTTACGGCCGAGGTTGATTCGACAGATTGACTCGCTGTCCTCCAGAGCGATGAAACTTTGTTGCGGTGCCTCACCATATGCCTGTATCCCCGTACAGGAGCCCGCGGCCGGCGGCACTGGCAGCCCCGAGGCATTCAGCCCATGCTCCATCGGCGAGCAGCAGCCCCGTGTCTCCGAGCTGCCCGGTGACGAGCATGTCCCCTGGAATCTCATTCCCATAACGGGTATGGCGGACCTCTGGTATGGTGTGGTGGAGGCCAGATCATCGGTTAGCTTTTACACTGGTCCGGTGCACCCGGCTGAGAATGCTGTGAGGGTGGGGTTGGAATCTGTACAGCAGGTACAGGGGATCAGTATTAAGTGTTAACACCACCTGGTCATTAGTTCTGAGTTATGGGATTTCAGCTTCTTGGTAAGGGGTCTTTAGATCTCATCCATTTTTATTTTGGGGTCTCTGGCTCAAAAGTCTCTTGCTGTAAAGCTGTGTGTGTGTGTGCGCTTTGCAGGGTGTTCCCTATAACCCTTCCCTTACCGTCTTGTGTTCTCTGTTTGCTCTGAAGTCTGGTCCATCTTAAACTGTTTCTCTCTCTGCTGTTCTAAAAACGTGAAGACGACGATGATGCAGCGGGATCCCATTTCCCGAAGCCCCAGGTGGGGTCTGACCATGCCCCACCCGAAGGGACGCGCAACGGGCTGTCGGAGCCGGTGGCGGCGGTAGCAGCGGACGACCATGCGGATTCCGAAGTGGGAGACGAGTGGGCAGAGGGCCTGTCCCCAGGCCGGAAGGCGGCCTTCCATCGGCTGGACAACATCCTTGACCAGGAGCTGGGCGAGTTCTCCACGGAAATACACAGCCTCCTGAGTGGGGAACGCGTCCGCTACACGCCTGACCAATCTACCCTGGCACACCGGCCCAGTTCCTGGATGGCCATGGTGCCCTTCTCTGAGTACGTCTCGGATTATGTGCCGCCGGTGCCCGTGCAGAGCTACGTCAGTGCGTTGTGTGAGAAGATGACTTGCGTCATGAACTCGGAGGCAGCTCAGGGAAGGACACGTACCCCTCCGTGCGGCCCAGGTCCTGAGCCCACCTTCACAGTTTCCCCCACACCTCCACCGTCCCTGTTCCTGCCCACTGTCTCTGCTCCTCCCCCAGATCCCACCCCCATTCTCTCCTCCCAGCCAAGCCCCCTCACTACCTCGCCCCCGCGGCGGCGACATCAAGGTCTACCTCAGATCTCTCAAGAAGTGCCCCCGCGGGTCCAGAAAGTGCCCGGGGTCCCGAAGAAGCCGGTTCCGGACCCGCCCAAGCCGACCCGGCACGAAGATGGCGTAATTGCAGCAAACAGAAGTGCTGCCAAGCTGGAACCTATCCCCCTGGCAGTAGAACCCGCCTCAGGTCCGGCCCATGGCTCCGGACCCAACTCTATCAGCAGCCTGATCAGCCAACTGAAGCCCGAGGTGTTCAGCAGCCTGGTGGAGATCATCAAGGATGTCCGCAAGAACACTGTTAAGTTCTACATCCACTCGCAGGAGGAGAGTGACGTATGCGTGGAGATAAAGGTGAGTTCCAATGTGACTATTAAGACCTACCGTTGCATACCGGTGGTACAGCGTGAATTCCGTCAAACAAACCGAGGGCTTCTTCAAACTTCTTTTGCGTAGTTTTTTATGACCAGCATGCATCACAGCGATCCTGAGGATAAAGCAGGCCGGTCTTTCTCTCTCTCTCACACACCGCAAATTCTGAAAGGGTTAGTCATTTTTGTCAGTTCTTCTGACAATGTGGCACACTTGCTTTCATTGTTATGAAGTGATGGTGAAATGTGTTGATGTTGCTCTTGTTTATAGACGGCAGCTCAAGTATGTACACAGATGAAGTCTGTAGGTGCTTCATTAAAACGGCCGCATAAACCACATAAAGTACAAGGTTTGTGCTAAGTGGTACATTGGTGTTGATTTTCAGCTGATTGGTTGGTTTACATTTCATCCTATCCATCGCTAATCCAGTACAAGGTCACTGTTTTGGTTTTGTCCCACCATGAATGGGATGTCGTCCATCGAGGGGCACATTCACACTCACACTCAGCTGGCTTGCGTGGTCTTGGGTTGAGTGAGGAAGTCGGATGGAAACCCATGTGATTTGGGGAGTTCGTGCATCGCAAACCTCACATGAGAATGAAGATATACTGAAGCTCGTGCCGTTATTTAATTAGTAAGTACTGCACTGTGAAGTGCTTTAAAAACAAAGTGAGCCAAGAGAACCGTAGCGTTATGCTAGAAGACATTGGCAATCAGTGTAAAGCGTTCAGCGGTGGGTGAAAAGTAACATTTTAATAAGCCGTCTGAGTGAAATACCGAGTTCAGCCTTTCCCTGGCAGCCTGGGAAATTCTCAGGGGAAGGCGCGGACAAGTGGGATTGCGGGAGGCTGCACGGCTCTGGCATGGAAGCGTAGCCAGTCACGTTCCATCACACTCAGATCTTCCCTCTAAATGTACTTGCCTTGAACCTTCACGATGCAGCCAATCAGCATTAGCCATGCATTAATTATCCTTGGCAGTAGAGCTACATAAGAAATGTCAGGCAGCCGATTCAGCAATAGCTTAATCTGAACAGAAAGGAGACGACCCTTCTAATTGAATCTAGGTAGGTGTATATATGTGTGTGTGTGTGTGTGTGTGTGTGAGCGGGTCAACTGCAGTGTGTATGTTGCCTGTCGCACACTCAAACTTAGCTTTGTTGAGAAATGGTTGTTAATATGCATCTGATTGAATAACAAAGGGCTTCCCTCCCCACCAGGCAATGTTATCTTTGGACTCTGACGTTATAGTCAGTTTTGGTTCAGTGAAAGAAAGTAGCTGCTCTCTTTGGAATCTTGTCTGTGGAAGGATTAACCTGCTTGATGTCGTCATACTAGCCGGTGCAGTATAGATTATATGCATGAATATGCATCACACTGCCCTAGATAGTAATGGTGGGAGCAGCAGACATACACACATTCTTAACATTCCATCGCTGTTTACTTTTACATTGTGTGTCAGTACTAACATGTTTTCTTTTTCCTTTGCACTTATCCTGTTTGTCCATGTACTTAAGGTGTAAGTACATGTAGCGCTGCGGTATGGGGAACGTTATTTTGTGTCACTGTATGCAGTGTACTGCATATGATAGGTGAGACGGTAAAGCCAAACTTTACTTGACTAAGATACAGGGCAGTATATGGGCTGAATGGGCTGCCAGTGGCGTATAGGTTGCTTGCGTGCTCACACATTACGAGCAGTTTAGTGATGGCAGTTAGACTAACTGCTTATCTATGCACTGCAAAAGGAAACCAGAGTAGCAAGAAGAAAACTGCTTCATGGGACTAGATCTTATCTGTACACACACAGTGAAGAGGCAGGAGTCAACCCCCCCTCCCCCCCAGCCTTGGAGATGGAAGGCAGTAGTGCTACCTACTGAGCCCCCATGCCGTTATACAGAGATACATAGATTATTATTTCAAATTTATCTGACACTGTTTTCTGTGTGTGATTGTGTCCTAGTGGTGGGGCGGGAAGGGGGGGTGATGATGATTCGTCGAGGTAATGGTTTTTAAACCAGAATTTCCCAAACTACTTAAATGATGTCTTTCAGCTCTCCAACACTAGCCGTAATCAACTCATAGCTGAGTACCGTTGTGTATTACATGATTGCCACCTAATTGTCAATTTAGGTTTCACCTATGTCAAGAAGTGTGTTTTCAGTGTGTATTCCGATGTAACTGAATACCTCACGACACACATGGGTACTGTTGCAGCCCTTGTCTTTATAGATCTGAACTACTCTTCAGCAAAAGAAAAATGCAGTACATATTGAATTGACCAACAAATCTCCAGATAATATTGAGTAGTGATGTCTCTGCAAATTTCCACCCTTAATAGATATGTTGATTTAAGTTTTCCAGCTTCACGTGATATACTTTAAGCAGTAAACTATATATGAGTGTATACTTCTGTCATATTTGTAGCCAAATTTAGAGATTCCTTACTTGAGGGATTCCTTATTGTGAGGGATGACCAACCTGCCCACAAACGAATCCGTGGCAGGACTCGTATGTATCCTTTGCTATTGTCTCAATCAAATGTATCAAACTATGTAAGCTAATTGTGTAAATACCACAATTATCTGTGGCGGAAGCTGCGTTTTGATGAATAGCTCATTCAACTCCCCATGGTGTTGAGTCCTGCTTGTCACTGATGCTTTTAATTGAATTACAGAAAGGTTTCAGAAACGTGACTTTTGTATAATCCAGGGAGTTAAATCGTTGCGGTGACATTTACATGTGTGAGATGTATGGTCTCGCCTCATTGGCTGTGGGACATGGCGTCGACTGCCCCCGTTGCCTCCTGGGCCCCCCCCCGAGGCCACGACGTGACACATTCCACAGCGCAGCACAGATGGCTCACTCTGTGTTGCTGACCTACAGCGATTTGCAGCGTCGCCCAAGGTGGAATCGAGTGACAACAAGTTATCCCTCCGCTGCTGGTGTGGGGGCCTTCATCACAGGGCGGGTGCATGACAGGACTAATTGCATACTATGGGATTGCTGGGGGGGGGCATACAGACGGTACAAGTCTGTTACCTTGCCATGTTTGTTTTTAGCCATTAGCTTTTAGCCCTCCTTGAGCGTGCTGTTACCCTTTTTCTAGGAGTACCTGATGAGGCTCGGCAATGCAGAGTGTAACCCCCAAAGCTTTTTGGAGAGCAAGAACGACCTAGACAAGCTGCTCATCATCATCCAAAATGAGGACATCGCTGCACACGTTCATAAGGTATGTGCAGAAGCCTCGGCGTCCTCCACGGTGGGTTCGGAAGAACAAAGGTAATTTCAGGCCGCAGCGCAAGCAGCTAGTTAGACTGGTTAGAGACCTACGATCAAATGTTAGGACTGCATACAAATGAGATGAATAGTCACATATATACTGACCTACAGTTAAGTCTGTCAAAGAATAACTGAGAAACATCAGACAATAAGGACTGGCTAACAGTAAATAATACTATAATAACCCTGAACAATGACACAATGCAACACAAAACCCTGAAATCGATGCTTAGAAATGTGAATATCCTCATAGATCCCAGCGCTGGTCTCGCTGAAGAAGCTGCCGTCGGTGAGCTTTGCCGGAGTGGACAGCCTGGACGACGTGAAGAACCACACGTACAACGAGCTGTTCATCTCCGGCGGCTTCATCGTGTCGGATGAGTTTGTGCTGAACCCAGACTTCATCACGTACGGTGAGTTGCGGTGCAGGGAAAGGAGGCCATCCTCAAGTCTAGAAACTTACAGCCGGCATTTGGCACCTGCTTGCGCTGGAGCTGCATGAGTCCAAGGAATGCAGGAAGGATTTGGAGAAATTGTTCTGGCATAGCACTCGTTTGCCAGTAGTTGTGTGTATAAATGCCTTATTTATTTTTTTTTTGGTTGCTGTGTAGAGAAGCTTCAGGCTTTTTTAAAGTTCTTGGAGGAGCAGAGCAGCCCGGACAACATCTGGCAGTGGAAGGTTCACTGTAAGAGCCAGAAGAAGCTGAAGGAACTTGGCAGGTTGGCTGTCCATCGCTGTGGGCAGGGGATGTAAAAACAGGGGGGGTGTGCCCCACAATATTTAACATATAAGATTTATATATATATTTCATTAATAAAATGAAGGTGCACCCATAAGTAGACCATTGCATTTTATATCAGACTGCTAGCTGAAAGGGATCATAGGCTCACCTGACACCCAGGTTACCTCATTAGTCTGGAGGACAGGATGTGTCTTTGTTCTGACGTACCCCCCCCCCATGACAGGTTAAATGGCAACGCCTTGAGTCTGCTAAACCTGCTCACCACCTACCAGAAGAGACACCTGGTGGAGTTCCTGCCATACCATGAGTGCGACGGTCCATCCCGCCACGCCCCGGACCTCGACTGTCTGGTCAGGCTGCAGGCTCATCACACCCAGCATCGGCACATCATCTTCCTCACAGGTGCTCTGCCATGGTAGTAAAGTAAAGTAAAGTGGGGGGGGGGGGGGTGTCTAATGGTTAAGGGAATGGACTCCCAACCTTGCCATCACACTGGGGTGGTGTCACAGCATGTGCCTTTCTCTACAAGGTCATTGGCTTGAGTCTTGTGCATAGCAGAGTAATCATACCACCGTTTGGCCTTGAGCAAAACCCTTAACCCCATAAACAGGTCCAGAGGCCTATTAAAGGGCTGACCTTGTGCTTTGACCCAGAGTTAGCATTTGTGTTTGTGTGTGTGTGTAAGGTTCTCTAATAGGAGAGCAGGATGTGATATTTGAAGGTTGAATTTTGTTGTAGTTGCGACCTGTAAAATGACAAAGGCATTGTGATAATGACGATTGATTCCCAAACCTCACTAGAGATAAAGCATTTACGTTTTACCTGTTTCATGTGCCACACGCCCTTCTCAAGAACCTCAGCTTGACACTTGTGGAAGGCATTATATTGAATTGAATTACAAATTGTTGTTGATTTGCAAGAACGCCGATTTGAGATGTTCCCCCACTACTCCAACAACGGCATCGTCATTGCCACCATGGATGACATCATGAACAGCTTCCATAGCCTCATCGGTTTCCATGACGGCAAGGAAGACGTGCCAATTGCTGAGCACCCTGCCAAGTCTGAGCGCGATGGAGGCAAAGGTAATCAATTGCGGAGCCTTACTTGCATGTTTAACGCAAACGGGTCAATTTCAGCTTGCTGATGATCGCTGCAAGGGTCTGATGTACTGTTGTCTTCCTCAGATCCTGCAAAGGACGAGTGCGTGGAGGAGGAGGACATGTCACTGGACTCTGAAGAGGAGTCCCCGCCCATCGAAAGGCCTGGCCCACAGCTTCAGGAGGAGAGCATGGAGCTGCTGCTGCCGCAGCCGCCCCCGCCCCCCTCTCAGGAGTTCTGCCCCCCTCTCCCTGAGGAGCCACCCCGGGACACTTCCCCGGAGCAGCTGGACATGGACGCCCTGAACACGGCCATCTGCCACTTCCAGGCCTCCGCCCAGGCTGCCAGCTCGCCACTGGACTTTGAGGTGGGCGGAGCTTCACCAGGGGCCTTCAACGTCAACCCCCACCAGAGCTTCCTGTGCCCGGTGCCGCTGCCCACACCCAGCTCCAACTCGTCCGGCGCCCAGACTCGTCCCGCCTCCCCCTACAGCACCTCCCAGGGACAGGACTGCAGTCTAGCTTCCTCCACCCCCCCACCCAACCTCGTGCCCTCCGCAAGCCAAGGAGATGTGACCCCAGCACCTCCCCCTGCGGCCGTGATTCTGAATCCTCCAGTTCCCTGTCCTCCTTTGCCAAATATGGGCGCTGGAGGGACAGACACCCCAAGGGCTGTCACTGCGTCACTGTGTGGTCCACTGGATCAGTGTAATGCAATGCCAGGTCCTACAGCGTTACCCACGGTGGCGCCTCCCACCCCAGCTGCCCTT